>JAOEGL010000005.1:202854549-203454549 GCA_034509955.1 Urosaurus nigricauda
ACCGGTGTCAAAAAAACCAAGTCAGGAAAGGTCTACAAACAGCAGATCAGATTTGCCGGATAGCAGCAAATCTAAGCTGAGCACAAGCTCTCTTGTAACTGTCATTGAGTTAGGGAATGGGAAGACTTCTTCGCAGCAAGAGAAGGATGCCCAAGTGGAAACTAAGGGCATCCCCAAGCAGTCCCGAGAGCGAGAGAATAGATCCTCCAGCCTGAAGCGAGACAGCAGCAGCAATAAGGTGAGGAGGGCAAAAGTGCTGGCTCGCTATGACTGACTGGTAACTAACCTTGATGCTTCTTCCAGATCTTGAAACAAAGGTACAGGGATAGCCTGTGCTGGGCCCCTTTCCCCATCCTGTAAGCTGCTGCATTGAGTGGGGTCAATAACCACTTGCGCCATGCAGCTGCTTCAGGTACCAGGGATGCACAGGTTCCAAATGTTTTACCCGGATGAATTTGAAGGATTGTAGCTGCTGCTGGGTAAACTAAGGGTGGCATATCACTTCTTCGCGGTGGAGTTTGGAATGGGCAAGTATTGTTCATTCTGTCTCTTGCTGTTGCTGTCTCCTCTGTTGTGAGGTGATGCCTCCTGTCTTGAATCCTGGCCACTGTACATGTACGGGCTGCTGAAAAGAAGTAGGTTATCCACAGTTGTTGCTGATGCTTTCAGTACCCGGATCTTAAAAATAATGGGCATTGTTTTCAACTTGCATAGCATTGCAGTCAGTCCCCTCTTAGCTTAAAGTGGGACCTCATGTGCTTACTAGAGTACTACTTTTAAACCCCCCCCCCCTCATTTTAGAAACTTTTTTTCTTCCAGGTATCTACGGGAAGAAATACTAGAAGTTCTAAAAGCATCACAAAACCCAAAGAGGTAAGCAACAATGGGGGAGTTTTGCAGTCGAGAGCATTTCAAGGAGCATTTCTAGAAGAATGGTTTTCCATTTGTATCTACTTTTGGGAGAAGAAATGCAACTGGGCGGTGTGTGTGTGTGTGTGTGTGTGTGTGTGTGAGTAAACACTGCTGAAAGGGATAAACCAGGAATGAGAGACTCCAGAGAGAGTAGGGAGCATTTTCCTCCTCCTTGCAGCAAGCTGTTCCATTGTATTTTGGCATCTTGAAAGTGGTGTGACATCACTTCTAGCTGCCATTTTCTCCACTCTGTGGTGATGGGGAGGATATTTCAGATTTTTTAAAGGGTTGAGTTGCTCTGAAGAGGGTAGGAGAAAGCAGATTTGCTCATTTGCAGCAGTATTTGGATTCTTTTGGCTGATTTTCATGTGAAATTCCCCAAAACATGGCACAGTTTTTAAATGGGACAATTAGGGGTGCTCCAGGGACCACTCTTTGGGATCCCAAGTGCACATGCAGCCCACTGGCTGTACTTGCCCCACTCTTGTTGTACCAAGCAGCCAAAGAAGCCTATATATCTAAAAAAATACTAGATTTGCTTGTTGAAGATGGATGACATTTGGTTTGTCTTGACTGTATTGTGATAGACAAAAAAGCAAACCGGCTGTACTGAACCAGCTAGACAGTAATTATGATCAGGGAAAAGAAAGAAAATTTATAAATTCTGGTTTTCCATTAGACAAAGATGATGATGATGATGATGATGATGATGATAGGTAAAAGAGAGATGGGAGGCTGGTGATCTTCCAGGCGTTGCTGGACTGTAGCCACTATGATCCCTCATTGTTGTCTATGAAGTCTGGGCCAATGGGACTCGCAGTCCAACAACATTTGAAGGACCAGACTTCCTCTTCCCTCTGGTGAAGTGCAGAGGACTTGATACTACATGATACAGTCATAGTACTTCAGAGCATGCCTTACAACCATGGAAGTTTTCTCTCCTGCTAGTTTTCTTGTCTTCCTCTTCACTTTGCTGTCACTCTTGCTTTTGATAGAAGCCTGGCTTTGTTTTCCCTGTTTTGTAGGAAGAAGAGCTTTCCCCATTTAATTTGGATGAGTTTGTCACAATGGATGAAGTTACAGATGAAGTGGAGTCTCCCTCTCAGCCTAGGAGAAACCCTGTGAGAGGCAAAAGGAAAGATCTGACAAGGAAGAATCCTTCTTACGAACCCAGTTCTAAGAGAAAGAAGGACAAAGTCTCTGAAGCTCATGTGGTTGAGAGTGAGGTCTCCTTCGTCACACTGGATGAAATTGGTGAAGACGAGGGTGAGATGGCTCAGGAAGAACTTGCAAATTTGGAACGCATGCCAGATCCTCAGGCGTTGGTCACTGTGGATGAAGTGAATGAGGAGGAGGAGCTGATTGATGAAGTGATCAGAGATCCCCAGTCACTTGTTACTTTGGATGAGATAACTGAACAGGAAGACCTGGTGGTCCATGAGGCTGTTAAGGATGCCTTTGTGCCAGAATCTAGCGAGCCTGATCTTAAAGCAGAGCCTTTAGTAACTGTGGATGAAATTGGAGAAGTAGAAGTGCTCCCTTTAAATGAGCCTTCAGATTTCAAGGATGAGGAGATCTTAAAACCCAGGGAACATGAGAAACAGGTTGTAGAGGATCCAGCAGATTTCCTGTCTTCCCAGATGCCAGAAGATCCCAGCACTCTTGTGACAGTGGATGAGATCCACGAAGATAGTGACGACCAGCCATTAGTGACTTTGGACGAAGTGACAGAAGATGACGAAGACTTCCTAGATGACTTCAATCGCTTGAAGGAGGAACTTAACTTTGTTACAGTTGATGAAGTTGGCACTGAAGATGAGGAAGAGGAAACAGATGACGTCTCTACTGAGAGAAATGTAGAAGAGTCAGTTTCCCAAAAAGTGCCAGAGGAACAAGAGACTGAAGTACCAGTTGATGAACCAGCAAGGGACGTGGAGTCTTCTCCCACATTGGAAGAAAACAGAATTCAAGATGGTAGCCTTTTAGAAGTCCATGACGGAGATGAACCGCTTGAAGGAAAAGAGGCATCTGAGGTTCTGACGGAAGAACCTGAGAAAGAGAGCGTTGCTGCAGAGGCTGCAGATACAGAGAGGCAGGAAACTACTTTCGTAGATGAAGGAAAGGGCGAAGGGGGAGAAGATTTGGAGAAGACTAGCAAGATGCTTGAAGCAGACATGAAGTCTGAGCAGCCATTGGCAGGTAGGATGTGAACCAGTCTTAACAGGAACCAGCGACTTGAGAAGGTGAACAGCATCTGGTCAGAAAATGTACACATACACACACACACTCTTATTCAACCTTCAAGTTGGGTAACAAGGAAAATGCAGGGCAAACCAGCAACCTCTTGGTAAGATTAGATATCTGTATAGAATCATAGAATCATAGAGTTGGAAGAGACCACAAGGGCCATCCAGTCCAACCCCCTGCCATGCAGGAACTCCCAATCAAAGCATCCCTGACAGATGGCCAACCAGCATCTGCTTAAAGACCTCCAAGGAAGGAGACTCCACCACTCTCCGAGGGAATGTGTTCCACTGTCGAACAGCCCTTACTGTCAGGAAGTTCCTCCTAATGTTGAGGTGGAATCTCTTTCCCTGCAGTTTGCATCCATTGTTCTGTGTTCTAGTCTCTGGAGGAGCAGAAAACAAGCTTGCTCCCTCCTCACTATGACATCCCTTCAAATATTTAAACAGGGCTATCATATCACCTCTTAACCCTTCCTCAGGCTAAACATGCCCAGCTACCTGTAGCAAGTGGAAAGAGATGTTAGATATATTTTACAAAATGAATGGGGTCATCCTTCCTTGCATTGGGCTCTGTTTCTGAAGAGGGTCCAGACTTTCAAGCATAAACTCAGCTGAGTGGAAGGATGCAGAAGGAGCATCAGTTGTATTGCTTTCTTCAAGTCTCCAGACAAATTCAGAGTCCTAGATCCCATTGTAGCATGATCACTACATGCTTTTAGTAACTACCTGCATATGAAGAAGTGGGTTTATATCCACTAAATCTTGTGCTAAAATAAAACCCAGTTAGTCTTAAAGGTGCTGCCACACACACACACACACACTTCCTTTTTATGCTTGCTTCTCTGTGTCCCTCTTGTGGTCTCTCAGGTTGCCCTGAAATTGCTATTAACAATTCTGTTGACAGTAGGTTCAGACATCCTGGCCACTTTACTGTGTGCCTGTTGTCAGTAAAACTGCACTATGGTTCAGAATCACAACCCTGCTGGTCCGATTGACAGTCTATTTAATTGTGAGCATTTATTGTCACCTAATTCCTTATTTGCTTATTATTGATTGATTTGAATTATGCCCTGCTTTCCTCCCAGTGTGGGACCTAAAGTGGATTCTAATGTAGGCTAAAACAGAATACCTAAAACAATCTATAATTCTACAGTCTGTAGCCCATTAAAAAAAACAGATAACAATACAATTAAAACATTAAAAACAAACAAACAGCTTCATTTATATACCGCTTCATACCGCCTAAGGAGTGTCTAAGCGGTTTACAACTGTAAGCTACTTGCCCCCAACAATCTGGGGACTCATTTTAGCGACCTCGGAAGGACGCAAGCCTGAGTTGAGCTTGAGCCCTTTTGCTGGTCTTGAACTTGCAACCTTCTGGTTTTGAGTGAGTGACTGCAGTACAGGCATTTAACCGCTGTGCCACCTGGGTTCCTTTAACATAAAGAAGTTAAAGCACATTAAAAATATGTATTTTAAAAAGCACACCTATTGTACATCCTTTTATTTTAGACAATTTAAGGCTGGAGGCCTGTTTAAATAAGAAGGTCTTTGCCTGCTGTTGAAAAGATAGCGAAGAGGAAAGGCCGCTGATCCTCCCTCAGAAGGGGAGTATCACAGTGTGGGAGCTGCCACCAAAAAGACTTTTGTGAAAAATCTCATATTTCCTGATGCAAAATTGATTATAGCTGGAAAGGCTCTGAGTAGCTTGCAGATCAATAAAAACAAAGACAAAACAATCTCTGCCCTCATGTTTACAATCTAAAAAGACAGCAGAAAAAGAGAAGGCGACGGGAGAGGTGAGGAAAACTAGAAAACCCAGGCACTGATTCTTAATCCTAAATGATGCCACTGCTTGGTGGATTGCAGTTGTGGGAAAGGCAAAGCTGTTCAGGAGTGCTGATAGTGGCCCTGTTTTCTTTCTCTCCCTGCCCTGCAACCTGGTAGAATGGCTGTTTAGGCAAGAGTATATAAAAAGGAATAAAGGGTCTTTCTGACCAGTTGGTGTCCTGGTTAGAGAGTTGCCCCAAGGCAGGACAGGGGACACCTAGGTGGAAATCTCTCCTCAGCTGTGAATCTCCTGATCAGATGACTTTGGTCTGTCCACTTTCTCTTTCTCTCCAAGCCTAACCTTTGTCTCAGAGGGTCATTGGGATGTTAAAGTGATGAGGGGCGGGGGAACTGTTCATGGTCTTTTGAGCTTCTTAGCAGAGCAGCAAAATAGAAATGTATTGACATTCTTCTTCAGGTAGTGCAAAGCAAAGTAATGAGATTGGCGGCACAGAGACCCGTTGTGTATATGTATGTAATCATGTAACCCGCTTACACAGACCTATTCATATATAGGTAACTAAACTAATAAGACTTAACATAGGAAGGCACAGTATGCTGTCCAACTATCAGTTCATAGTATTCAGGCATTACATAAACTTGTGCTTACCAGGCAGGTATAAGAGACAAAGTATTGTAGCTATATCAAGGAATTCATTGTTGTTATGTGCCAGTCATTTGCAACTTATAGTCGAACTTATGCCTCCTCTTCTGTATAGAACAAACATTTTAGTTCTTAAGCTGTTTGTGTTTGGCACTGACCACTCCTTACTGATGAAGTGTGTTTTGTAGTGCATCTAAAGCTTAAATATTAGAAAAAGCAACCTAACCATCTGAGATTTCTGTTGAAACAGAGGTGGAGAGCCATAAAGAGAGTGCCATGCCTGAAGCAGCTGAAATGGAAGTTGAGGGAAGCTCAGTATCCACTCAGGAAGAGGAGAAAACAGGAAAGGGCATGCAAACATCTTCCACAGACTTGCATGTTTCCACGGAAGACAATAAAACAACAGTCGCTGAAGAACCGGATGCAAGAGCTGAATTACCCCCTCAGAATTCTGGCCAACTTCCTGAAGCGACTTTGGAAAGCTGCAGTGAAACAACAACACCACCTCAGACTTCTGAAAAGCCTGAGAAAGGTAGGATCCAGAAATAGAGAAGTACCAGTTTGTACAATTGGCCCTCCACATTTGTGGCTTTGACTTTTGTGGCTTGGATTATTCACTGATTTAGAGAGAGAGAGGTTGGGAGGCAGGCAGAGTTGAGAATTGTTGCATACTTTACAAGATTGTTGTAAGGATGACACCTGTATCATGTCTCTGAAGATGTCCTGAGTGCCTGAGGGAACTGTACAGATGATGAAGATGGTGTTGGTTGGTCATGGCACTGCAGTCCCATAGTTTTACTTACTACGTTTATATGCTGCCTTTCACTAAGGATAGTCAAGGGAGTTGTCAAGAATAAAATACAGATAAAATACACAATAATAATTAAAACTCCCAGGTTTCTACATGTATGGTAGTAGTCTCGGATTCCCATTTACAGTCAGGAAGAGCTAAGTGTATTGATTTTCTTGTAAGCCAGAACCTCACACTTATGGGGTTTTGGCTTGGGAGAGGGTTTACTGCCTCTATTAATCTGCATTCAAATAGGCTAACTATCCTGCAAGTGTTCAGGCAGTGAACTCACACATGAGTTGTGTGTGACAGTGATGGCATGTTCCCATGTGCATGTTGAAGTAGGGGGTTTAAATTCCAGAATAGATGTTAAGTGTCCTCAGTGCCAAGCTCCAGTTGGTGTATCTTTGGGTGCTTGTCAGTACCACAAGCACGAGGTTCTTTCTGCTGTGTTGATTAAAGCTCAAATATGTAGCTGTTGTTATGTGTCTTCAAGTCACTTCCAGCTTCCGGCAACTCTGTCATAGGAATTTTCTTGCCAACATTTGGTCTGAGATGGTTTTGCTCTTGCCTTCCTCTGAGACGGAGAGAGTGTCTTTGCTTAAGGTCACCCAGTGGCTGAGGGGGAATTTGAACCCTGGTCTCCTGAGTTCTAGTCCAGCACTTAAACTACTATGCCACGCTGACTCCTGCAGGCTCAAATATACATATTAATCAAAATGTCTTGTTTGATAGATTTGCCTGGATCGGGATGTGAAGAGCCAGAGGCTAAACGGAGAAAAGTAGATTCTTCAGAGAAGCCCAAGTCCACAGGCCAGCTGAAAGGTAAAACTTGAAAGCCTCCCCTTCAGTCCTTCATGTCATAAACCAAAGAACATTTGCACTGCCCCCCACCAGTTATGTTGATCTGTTTTTTCATTCAGGGGAGTAATAGTTTGGCAAATACTGTAAACTGTCTTCACATTTGAACTGTGGCAGAGCATGAAATTGTATTATCGCTGAAGTCATTTAAGCAGACTGTGTGTTGGTTACAAAGTGCCTCATAGATATAGCCTCAGGCATTTGTAACACTGACTTCAATGAGAAGATGTCAAGGAATCAGGAAGTGGCTTAACGTTGGCCAGTCTTCTTGTCTGACTTCCTTAAAGCTGGAAGGAAGGTACTTTCACATGACAATGCAGGATCTCCTTAACAGTCCTGGGAAGCTTGCTCCTCATTTTACAGAGATAACTTTGAAATGTACATTGGAAACAAACAAAAGTGAGGAAGTATCCTGCTTTTCTTTCTAGTTTTTGCTAGGCATTGGGTTTGCTACAGTGGTGGTGGGTGTCTTCTGCCTTGGACAGGGATAATTTATTTACAGTAAGATCAATGCACATGTATTCTGGCATGACATCGGTGCTTATCTTGCTGTCAGGGCAAATGCTGTCAAAATAACACGCAAGGGTGCAAGCTGTGCTCCAACAAAACATTGTGAACAATTTCTCATTTCCTGGTTGGTGTGTTATTTGTATCTCAATGTAAGTTTTGTACGGCACTTCACAGGGTTATCAAAAACCTGCCGATGGCATACAATCTAAAATCACAAAGTGTAAAATATATTAAATAGACAATTTACCCCATTAAATAGAAAATGATGGACAAACAATATACCCTTAGTCTGAATTATCAGAGATATCAAGCTGCAGTCTGAAATGCTTCCATAAACAAAAAGGTCATAGATCTTTAGAGTTACAGAGTCCAGGTCACCCAGTCAATCCCACTATTCAAGGCAGGATGAAAATGCAGCACCCCCAACAGATGATCACAGCTGGAATGCCTCTAATGGTTCTCAACCTCTGCTCTTCCAGATGTTTTTGAATTCACTATCACCAGATATTGTGGTGGCTTAGCCCCTGGACTTCAGCTCCCATAAATCCTGACTGTTGGCCAAGCTGACTGGGGCTTCTGGGATATGAAGTCCAAAACAAATTGAAGACCAAAGGTTGGGAACTGTTGTCCAAATACAAGAATGGAGAGAGATTTGGGTAGGCAGAGCCACTGAGAACTCTCAGGCTAAAGGCTTACCCTGGATCCCAATGTAGACAGAAAGTTGGTTAGGTATCCAAGGAAAGGTAGCAGGAATAGGTAGCACTATTCAGAATATTTGGCAAGAGATTATGGTGGCAAATTGAGAGGCAAAGGCATCAGGGCTGAGTAGGAGTCCCCCGTGGGGAAGCAGATATTATGCAGAATAGGAGCCCTGCCCAAGGTTGCGCTTTCCTATTCTGCTTTTTGGCACTGGGTTTAAGATCCAATTGGAGAAGCAGCTGGGCAGGGTAAGCGATGATGCTTTTTTGTATGATGAATTCCTTTTGGTATCAACAACCGATATTCCATTTCCCCCACAATGAGAAGGGGATGTCCCTGATTTCAAGGTTTAGCGGCCCCATCTGTGCTGAAAACCCACTGTGTGCTTGGTGTAGGGTAGGGAAGTGTAGCTGTAGTTCCAGGCCAGGTCTCTCTACTGCTTCCAGAAATCTCTCATTACAAGGGGAAGCTTTTCTTACAGCTTTAATAACACCAATGTTAATGTGTTGTGAACATGTAAGATCACTTTTTGTCTCCTCTTCTCCCTGGCCATTAATGAAAATCTGCCGCCAGGAGGGGGTTCAGGGCAGATTTGGAACAGGTAACTGAACTTGTTCCTTTCTCAGAGTAATATCCTAGTAGAGCAAGACCAAGATAAACTAGGATAGGTAGGGCCAGATACCTTCTTGCCAGTTTAGTTCTGTGCAGTCTTGCTCAGGACTCGGCCCCAGAGCCACAGCTTTCCCAGCTGAAAAAAAAAATAAAGCTCAGTTCCATGTAACCGGTGGGAGCAGCCTGTTACTTTTCACCTAGGGCAGAGGCCATCCTTTCAGAAGCAAGCTGTGCTTTTCAGACTTCCAGCAGGCATTTCGGAAGGTTTGGCCCTCATCTCAGGCCTGCCTCTGTGCCAGCCAGCCATTGAGGATGTTTGGGATTTAGAAACCTCACTGTTGAATAAATTTTACAGAGTGCAGAAGTATGTCTGATTCAGGTTACACCCTGTTTTAAGCCTTACTGCCTTTTTCAGAGGATACCTATCCATTCCTGAGTGTTCTTTGACACCAAAGTGAGAGGCAGCCCCTGCTGCCCAGGAGAACTGCATAAAGTATTTTATCTTTGTGTATATGCATTTGCTCACTGGTGCATCTGTCTTTTGATTTATTTGTTTGTTTATTTAGGTTTAGATTTCCTTGTCCCAAAGGCTGGCTTTTTCTGTCAAATCTGTACCTGTTTTTGTGTGGATGAAGCGTCTATGAAAACGCATTGCCAATCTGAGGCTCACCAGAAAAATATGGAGGTAGTGCTTTTTTTACTTTCCTCTTGCAGCTTTCAATAATGAGAATTATAATCATTTTTTTATTAAATATAAAGACATATAGATGCATATATATCAACATCTATTTACACTCATATATAATTAAGACACACATAGAAAATATGAAAAAAGGAAGTAAATTAATAAACAAACTTTAACATATATCAAAACATATATCTGCTATACTAATATTTACTGTTACTATACACGTATATACTAAATCACACTTGAAGGATTGGTGTCTCATTTCTTTTTTTCCTCTTAACATAATTCTATCCTGTTCCCTTCTATCCAAAAATCTCTTACCTTACCGACTTATTTCCTTCTAGTTTCTCTCTCATTACTCTCTCTTTCCTCTCTTACACCTTCCTCCTATCTCTACTCCTTCCCTCTTTTACCTATGACATACACATACCTTCAGCGGCTTTCTCTTGTCTTCTACAGCATATTAAACCTTCTGGTATCTGTCCTCCTCAATCTTCCAGTACTTCCCTCTCGATAATGAGAACTATAATTCTTAAAGTACTGTTGGCTTACCAGGACCTAAGTGTCTTTGCATCATCTAAAGAACTGGTGCTGGAAAATGGTCCCTTACAAAATAGATGTCATTGTCGTCTTCTAGAGGGGACTGTGTCCCAGGTGCTTGGGTTTTGTGGCATTTACTAATTTGATCCCTGTGTCAGATTATGGTGGCAGTTATCCCCCCCCCCCCCCATTTGCCCCTGCCCATCCAACTCAGTTGTATTTATTTATTTTGCAAATTTATGAACTACTGAAAGGGGGGTATGGCCACCTACTTGGAATGCTATCGGGTCAGATTTCTTGCATTAGCAGAGATTGGAATTCCTTGTTTTTGACCTTTTACATAAGGGCAACCATTTTACTGTATCATTGTATTTAATGGGACTTGAACATCCACGGAGGGTCCCCGAACCAAACCCCAGGGCCCACTGTGCACAAAGGTCAGGGACAGAAAAGAAGGAAACAGTTGGAAAGAAAAAACAGATGGAAAAGAGGGAGAACAGATGGGAAACGAGAAGAGAACAAAGTCAGAGAGAAGGAGAAAGAGAAAGTGAGGGAACACGGGGAGAAGAAACAATGAAAGTGGGGAACACAAACAGAAAATAGAGGAAGGGTATAGGGGGAGAGAGGAAAATAAAATGGGGAGGGGGCAGATGAAAAAGTGGCTGAAAGGGAGCACATGGATAGCGGTTGTACCAACAGACAAGGGATTTTGAAGCTCCTCTGTCCTTCCCAAAAGAGCCACCTCCACTAAGGCCCCTGTTGCCTCTAGGATCTGTGGGGAGGTGCCCCCCCCCGAAAGCTTTAGCAAGGCATGTTTTATTTTTCCCTGTTCCAGTGTGTGTAAGATTTTCTCATTTCATTTAGACTGGGGTTGCAGTGTAGGAGGGAAGGGTTTCCCTGCTGGAAAATGTCTGGCTTGTTGGAAGGCTCCCCTCTTTCCCCAAGTTCATACTGCCCAGTTTCTGCCCCTGTCATAAACTGGCACTCCCAGTTGTATCTTTGCACTGAGAGGTTGGAGAAGGTGGAACAGCTAGAACAGAACAAATGCAGCACGAGAGCTCTTTCCCCCCCGCCCGAAACAAATGTGTAATAAATCTGCCACATTTCCTGCAAACATTTCTGTGTCTTTTCTGCAGAAATTCATGAAGAGTGAAGCGGTGGAGGAGGAGAAAACAAGAGATGAAGAAGCTGGAAAGCAAAGTTCAGCGTGATAGTGCGAGGGGAAGAGCCTCTCCAGATACTCTTTAGGGTCCAGTCAGTTCCATGTTTTAATTTTGTACCTTTTGCAGGCTGTTGTGTTGTATACACTTTTGTTCCTTACAGATGAAAACATAACGAATTGTGCGAGATGGATTTCGGTTGCTCTTTGCAATGATGCTGGAAGTGTTTTAAGTAAATGTTCTTATTGTATAGTCTACACACCTGTTGCCTTTTTTTCCCCTCCACACTGGGATTTCTGGTTACTGGGAAACCTTATGATATTTGTAGGCTGTTTTGAATCCAGACGGTGTGTGGTGTTGCTGTTCCCCAGGGAGGTGCGTTACACTTACTCTTTATAGCACTAATCTTCTAAAAGGAAATATGTTATCCAAAATGCAAGTGTCCTGAGAGAGCAACCACAAATTGTACTCAGTGGGGGAATTTAGTTCAGCAGGAAACGGTGAGAAGGCTTTGGGTAACTCTTAAAAGCTGGGATTTGTCTATGATAGAGGCCACTGACAGGGCAGAAGACGGAGGAACAGAATGGTTCCCAATTGGCACAGGGGCCAGGCAAGGCTGGATCCCTGCACCTTTATCTGTTCAACTTGTATGCAGAACGTCTTATACGAAAAGCAGGCTTAGACACAGAAGATGGAGGAGTGAAAATAGGAGGAAGGAATATCGACAGTCAGAGATATGCAGTTGACACCATACTACTAGCTGAAAACATCACAGACTTGGAACAACTACTAAGGAAGATCAAGGAGAAAAGTGCAAAGGCTGGCTTATGGTTGAATGTGAAGAAAACAAAAATAATGACCACAGAAAATGTACACAGATTCAACCTGGACAATGGAGAAATAGAAATAGTAAAAGAATGGTCATACCTGGGATCAAATATTGATCAGAGTGGGTACTGTAGTCAAGAAATCATAAGAAGACTATTATTATTATTATTATTATTATTATTATTATTATTATTCCACTTAATCTCAGGGAATCCAAGTGGATTACAACAGTAAAAACAGGATACAGATTAAAATAGAATTACATTAAAATTCCAAAGACCCCAGCCCTCCCCTTCAATATAAAAACATAATTGAGCATTAAAAAGGATTAAACCAAAGAATAATTAAAACATTCACACACACACACACACACATATATATATATATATATTGCAGTAAAAATTTAGGCAGAGTCCAGATAGAATTAAGAAAAGGTAAAGGATAATGAGAGAAAAGGAGGGAGGGAGGGAGGGGGGCAGGGAGGCAGGTAAAGAAGGACGTTCAATTCGTCTGGAAAGGCCTGAAGGAAGAGATCCGTTTTAATAGCCGCCTTAAAGGTTTCCAGGGTGGTAATCTGATGGATCCCATCTGGCAGGTTGCTCCAGAGTCTAGGAGCAGCTGATGAAAAGGAACGCTGGGTCACTGTGGAAAGTCTAGTCCTCTTCGTTTGAAGCAGATTCTTCCCAGCGGAACGAAGAGTGTGTGGGGGGGGGGATGAAATGGGAGAAGACGCTCCGCAAGAAGTCAGGACCCAAGCCATGTGGGGCTTTAAAGGTTAAAACCAACACCTTGTTTCTTGCTTGGACTAAGAATGGGGAGGATGGCGATGAGAGAATCAACTTCACTCAACTCAAAGACACTCATGCCCACAAGAACTAACAATGTAAAAGGTGGTAGCTGATAGTGATTTCAGAGGGTTGTAGCAGTGGGTGATAACTTTACGAGATTCAGGCACAGAGTTCTGAATTGGTGTGTATGTGTGTGTGAATCTGGCTCACCCGGGTAGGCCTGTGTGTGCCAAGGAGTTAAGGAAAAAACGGTGGCGGTCTGAACTCAGCTGAAACCGAATTGGGGCTGCCCCAAATGTTTGGCAGTTTCTTCAGAGGAAGAATTCCCCCCCCCCCCCCCCCAGGAAGAATGGCCTGAGGTTTGTGGAAATGGCAGGGCAACCAATTCAAAGGTCTCACACAAAGAGGTGCCATCTCCAGTGGAAAGTGCCCTTTGATTCCCAGCCTTTTGGCAAGTACTCAATGCATTGTGCCCCATCACACTCCTATCTGGAGGGATTATGTAGATTCCAGCCACAAAAAGAGCTGCCCTGTGTATGTACACTAGCACTCCCAAACCATGTCTGCTGGATTTCCTTCCTTGGGCAGGCTGTTGTCTTTGCATTGGGGCTCCTTTGGTGGCCAAACAGCCCTTTTAACACCCAAGTTGATCTCAAAGGTGGACCGGGTGTCAAGGAGGGCTATTGCTTTGAGGCAACAATTCTCTTACCTTCTCTTTCCCTTTCTGAGTAAAGGATTTTGTAACTTTCAGGAGTTTCTCAGGAAGAGTAGTTTTAGTCTCTTGTGGGGAAAAGAAGTAGCCTTGTGGCATCTTGAGGACCGTTCTCTGTCTGAGGAGAGGAAGGGTAATACACAAGCGTCCTTGTTGGTCCGAAAGTAGTGACCCTTGTGATCCAGCAATGTCTGCAAGTTCGGTCTAAAATCCGGAGCAGAATCCCTCTCCCACTGACCCAGGAACCACAAGCAACCAGTCAAGACTTTCCTCTGAACGGTAAGGGAGTGTTTTTAAGTTTTGAGCCATTTTCCTCCATGGGGCTTGGCCACTTGGATAGCTTCATTTTTAAAAGTACAGTATAATTACAAAGAAAGGTGGAGGAAGAGGAGGAAAAAAGTGGAGGGGGGGAGACGTACTAGGGTGGGAATATGGGCTTGAACATACACGTTATTATAAGCTCACCCTATTTCCAAGAAGACCTCTAGAATGTGAAGTCGAAGGCTTTCATGGCCAGCGTCCATATTTTTGGTGGGTTTTTGGGCTATCTGGCCATGTCCTAGAAGAGTTTATTCCTAATATTTCTAGACCTCTAGAAGTTGACACCTATAAAAATTTCCTATTCACGCGGAGCTAAATCAGTAAGACCCTTCTGCCCGTTGATGGGTAGAAAGATGCTGAATGTCTCTATCTTTCCAAGCTTGGAGTGTCTTTTAGAAGCAGTGAGAGAATGAAGGTTCCATCTGAATGGACCGTATGTCGGATTGCTCCATTAAAGGGTTGTCCTAAAACCCACATGGGGATGATCTCTTGCCCCGTTAGCACTCCCGTGGGCTGGACGAATGCAGCCTCTGCCCTATTCCCACTCTGTCGACTCTCTCTAGAACGAGTCTTTGTTCCCACCACCAGGCTCCATTCCCTGCACGCGCGTTAACATGCCAAAATATCGGACCTGCGTCGCTGCAATACTCAACCAATTGTTAACACAAAGCCATTTTGTGTGTTCAGTGGTTAAAAACCCCCGTCTAAGCTCCTTTCTTGCCACTGAGCCTTAATGAGTCTATTGTATTCGCCTCTGCGAGGGATCCCTGATCCCACAAGTCCAGAGAGACAACATATTTGAGGAGGAAGATAAGATGATCCCTGAGACTTGCATGGAAAATTACAGCTTGCCACACATGGCTTTCTGGGACAGTTGCAAGGACAGAGAAGAGCCTTTGGCTGGGATCCCATTGCAGTGCCATCCCTTCATCGTCTTTCGATTGTGGCCTCTTTCTTACATCCATGTTGAGAGAGTCCATGCTTGAACTTCCACAACTGACGCAAAGAATGGAGAGGGTGAAGCAGGGGTGAGATGTAGAGGTGAGGATTATAGCCACAATGGCCAGATGTTTCAGGGCTGAACTTTACAGGCATGCCATAGATGCAGCTGAGCCTGGACTGCACAGGACTGGAGCACTAGTTTTCAAAAACCTAGTAGGATAAAAAGATATAAATGAGACCCTTCTTTGGAAACCGGTTAACCTAAAAACATTGTCCAGAGAAGGGCAACCAAAATGGTCAAAGGTCCGGAAACCACCAAGTCCTCTGAGGGAGCTGGCAATGTTCAGCCTGGAGAAAAAGAGGTTAAGAGGGGAAACGAGAGCCCTGTTTAAACATTTGAAGGGATGCTATCCTGGATGGAGCAAGATTTCTGCTGCTCAAGAGAACGGGACCCAGAGCCATTGAGTCAAACTACAGGAAAAGAGATTCCATCTAAACATTAGGATGAACCTCTTGACAATAAGCTGTTTGACAACGGAAGATGTGGCCTCAAAGGGTGATGGAGTCTCCCTTGGAGGTTTTTAAACCGAGGCTGGATCGCCATCTGTCGGGAATGCTTTGGTTGTGAGTTCCTGCATGTCAGGGAGGTTGGACTGGATGGCCCTTGGGTCTCTTCTGACTTATGATTCTTTGATTGTCTAAATAGAATCATAGAGTTGGAAGAGACCACAAGGGCCATCCAGTCCAACCCCCTGCCATGCAGGAACTCCCAGTCAAAGCATCCTGACGGATGGCCATCCAGCCTCTGCTTAAAGACCCCTAAGGAAGGAGACTCCACTACACTCCGAGGGAGTGTGTTCCACTGTCGAACAGCCCTTACTGTCAGGAAGTTCCTCCTAATGTTGAGGTGGAATCTCTTTTCTTGCAGTTTGCATCCATTGTTCCGCGTTCTAGTCTCTGCAGCAGCAGAAAACAAGCTTGCTCCCTCCTCAATATGACATCCATTCAAGTATTTAAACAGGGCTATCATATCACCTCTTAACCTTCTCTTCTCGAGGCTAAACATCCCCAGCTCCCTAAGGCGTTCTTCATAGGGCATGGTTTCCAGACCCTTCACCATCTTAGTTGCCCTCCTTTGGACTTGCTCCAGTTTCTCCAAATCTTTTTTGAATTGTGGTGCCCAGAACTGGACACAGTATCCCAGGTGGGGCCTGACGAAAGCAGAATAGAGCGGCACTATTACTTCCCTTGATCTAGACGCTATACTTCTATTGATGCAGCCTAAAATAGCATCACACTGTTGACTCATGTTCAGCTTATGGTCTACTTGGGCTCCTAGATCCCTTTCACATGTAGTCTTGTTCAGCCAGGTGTCCTTCACCTTATATCTGTGCAAATATAAAGGAAGGAGACTGGGATGTGTCTGTGTGTGTGACAACAATTTCACCTCCTGTGGCTGATACTTCCACAGCTTAGGAGCAGCCACTGAGTAGGGCTTTTGGGCAGCCCTGGGGGATCCAAAATCTCCTTGTACAGCAACTACACAGCAACAACGTGGCTCCATCTCCTTCTGGCTACTCACTGGCTGCATCTGCACATACCTCTATGGCCAGTCAGCAACTATGGGTAGAACAGAGCAGCACCTAGGAGCCCCATGTTGGTCTGAAATCTACAGGAAGCGAGGGAAAAGGTGTGACTCCTCTGCATCATGTTGGATTCATATGTTGCTCTTGATGAGTGAAAGACATGGTCCCGGGGTGTGATATGAAAATGAATCAAACTGAAGTATGCAGCTGCTTTTCTGAAATGCTCCTCAGAGTTAGAAGAGACCCCCAAAAGGGCCCTGATCCAGTCCAAGCCTCTTCTGCCATGCAGGAAGTCACAATCAAAGCATCCCCAAAAGATGGCCATCCAGCCTCTGCTTAAAAACCCCCGAAGAAGGAGGCTTCCCCGTTTTCCGAGGGATCGTCTTCCGTTGTCCTACAGCTCTTACTGTCAGGAAGTTCTGTTGGGTTAAATGTTCCTTCAAGGAAATATACAAATAATTAGATGGCTGTAAATGGGGGGGGGGGGGGGAAGCACCAGGTGCCGATCCTTTGTAATTAGTCATGTATATAAGGACTCTGAAAGCAAGAGCAGGTGTGGGTTGAGGATAGTGGACTGGAGAGAGGGCTTGGGTTGGTGAGTTTGACAGAGAGTAGAGCTGTTGTTGTGTGTATTGCAACTGGAAGATAAAAGCCTCCAAGGACTTTGGGAGAAGTCACCCGTGTCTGTGCCTTATTTCAGGTTGGTCAGTGCCCAGTTGCCAAATACTGCACGCTGGGTTGTGCTCCTGCACTCTGCTGTTTGTGAGGTACTGTTGAGCTCAAGCGCCTCTGACTGTGTTGAACGTTGGCATCTCTGGGCAAAGTTTGTTTTTGTCACTGCACACCTGCCGGACACAGTGGGGAGCCAACAAGTTCCTTGTAATGTTTCGGTGGAATCTCTTTTCCTGGAGCTTGCAGCCATTGCTTCTGGTCATATTCTCCGGAACGGCAGAAAACAAACTTGCTTCATTGTCAATGGGACACCCCTTTAAACACGTAAAAAGAGCGATCATATCACCTCTTAACCGTCTCTTTTCCAGGCTAAACATACCTAGTTCCCTAAGTCTCTCCTCATAGGGCTTCATGGTTTCCAGACCCTTCACCGTTTTGGTTGCCCTCCTGGAGGTCTTTAAGCAGAGGCTGGATGGCCATCTATCCTTGGGAATCCTTTGATGGAGAGGTCCTGCAGGGCAGAAGAAGGGGGTTGCAATGGATGGCCCTTGGGGTCTCTTCCATCTCTATGTTTCTCGGGAAGCCTCATGTCCACAGGCTTCTCCTGCTCTTCTTTTCAGTCTCCAGAAGCCCTTCTTCCACTCCAGGGGATGTTTTCCCTTTAAGGAGTGTCATTGTGGGCCTGTCAAGCTGCCAAATCCTGCTCAGCTGGCTCTGGAGCAGAAGAAGAAGAAGAAAAAGGGAGACTGGCCTGAGCTGCAAAGAAGCCTCCTCTTTTGGAGGCCCTGAGCAAAGGCCAAGGGGCAAAGTGGACCCCAAGGGAGGGCTCCGGACCCAAAATGCTGAGGGTTTTCATCCTCCATGCGCAGAACGTCCAGACCCCGGACACAGATATCAGCGATGCTTACTGCTCAGTGGTGTTTGAAGGTAAGCAGGAGGCAAGGGAATGAGTCTGCAAGTCAGGGACCCGTGGAGGAAAGGGGTCCCAGACATAGGGGGCACCGGTTTGTGTGTGTGTTGTGGGCCCATGGTGACCCTGGCATGGGGCTTTTTTGGAAAGGTTTGTTCAGAGGGGGTTTGCCATCGCCTCGCGCTGAGGCTGAGAGAGTGTGACCTGCCCATTGCAGGGTGCCCCAGTGGGTTTCATGGCTGAGCCAGGATTTGAACTCTGGCCTCCAAAGTCCTAGTCCAGCGCTCAAACCATTACACATTGGCTCTTGACACTGGGTTTGTTTGTAGAGGAAAAAAAGGTGAGGATGAGCAATAAAGCAGGGCTTTATTTATTTAGCAGAATCCATGGGTGCTCAAGTCTCATTATATACAGTGAAGTATTATTGTTATTAATTATTATTATTATTATTGTTATTGTTATTATTATTAAAGTGGGCACTTGGTTTCCACTGGGATTTGGTTCCAGGACACCCATGGGTACCAAAATCCATGGATGCTCAAGTTCCATTATATACAGTGAATAATAATAATAATAATAATAATTGGCTTTAGTTCCAGGACCCCCCCCCCCCCATGGATACCAAAATCCATGGATACTCAAGTCCCATTATATACAGTGAATAATAATTACAATGGGCCCTTGGTATCTGCTGGGATTTGGTACTAGGAACCCACCCTAATAATAATAATACTTTTGAACAGTGCATCTGCCTCATTGCCCCCATTGGATCTTTTCCAACTTTACTGTGAATTTGTAATTTAATGTTTTGAAGTTACTATTTTAGATTATTATGTGTTTTTTTTAATGCTTGTATCACATTGTTATTTTTGTTTGTTTTCTTACTGTTCTTTGCTTGCTGTTACCGGCCTCGATCCAACACAAGGAGAGGCGGGATACAAATAAATATATTATTATTAAAGTGGGCCCTAGATATTTGCTGGGGATTCGTACCAGGACCCCCCCCCCCCTTGGATGCCATAATCCATGGATCAATGGCACAGTTAAATGGTGTCCTTTATATAAAAGAGACAAAATCATATGGATATACCGATTCTACAGACTAGCACGGCTATATCTTTGCATCGCAAGAACAGAAACCCACTCCACTTTTCATTCTGGTGACCCTATTTGCTATACTGGTGAGCATCAAATAAACCCCACCATTTCGAAACCATAGATCCACTGACGTTGCCAGCCCCTGCCATCAATGGACACAGCCTCGGTCTAGGGAGATGAGTCTTCTCCTCATTGCCCCAAAGGCCATTGGAGGTGTTTTATGGCAACTGACCATAAGGTGGACCTATCATGGGGATTTCTTGGGCTGAGAGTGTATGAGTTACCCAAGGTCACCCAGTGGGTTTCCAGGGCTGGATTCGAACCCTGGTCTTCCAGGATCTCACTCTGACGCTCAAAGACAGGAAACTGAGGCAGCAGGTGACAGCCTTTAGGATCCGACGAATGATTCCTGAACAGCAAAGAGTTGGGTCAGATAGGCTTGAGGTCTTCTTCGGATTTTTTAATTCCAATGTCATTGTTGCTGGTGGTGTTCTTTGGTGTTTTATTTACCCAGTTCTATTAGTGCCATATTCTTTTTTTTGTCTGATGCAACAATTTAATAATTTGACCTACAATCTGGAGTCCTGACACAGAATGGAGTCTTTGAAGACTTGCTTTTCCTCTGCAGAGGAGTCTTTTTTAAAAACATGCTGAGTTAGTGGAGATAATTTTTGTTCAAAAAGCAACCCAAATGACTTTGGGATCGATTCATGTTAATGCCATCTCTGACTGATGCTCCAAAGGGCAGTTTCTGTGCAATTGGGTGATGAATCTGCTCTAGGTTTTAGTCTATAAACTCTCCAAAAAGTAAGCCCTATCTCCAAAAGAGTTTCAACACCTTGGATAACTCCTTTAAAGTTTGCCCTAAAGCCAGAACTAAACCCCACTGACTTTAAACTCACACCAGCTGCCACAGTTGGGTTTGGAATAAACAGTGGATTTCTTGGGTCTGCAATAAGACATGTCTATGATGGATTGGTGCTGTGCCTTTTATTTGCATCTTCTGCCTCTGCTTGGATAATTCATTATGTTAGACAGGTTTTGTAGCATGTTTGAGACTAACGGAAAGAAAGAAGTTGGCAGCATCAGCTTTCCTAGACTTCAGTCTCCTTACTCAGATGCATTCAGATGCAACAACAACAACAACACATAGAGAGATCTTGTAGCACATTTGAGACTAAATTTTCCTAGACATAAGTCTACTTCCTCAGATGCATTTAGATGCAATAATAGGAATAAGAATAAGAAGTTGGCAGCATAAGCTTTCCTAGACATAAGTCTATTTTCTCAGGTGCATTTAGATGTAATAATAATAATAATAATAATAATAGATCTTGTAGCCCCTTTGAGACAAACTGAAAAAAAAGTTGGCAGCATAAGCTTTCTTGGACTTAGGTCTACTTCCTCAGATGCATCTGGTGGAGCTGAAAGCCAGGGACAGACCTATACATGCCATCAGTGTTTGAGAATGTCAATTCAAACTCATAATCCTTTTTGTAAGGAAATGAAGTGACAAGTCCAGTTTTAGCAATGGTCACTAGTGGACAAAGGCAGTGGATGAAAGTGAGGAGAATAGATGAGTGTGGAAACAGAGCTTTCTCCTCACTACAGGAAAGCCCCTGGCTTTCTAGTCCACCAAATGCATCTGAGGAAGTAGACTTTAGTCTACAAAGGCTCATGCTGCCAACTTCTTTTTTTTTCAGTGAGTCTCAAAGGTGCTACAAGATCTCTCTACCTACCGATTGTACAGACTAACATGGCTATATCTTTGAATTATGTGTAATGCATTGTTTATAGGTTCATAGAGTCATAAAATCTTGAGATTTGGAAGGGACCCCAAGGGGCCACCCAACCTCCTTCTGCCATGCAGGAAGACACAATCCCAGCATTCCCGGTGACAGAGGGCCACCCTGACTTTCTTTAAAAACGGTTGCAGAGAAGGAGACTCCAACACCCTCCAAGGCAGGACAGGAGTGTCTCCTCTCTCAAACTGTGATTACCATCAGGAAGTGCTTCCTAATGCTTTAAGCGGAATCTCTTTTCCTCCATTGGGTCCTATTCTCTGCAGCAGCAGAAAACAAGCTTGCTCCATCCTCAGTATGACACTCCTTCGAATATTTAAACAGGGCTATCCTATCGCCTCTCAACCTTCTCTCCCCCAGACTGAGAAAAGATAATTTAAACACTTTAGAAAGCATGTCTTGATGCAAACAGCTGCTTCAAATGGTGGTGGACTATCCATCTTTAGAGGTCTCTGAACAGAGTTTGGATGTTTTTTTGTGATTTTTTTTGGGGGGGGGGGTATGTGGCCATGTTCTGGAAGAGTTTATTCCTGACACACATATATATATGCCCGACTCTTTTCCATGCCAGCATTCTCTGAAGATGCCAGCCACAGCTGCTGGCAAAATATCGGGAATAAACTCGTCCAGAACTTGGCCACATAGCCTGAAAAGCCCACAAAAAAACCTATGTATGCTGGCCTTGAAAGCCTTCAAATTCACAGAGGCTGGATGGCCACCTCTCAGGAGTGCTTGACCTGTGCATTCCTTGCATTTGCAGAGGGCTGGACTGGATGACCCTTGGTTCCATTTCCAACCCTGTGTTTCTTAACATGTACAGATAGCACCCTGATCTCAGCAGGAATTCCTATAGCAAGGCCTCTGTCTGCAAGCAGCTTTTCCAAACCATGTTTTATGAGAAAAGACTAAGGATCTGGGCATGTTTAGCCTCGAGAAGAGAAGGTTAAGAGGTGATATGATAGCCCTGTTTAAATATTTGAAGGGATGTCATATTGAGGAGGGAGTGAGCTTTTTTTCTGCTGCTCCAGAGAATAGGACTCGAAACAATGGATGTAAGCTCCAGGAAAAGAGATTCCACCTCAGCATTAGGAGGAACTTCCTGACAGTAAGGGCCGTTTGACAGAGGAACACTTTCCCTTGGAGATTGTGGTGGAGTCTCCTTCCTTGGAGGTCTTTAAACAGAGTCTGGTTGGCCATCTGTCGGGGATGCTTTGATTGAGAGTTCCTGCACGGCAGGGGGTTGGACTGGATGGCCCTTGGGGTCTCTTCCTACTCTAGGATTCTATGCCTATTCTAGATTGGCAAAAAGAAATGTGTTCATGGCTGCATGAAACTCTAGCCTTTAGATGAGAAATAAGGAAAGTGTGCCATGAAAACGCTTTTTTTTTTTTTTTTTGCATTTTAGGGGAAATGAAGCGCCTTTAAAAAGGTGCTGGTTTTCCTAGCTTCTTTTTTAAAAACTGTGGAACAGCGCAGCTCCATCTAAAGGCTGCAAGCCTTTAAGGAAAAGGCAACTTCATGTCACACTTTCCTGCCAATCTAGAAAGCCCCTATGATCCCCAACCCCTTTCCAGAATGCCTTCCCATCCACCCCACAGTGATTCTCAGGAAACAGGAGTCCCCCTGCGCTGCGGCTGAATGGGTGCTTTGGCATCTCAAGGCATGGATGACGCAGGGAAGAGGCAGCTGAGAAACCCAACCTCTCCGACTCCCACACTCTATTTATAGCCCCCTCCCTTGTCGCCAGCCTCCATCTTGGCTGCCGGCCTTGGCACCTGTTGAGGGCAAGGGGTGGGTCGGCTTTTGCCATTCATAGAACTAGCTGTCGGGATCATCACAGTAGGACTGTCTGATAGAATCATAAAATCATGGAATCACAGAGCTGGAAGAGACCCCCAAAAGGGCCATCCAGTCAACCCCATTCTGCCATGCAGGAACTCTCAATCAGAGCATCCCCATTGACAGATGGCCATCCAGCCTCTGCTTAAAGACCCTCAAAGAAGAAGACTCCACTGTTTCACTCTTCCACTATGAAAAAGCTCTTACTGTCAGGAAGTTCCTCCTAATATTGAGCTGGAATATCTTTTCCTGTCGTTTGCATCCATTGTTCCGGGTCCTGTTCCCTGGAGCAGCAGAAAACAAGCGTGCTCCTTCCTCAATACGACATCCCTTCAAATATATTTATTATTACTGTCAGGAAGTTCCTCCTAATTTTTAGGTGGAATCTCTTTTCCTGTAGTTTGCATCCATTGCTTTGTGTCCTGTTCTCTGGAGCAGCAAAAAACAAGCTTGCTCCTTCCTCGGTATGACATCCCTTCAAATATTTAAACCTGGCTGTTATGCTCTAACCTTCTCTTCTCCACGTGAAACATCCCCATCTCTCTAAGCCTCTCTTCAGAGGGCTTTATAGTTTCCAAACCATGGCTTTCAGAGTGCATGGTGTCTGATGCCCAAGCCTTCTGTGGTTGCCTTTACCCCTGATGGTTGTGGTGCCACTTTCTGCAGTTCTCGGGGCAAACCCATGGGCAGATACACCCGGGGGGTTGCACAGTGCCAGCATTCAGCACAAAGGTATGTGTGTGTAGTGCAACCATTGTGGGACTGCAGTGCACTATCCACAATCTGAGCTTAAGGGAACAGGACCCTTATGACACTGGAAAAAATGCAATAAGAACACTATTTTAACCCAAGAGAACATTTCTCTATAAATGTCTAGTGCAACTCTGTGGTCAACTTCAGCTGATGTTGACCACAGAATTATTCTGGAGGACCTACAAATGCCTAGAGAAGTGTTCTCTCTGGGAATATCTAGGTCTTCCAGTGTGACTCTAAGGTCAGCTTCCAGCAGAGGTTGTTCACAGAGTCTCGCTGGAGGACCTAGATATTCCTAGAGAGAACAAATGAATCAAATCTGTGAATGATCAAATTGCAAAAGTCAAAGCTGCAAATGCACAGCCTAAATCCTCTTGTTAGTCCTGATTAGATTATAGCCGTCGAATCAATGGGTTTGACCCATGCCTTGACCCATTTTTCAGCAGCTGATTCAATGAGTTTCCTCTAACTGGGATTAAACCACAGGATCCCAGCCCTGCATTTGCGCATTTTTGTTGTTCGTTTGTGTCCGAGTCAGTTTTGATTTGTGGGGACCCTGTGAATAAGAGACCTTCGCAGCTGCTGCCACCCTTTAAAACTGATGCATTTTGACACCGCTTTAAACGTTGCAGCTCCATCCAGTTGAATCCCGGGATCTGTAGTTTGGTGAGGCTGCATCTGCACTGCAGGACTAAGATGGTTTGATACTGCTTTAACACCCATGGCTCAAAATGGAGGACATTTTGGAATTCCTCCTGGACATAAGATTGAAATGTAGGACATGTCCTGGAAAAGGAGAACGCAGGAGATATCTTGGACAGGACTTGCAATATATCTGAATTTCCCACTTGTCCAGTCTCTAAGTTTGCTTTGCGGAGGGCAGAAACTCAAACAAAGAGGATTGTTTCCAGCTTGTCACACTGGTTTTAGCCACTGTCTGGATAAAATTACGAACCTTCGTACTATTTGTGTGTCTCGAGGTCACAATTTATGGCTGGAAAAATGCAGCAGTAGAACCAGGGAAGTATCTGCACTGCAGGAATAAAGCAGTTTGACACCACTTTAACATTCACCCAGTGGGATACTGGGCTTTGTACTTTGGCCTAGTAAAAGAGGCCTCACGACTCACCAAACTAGAAATCCCAGGGTTTTGTAGGATTCATGGTCATTAAAGTGGTGGCAAAGTGCAAGAGCAAACTATGGCTGCATCCGGACTGGTGAAATAAGCCGGTTTGGCACCACTTTAATTGCCTTGGCTCAAGGCTATGGGATTCTGGGAGTTGGAGTTTGTTGTGGGGCCCAGAGCGGAGCAGAGCTCCGCTCTGGACCCCACAACAAACTCCAACTCCCAGAATCCCATAGCCTTGAGCCAAGGCAATTAAAGCAGTGCCAAACCGAGTTATTTCTCCAGTCCGGATGCAGCCTCAGAGCATCTCAAAAGGCTCAGAAGTGAATTATGATAGTGATAGGTTTAAATACTTGAAGGGATGTCATATTGAGGAGGGAGCAAGCTTGTTTTCTGCTGCTCCAGAGACTAGGACACAGTGGAACAATGGATGCAAGCTCCAGGAAAAGAGATTAGGAAGACTTTAGAATGCAGGCATTATTCTATATTATTAGATGTTAGATAGTATTAGATATTAGAAGACATTAGGATACAGGGAAAGCGACTAGGAAGACCTTCCCGGCCATAAGATATTATTAGATGTTAGGTATTACTAGATATTATTAGACATTAGGAAGACATTAGGATACAGGGAAACAGATTTTCCTGACTGTAAAGCTGTTTGAAAGTGGAACACATTCCCTCGGAGACTGTGGTGGAGTCTCCTTCTTCGGAGGCCTTTAAGCAGAGGCTGGATGGCCATCTGTCAATGGGGATGCTTTGATTGGGAGTTCCTGCATGGCAGAAGAAGGGGGTTGGACTGGGTGGCCCTCATGGTCTTTTCCGACTCTATGAATCTATGATTCTTTGAACTGATCCTAGTGTGATAATCTCACTAGAGTTGGAAGAGACCCCAAGAAGGGCCATCCATTGCAACCAACTCTAGTGAGATTATCACACTAGGATCAGTTCAAAGAATCATAGATTCATAGAGTCGGAAAAGACCATGAGGGCCACCCAGTCCAACCCCCTTCTTCTGCCATGCAGGAACTCCCAATCAAAGCCTCCCCATTGACAGATGGCCATCCAGCCTCTGCTTAAAGGCCTCCAAGGAACCATCTCACAGTTATCCCATTATTGGCAACGGATATCCCATTATTGGCAACGGGATAATTGTGGGATGGTTCTGGAATTGACCTTAGTGTGATAATCCCATTGCATTGGATCGGACAGTGGAACATACTCCTCCTTTGGAGATTTTGGTGGAGTCTCCTTCCTTCGGAGGTCTTTAAGCAGAGGCTGGATGGCCATCTTTTGGGGATGCTTTGATGGAGAGTTCCTGCATGGCAGAAGGAGGGGGTTGCAATGGAACAGGGCCCTTCTTGGGGGGTCTCTTCCATAGGATTCTATGAACAACACAACAACAACAGCAGCAACAGTCCAAAGAATAAAAGACCTTGCCTGGGCCTTTGGAGCCTAGCAGAGCATCCTTCTTCGGGCAAAGGCGCGGGCGCCCCCTGGCGGGATAACGGCGGTACTGCACCGCTGGTCCTGATGCTGGAGATGCTGGAGATGCTGCTGGTGGCGCTGGAGGGCTGGGCTGGTCCCAAGGAAGGAAGGAGGGCTGGGCTGGGCTGGGCTGGGCTTGGCCGGCCTTCCTCGGCCCCAGTCGGGCTCCGGAGGTCCGGGCAGGCGGCAGCAGAGGGGCCATGCTCCGGTGCCTCCTCCTGAGGGGCTCCAGCCTCCCCGGAGGGCCCGAGAAGAGGAGCGACCCGGTGGCCAGCCTCACTTTCCGGGGTAAGTCTAGGGACATCCTTTCCCCCCCCCCCCCAAAGGACCCCCAGAAGGAGACCCCCCCCCCATTCCCTGGTCCCTTCTGCCAAGAGGGGCTGGAGGGTCAGATCTACAGCCCCAGCACAGAGGAATATAGGGAACAGTTGCTTGACAACCCCTCCAACATATCATTGAATAATAATAATAATAATAATAACAACAATAAATTATTTATATTCCTCCTCTCCATCACTTCTAGGAGTCTAAGCTACAGATGATAAAGTGAGGAAGAACTGAATCCTAAGAACTGCTGCCTTGGAGACCCCTTCTTTGGGGGAGGCTGGGAACCATGAAGCCTGATGGGGAGAGACTTAGGAGGAGGCTGGGGATGTTTAGCCTGGAAGTGAGAAGGTTAAGAGGGGATATGATGAGAGCCCTGTTCAAATATTTGAAGGGATGTCACATTGAGGAGGGAGCAAGCTTGTTTTCTGATGCCCCTGGGAACGGGACACAATGGAGCAATGGATGCAAGTTGCAGGAAAGGAGATTCCAGCTCAACATTAGGAGGAACTTCCTGATGGTGAGATCTGTTTGACAGTGGAACACACTCCTTCCTTGGAGTCTCCTTCTTTGGATGCCTTTAAACAGAGGCTGGATGGCCATCTGTCAATGGGGATGCTTTGATGGAGAGTTTCTGCATGGCACAATGGTGTTGGACTGGACGGCCCTTTTTGGGGTCTCTTCCAACTCTACCATTCTATAATCCTAAGGACCCACTTAGCTGGAAAAACACTCTTCCTCTCTTTCTCTCTCTGTTACCCTGATTCTGTTTCTGGGGTCTAATATGTACTGTAGAATTAATGCCATTTCATAGGATCCTAGTATCCTGGAATGGGAAGGGATCCCCAAAAGGGCCATCCAGTCCAACCCCCTTCTTCTGCCATGCAGGAACTCTCCATCCAAGCATCCCTGACAGATGGCCATCCATCTTCTGTTTCAAAACCTCCAAAGGACACTCCATCACCCTCCGAGGCATCGTCTTCCACCTTTTGCCATCAAGTTGACACCATGTTTAAGTGCAACGTCTCAATGCTATGGCATCCTGGGCTTTGCAGATTATTGTGGCATCAGTAGGCTAAACGTCCCACAAAACTACAATCCATAGCATTGAGGCATGGCAGGTAAAGCGGGGCCAGACTGGATTACGGCTGCAGTGCGGACGCAGCCCTAGTGACCTACTCGGAGGTCAAGTTGCACTGTGTGCATGTGCGGCGATGCTTTCGGAGAATGTTGCATCGGTTGTATTGAGTTGGCAGCAGCGCAAGAGGAGTTGCGCACCTGGGGTCATTGCACCACAAACAGTTGTGCGTTAAAGGGCACAGGGTAGCGTGTGAATGTGTGTTGCCTCTCCGCGCTACGTCAGGGTATTGTGCATTGCGCGTTGGGTTGCCGGCCATAAGAAATGACCATTGGTCCAGTACCTTGTGTTGTCTTGGTAGTCAGTGCAGGGGTTTCATAATGTAGCCGGATATTTCTGCTTCAGTTTATTTGCAGTGGTCCTTCCCTATTTGCTGGGGTTGGGGGCAAAGGACCTTCATGAATGTGGGTAAACTGCAAAGAAAAAATACTCTTCTTTTTACCTAAGAACTTTCTAGGCATCTCCAGGTCCTCCAGTGCAACTCTGTGGTCAATATCTGCCAGAGGCGGATCATAGAGTCATGCTGGAGGACCTACAGATCCCTAGAGAAGTGTTTTCTCTTGGAACTTCTAGATTCTCCAGCACAACTCTATGGTCAACTTCTATGGCCGAGTTGCACCGGAGGACCTAGAGATTCCTACGGAGGACATGTTAATCAAAACCAATGAATGCACAACTTCACCTGTGGAATCTCTCAGGAGCTTATCACACAAAGGAGGTCGGGAGCTGATCCCGTGAATATCCTGGAAAAAACGTGTAATTGTGCAAAACGATTTCATACGATGCCGCACAAAACCCGCCGTTAAAGCAGTCACAAAGAAGCATTAACGCTCATCTTTTTACTTCTGGGATTTCAGTGACAATCATTTCCGATATCACTTTATTTGTGGAATTGCACATGATAATCTTTCACGCAATTACCCTCCGTTTCCACTTTATTTGTGAGACACTTTAAATACGCTTTAATCTCTTTTTAATGCCAACATTAGCCCAAGTGTGATAAACTCCTAAGGATGGGAGAAAAAAGCGACAACTCTGTGATTATTTTTCCTGCACCAGGCATAATGCCATAGGCTTCTACCAGCCTGAATCCCTTTATTGGGAGAAAGGCAGGAGATAAGAAAACAACAACAGGCTTCTATCATGTCTCTCCCTGCTTTTAATTTTTTTAAAAAATTTTCTCTCTTTAAAAAACATTATTATTATCATCATTATCATTAACATTTACTTAACAGAGCACTGCAAAGAGTCCTCTTCCAAATCTGTGATTCTATGATCCTAAGTTTGCACAGTGCTTGACCTAGTAAGGGTCAAATAAAATAAGAAAAATATATATTAAAAACCTGCCAAGGAGTGTACAATCTAAAACAATATTGCACGATTAAAATATCTCTAAATTAATACTAACTAATATACAATTGCACCAAATACAAACGCTTCCACAGTATGAATAATTAAACAAACCTACACGAAACCCCTCACCTTCCAAACTTAACACAACGTCACAAAGACGACGACCTTCCTTATCCCTTCCCTTCTTCTGTTACTTTATTACAACTTCTTCCTTCCAAAAATCATTCATGTTTAAATGTATTTGTGGCTTCACATTTATATTCTTAATTCTTGCTTCACATTGGATCTTTTTATTTATTCAAATAATTTCATTCCAAACCTAGAACAAAGTCTGTTTCCCAATCTTTTTAAAAATAATATTTTTATTATTAATAATAATGTAACATCCTTAAAATAATATTTAAAAGTATCTTATATATAGTATTCGATCTGTAGAGAGGCAGGAAATATAAATAAAAATTATTATTATTATTATTATTATTATTATTCCACCTACATTATGTATATCCCGCCTCTCCATATTTGTATGGTTTAACTCCCATTCTTCTCTCAAATAAACTATCAATAGCTCCCATTCCTCCTTAAATCTGTTTAAAGATATTTTTCCCTAGAGCAAGTGAGTCAGTTTAATCTGTCTCCATATAATCATTTAATCTCATTAGCCATTCCTTTATTATCATGTCTCCCCCTTTAATCACCTTTTCTCCTCCTAAGGCTGCATCTGCACTGCAGAAACAACCCAGTTTGACACCACTTTACCTGCCATGGCTCAAGGCTATGGCATCGTCATTTGTTGTGCCACCAGACAGAGAAGGCCACGGCAGTTAAAGCGGTGCCAAACTGGATTATTTTTGCAGTGTGCAGATGCAGCCTAAATCCAAGCTCTCCAAATTATATAACATTTTCTCATAGGAGAGATGGTTTTGCTGAGATCCTTGCACTTTGCTCAGTTCTACCAGCCTCAGAAATGGCTAAAGCGTGGCAACGCTGTTTTTCAAGAAGCAAACTTGGCTTTTGTGTTTCGTTTCTCCGAAAGTGGAACTCTTTGTTTTTTCAGGAAGGGGGGATTCCAAAAAAGTCTTTTTTCCCCCTTGTATAGTTTCTTTGGGCAGTCGATCGGCTGGAAATTTGGGATGTGCATCATCCCTGGCCATTGTTCTCATCATTTAAAAATAACATTTTCTGTGGCATAGTATGCTTTTCCGTGCTCTGACTGACGTTAACCAAATGGTCCCCAAGAGAGGCAAAAAGATTAACTTTGGAGGTGATGCGAATGCCATCCGACAGGTTGTTTTGCTCTTTTCAACAAAAGGATGTGGATGAAGAATAGCAGAGTTACCTTTTACTGACCAAGTTACTTTTGGCCAGAGGTCAGAAAATTTACTTTTCCAGACCACAGCTCCCAGAACCCTCAGCTAGCATGGCACCATTTCCAAATTCTGCATCTATTCCTTTTGTTTAGTTTTGTTTTGCATGGCACCATTTCAAAATTACTGCATTTATTCTTTCTGCATAGTTTTGTTTTGTAGAGTAATATTTCCAAATCCTGCATCTATTCCTTTCATATAATTTTGTATTTCATGGTAACGTTTCCAAATTCTGCATCTATTCCTTTCATATAGTTTTGTATTTCATGGTAACATTTCCAAATTCTGCATCTATTCCTTTCGTATAGTTTTGTTTTTTATAGTAACATTTCTGAATTCTGTGCCTGTTCCTTTTGCATAGTTTTGTTTTGCACGGTACCATTTCCAAATTCTGCGTCTATTCCTCCTGCGTAGTTTTCTTTTGCAATCTGGCTGGGACATGAGGATCTATGCTTAATGTAGATAGAAAAGAAAACGACATCAGAAGATCTGGGTTTATATCCATGACAGCTTGTGTTAAGCAAATTTAACATAAGCAAATGAATTTCTTCTTCAGACTCGAGTCCCATCTCCAAGACATCTCCTTCTGTATATGCAAATATTCCAAAAGCCGATTCTGGGTTTTAAAACATTTCTCCATAAAATTAAAATATTGGTCCGCATTCCCAAATTATATGACGCATACCTTTCTGCCTTTATGAAGGACCCACATTCCAAAATATGGAATTTTTTTGGGGGGGGCATCTTTCCTACCCTCAAAAAGGGTTCAATGCACATAATAAGGGACACCTTCCAGTCTTATAGGGCATAAGCTTTCCAGCCCTCAAATATATGGCATACAATAAGGGATACCTGGAGGAGACTACAAGGGCCGTCTAATCCAGCCTCTGACCATTTTATTTATTTCATTTTTATGATGACCATACAGGAATCCACAACTAAAGCACTCCGCTAGCAAGTTTAGAGAGTGCCAGCATAATGTAGTGGTCTGAGCGTTGGATTAGGACTAGGACACTGGAAGACTAGGGTTTGAATCCAGGCTTAAACATAGAAATCCATTGGGTGACCTTGGGTAAGTCACAGTCTCTCAGCCTCAGAGGATGGCAATGACAAATCCCCTATGAAGAAACTTGCCCCGTGATAAACCAGAACCTTAAGGTCACCGTAAGTCAGACACGACTTGAAGGCACAACAACAACAACAACAAAAGCAATTTTGGCCATCATGGCAGGGCTCTTTATGAAGATCTGGGGTCCTTCTCTACAAAAGGAACAGTCAGGGTCCCAAATGCCTCAAGCCGGTGTGGTTCATTTGGAAGGGCGATACCTAGCCATCTAAAGAAGGAACGGCTCCACCCTGGACATAAAGATCTTTTAAGTCTGGCATGTAAAGTGACCCAACATCACTCGCATGCTTAGCTTTATTGCTGAGAATTATTTGGGAGGTTTGGCATATGCACCAGTCTTTGCAAGCGGTGGGATATTTTGAACTTGGCTCCGGTGGGGTGGAGATGAGGATCATAGAATCATAGACTCCTAGCGATGGAAGGTCTGGATGGCCCCTGGGTCCCTTCCGGTCTAGGATTTTATGATTGAAGGTGAAATCCTGTAAGACTAACCCTGGACTCTTTCATACAAGGCTAAATTGGAAGTATAATTTAAGGTCAATTCGAATGCAATCATGGGTTTTATGTTATTGCAAATTAACTCTGCACATGCAAATTCGGGCAGGAGGGAAGCCAATTCGAATGCAATCATGGGTTTTACGTTATTGCGAATTAAAGCTTCGCATGCAAATTCGGGCAGGAGGGGGTTAATTTCGGGTAATGGGAAGTAATTCCGAACGGAGCAGGGGTTCTTCCGAACGGAGCAGGGGTTCATGTAAATTCGCTAAACAAGCGAATTTACATGAATCTGCATTGGCTCCATTCAGAGTTGGGAGAAATTCCTCCCCGTTTGAAAGAGTTCCCTGTCACTCTAAATGGGCAACGAGCCAAAGGCTGAAGGCTTTCATGGCCTGCATCCATAGGTTGTTCAGTTTTTGTGGCCATGTTCTAGAAGAGTTTATTCCTGACATTTTGCCGGCGTCTGTGGCTGGCATCGTCAGATGTTGTTAATAATTCTGTGCATGAAACAAAGTTTGCGTACACTGAACCATCAGAAAGCAAAGGCGTCACTATATCTGCCACCCATTTGGGCAGATTTGGAATATTTTGAATTTCTCAATAATGCATGTACAAATGATCCACCTTCTTTTCCGTTTCCTTTTTCTTCCAAGAGATGAAACCTCAGTGGATAATGTGTGGGACTGCACAAACCATTGCACTGCAGCTCCCAGCATCCCTTCTCCTTGGCTATCTTGACTGGAACTGCTGGGAGTTGCAGTCCAACAATAGCTGGTGGTCTACTCCATCCCTGCAATAAATGAGCATCCTTGTAATTGCATCCATGTAAAAGTAATACGCAGTCACATTACATACATTTTTATCTTATTCTGTACATGTCCTGTCTCTTCTTTAGTCTTCTTGTTCTGGGGAGATTTCCTGTTTTTTGCTTCCTCATATCTCCCTTCTTTCTAAATTCCAAAGTCCTTCTCTTTTCCTTCATCCTCCCCTGGATCTTCTTCTTTCGGACATTCACACCTTATTCATACAAACTCACATATCTTCACCATTCATATTCTTTCACATTTAATACTGTATCACCCAACCTTCACATTACATTGACTTCCTATTAACGTAAAGCCATAGTTGGTTTTCATGATAATTTTGCCAGTCGATGTTATCCCCCAAACAAAATTCTGTTGTTTGTTAATTTGTTTGTTGTCCCCTGGCATGATCCATGGGGAGAGGTGGGTAAGAGATAATAATAATAATAATAATAATAATAATAGACATTTTGAGAAACTCCATTCCAAATCCCTTCTCCTCCCTGCCTGGGCTGCCTTTTCGCAGAAAGAGGCGTCTGGATGGACTCCAGCAATTCCTTTGCAAAACATTGAGTCTCCTGGGAAAGGGCCGTTGTTGAGTGACCATATATAGTTGCTTTTCTGGCCTGTCATTGAGCAACGAAGGAGGGGAGGAGTGGGAGGTTTGCCAGGCAGACTTTCCTGCAAACTCTTGGTTTCACAGTCCCTCCTATTGTTCTGCTTCTTGTCTTGGAAGTTCTTCCTTTTCCTTTTTTCCAACTTGCGGCAAACGGAGTTGTAGCGGCCAGAGAGAGTCACTCCGGACACCTCCAAAGTTGTTGTTTGCTCATCCCGGGGCCCATTCCCATTGCAGAATTACCGTGGGCCCTTGGTATCCACTGGGGGTTTGGATCCCCCGTGGATAGCTAAATCTGCTGACACGGAAGTCCCATTAAATACAATTGCTGTTGTTCAAAGATATAGCCATGTTAGTCTGTAGAATCAGTATGTAGAGAGATCTTGTAGCACCCTTGGAACTAACTGAAAGAAAGAAATTGGCCGTTCGTAGACTTCAGTCCACTTCCTCAGATGCATTTGGATAGTATAGACTTAAGTCTAGGAAAGCTCATGCTGCCAACTTCTTTCTTTCAATTAGTCTCAAAGGTGCCATAACATCTCTCTATTTACTGATTGTTGTTGCTGTGTGCCTTGAATCTATCGTTATATTATAACATATATTAAATAACATATTAAAACACAGACACACCAACACAGGTTCCAGGATCTCTCGCAAAATCTTTCGATGCTGAAGTCATAGAATCATAGAATCCTAAGAGTTGGAAGAGAGCACAAGGGTCCATTAAATAAGTCTCATTAAATACCATTGTTGTTGTTGTTGTTGTTGTTGTTGTGTGGCTTCAAGTTGTTTCTTACTCATGGTGATCCTAATGCGCACTTATAATGGGGTTTTCTTTGCAAGATTTGTTCAGAGGAGGTTTGCCATTGCCTTCCCCCGAAGCTTTTCATTTCTCTCTTAAGTTTGCATGTATTTGCTAGAAATGCAGGCTAGAATCCTGTTGGAGACTTATGTCTTTGTAAGTGGACTTACGTCTGTAGGAATTAGAATTGCACGGCTGAAGAATATCCAGGTCCAGGAGACGCTGCTGTTATGTTAGCATAGCAAAGCCAGCAAAATGCCCAATACAAATTGGTGCCCAATGAACAATAGGACCAATGCACAATGGGACTGGCGTGCATCAGGTTTGGGCATGCCCACGGGGCACCAATGATGCACATTGTGATCTCTTGCTGGTGTCCCGTTACGCATCTTTGCAATTCACTAACGGTGCTCCTTAGCTCCTCTGCTACATAAGTAAGTGCACATAAACTTACGTAGTGTGACATATGATTCCAATGGCAATTTATTTTTATTCGATATGGTCTGCCAAGTCTTCTCCTCAGAGATGATGACTTGGATAACGCCTCTAAAGTTTGGAATAAAACCCAGCACAGATTCACCACCCAACAGGTATTGGAGCTGCAGCCCTTTCCGCAGTTGAGCCGCCGTCTGCGTTGGGATGAAATCAGTTTATGGAGTCGTGTAGCCTTGTGCTTGCAGTGGTTTCTCACTTTTCTTGGGTCTTCCTTCTCTTTTCAGGGGTGAAGAAGAGAACCAAGGTGATAAAGAACAACATCAACCCAGTATGGAACGAGGTGAGGCTGCCTTCCCTCTCTTCTGAAACTGAATATCAACCAGAGGCCGCTGGTGTCAGGGATCCCATCAAGGGGGATGCAGAATGTAGAGACTGCACTGGGTGGCACCCAAAAGTGTACACTGGGTGCACTGGTCTGGCTGCTGGGAGAATGAAAAAAGGTATTGCCTCCTTCTCTTAGGTTCATAGAGTTAGAAGAGACCCCAAGGGCCATCCATACCAACCCCCTTCCACCATGCAGGAAGACACCATCAAAGTACTCCCATTAACAGAGGGCTGTCCAGCTTCCGTTTGAAAGCCTCCAAAGAAGGAGATCCCACCACCCGCCGAAGCAGCAGCGTTTTCCACTTTCAGACATCTGTTACTGTCAGGACGTTCCTCCTAATGTTTAGGCGGAATCTCTTTTCCTGTAGCTTCCATCCATTGCTCCGTTGTGTCCTTATCTCTGGAGCAACAGAAAACAAGCTTGCTCCACCCTCAATACAACGTCCCTTCAAACACCACCCTCCAAGGAAACATCTTCTACTGTCAAACAGCTTTTATCATGAAGAGTTTCTTCTCAAAGTTCAGAGGAATCTGTTTTCTTGCAATCTGGACCCATCACTCTGTGTCCTAGTCTCTGGAACCATGGAAAACAAGCCTGTTCCTTCTTTGAGATGCAGTCTCTTCAGATAGCTAAATATGACTAGAATCATAGAATCATAGAGTTGGAAGAGAGTCCAAGGGCCTTGATCCAGTCTAACTGCATTGTTCCATTCAGGAACTCTCAATCAAAGCACCTCGACAGACGGCTATCCAGCCTCTGTTTCAAAACCTCCAAAGAAGGAGACTCCATAATACTCCGAGGGAGTATGTTCCACTGTCGAACAGCCCTTACCGTCAGGAAGTTTCTCCTAATGTTAAGCTGGAATATATTTCCCTCCAGTTTGCATCCATTGCTCTGGGTCCTATTCTCTGGAGCAGCAGAAAACAAGCTTGCTCCCTCCTCAATATGACCTCCCTCCAAATATTTAAACAGGGCTATCATATCACTCCTTAAACTTCTCTTCTCCAGGCTAAACATACCCAGCTCCCTAAGTCTCTCCTTGTTTTTGCTGTTATCCCGCCTTGATCCACAGAGAAAGGCGTGAAATATAAATAAAACTATATTATTATTATTATTATTATTATTATTATTTATTATTAGGCATGGTTTCCAGATGCCTCAGTGTTTTGGTCACCCTCCTCTGGACATGCTTGCTTGTCCAGTAGATGCACCAGACCCTAAATGGGTTGTCTGAAGGCCATGCCACTGATAGCAGCATTAGTCTGGTGGGTGCTGGCCATCTGGGAGGCAAAAAAGCAAGGCAGTCGGAGGGAAGGAGGGATTGTCCACCGCCAGCTCCCTACAGCACTTTCTGGGCACCCAAACCAGGTGGCACCAACCTCAGTGGCACCGTTGGCTGGTATTCGCTCACGTTGTTCCCAGAGATAAGACTCGGCAAGGTAGTGATAAGTACCGGAGGACCTAAAGATGGTTGTGGATGTTTGAGAGGGGAATGCTTTTCCAGATGGTGGACTTTCCTTTCTTGGTGGTCTTCAAACAGAGCTTAGATGTTCACTTTTCTGTAGTGAGTTAGCTTTGGAGTCCTGCATGGCATGAGGATTGACTTTCTGGCTCCTGGGGTTCCCCTTCCCCTTCCTTGGGCATTCTTGAATGTTTTAGTCCTGGATTTCCTCCATTTTCAGCAGGGGGTTGGACTGGACCAGTGCTTCTCAAGGTATCTGTTGTGCCAGGACTTCCAAGTCCTCAGTTCTCTTGGTGATCTGTTTCTTTGGAGACCCACCAGCTGCCTCTCTCTTTTCCTCTCTCCTCCTAGGGCTTTGAATGGGACTTGAAAGGGATTCCTTTAGACCAGAATGCTGAGCTTCATGTTGTTGTCAAAGACCATGAAACCATGGGCAGAAACAGGTAAGCGGGGTCCATAATGTGTCCTTGGATGGTCAACCCTCTCTTGCAGACTGCAAAGTGCCTGAGGTGTTGCAGGTGGATTTAGCCCTGGATCTGATTTGATAGTTCCTTGCTTAATTCAAAAAGCCATCAAAATGAAGCATCAAGAAGGATGTGGACAAGCTGGAGCATGGCCAGAGGCAGGTAACCCAAATGGAGAAAGGTCTAGAAACAACCAAGTCCTCTAAGGAGCAGCTTTGGGAGTTGGGTATATTTAACCTGTTGAAGAGACGATTAAGAGGGAATATGATGTGAGGAATAAGGGCAAACTTTGGGATCCTATATAGATTAAAAACACACAAAGGAATCTAGTCAAACCTTTGACACTAACTGAGGAGAAGAAATTTCTGGCATATGCTTTTTTATAGACTTAAGAAATCGATATGGGATATTTGTTATCCATTGCTAAAATTAAAGTAATAATCTTTGAGGAAACTCAGTCTTAAGGTGGAATCATGGAATCCTAGATTTGGAAAAGTCCTTCAAGGGCCCATACGCTCCAACATCCTCCTGCCAAACAGAAAGAAGCAACTAAGGCCAGACAGATGGCCATCGAACCTCTTAAAACCTCCAAAGAAGGAGACTCCATCACTCTCTGAGGCCGCAGTGTCTTCCAATGTCCAACAGCTCTTACTCTCAAGACGTTCCTCCTAATGTTGAGCTGGAATCTCTATTCCTGCAGCTTGCATCCATTGCTCCATTGTCTCCTATTCTCTGGAGCATCAGAAAACAAGCTTGCTCCCTCCTCAATATGACACCCCTTCAAATACTTAAACGGGGCTATCATAGCACCCCTTAACCGTCTCTTCTCTGGGCTGGCATCCCCAGCTCCCCAAGTCTGTCCTCATAGGGCTTTGTGGTTTCCAGACCCTTCACCATTTTGGTCTCCCAACTCTGGATAACATGTTCCAGCTTGTCCACATCCTTCTTGAATTGTGGATCATATGAGACTATCTTCTTGAAGGTATCTTACACCAAGTAGACTTAAAATACATTGACTGGCATCTTGTTGAAACCAGACTCACGCTTTTAACTTTTTCATATTCATGCTTATGACTGTGTCCTTTACACTTTGGAATGCCCCCCAAACCTACTTTAACAACCAGTAGTTTCATTGCTTGATGGAAGTCTATTCTGCTGACCATCATGATGCTGTAGGGTGATGTTTCCAGCCCCTTCCCACCAATGACCTGTGGTGCGACAAGGAGTTGTGACTGGGATCTTGCTTCTGATTGTTGCACCTAGAGATTGCTGGCAGGAGGCGGCTGGAAACATCTTCCTGCAACATCCCAGTTGCAAACAGAAGAGATCTTAGTCACTTGGTGTGGCTTCTGGCTATTAAGATAAGTTTGGGAAGTCAGGTCAGGAGATGATATGTAGTTACGCATTCATAACTCCGTCTGTGATGAAGGATCTCAGCCATTGTCTGGAATCCTCTTGGCTTCTTATGCCTGCATGCATTTCCCTATTGAAGTGGTTGAGTGGTTTGTCAGAACTGGGAAGTGTGCATTCGGTTCAGGTTTGTGCATTTGGAAGCAGATTGTACATTCGTTTGTGCAGCACTGCCTTGCAACAAGTGGGTTGTGTAGCACCACTGATGGATAACACCATATGGAGACTTATGGTACACAACCCTAATTACGTTCTTAGCCACTAATTGCAAATTTAAGGAGCTTTGGTTGTAGTGGCTGGGATGCCCTTGGACACTGTGGTAGTTTTGCTCGCTGGCAGGGAAATTTCTTTCTTCAGATGTGAAGCACTGAGCATAACTGTTGTTGTATTGTTGTTGTTCTTTGTGCCTTCAGGTAGTTTCTGACTAATGCAACCCTAAGGCAAACGTATCATGGGGCTTTCTTGGCAAGATTTGTTCAGAGGAGGTTTGCCATTGCCTTCCCCTGAGCATAATGACAGGGCGACTAAGCAGATAAATAATTACAGGGAAACACTAGGAACCTCAGCTATTGCTGGGCTGTTTAATGAAAGTAGACATTAATTGCACAAGGAGACGATTTGCTTTGCAAGCTTTGTCAGGTCCAGTAGCATAAAAATCTGATCTTTGCAACAAGTGTGTTTGGAGCATGCAAAAGCAATATGCCACCCACCCTCTTGCCAGGTTGGGGGTGGCGGGCAGAAGTCCAGACACGTTGGTCAGACAAATGCCAGCTTGTCATTTCTGGCCGTCACAGTGTTGTCAGATGAAGCGGTGGCTGAAAAGAATCTTTATACAGTACTGTCCAGTGGAATGGAAAGAAAAAAGGGGAGGAAAAGGCCTGCAAGAGCTGCAGTGCTGAGGGCCAGCCCAAGGCAGGTGGCAGCTTTAAGCAGCTGCAAGATCAAGTTTGAAGCTTTTTGAATTCCTTGAAGGAAAAAAAAAGAGGAGCAACGGAGTTTGGAGTGTTTAAGAACCAAACACTCATTTGCATTTGACAACAGACCATAAATTCCAATGCCTCTCTTAGGAGTTTATCAGATGACAGAAATTGGAAGTATAATCTAATGGCAATCCAAATGCAATCATGGGGTTTCACGTTATTGCGTATTAAAGTATCTCATGCAATTTCGGGCAAAAGGGAAGTCATTCTGAACGCAATCATGGGTTTTATGTTATTTCGTATTAAAGCATCTCATGCAATTTCTGGCAATGGCCAGTCATTTTTGGGTAATGGGAAGTCATTCTGAACGCATTCCGAACGCAGTTGGAATTCATGTAAATTCGCTAAACTAGTGAATTCACGTGAATTCGAATTGGCTCCAATTGGCTCCATTCGAAATACAGAGAAATTCCTCCCATCTGATAAATTCCCCTGGGAATTTCTTGTTCACAATAAACAAGATGCAACATTCCTGACTTGTGTTCCTGGTTCATGCAGACAGATAATTTCAGACCGTGCTCTCTTTAAAGACTACTCTTTGGGATCTCCCTTTTGAACTGTTGTTTGGATGTGACTGTGTGGCTTTGTTTGGCTCAGACTGGGGTGATTACGCGGCTGTTATCCTTGCTGGTGACCCATGCATGCCTGGGCAAGTGTCCCATGTTCTGTTGCCTCCTGTATTAGCTTCCTCAGGGACCTGGATTTGTGTGGGCTCCAAAACAAGACACTAAACCCTTGACAATGTTTAGTTGTAACTGACTGTAGGGGACGGTGTTCATCTCCATTTCTAAGCCAAAGAGCCAGTGTTGTCCAAGGACTGCGCTGGTGGCCATGTGGCCAGCATGACTGCATCAAACGCTGTTACCTTCCCACCAAAATGGTACCTATTTACTGTATATACTCATGTATAAGTCTAGAAATTTAGGTCAAAAAATTGACCCCAAAAAAACCTGAGTCGACTTATCCATGAGTCAATGTAAGTAGTGTATCTTAACTCTTATTTAAAAGAAGGACCCATCTCCTGGTGAAAAGCAAGAGTATAATCTGTCCTGGAAGCACTGACCCCCTTTACTCTCTCATCCATCCAGTCTTAAGAATAAGCACAAAGAGTTATGTCTGATGGACTTTTGGAAGTTATTTGACATTGTTTTGCTTTGCTTCATCCTTTAGATCCTTTCCTATATGCCCCTAAATTTTACCCTCGACTTATCCATGGGTCATAGCAAAATCCATAATTTTGCCCCCAAAACTTGCCCTCCACTTATATATGACTTACAACTTACAGTCGAGTATATATGGTATCTAGTTGCATTTGCATGCTTTTGAACTGCTAGGTTGGCAGAAGCTGGGACTAGTGATGGGAGCTCACCCCATTATGCAGCATTTGGGCCTCAAACTGTCAACCTTCTGATCTTCCGAAGAATTGGCATCTTACCAATACAAGACACTAACCCTAACCCAAAAGAAGTTTGTTTTTAAAAAGCCACACTTTTACCCCCCAAATCTGCCTCAGCTGCCATTAAAACAAAGTGGTTGGGGACCTGTTGCCTCTCCCACCCCAAATCTTGGCATGAGCATAAAAATGAGCCATTCTCCAGTTGAGTCTCAGAAAAGTGACACAATCTCACTTCCAGTCACGCTGGGAATGATGGTGCAGCCTGCGATGTGTGTGTTGCCACTTCACCCCATCTCAGTTGTCCAGCCTGGTATGAGTGTTGGTATTCCACCTTCCTCCTTTGTCTGTGCCCCTTCAGGCTCCATCAGTTGCCGCTGATGCACATCCCGCATCAATGCACTGCTGGAAGCAAATATGACAATTGAGAGAAAGAGGGAACTACAGAGCATGCCTGCCCTTTATGTTTCCCTTTGTTTCTGTCTTTGATCCACGCACTCAAGCCTTTTTGCCTTCTCTCTTTCTGCAAAGGTCACTTCCCCCTCTTTCCTTCCAAAAACTACTCGGTCCTTTTGTCCGGGAAGGGAACATCCCTGAGGATTCTCCAGTCTCATCATGGACACTAGCCAACATCCACACAGGACAGCCAGCTTTTAGGGGCTCTTCTAGCAAAGTTTAGCTCAACTTCTTTTGTCTCCTTTCCTATCCCAAGATAGATTTCCTGAAAAAAATAAATGTATTTTTAATTAATTTTTTTACCTTACAATAACATCCAGAATCATTTTTTCCTGTTTCTATTGCACTGGGTCTCCTGCTGTCTGCCAGATGTTGCTGTTGTTAACTTAAGTCAACTCTGACTTATGGCAACCCTATGAACGAGAGACCTCCAAGTCACCCTGTCCTCAACTGCCCTGTCCAGATCTTGCAAACTGGGGCCTGGAAATTATGGCTTCCTTGGTTGAGTCCGTCCATCTGGAATGCTGTCTTCTTTTTCCTCTTGCCTTTCACCTTGCCAGTTGAATACTAAAGCTACAGGAGCTTTGTCCATATTCAACATGGCAACTCTGCTTGGTTGTGTTGCATCGCTACCTTGGCCGCTGAAGGGGATAGCATACAAAGAAATCCTTGCTTTGGGAACGGTTAACTTTACTCTAGCCTTGGTGGAAGCCAGATCGAACCTCTGCCTGTAGCTGGTACGTAGTTCAAAAGACATTTCCAATATCCCTTCTGCATATTCACCTTTAAAGCTTCTAGAAACTCCAGGGGGAAAAAGTCAAGGCTAGGCACAACTGCTCTCTTTTATTGTTGCTAACTGTTGCCAAGTTGACTTCAACTTATGATGTCCCTATGAATGAGAGACCTTCAAGTTACCCTTTTATCAGCAGCCCTGTAAATCAGGTCTTGCAGATTCAGGACAAATATGGTTTCCTTGATTGAGTCTGTTCACCCGGAATGGGATCTTCCTCTTTTCCTCCTGCCTCCGACATTCTCAAGCATTAGAGTCTTTTCTAGGGAATCTTGTCTTCTCATGATATGCCCAACTCCAAAGTATGACAGACCCAATTAAATCATTTTGGCTTCTAGTGAGAGTTCAGCCTAGATTTGCTTCAGGAGGACCCATTTGCTTGTCTTTTTAGCAGTTCACAGCATTAGAAGAACTCTTCTCCAGCATCTCATCTCAAGTGAGATATAGATATGTTAGTAGAGAGATCTTGTAGCACCTTTGAGACTAACTGAAATAAATAAATTGGTAGCATGAGCTTTCGTAGACTTCAGTCGACTTCCTCAAATGGATATGTTATTGTTGTTAACTAACTACCTTTGAGTTGACCTCCACTCATAGAAACTCCATGGATGAGACGTTTCCAAGACTTTATTCTGTCTGGTGAAGAAACACAACCTCCAAATGGTTTACAAACTGACCAAGAAAATCCAGCAAATGCTGCACTCAGCAAAGGATAGGAGAGACCCTCTTGCGGCCGCAGGAGTTGACCGCATATGGTGCAGCTGTGGACAAGTCCAGATAGGGACCACCAAACGCAGCGTGCAAACATGAACCAAGGAACATAAGAGACACTGAAGACTGAGTCAGCTAGAAAAATCAGCAGTAACAGGACATGTTATAAACCATCCTGGGCATGAAATGCTGTTTGAAAACACTGAAATTCTGGACCATGCCAACAATTATCGGGTCAGAAAATGCACAGGGAAGCCATTGAAATCCACAAACACCTGGACAACTTCAACAGGAAAGAAGAAACCCTCAAAGTGGACAAAGTTTGGCTACCAGTCCTGAAAAACAGCAAAATCAAGACTTAGCAAAGGCAAATGAAAAACCACCCAGGATCAGGGTTTTTCCAGCAGACGACGATCACTAATTAAACAGAAACCAATCTTCCTTGCATATCCTCCCACCCTGAGGCCTTGCCATTCAGCAACAGAACAATATACAGGTTAACATGGAAATCACTTCCTCTCAACCAAAGGTGACACACTCTCTTCCATGCCAGCATTCTCTGAAGATGTCAGCCACAGATGATGCTGAAACATCAGGAATCAACTCTTTTAGAACACAGCCACATAGCCTGAAAAACCCACAAAAAACTATGGACCCTGGCCATGAAAGCCTCCGACTTCACATTTCCAAGCCTCCTTGCAGATTCATGCCCATGACCTCCCTGACTGAGTCTAGCCATCCGGTTTGCAGAGATACCAAATAGTCCTACATGTACAATTGCACACTGGATGTCTTCCTTTGCACATTAGGTGTCTTGGCTCAGTCACACAACTTTGCCCTTTGACACAAGACTCGTGTATCACAATGAACGCATAACTTTGCACGCAGATATTTGTAAACGCTGCACAACCCTAGTGTGGCCTCTCAGCCAGTGTGTTTTTGTGCACAAAACACCGACAGCTCACACAGTAAAACAGATGGTCCTGAAGTTAACCTTTTGCCATTGTGCTCAGTGATCAGGGTCAGACGGAGTGTGTTTGTGTGACTTTCCTGTCTCTCTCATGCTGTGCGGCGGAATCGGAGGGTGTTGGTTGCAGCATAAACAGTTTATGGCAGTTTCCTCCTTGGCACATGGAAGGCAGGGGAGGTGACCAAGTCTGTCAAATGCATCTTGCCATTTCTCCTAGGATGCACAGGATCGCATCACAGCCAAAAGCCATGACCTGTGCTCAGAGCTACTTAAAAACAGAGCCAGGAACATGGCTTTTTAGGAAAATGAATATATAGCAACACAATAGACAATTAAAGCATTTAGAATCATAGAGCTGGAAGAGACCCAAGGGCCAAACCTCTTCTGCCATGCAGGAACTCTCCATCAAAGAAGACCCCCAACAATTGGCCATCCAGCCTCTGTTTAAAGACCTCCAAGGAAGGAGACTCCACCACTCTACAAGGCAGAATATTCCACTGTTAAATAGTTCTTACTGTCAAGAAGTTCCTCCTAACGTTTAGACGGAATCTCTTTTCCTGCAGTTTGCATCCACTGCACCGTGTCCTAGTCTCTGGAGCAGCAGAAAACAAGCTTGCTCCATCCTCAACATGACATCCCTTCAGATATTTAAAGAAGCCTATCATGTTACCCCTTAACTGTCTCTTCCCCAAGCTAAGCATACCCAGCTCCTTAAGTCATTCCTCATAGGGCTTGGTTTCCAGACCCTTGGTTTCCAGAACTGGACACAGGATTATTTATTCTGACCGAAGCAGAATAAAGTGACACCATGACTTCCCTTCCTCTAGACACTATACTTCTAGTAATGCAGCCTAGAATCGCATTGGGACTTTTAGGTGCTGCATCACACTGTTGACTCATGCTACTTGGACTCCTAGATCCACATATAAGTCTCCTCAAGCCATATGTCCTCCATCCTATATCTATGCATTTTTTTTTTGTTCTAAGTGCAGTACCTTACATTTCTCTATGTCAAAATTCATTTTGTTAGCTTTGGCCCAGCTTTCTAATGTATTCAGGTCATTTTGAATGTTGATCCTGTCCTCTGGGATATTAGCTACTCCTCCTAATTTGGTGTCATCTGCAAATTTGATAAGCAGGTCTTATATTCTTTCCAGTCTTTAAGATGTCTGATCTACAGCCCTTGTGGCGCTGTGGTTAAATGCCTGTACTTCAACCACTCACTCACAATCCATAAGGTTGTGAGTTCAAGACCAGCAAAAGGGCCCAAGCTTGACTCAGGCTTGCATCCTTCTGAGGTCGCTAAAATGAGGACCCAGATTGTTGGGGGCAAGTAGCTTACAGTTGTAAACTGCTTAGACACTACTTAGGCAGTATGAAGTGGTATATAAATGAAGCTGTTTGTTTGTTTGTTTTATAGGGTTGCTGTGAGTCAAGATTGAATTAACACCAATAACAACAAATAAATTCCAAAAAACCACGGCTCAATATTTTGGAATTCTGGGATTTGTAGCTTTGTGAAATATTTAGCCTTCTCTATCAGGGAGTCCTGGTGCCACACCAAACTACAAATCCCAGAATTCCACAGCACTGAGCCACGGCAGTTAATTCTGCAGTGCAAATGTGGCTCTGGTTTACTCTTGGCTAATCTACACTTTTAGCTCCAAAGAACTTCAGCAAGCATATGGCTTAGTCCTCTCAGTCCTTTTTGAAGATAACCTTAGAGATATATATATATTTAACAGAGAGAATAATTATTTTTAAAATTTCAAATGACACATATTATTAAGGTTGGAAGAAATATTCTAATAATTAAAGCAAAAATGTTCTCAGCTGCAGTGCATTTGTTTTCTATTTCTTCCCTTTCATTCAGGACCTCGGGACATTCAGCCAATCTGCTTATGAGTTTATTGCACATCATCGGGCAAAAGGAAACATCTTTCAGAGCACAGAATCCTATCCAGCGCAGAGAAAGAAAACTGACATCAGTTCCCAGAATCCCCCAGTCATGCCTATGATGTCTGAGGGATTTTGGGAGTTGTAATCCAAGAAAGTGTGATTTCCCATCTCTGCGCTGCTCAGGAGCATCAGGTTAATTTTAACCTATTTGCTGTTCCCAAAAATAACGCTGAGTCCGGGGAATGTGCGACATACACACAGTCCCTAAATTCTCTGAAAGCCTCTCCTTTATATCTTGGGAGGCCAACTTGTTTCAATGGTGGCACTTTCCAGTTGTGTGTGTGCAAGTGTGTGTGTGTGTGTTTATAGACTCAGCATTTCATTTCCTGGCAAAATTAAGCAAACACAACAGCTACAGTTCGGATTTCTGTCTCCTCGCTGAATAGGATTTTATGCTCTGAAAAAGGTTTCCTTTCGCCTGGGGATGTGAACAAACTCACAATCAGATCGGCTGAATGACTGGAGCTTTTGGAAGAAAGAGAAGCTATGGGAAATGAACACAGCGCAGGCGAGGATTTTATTGACGGAGTTGTGTGCAAAGTTACAATGAGGAAAACAAAGATGGGGCAACTGGAATAAAAACATATTAAATGTAATGTAAGGCATGGGATCAGGGGGACAGGGCATTACCTGTTTTAATACTGTAATAATTTAATTCTATGTTAATGTAACACCTTTGTATGTTTTTAATTTTACTGTAAGCTGTTTAGAGTCCCAGTTTTTTGGGGGGAAAGTGGGATACAAATAAATATAATAATACAGTGGCCCCTTCCTATACACGGGGGACCCATTCCAGACCCCCCCACCCGCTGTGTATTTGAAAATCCATGTATGGTTAAATCCCTTTTCTATGGCGGCGCATTCCTGTGAGCACTGCCACCGCCCCATTGCCATACGTGTAAGTTCAAATCCATGCATGGCATGTCTGCGTGTGGCGCTGGAACACTGTAATAATATCCCAAGGTCTAGCCTCCCTCCGCACCCCCTCTTTTTGATATCAGTTTGATGTCAAAAGGGATGTTTTAGGCAGGTAGCCAAGAGGAGACCCCAATGCAGGAAAACTAGCCATGCCAGATAAAGACCATAGGTAGGGATCCTCCTGGCTCAGCATGGGAGAAGCTAGGGCACTTGGTCGGGACAGATCAATTAAGATTGGAATCTGCATAATCCCTTCATTGACAGGATATTGGGTGATAAACCTTGCACTTTCAGATGAGTCCAAGATTTTCTCCGTTTGGGAGTGAGACTCCTTTGTCCAGGGACATTCACGGTGATTGTCCCACCATTTACAGACTTCCAGTTCTATTCTTCCCTTGCGGGAACGTCACCTTAATCCAGAAACTGCTCAGGGATCCTTTTTGCCCTATGGCTATACCTGTTCAGACACTACCAATTGGGTCTTGTTTTGAGGTCAGACAAACACTCTGTCAGTATCTTGCCTAGAATCATAGAGTCGGAAGAGGCCCCCATTGTTATGAGAAATGCTGTGAAAAATGGATCATCTCTCCATAGTTCAGGGTGCGTAGATTCTCTGGCATGACTTAAGCGGAAATGCTGGCTCAACCATAGATTCTAAGCAAGACCAAGTCAGTTTGCAAATCAAAGCATCTACCTTGGAAAGTTGCAGGCTGCGAAGATCCACACTGGATTTACATGGGAGATTCAATTTATTTACAGCCCAAGATGTTTTCTGACAGGGCTAAGAGCAAGAACAATTCTCACCTCTGAATCTACATCAATGCAATCTTTGCTATGTTGATTTGGGAACTTTTGAAGTATAGGAAAACAATCTTTGCTCCAGGGCTAGAGCTATTCAAGGACCCCTAAATCCTTCGTTGAGTGTGCTAGTCAAGATTTGAGTGTGCTTCACGTCATTCTGAATTTTGATTTAGCTCCGACCCTCAGCCACTTTCCTAGGACTCATTCCCACTATGTTTTAAACCGGTTTGCAAATTGATTTTAAGCAGTTTAAATGACCCTGGTTCACACTTGAACAGAATCTCTGAAGTGATTCGGAGAGGGGGGGGGCGATGCGCTAGACCCTTTTAACCCACATCTTTTTGATGTTGTTTTTTTCTGCGTCTTTTTGGATAAATTGATTCTGCGCAAGTGTGAACCAGATGTGGATTGGAATCGATTTCAAGAATCGATTTGAAGAATCAGATTCATGAATCGATTCAGTGTAAGTGTGAACAAAATGTGGATGAGAATTGATTTACTATGACATGATAAGGGGCTGCTGGTTTTGGAGTTTGTCCAGAGGCGGGTGACCAAAATGGTGAAGGGTCTGGAAACCATAATGAGGATAGACTTAAAATCATAGTATCCTAGAGCTGGAAGAGACCCCAAGGGCCATTCAGCCCAACTCTGTTCTTCCATGCAGGAACCCTCAATCAAAGCATCCCTGACCGATGACCATCCAGCCTCTATTTAAAGACCGCCAAAGAAGGAGCCTCCATCACACGCTAAAGCAGCAGAGTCTTCCACTGTCAAACAGCTCTTATTGTCAGGAAGTTCCTCCTAATGTTAAGGTGGAATCTCTTATCCTGGAGCTTGCATCCATTGTTCCGCGTTCTAGTCTCTGCAGCAGCAGAAAACAAGCTTGCTCCCTCCTCAATATGACATCCCTTCAAATACTTAAACAGGGCTATCAGATCATCCCTTAACAGTTTCTTCTCTAGGTTAAACATCCCCAGTTCCCTAAGACATTCCTCATAGGGCATGGTATCTAGACCCTTCACCGTTAGGAAGCTGAGTATGTTTAACCTGGAGAAGAGAAGGTTAAGAGGTGATATGATAGCCCTGCTTAAGTATTTGAAGGGATGCCATATTGAGGAGGGAGCAAGCTTGTTTTCTGCTGCTCCAGAGAATAGGACACAGAGCAATGGATGCAAGCTCCAGGAAAAGAGATTCCACCTCAACATTAGGATGAATGTCCTGACAGTAAGAACTGTTTGATAGTGGAAGATGCTGCCTTAGAGAGAAGTGGCATCTCCTTCTTTGGGGCTGGTTGACCATCTATCATAAGGGGTGCTTTGATTGTGAGTTCCTGCATGGCTGGGGGTTGGACTGGATGGCCCTTAAGGTCTCTTCCAACTCTTCTATGATTCTAAGGAGTTTATCACACTGTGGCTAATTTCAGCATTGAAGAGAGATTAAAGCACATTTAAAGCATCCCTCAAATAAAGTGAAAATGGTGAGTAATTGCATGAATGATTGCCACATGTAATTGTGCAAATAAAGTGATAACGGAAATGCATTGTTGCTGAAATGCCCAAAATAAAAAGATGTGTTTTAATGCTTCTTTGTGACCACTTTAATGGTGGATTTTGTGCAGCGTCATGTAAAATTGTTTTGCTGAATTACGTGATTTTTTCCGCAGGATATTCATGGGATAAACTCCTAATTTCCTTCATGTGATAAACTCCTAAGACTCCCTGTCTTCCAGTACTTTTCTTAGTTCTTACAGATTCATATCCATGACCTAGTCCATCCATCTAGTGTTGGAATTTGTATATTTTAAAAAACACTTTCAAGCCCTGGATGCTTGAACCCATGGATAAGAAATCCACAGATGTGTAAGTCTGACTGTATAGGCAGAATATACAAGGGTTATCTTTTGCAACAAGACAAGGAGTATTTTTGTACCGGTGCCGCAGTAAAAGAGCCCTTCTTACGCCTCTATAGATAGGACAGAGCCAGCCATAAAAGTTCAGTGTGTCAACATGTTCGGGGGCTGCAGACTATTTTCAGCGGCAGCCCAGCTGTGCAGAAGATGAGAAGAAGGAGAGACAGATGGAGGGAAGGGAGCCGGTTGTTTAAGAATAACCCTTTCTAAATAGGATATCCAGGAATAGTAAGGGTGATTCAGCGGGAGGGAATTCCCAGATCTCAGGGCTGGCTGTGCAAGGATCTGAGTAAATGGAAAAATGGAGAGGAGGTCTACTTTCAGAGCAGGTTGAAATGCAAAAAGAGGAAAAGAGCAGCGTTGCTGCCAACCTGGAGTTTTCTGTGCAGTGTGTTGCATTGTATCGTATGGCAACCCTAAAGCCATGAACCTATCATGGGGTTTTTCATGGTAAGGTTTGTTCAGAGGAGGTTTGCCATCATAGTAGGTATCTATACAATTGTGTATTGTGTTGTGTTGTGTGGCTTCAAGTCATTCCTGACTTATGGTGACCCCAAGGCCAATCTGTTACGGGGTTTTCGTGGCAAGGTTTGTTCAGAGGAGGTTTGCCATGGTAGTAGTAGTAGGTACCTATACAGTTGTGTGGTGTGTTGTGCACCTTCAAGTCATTTCCGACTTGCGGTGTCCCTAAGGTGAACCTATCTTGGGGCTTTCATGGTAATATTAGTTCAGAGGGGGTTTGTCAACTATGTTACCCTTGCGAAGAAGGCCTCATGGTAGGTTCACCTTAGGGTCACCATAAGTTGGAAACAACTCGAAGGCATACAACACTCACTCACAAGCACACACGCTTTTATACTAGTTCTTTGCACTCTGAGAGAAGAGTGGGGTTTAAATACTCCAGATAAATAGAATAGAATGAAATAGAACCCAGAGGAGTGAAGACAAACAACCACCCAAAGGTTAAGATACTTTTGCCATACATCAAAGGAGTCCAAGACAGAATAGGGAAATTGGTGAGGAAACACAACCTCCAAATGGTTTACAAACCGACCAAGAAAATCCAGCAAATGCTGCGCTCAGCGAAGGACAGGAGAGACCCTCTTGCAACCGCAGGAGTTTATTGCAAATGGTGCAGTTGTGGACAAGTTCACAAAGGTCCACCAAACGCAGTGTCCAAACATGAATCAAGGAACACGAGAGACACTGCAGACTGGGTCAGCCGGAGAAAATCAGCCATAGAAGAACACGTTATAAACCATCCTGGGCATAAAATGCTGTTTGAAAACACTGAAATACTGGACCATGAAATACTGGACCATGCCAACAGCTATCAGGTCAGAATGGACAGGGAAGCCATCAAACAGCTGGACAACTTTAACAGGAAAGAAGAAACCAGTTTGGCTCCCAGTCCTGAAAAACACCAAAATCAAGGCCCAGCAAATGCAAATTAAAAACCAGCCAGGGTCAGAGGATTTCCCAGCAGACAGTGGGCCACTAATAGACATCCTGAGACCTTGCCATTCAATCACAGAACAATACACAGATTAACATGTAAATCACTTCCTCTCAACCAACAGTATATATCTTCCACTCTTCCATTCCAGCATTCTCTGAAGAAGCCAGCTACATCTGCTGGCAAAACGTCAGGAATAAGCTCTTCTAGAACATGGCCACAGAGCCTGAAAAACCCACAAAAAACCCCTATAAAATAAATTAATAAATCCTCTGATTCTTGATTGCACTCTCTAGTTTGATTAATAATAGAGCCAAGGTATGGAACATCTTTAATGATTTCAGTGGCTTTGTCACCCACTCAGTCAATGTCAACTCTTATGTAGATCCCATTATTTCAACAGATCTACTCTAGCAGGGACTACCAATAAGTCTGGGGACACAAAGCACATCTCTGTGTCACATCGGCATCAATGATATCTTGGACCGACGGCATTCAAGGCTGCCCTCTAGAAGCCACCATGAGTTGACCGGACTTGTCCTTTGCTAACCTTGTGTAGGAGGTAGATTAAGAGAGGCGGCTTCATCATTCATCTTGTGTCAGGAACTCAAAAAAAGCAGGAAGAGAGTCTGTTTTGGGTGGGGAGAGGAAGAAAGTTGAGTTTCCCTCCAGTACAGACAATGTAGGGAAGTGGCGAGGGAAGCGAGCCAAGGCGTGCCAAGACCTTCTCTCTGTCATGGAGATCTTGTTGCAAACATGGGTGAGTGCGTTGCCCCCAAAGTCTTCTGAGAGGTCTTTCATTCTGCAAAACTGGATGAAACCCCTTGAATTGCTTGTGGGTCTCCAGCTGGAGCCATCTGGTCCCCTTGGCAAGTTCTCCTCCTTTGCAGGAAGTTTCAAGGCATGATTTATGATTTGAGCCTAATCATGATTTATGATTTGACATACTGGGCCTGGGAAATCAAGATTAATGGTTTGTTAAATCAGGACTGGGAAGTGGTTTTCCTTCCCAGCTTTGTTCATGTCATCAACAGATTTTTCTGGCAAACCACATAGAGAGTAGGCTCGTGAGGATGTGCTTGTGGTCAGCAGATGAAGATCACGGATTGTGAGTAAGCCCCATTGAATTTAGAGGGACTTAAACCATGTGCTTTATAGACTACAGCAAAGCATTTGACTGCATAGATCACAAAAAGCTTTGGATGGCTCTTAAGATCATGGGAGTGCCTCCACATCTGATAATCCTGATGAGAAATCTGTACTCAGGAAAAGAGGCAACTGTTAGAACAGAATTTGGAGACACAGAATGGTTCCCAATTGGCAAAGGAGTCAGGCAAGACTGTGTTCTTTCACGCTGTCTATTCAACTTATATGCAGAAAATATTACACAAAGAACAGTCTTGGACGTAAAAGAAAGAAGAGTGAACATAGGAGGAAGGAATATCAATGATCTAAGAGATGCAGATGACACCATATTACTAGCAGAAAACATCATAGGTTTGGAACAATTACTGAGAAAGGTCAAGGAAGAAAGTGTGAAGGCAGGCTTACTACTGAACATAAAAGGTCCAGAAAAAGGTCCTACCTCTCTCTCTTCCAGGATCTTCTGTGTTTTGCTCTGCAATAGTGCAATGGTGGCTCCCATGCCAGCAGGGCAGGAAATCCTTGGCAGATTTTGCCTAGCTTTAAAGGACTAAACAGGCTAACTTTAAAGGACTAACCTATTCCTAAATAGAAAGCATGCAGGGGTAGCTGTGTATTTAACAAATGCAAACAAAAATCCATTAGTGATACCTTTTATTGGCCAAATGAAATGCACAATATACTTGTTGCAAGCTTTCAAAGGTCCATGAGTTTCTTCATCAGGCAAGATGTTACAAACCAAACAGGAGAATAAAACAATTGTAGATGTTAGTCAGATGCTTGCATGTTGTTTCAGTCTTAAGCTCTTCCTCCTTCTGGCCATGCAGCAATAGGAGATTTTTAAAGTCCAGAAAAATTTAATGTCCACTTGCATCTCAATACAGACCTCTCTTTTGCAGTCCAATATGTCTCCATTCCAGTGAAGCCACAGGCCTCTTTGTAGGCAGAGAACAACAGATTCCTCAAGAAATCTCCATGTTTTTGCATCAGGAACATTTTGGTGGCGTAGAGGTAAAACATGCAAATTCAGTCCAAATTTAAGAAGAAGAAAAATGGTTTTACCTTGGTTGGAGTCCTAGTCCACAGGCCGCTCTTCACGGTCCCCCTGTTGCAGCTACAATGCGGTATCTCACAATACAGAAAACATTCAGGGGTAGCTGTGTTGGCCATTTAACCAATGCAAACAAAAACCCATTAGTGATACCTTTATTAGTCAACTGAAATGCACAATATACTTGAAGCTTGCAACAAGACTATTGTGGCATTTCAATTGGCCAGGAAAAGTATCATTGATGGATTTTTCCCCCTATTCCTAAATAGGTTTAAGTACTTGGAGAGTTACTGTAAATGTTGTTATGTGCCATCAGAGGAGCCAGCATGACATAATGGGTTGGCAATGATTCTGGAGATAAGAGTTCGAATTCCCTCTCTGCCATGGAAACCCAGTGGGTGGCCTTGGGCAAGTCACACCCTCTCAGCCTCAGAAATCCATTGCTGGCATGGATACCTCACCCCACTGGCACTGGAAGCCTTAATTCCTGGTTTTAAAGGAGCTATACAAGGAGCTGGGCCTTGTTTTAGGACTAGAGTTCAGCACTTTGGGGAATGTAAATTCACTGCTTCATGGACATAGGATCCAGCTGCTGCTGCTGTTGCTGGTGCTAAGGAATTCCTCTCCTTCTCACCCACCTTGGAGACTTTTCATGGTCCCTCTGGTAATGCTTTCTCCTTGTTCTTTTTAGGTTCCTGGGTGAAGCGCATGTGCCCCTGCGAGACGTCCTGGCATCACCCAACCTAGCTGCCAGCTTCAATGCTCCTTTGTTGGATGCCAAGGGGCAGAGCACAGGGGTGAGTCTGTTTTGCCATATTGGCACTGACCTGCACGGGAAGGTTGTTCCAGAACCTGAGAGCAGCCACCAAGAAAGCCCCATCTCCTGTGTTCCCAACAGATGTAGAGACACAGGCTGTGCCAACTAGTGGTATCCATGTTGTCCTCTGAGTTTTAACCTGAATCATAGAGTTGGAAGAAACCCCAAGAAGGGCCATCCAGTCCAACCCCCTTCTGCCGTGCAGGAACTCACAATCAAAGCATCCCCAACAGATGGCCATCCAGCCTCTATTTAAAGGCCTGCAAAGAAGGAGACTCTACCACTCTCCAAAGAGTGTGTTCCACAGTCAAACATCTATTACTGTCAGGAAGGTCCTCCAAATGTTCCCTTTTCCTCTAGTCTGCATCCATTGCTCCGGATCCTCCTCTTTGGAGCAGCAGAAAACAAGCTTGCCCCATCCTCAATATGACTTCTCTTTAAATATTAAACAGGGCTATCATATTCTTGTAGAAGACCAGAACTTTAACCAGAAATAGCAGGGAGACCCAGAGCTGATTGGAAAGGAAACATAGTTTAATTAGCTGCAGCGTCCCTTGAAGGAAATACATCCAAATTACTGGGGCCCAGATTTCAAAGTGAACCAAGCTTTTATAGTACTTTGAACAAAGAAAACTACAAATTACATTTCATTGGTTACATATGAATTTAAATATATACACCCCCTTCACTTTTATTGGATAGTCATTCATATGTCTAACCTGCGTTTCTCTACCCCTCCTGATACCCATCCATCAAACTATTATCTATATGTTTTTCTTTTACTGTCTCCAACTGCCATGCATTACATTCTTTTGTTTTGGATAATAGTTCAAAGCAGGGACCACTTTAGGGCCGTTGCATTCCAGAGCCAAGGATTTGATGTCCATCATCCTGGCAACCCTTGCCCTCCATACATTTCAGTACTTTTTGAGCATAGTAAACTTCCAATTTAAATCTACCCTCTACAGTATCACCTCTTAACCTCCTCTTCTCCAGACTGAAAAACATACACAGCTCCCTGAGTTTCTCCTTATGGGGTATGGTTTCCATACTCTGTCCAATGTCTTGAGCCCTGTCTCCCAAATATAGTTTCTCTACCTTGGATAGCTCCTTTTGGTTTAGGACTCCGACTCACAGCCCTACTGCCATGGGCTCTCTCCAAGGACCCCAGACATTTGCAACTCTCTTCTGCCAATGGATCTTCCTCCGCCCCATAATGGTGAGATTTTCCTTGCAGAGTGGAGTAAGAAGAACAGAAAGCGTGACCCAGACAAGCCCTGAGAGTCATTTGGAAAATGGCTGTGGTGTACATGTCTCATCCTTTCCACTTCCAGTTTTGGGGTAAAGAATGGTGGGCCAGATCTTCTTTATCATCAGTGACCACGCTCCTTCCTTTGCATGTCTGAATTTTTTAAAAATAGCTTCTCCCTAGAGTGTGTATGTGTGTGTGTCCTTTTGACAACTTGTAAGCAAGTGGACTGTAGCAAGAAAGGAAGTTGTTCTGCGTTACTCCGAGGGGAGGAAGTTTACGTGGGAGGAACTTAGCCGTTTCCTATTTGTCCACCCTGGAGACTCATTTATTTGATGCAAAATTCCTCTTTGGCTGGTTTCAGTCCATGACCCTCCCCTCCTGCTGGGCAAAGCACAGCTCAGTCAGAGCTCAGAGATTTTATGAAATTAAAATTTTAAATACAGTGGGCCCTTGGTATAGGCTGGGGTTTGGTTCCCGAATCATAGAATGATAGAGTTGGAAGAGACCCCAAGGGCCATCCAGTCCAACCCGTTTCTGTCATGCAGGAACTCAAAATCAAAGCATCCCCATTGACAGATGGCCATCCAGCCTCTGCTTAAAGACCTCCAAGGAAAGAGACTCCACCACTCTCCGAGGAAGGAGTGTGTTCCACTGTTGAACAGCCCTTACTGTCAGGAAGTTCCTCCTAATGTTTAGGTGGAATCTCTTTTCCTGTAGCTTGCATACTTTGTCCTGTGTTCTATTCTCTGAAGCAGCAGAAAACAAGCTTGCTCCATCTTCAATGTGACAATCCTTCAAATACTTAAACAGGGCTATCATACACCATCTTAACCATCTCTTCTCCAGGCTAAACATCCCCAACTCCCCAAGCCTTTCCCTGTAAAGCATGGTTTCCAGATCCTTCACCATTTTGGTGGCCCTTCTCTGGACATGCTCCAGTTTCTCCACATCCTTTTTGAATTGTGGTGCCCAGAACTGGACACAGGATTATTCCAGGTGAAGCCTGACCGAAGCAGTATAGAGTGGCACTATGACTTCCCTTGATTTGGAGACTATACTTCTATTGATGCAGCCCAGAATCACATTGGCCTTTTTATCTGCAGCATCACATTGTTGGCCCATGTTCAACTTGTGATCTAGTTGAACTCCTAGATCCTTTTCACACATATAAGTCTCCTTAAGCCAAGTGTCCCCCATCCTATATCTGTGTATTCCTTTTTTTCTACCTAAGTGCAATATCTTACATTTCTCCCTGTTGAAGTTCAAGTGTCATTGTTCAAGTTCAAGATGGTCTGGTCTCATTGAACACAGTGGTCATGTAAAATGATGTCCCATATATAGAACAGCAAAATCAAGGTTTGCTATTTGGAATTTCCACTTTTAAGAAAGTATTTCCAAGCCCTCACTGTGAGCTGCCATCGGATCACCCGGATAATTTCAAGCAGTTGCAAAACTAATCAAGCAATTTTCAATTTTATTTTATTTATTTTAAAAATCATGCACTCATAGGTCACACCACAAGCACAAAGTGAAGGGAAAAATGGTGGATTTACCAAAAAAACCTCTTCCATTAGTCCCTCTCTCCTGGAATGATGTGATTCAGATCCGCCATTCCCACCGGTTGAACATGCTTCAGAATCGATTCTTTTCAAAAGAACCGCTGGGAAACTACTGTCTGGAAAAAATATGTGTTTTTGTTTTTGCGGCTGAAACCGAACACAGTAGGATTGGAACTGGTTTCAAATGAGAATGACGGTCATATAACCCAGTCAGCGATTTGCTTTAAATCATAGTGGGAACAGGCCCCTAAAGTTCCCCCAGTGGGTTTGCATTAACTGGGACGCCAAAATACTGTATATACTCGACTATAAGTCCACCTTATGTATAAATCGAAGGCAGGTTTTGGGGCCAAAATTATGGATTTTGGTATGACCCATGGATAAATTGAGGGTAAAACTTAGAGACATGTAACAAAGGATATAAAAGATGAAGCATAAGAAAAGGATGTGAAAGAACTTATGAAATTCTGGCAGGTATAACTGTTTGTTCTTATACTAAAGGCTGGATGGATGAGAGAGTAGAGATGGTTGGTGCTTCTTTTATGTGTTCCCAGAATGGACAAAGCACTTGCCTTTTGCCTCTCTACTCAGAGAAAGGAGGTGACCAATGTAAGTACAGGACTTACATTGATCCATGGATAAGTCGACCCATTTTTGGGTGTCAATTTTTTGACCAAAATTTCTAGACTTATACATGAGTCTATACAGTTCCCAATGTAAACTTGGCTCAAAGATTTCTGCTCGATCTGGATGGTTGAAGGGTGACACTTAGTGGCACCTTCTTGAATTACTTCTGATCTCAGCTGGATTTTGCATTTCCAGCTGTGCGGGAGTTATTTCCTTTATTGGCAGTTCTTGAAACAGACTTTATTCTGATCATTCAGAGGGACAAAAGAGGCTAACCCATTTGCCCCAGAAGATAGATGGACAGACATAACTGTTTATAAAATAGATTGAGAATTGGATTGCCAGGATCATCCCAGAGGTTTTCAGGCCAAAACTGCAGAGCTGGTGATGCCATTAAGCATTATGCATTAAGCATTAAAGGGTTCAACTCCCTGCTTCGTCATGAAACCCACTGTGTGACCTTGGGCAAGTCACACTCTCTCAGCCTCAGGGGAAGGTAATGGCAAACCCTTTCTGAAGAAGCTTGCCAAGAAAATGAGGGTTTCCCTAAGTTGAAAGCCTCAGGGTTGCCATAAGTTGGAAATGATCTGAAGGCACCCAAGTTATTTTCTTTATTCTTAATTTTTTAAAAGTAAAACAAACAGACGTAAAAATAATGATGATGATTATACAAATATTAAATATTAATTTTTTTCTTCCATATGTTTCTCTGATTGTGTACCATGATAGAGATATAGTCTTTTTGTACTTCTATAGTCTTATATTATATTCAACGGGGCTCCAATCTATTATTCTCTTTTCAGCTAGTATGTGGAAAAGACAGCAATAACAACAACAACAACAACAACAACCCTGCTTCTCTATTAAGATTGAGGTGGCAAACAACATTAAAACATTAAAATGCAAGAAAACACATTGTCCTAGAAACTCCCTCCCATAATGAATAAATCATAATGGCAAACAATAACAATAAAACAATACCATCAAAATTATTAAAACAGAGAAGTCAATGGGGGAGACTGAGATGCTAATCTACTAATAACCTTAAATTTTAGTCTGTGACGCAAACACCTGAAATATTTATGTGCAACTGCAACTCACACAATTACCAATTTGTGCCTTTTAAATTAATAAACTTTTTTTTATTTCCATTTTTCCTTACAAAAATCCAACAAAGATTTCCATTCTAGTTCCACTTTTTGTATTGATTTTCCACGCAAGAACAAATTATCATGTCATTTTCCGGTCATCTTTTCTCCAGGCCAGGCGTCTTCATCTTTCTCAGCCTTTCCTCGTGGAGCTTTTGGTTTCCAGAGTTTTTACCATCTTGGTCTCCTTTCTCTGGTCACGTTCTGGCTTTCAGTTGGTTTCTTCTTGTTGTTTTCCCTTCAGGCCTGTCTGATCCTGCAAGTCTCCTACATTCCCCCACCTGGGGCAGCCCCAGTGTTCCCACCTCCTGCCCCACCTGAGCCAAATCCAGCACCTGCAGAACTGGAAGTATTGACAGGTAAGTTGGCGGCTTTCTGCACATTTCCATTCAAAATGACCTCAATAGATTAGAAAACTGGGCCAAAATTAATGGAGAAATGTAAGGTTCTGCACTTAGGTAGGAAAAATGAAATGCACAAATATAGGATGGGGGACACCTGGTTTAAGGAGATTTCTATGTATGAAAGGGGTTTGGAGTCCAAGTAGACCACAAGTTGAACATGAGCCAACAGTGCAAGGCCAATGCAATTTTAGGCTGCATCAATAGAAGTACAGTTGGCCCTTGGAACTTGTGGATCTGTATAAGAACCCCCCCCCCTGAGTTCCAAATATTATGCATATTCAAGCCCCATTGGCTTGAATGGGGCACATGGATGCAGCGCACCCATGGCGCGCTCCCCATTTCTGATAATGGTGGTCGCCCCTCCATGGATTTCCAAGTCTTCAGATCTCAAGTCTGCAGATTTGGAGGGACGACTGTATAGTGTCTAAATCAAGGGAATCCATAGTGCCCCTCTATTCTGCTTTTGGTCAGGCCCCACCTGGAATAACACTGTGTCCAGTTCTGGGCTCCACAATTCAAGAAGGATATTGACAAACTGGAGCGTGTCCAAAGGAGGGAGACCAAAATGGTGAAGGGTCTGGAAACCATTCCTTATGAGGAACACCTTAGGGAGCTGGGGATGTTTAGCCAGGAGAAGAGAAGGTTAAGAGGTGGTATGATAGCCCTTTTAAAATATTTGAAGGGATGTCATACTGAGGAGGGAGCAAGCTTGTTTTCTGCTGTTCCAAAGACTAAGACACGGAACAATGGATGCAAGCTACAGGAAAAGAGATTCCAGCTCAACTTTAGGAGGAACTTCCTGACAGTAAGGGCTGTTCGACAGTGGAAGATATTCCCTCGGAGATTTTGGTCGAGTCTCCTTTGGAGGTCTTTAAACAAAGTTTGGAAGGCCATCTGTTGGGGATGTTTTGATTGAGAGTTCCTGCATGGCAGAACGCGGTTGGACTGGGTGATATTAGCAGTGAACATGAATATAACATAAATATATCAATAAACATAGCTTGTATAAACACGAATGTAACATGAATATACCAGTAAACATGAACATAACCATAAATACATGATCAAGGAGCACAACTGGCCTTGCGGGTCTCTTCCAAATCTATGGTTTTATGATTCTAAGATTCATTCTTGGGTTCTAGATTTACCAGTGGAGGCATGATGCTGTCTTTTAAAAAATGTATATAACTGTCATCATTAAATGTTACTGTTAATATTCTGATGAATCTATATTTTAATTGTATCTGTATTTTATATGTTGTACCCCACCCCGATTGCTCATCCAGAGGGGTGGGATATAAATTAAAAAAAATATAAGTATTTATTTTATAATAAATTATTTATAAATTATTATTATAGCTGTCCAGATGAATGAGTAGATTTAATGCAGGATTTATGTTGTGCTCTTTGATCACATGTTTATGGTTATGTTCATGTTTACTGGCCTATTCATGTTATGTTCCTGTTTATCAAAGCTATGTTTATTGGTATGTTCATGTTACATTTTGGTTCACTGGTATAATCATTTTCACTGCTAATATCATCACAGGCCTGTGATAAATAAGCTTTATTATACAAGTCATAGTGGGTATGTTCGGGTGTTGATATCATATGGGATAAGAAGTTTGGTATATATCTAAAACCAAGTTATGGAAATGCATTGTACTTTATATGTTATATGGTTTATGGTTTGGTTATTTTCTTTATGGTCGCTTTACGGATGGTTAGTAAAACCATTGTTTTATGGGAGTGGGGAAGGTGAGGATGAAGAGCACCAAGATGGTCAGGACGCCAGCTGTATGTAGGAGGAAACTGTCTTCTGAGAAGCTTATCTTTTTTGTTTTAGCTAATTTTGAGAGGGGATGGGAAAGCACCAAAAGTGGCTTTCATGTTATTTCATGAAATGTTATGGGAATGGGAGAATCAGCTTTAGCTTGCCAAAATTACACGGAGGAGTAATCAATCTTTTTTAATGCTGTATGAGTTGGTACCCAGTTCTGTCCAAGACATCTCTTTAAATCCTTGAAGGGATGTCACACTGAGGAGGCAGCAAGCTTGTTTTCTGCTGCTGCAGAGAACAGGACCTGGAACAATGGATGCAAGCTCCAGGAAAAAAGAGATTCCACCTCAGCATTAGGAGGAACATCCTGACAGTAAGGGCTTTTGGACATTGGAACACACTCCCTCGGAGAGTGGTGGAGTCTCCATCCTTGGAGGTCTTTAAGCAGAGGCTGGATGGCCATCTGTTGGGAATGCTTTGATGGAGAGTTCCTGCATGGCAGGGGGTTGGACTGGATGGCCCTTGTGGTCAAATTTCTATGATTCTATGATCTTCCTGGTAACATCTCCACAACGTCTGAAATAAAGCTTTACTGTTCAACCTACAGAGGAATGATTTATTCTCTGTCCTTCTGTCTGCTCTAGATACAGCTGGAGAGGAGGATGCGGAAGATCTGCTCGGGACGGGAGAGGAAGACGAGCCTTTGGTAGGACCACAGGCAACAGATCAGCCCTCGGTCCCCAAGAAACCTCCATCACACGTTGTTCAAGGGACCAAGAGGAGGAAGAGTGGCCCAAAGAAACTCCTCTCCAACAAGCCCCAGGACTTCCAGGTGAGCTGTGCAGTTGTGTCCGCTCTGGGTCAGCATTTGCCTCTCCTGGGAACAAGGACTTGCCATTGATCCAAGCTTGGAAAAGATACCTTTTTTGGACAGCCACTTCCAGAATTCCTGGATTCTGGGGAATTGTTGCACCTCCACCCCAAACTGGATACTCGGAATTCATATAAAAAGTTACTTCTCCAAACTTTGGACTCAATGACCCTCACTCCCCCAGCCTTTTCTGACCTGACTTCCTTTGTTTGGGCAGAATGTAATCTCCAGCCTGTTCTCACCTTGGACCCCATTTTGGAGGGAAAGATGGGGTACAAATGCAATAAATAAATAATAAGCCCAGGAATTTATGGGACTATAACTCCCATCAGACCCACAAACAGGGATCCTCCCAGTCCAATCTGTCTGGAAGAGGGAGCAACAGGTTGGTGAGAACTGGAAGTTTGACTTCACAATAAACTGAACCCTAAGGCTGCATCCACACTGGGGAAATAACCTGGTTTGGCACCGCTTGAACTGCCCTGGCTCAAGGCTATGGAATTCTGGGAGTTGGAGTTTGTTGTGGGCCCAGAGCGGAGCAGAGCTCCGCTCTGGGCCCCACAACAAACTCCAACTCCCAGAATTCCATAGCCTTGAGCCAGGGCAGTTCAAGCGGTGCCAAACCAGGTTATTTCTCCAGTGTGGATGCAGCCTAACTGCCCTCCTTGCCTTCTCCCAGGACCTACTGAGCTCAAGGGTTGCATTGTCTCTCATTCTGAATACGGTAAACAAAATGCAGCTCAAAAAACATCTGGAAGAAATCATACAGATTCAGCCAATTGCTTTACACCTGCCGAATTTACACAACTGATTCTTTCCAGATCTCTTATCGCTGTCATCTATATGAGTAACTTCCGCTATGGAGTTTATCACCTGGGAGGAATTTCTCCCAATTGCGAATGGAGCCAATTCTCAATTACGTGAATTTGCTAGTTTAGCAAATTTACGTGAAATCTGATTATGTTCAGAATGCATTCAGAATGACTTCCCATTTCCCGAAAATGACCCCCCATTGCCCGAAATTGTGTGAAATACTCTAATACACAATTATGTGAAACTTGATGATTGTGTTCAGAATTACTTCCCATTGCCCGAAATTGTGTGAGATACACTCATTCGCAATAACGTGAAACCCCATGATTGCATTCGGATTGCCATTGCATTATACCCCCAAATTCTGTCGTATGATAAACTCCCATGAAAGCAGCTGGACTTTTTTGTTTGTTTGGTGCATGTCATTCCTCATTTAATTCAAGGTTGTGGAGCTGAAGTTGTGAATGCCATGCTGTTGCACTAGCATCCATTCAATTGCACATTTGATGTTAAGAGGTGATATGGAGAAGAGAAGGTTAAGAGGTGATAGGATAGCTCTGTTTAAATATTTGAAGGGATGTCACATTGAGGATGGAGTGAGCTTGTTTTCTGCTGCTCCAGAGGATAGGACCCAGCTGAGCAACTGATGCAAGTTACGGGAAAAAGAGATTAGTGGGGAGAGATGAGTAAGATGATGATGATGATGATAATGATAATTTATAACCAGAAACCATGCCCCATGAGGAATGGATTAGGAAGCTGGATATGTTTAGCCTGGAGAAGAGAAGATTAAGAAATGATACGATAACCCTGTGTAAGTATTTTAAGAGATGTCACATTGAGGAGGGAGCAAACTTGTTTTCTGATGCTCCAGAGAATAGGACCCGAAATAATGGATGCAAGCTGCAAAAAAAGAGATTCCACCTAAGCATCAGGAGGAACTTTTTGACAGTAATAGCTGTTTGACAATGGAAGATGCTGCTTTGGAGAGTGGTGGAGTTTCCTCCTTTGGAGGTTTTTAAACAGTGGATGGATGACCATCTTTCAGGGATGCTTTGAGTTCCTGCATGGCGGAATGGGTTTGGACTGGATGGTCTTTGTGTCCTCTTCCAACTCTTATGATTCTATGATTCTGCTACCACTTTTGCTTTGTGTTTTTTTCCTGGGGATTTTGGTGGTGACCTCTCTTCTTATTTCTTCCTGACTTCCAGATCAGAGTGAAGGTCATTCAAGCCAGGCAGCTTCCCGGGGTCAACCTCAGACCGGTGGTGAAGGTGACGGCTGCCGGGCAGACAAAGCGAACCAGGATCCGGAAAGGGAATGGCCCATTTTTTGATGAGGTGAGAAGGGCATTGGGATCCTGTTATGAGGACCATCCACTGCCTCTGAATCTTAAGAGAAGCTCTTGTGTTGACATGTGTTTATGTGTTCCTGTCAGATATGCTTCAATACTGGATAGAAGTGTTACTTGTAGGCACATGTATGTCTTGGATGTACCCCATCTCTATTTCTTTCTGTTTCTTGCAGACTTTTTTCTTCAATGTCTATGATTCCCCAATGGAGCTGTTTGATCAACCAATATTCTTCACTGTAAGTTCTGGGCTGGGAGGCACCCTATTTCTTTGTTGAACCTGACACATGTTGCATCTGAGGAAATAGACCGAAATCTATAAAGGCTTATGCTGCAACCTCTTTTGCACAGTTAGTCTCAGAGGTGCTTCAGGATCTCTTTGCAAAAGGAGCCAGCAGTGTGATGCATCAGCAAAGAAGGCAATTAAGTGCACATTAAGACAAGACAACTACAGTTTCTGATACCAGGAAAGTAATATGTTGTACACTATGCTGTACACTATCAGGACTCATCTGGAGTTTTGCATTCAATTCTGGGCACCCCATCTTACGAAGGAGATAGAGGAGGTTCAGAGAAGGGCAATGAGAATTAGTGTTCTGCCAAAGCAATTTGAGTAGCAATAATAATAATAATAATAATAATAATAATTATTATTATTATTATTATTATTTATTTTTTCCCGACTCTCCCTGCGAATCAAGGCAGGATTACATCAATAAAATAACACAATAGAAATATAAAATGCAATCAATAAAATACTAACATTATTATTAATTCAATAGCTAGCTGAAATATCTAAAACATCTAAAATATACAAGGACATATGTCGTATGTTCATATTTTCTTGTCTCATTCCTAAAAAGTCAGGTGAGTATTTTTTTTTTTAAAAAATCTCTCTTTTGTAAAGAAGAGTTTTTGAAAAATTCTTTGTTCCTCCTTCTCAGCGAGGAGAGAATCTTTTTTTTTTTTTGACAAATTTCCCAAGATTTCAAAAGAGAAAGTGTGAACATTTACACTACAGTTGGCCTTCTGTGTCGGCGAACATTTTTTTAATCCACGGATTCAAGGGTCCAGGGCTTTAAAATATTCCCCCAAATATATAAATTCCAATAAGCAAACCTGGATTTTGCCATTTTGTGTAAGAGGCACCATTTTACTGTGCCGTTGTATATAATGGGACTTGAGCATCCATAAGCATTATAAGATAAGAGTCAGAAGGAAGTATTAGGAAGTATTATTGTGCAGAAGATTGGTACTTATGTAAGGCTATAACCATGTAATAGAAAACAATTAACGTGTATATGAAGTAAACATCTCTGCAGAGTTGTTGCCACAATGTTCCCTTTTGTGTTTCTCCTGTCTCTCCAGGTTGTCGATTCCCGCTCGCTACGGACAGATTCGGTCATCGGGGAATTTCGGGTAATGGCGGCCTTTGCTTCTTCATTGCACATCAATCGATAGCCCCAGGCTTTATTGGTTTCTTTTCTTCCATTAAGGAGTGGTGTTCAAAGATGTTGGCATGGTTTTCAAGATGTCCCTAAGTGGCCATTGCCGCACTTCTCCCCAGTATTTTGGAGTGGGGTGCTTTCCTTCCATGGGCTCAATCTTGGCTGGAGACACCAATGCAACTTCATTATCTCTGCCAACCCATGGAGAAGACCAGTAAGCAGTGGGAACTGGTTTTAGGCATAAGGGGGAAGAGACATAAAGAATCAATCAAATGATCAATTAACCAATCAATCAATCAATGTTGGAATAATAATTATTCCAACACTCAAACCATTACAGTCAGCCCTCTGTTTTTGTGGGGGATCTATTCCACCCCTCCTGTGAAAATGGAGATTCGCTTGAATGGGATGCATGCCCCACTGAAAATAATGGAGGTCACCCCTCCATGAATATTCAAGACCGCGGATCTCAAGTCCGCGAGAACTGTACATGACACTAGCTCCAATCTGGCAGCCCTTTCTTAGGATTTTCTGGGCAAGATTTATTCAGAGAGGGTTTGCCATTGCCTTCCTCTGAAGCTGAGAGAGTGCGACTTGGCCAAAATCACTCAGTGGGTTTCTAGGGCTGAACAGAGATTCAAACCCTGGTCTTCTGGAGTCCTAATTCAGCCCTACCCCATATTGAAGCTTGTAAAATATTTCTATCTAACACATAGTGGTATATAATGAACTCACTTGACCAATTCTAATCAGTTTAAAAGACTTAAGTTGGCATCAGTTGAGATCGTCAACTTGAAGGTATATGATTACAACAAAGAAATATTTTAACTTTGAGAGATAGATAGATAGATAGACAGACTAAAAGCTCATTAAATAACTTAGCAAGTTAAAATGAGACACTTTAAGCATAGTTAAAAGAGTTAAACACATTGTAAAACTATGCATCTGTGCAGATTTTGGATAAACTCAGTTCAATAAAATGTTGTATTTTTAACCTGGCCATGGAATGCTGCTCATGGTCTGTATAGAGTTTTTAAAGATGTTTAAATTTTTAATGTGCGACATTTTAAAACTTTAAAAAAATGTTGTTTTTTAAAAAAATGTATTTACCTTTGAATGTTTTGTATTGTTTTTAACTTGCACTGTTTTTAAATTTTGTTAGCTGCCTTCCCACCTTTATCCTGGGATAAAGGTGAGAAATGAATGAATGGCATTCCCAGTGTTGATGCCAACAGGGCCTTTAAGGGGAAGGGATTCAGAAGTGGGGTTCTGCTCCTATGGCCTCATTCCCACTTACAAATAAACTGGTTTGCAATCCGAATTGATGGATTGATTTGATAATGGGGCATGGTTCACACTTCATTTGCCATGGTTGTATTTTTTCCCCTGTAAATTAACCCACTTGTGGTTCACATTCACGAATGAATCGATTCAAAATGGACCCGCTTCAGCCGGCCAAAGGGCAAAATCTGAATCGATTCCAATCCACATCTGGTTCACACTTGCACAGAATCGATATGTCCAAAAAGATGTAGGGAAAAATCAGCATCAAAAAGAGGCAGGTTAAATGGGTCTAGCGCATGCCCCGCCTCTCCAAAGTGCTTCAGCGACTCGGTTCAAGTGAGGACCATGAGCATTTAAACCTTTTCAAAACGATTTGCGATCCAGTTTAAAAGGTAGTGGGAATGAGGCCTGTATCTTCCCATAGTATATTGCCCATCACTGATGGGACATAAAGTAGGGTCCATCCTGCAGACATCAATCCTCAGGCAGGCAAATATAGGGAGATGGTAGTGAGAAGGCAGGAGGATGTCTGGAACTCTCATTAAGGATGTCCTAACCAAGTTCTCTTTATGTTTTGCAGCTGGATATTGGGACGATCTATGCTGAGCCCAGTGAGTGGAATGTTCTTTCCCATTGCTTGAATTTTACTCTGTTTTAAACAACTTTTGGTGCAGAGAAGTCTGGAGATGTGCTGTGCTTTCACTGCTTTTCCTAAAACGTTATTGCAAAGGGTCTCAGGTGCTGAAGGTGGAAGTAAAAGGATGTTTGGAAAGGCAGAGGCGATGTAGAGTTGCAACTGCGAAGGCCAGTCCTGTCCTCAGGGTCACAAGTGCTCTAAATGGCTGGCCAAATAAAAGAGACTCAACTTGTATTGCATAGGGTTGGTCATATCATTCTTCACCTTGTCGGCTGTTGGGGCCACTTCCATTTTAGAAAGAGAAAAACAAAATCCAGCCTGTAAATTCTGACATCTGAAATGCTGGATATAAATTCCGAAAATACAGCTTTTGCAGGGAACAGGAGTCCTATTACCTTCATTTATCCCAGCGGGCACAAGGTGTGTGAAATGGATGTGTCATAGCAACTTTAATGGGTGGCATTCAAACACCCTCCTTTACTGTATATGATCAACGCTGCTTGTTGACTTTGCAACAGAACTGATTGTAAATGCAGTTTGAACATTCGTCTTTTTCTTCCTCCACTTCTTTGTCCCATAGAGCACTGCATCCTCCGAAAATGGCTTCTACTTTCAGATCCAGAGGATTTTTCAGCTGGGGGTAGGGGCTACTTGAAGGTCAGCTTGCATGTCCTTGGCCCTGGTGACGAAGTGCCTGTGAGTATCTCTCTCTCTCTCTCTCATTATCTATCTATTTATTTTACTATTTATCTGTTTGACTATCTATTTGACTGTTTTGCTAAGCCATTGTATTTAATGGGACTTAGTACCCACAGATTTTGATATTGATGGGGGGTCCTGGAACCAAGCCTCAGAAGATACCAGGGGCCCACTATATGTCTATCATCTATCAGTCATCTATCTGTCTGTCTATCATCTACCTATCTACCTACCTGTCTACCTACATTGTTGTGTGCCTTCAAATTGGTTCTGACTTACCACTAGGTTTTCCTGGTGAGATTTGTTCAGAGGGCGTTTGCCATTGCCATTGCCATCCTCTGAGGCTGAGAATGTGTGACTTGCCCAAAGTCACCCATTATGTTTACATGGCCAAGCCAGGATCAGGAACCTCTTCATTCAGAAACCAAAGGTTCAGTAGTCAAAGCACTGAAAACCTTTATTCAGAAGGCTGCAGATGTTCTCTATGGATGTTTGTTGTCAGAACTAACCAGCAAGTGTTAGCCAAGCATAGTTAAATCATCCAGAAGTTAAAATCTTAGGCTGCATCTGCACTGCAGAATTAATGCAGTTTGGTACTGCTTTAACTGCCATGGCTTAATGGTATGGGATTCTGGGATGTGTAGGTTGGTGAGATATTTAGCCTTTCCCTGTCAGAGAGCTTTGGTGCCTCACCAAACTACAAATCCCAGTATTCTATAGGATGGAGCCATGGCAGTTACAGCGGTGTCAAACTGCATTATTTCTGCAATGCAGATCCAGTCCCGGGTGGGCTACATTCTTATTTACCACAAAAGCAAAACTTTATTTTCCCAGCCTCTTTGCACTACTGCTACAGATAGTAGTACTCTATAGTGCATTTACTATTTCCTTGTTTTTGTGCGCCTTCGAATCATTTTCATGAACTTATCATGAGGTTTTCTGGGAGTGAGAGTGTGTGACTCATTCAAGTTCACCCAATGGGTTTCTGTGGCTGAGCAGGGAATCGAACCCTGGTCTCCAGGTCATAAAACCACTAGGCAAGCAAAGCTATACCCATTAAATCCAAATCTCCAAAACATGGTCTCCAAAATGGGCTCAATAACTTGGATATCTCCTTTAAACTCTGGACTAAAACCCAGAGAGGATTTATTGCCTCCCATGGATATTGGAGCCACGTGGTACATTAAACTTAGACAAAGTGCTGTGTGGAAGATGTTAAAATAAGGAGAAGTACTCAAAGAGGTCTTCCAACCACCGCAGTCTTAATCTAGAGAGATATTGAAATGCCAGACTGTATTCTCACCCATCTCCACCTTATCTTCTTTCTCACCCCATTTCTGTGCATTTTGCAGATGGAGAAGAAGGAAGCTGCTGAAGAGAAGGAAGACATCGAGGGCAACCTTCTCCGTCCAACTGGGGTGTCTCTAAGAGGAGCCCACTTCTCCCTAAAGATTTACCGGGCAGAAGACCTGCCCCAGAGTGAGTAGAGAATCCAGGGCGGTATAGTGGTTACAGCTTCTAGTCCCCACTGATCTATGAAATTTATGGGTCATTGATTTGTAAATTTACTGAACTGACAGGATTGTTGTGAAGTTAAACTCGGGTAAGATACTGCACTTGGGGTAGAAAAATGAAATGCATAAATATAGGATGGGGGACACCTGGCTTAAGGACACTTATACGTGTGAAGGGGATCTAGGAGTCCAAGTAGACCACAAGTTGAACATGAGTCAACAGTACAGTGCAGCAGCTAAAAAGCCCAATGTGATTCTAGTCTGCATCAATAGAAGTATAGTGTCTAGAGCAAGGGGAGTCATAGTGCCACTTTCTTCTGCTTCGGTTAGGCCCCACATGGAATAATCCTGTGTCCAGTTCTGAGCTCCACAATTAAAAAAAAGATGTTGAGAAACTGGAGAGTGTCTAGAGGAGGGTGACCAAAATGGTGAAGGGTCTGGAAACCATAAGGCCCTATGAGGAAAGACTTAGGGAGCTGGGGATGTTTAACCTGGAGAAGAGAAGATTAAGAGGTGATATGAGAGCCCTGTATAAGTATTTGAAGGGATGCCATATTGAGGATCATAGAATCATAGAGTTGGAAGAGACCACAAAGCCCATCCAGATTGCTTAGGCATGGATCACTAGAAAAAACAATAATGATAGGAAAGGTAGAGGGTAGAAGAAAGAGAGGAAGACTACAAACCAGATGGAGAGACACAGTCAGGGGGGTTTTTATGGGCAAAGGCTTATTGCAGGATCTGGGCAAGACTTCAGGGGAGGAGAGGGATCCTTGGAGATGTACAGGGTTTCCATGAGTTGGAACTGACTCAAGGGCAGTAGCAACAACAACAACAGCAGCAGCAGCAACAACAACAACCTAGGTGGTGGGTAATTCTGACAACCTCTCAACAACCTTTCACTGGTTTATCTTCTGTTCCAGTGGATGATGCCGTCATGGACAGCGTGAAGCAGATCTTTGGCTTTGAGAGCAACAAGAAGAATCTAGTGGATCCTTTTGTGGAAGTTACTTTTGCTGGGAAAACGGTAAGCCGGTGAGCCAGGGCAGGGTGAGTTTCTGAGTCCAGTTTGGGGAGAGTTGGATTACTGGAGAGAAATGGGCAAATATGAACAAGGGGACAGGTGCTTCTGATGTGATAAAAGGAAACACATACACCCCATATATGCTCACTCAGATTATTTGCGGGAGGCATTTATGGGGAAAAGCTAGGGTCCATAAGCATTCTCTGCCCCGCACCTTATAGGTGCTCAGATGACCATAGGAGGAAGGTTAATGCCTGGTGTTTTTCTGAAGATGCCCTCATGTTTCTCTACATTTCTCTAGTTCATTTATTCAGTAGTGGTTGGTGGATCTCATGTCTGTGGGATTTTGATTGCTAAAGGAGCTGCCCAAGGTACTGAACCACTTTACCAATATAGGTTCAGCACCTTGGACAGCTCCTTTAAAATTAAAACCATGGCACCTATGCTTCACTTTAAACCCATTTTCTCCTATAAACAAACAAATATAATAAGGTGGCCAACAAATGTCTTTACAAATCAGTTAAGAAAAAATTAAAAACAAATGAAATGGTTTTCTAAAAAGCCCATTAAAATAAACACAGCCATCCAGAATTCAACAGGAATGCAAGTCCTGGTGTGCTTTGACTCCTTCTCTCCCCACATCTCTGATATTCCACCCAAAAGGGATGGGTAACAACAATCCTGTGGTGTTTTGGGGGTATCATTGATGAACCCATTGATTTTTTGGCCATGGAAAACACTTCCCCATTTAAGGACTTCGCCCATGGGGTTATTGTTTGGATTTTAAAATATTAGCTTTAGTCTTATACTGTTTAATCTTGTTTTAAAGGGAGTGGGGTGGGGAGGAACTACGTATATATGAATTTATTTTAGTCTGTTGTACGCTGCTTTGATTGCCTGGCAAAAAGTGGGATAAAAATAAAATTTTCATTATTTATTTATTCTTTTATTCTTTTAATGAGTTATGGATTTTAATACACAGAGTAATTCCGTTTGATGTAATACTCACTTTTGGTTATTTTTAATTGCAGTGTTAATAATAATAATAATAATAATAATAACGGATCGAGGTGTGGAACAGCAACAGAGCAACAAATATACATCAATTAAGAATACAGCATCAGTTACTACATATACAGTGCACCCGCGCCATACGCGGGCACAACATATGCGTCTTCAAGCTTATGCTGAAGCCGCACGGAAATTGGGCAAATGGAGCATGTGCCGTGCCACAAGCATGTGCCCCATTTTTTTCAGTGGGGCATGAGCATACGGGGAATTCCCCTTAAGCGCGGGGATCCGGAATGGATCCCCTGCATGAGGGAAGGGCCCACTGTAAATTGTTTTATTTTTAAAAATTATATTTAAAAAGATTTATTTTTAACAAATATAAAGTGTAAGACACTTTGAGTCCCAATATGGCGAGAAAAGGCCCAAACAGACTGGCCAAAATAAAGCTGCTTTGGGTCACTTTGGAGGTATGCTGTTTAAATGACACACACATCTTGTTCAACTTACGGTCTACTTGGACTCCTAGATCCCTTTCACACGTATAAGTCTCCTTCAGATAGGTGTCCCCCACCCCATATCTAGGCATCTACGTTCTAGTCCTTTGGACTGGAGCATGGCTTTGACGCAGCTTCCAGTCTCTTAGGACACATGCATCATTTAAGGAGCATCCCTCCAAAGCGACCCAAAACAGCTTTGTTTTGGCCTGTCTATTCGGGGCCAACGTGGGATGTAAATATAAATATCATCATCATCATCATCATCATCATCATCACTATGACCTATCTCCACCACCTCTTTTGACTTCCTGTTTTCTCTTCTCTGGTCAGCTCTGCAGCAAGATAGTGGAGAAGAATGCCAACCCTCAGTGGAACCAGAGCCTTACCCTGCCAGCCATGGTGAGCAAAGGGGGATCTTGGTCCCCAAAAGATGTTGGGGGGTGTTTTCTTCTCTCTGGCTGGGCTACACTCATTGATCTCTTCCCCGCTTGTTGCCTTCTTCTCCTTAGTTTCCATCCATGTGTGAGAAGATGAGGATACGGGTCATTGACTGGTGAGTCAACCATGATGTAGGAACAGATCCTACATCTCAGGATGATCATGCACCATCACAGTTATAGGTGTTTGATTCCAATTTGACTGGTATGGAATCCTGGGATGTGAAGTTAAGAAGGGATTTGTCTTCTTCTTCTACTACTACTACTACTACTACGATTTATTTATATTCTGCCATTTCCATACGGAATCAAAGCAGATTACAAGTAAAGGCAACAAGGAAAATACAAAAATACATCCATGCACCCTGGTTACATCACAACATAATAACAATAAAGTAATAAAACGAAATAATACAAAAATCAAAATTACATAATAAAAAATACAGTACAAAAAATACATAACATAGCATAGTAATAATCGAAACACAACATAGCATAATACAGGGACTGGGACATGGAGCAATGGATGCAAACTGCAGAAAAAGAGATTCCCCCTAAATGTCAGGAAGAACTTCCTGATAGTAAGAGCTGTTTGAAAGTGGAACACATTCCCTTGGAGTCTAGTGGAGTCTCCTTCTTTGGAGGTCTTTAAGCAGAGGCTGGATGGCCATCTGTCAATGGGGGTCCTGTGATGGAGAGTTCCTGCATGGCAGAATTGGGTTGGACTGGATGGCCCTTGGGGATCCCTTCAAGCTCTATGACTCTGATTCCAGAATTGTCTGCTATAGTTGTTTTCTGCATAAGTACTGCACTAAAACACTTCAGCCGGGAATTCATAGAATCGTTGAATCCTAAAGGTGTAAGAGACCCCAAGGGCCATCCAGTCCAACCCCATTCGCCATGCAGGAATACAAAATCACTGCACTCCTGACAGATGGCTATATATCTGTAGCTGCACTAGACATTTAATAGCAGTTTAATTCCACTTTATCTGCCATGGAACCTTCTTGTGAAATCCTAGTAGTTTGTAATTTGTAGTTTGGCAAGGGGCTTAGAATCATTTCCAGAATGGTAGAAAAGTGTGTATTTTTCTGATGAGAAGAGACCTGGACTAACAAATATCTCTGAAGTTTGGGACGTATTCTATGTATATTATTTATATTATTTTCCTCATAGAAAGTGCCATTTCTTGTGCAGAAAATGCTGTTTTCTGTGCAAAACAGGCATGTGCGAATTTTGTGCAGAACAGATAAATTACAGATTTATTTATTTGCGCAGGAAACAACATTTTCTGTGCAGGAGTTAATATTTTTGCATTGAAATATTATTTTCCATGCAGAAAATGTCATCTACCATGTAGAAAATATGATTTCTGTGCAAAAGAGCCACATGTGAATTTTGTGCAGAATAGATCCCCAATTACAGATTTTTTTTAATACAAAGGAGACAACATTTTTTTGGTGCAGAAGTTAATATTTCTGCATCGAAATATTATTTTCCATGCAGAAAATGTTGTCTGCTATGTAGAAAATGCTATTTCTGAGCAAAACAGTCAAGTGTGAATTTTGCACAAAATAAGTCCCGAATTGTGAATAGCCTTTAACAACTGTGTGATTTTAGAAGATTTTCTTGCAGTGGAAAGAAAATTGCTGAAATTTTGCTATTTTCAAGAAGAAACTTAATGAAGAAATAGATCTCTAGTGGGAGGAGTGCCCTCCTTTGCACCTGCCTACCCAGAATCACAGTTTATTTTAATTTTAGCCTTTTCTACGTTAGCTATATGTGTATGTCTTTTTATTTTACTGGTATGTGTTTTTATTTTGTAAACTGCCTTCAGTCCTGCTCTTGGGAAACAAGAAGGATATAAATGCAGTGTTAGAAGTAGTTTATTGAATCTCCCTTCTCCGAAATGTTTGGGACCAGAAGTGTCTTGGATTTGAGAGTTCTTGAGATTTTGCATATACATCCTGAGATATCTTGGAAATTGGACACAAATCTAACACAAAATTCATTTATCTTTCATATATAATTTATACACATAGCCTGAAGGTAATTTTATGCAATATTTTAAATAATCCTGTGCATGAAACAAAAGTTTGTGTATACTGAATTGCTAAAAAGGAAAGGTGTCACTATCTCAGCCACCCATGAAGACAATTTTGGCTTATGGAGTATTTCAGATTTCAGAATTCCTCATAAGGGAGACTCTACTTGTATTGGTCCAAATTCCAGTCAGACCGAGAAAACAAGAATGATAATAGAAATTCATATCAATAAATGACCTTTTTTGTTTCAGGGACCGGGTCACTCACAATGACATTATCGGCACCAGCCATCTTCGCATGTCCAAGATCTCAGCTTCTGGAGGGGAACTAGAAGGTACGATGGTTATTTTCAGTGGCATCGAATGAGGGAAGGATGAGAGGCTGAAGAACTGGAAAGACCAGGATTCATGAACTGGTCTCCCCAGTGATCCAGCCTGTCTAAGAAAGTTTTGAAGTAAGACTTTTCTACAGGTTGCAGAAAGCAAGATGATCACTAGTCTGCATTTGCTGCTGAGAAGATGCCACCAAATGAGGTAGACTAGTGATCATTTCCAGTGCAGCTTGTTTTCCTTTTATTGGATCTGCTTTTTAGAGAACAAAAATACTCCTTCAGTTGTTTGTCTAGCTGTGGAACTGGACAATATGGGTAAAGAATACACTAAATTTTGTTTTACTTAAGCCAAAGACCAGTTGTACAGGAAAGCAACAGAAAAACTGCACAAGGCCCTACTCCAGTGGGTTTCATAGGAGTTTATCAGACGACGGAAATTGGAAGTATAATGCAATGGCAATCCAAACGCAATCATGGGGTTTCACGTTATTACGATTTAAAGCATCTCACGCAATTTCGGGCAAAAGGGAAGTCATTCTGAACGCAATCATGGGTTTTACTTTATTGCGAATTAAAGCATCTCATGCAATTTTGGGTAATGGGGGGTCATTTTTGGGTAATGGGAAGTCAATCTTACTGCATTCCGAACACAATGGGAATTCACGTGAATTTGCTAAAATAGAATTCAAATTGGCTCCATTCGAAATAGAGAAAAATTCCTCCTCGTCTGATAAACGCCATAGACTGAAACTGCAAAGGTTTTCTAAGGGGTTGTGCACATTGGCCATTAAGGCCGGCCTGCGGACAGAGTCGGGGTATAGTGTCCCTATGATGCTGCTCCATGGTGGCATGAAGCTGTGTGCCACTCCACAGGGTGCGCGCTTTCACAGTGCTTCTCTGGCACTGCATCCACATGGTGCCGCGCCAAAGGAGTACCATAAAGCTGTGGCGCCATGGCTATAAGTCCCTTTCCAAGTTGCAAAAAGGAGCAGCTTTTTGTGGCTTTTTTTGGCACCCTGGAAAGGCCAGATCGGGGCAGCGGCGTGCGATTCCTGTGGCCCTGATCCAGCACAGCTTGACCTAGCTGCAGGCTACCCCTTAGGGTCAGTCTGCACAGCTCCTAAATCTCCCCAAAAACTCTTCCTGCCAATCTCATTCTTGGGACAGTTTTGTCTGCCTGGCAGTGCACACATGCTTAGCTTTCTATAGTAACACAGCCTTACAACATACAAGTTTCCCTTATCAGTGGGCACACAGTGAGCAACCCAGGAGCAAAAATGTAGACAGTGAGGTGGAAGCATACCATAGAAAATTGTGCTGTAGGACAGAAGAGCCGAGCAGACAGGCCAGGATAGTGGGGGCTCAGCCTGTGTTATCGTGGACCTGGTGTTCACCTGGTTGGTGCAAAGACAGTCAGGTGCGTACACACCTGCATCCCTCCAGGGATGCAGAAGTCCTTACTGTTGCAGAAGTCCTGATCACCATGTCTGATGCAAAAATGGGGTACCTGGTTGCACCCTCGTGACCATGCACCCTGTTTTCATGTCAGATGCAGTGATGGGAGACCTCTGAGTACAAGCGTTTGCGTGACATGGCAAGGAGCATGAGAGGCTGTCTAAACAGCCAGGGTTTGCTGCAGAAACTCTGTTGCAAACTAGGGGTCAAATTACCCTGGGATAATGGCTGTTTTCCCCGAGACTGAGCTGGATCCTCTGGATCTGTGTCCCTTATAACCCAATCCTGCCCCTGGGTTTTTGGCCTGCAATGTCTGAAGTAGATGACACAAATCTGGCCTGTGCAGACAACCCTCTAGGAAATGCCTAGAGAGAACATCATTTTTCTGACATGTGTAAGTGAGCCTGTCCTATATGAATTCACATAATATGTGGCCTAACTATATTGTCATATAATGAACGTGCAATGCCTTACAAGCAATGTCATGTAAGGAAAGCAGTGTGTCTAAACACTTTATGTTTTTTCTCTAAGAGGAGGGTTATGTTTGTGGATCTCTGACTATCTATAATAAATACGATGGATCCATGTTATCCACTGGGATTTGGTTCCAGGACCCCTCCATGGATAACAAAATTCACGGATGCTCAAGTCACATTAAATATATTGGCACAACAAAACAGTGTCCTTTATATAAAATGGCAAAATCAAGGTTTGCTATTTGGAATTTATATATATTTTTGGAATATTTTGAAGTCATGGATGCTCAAATCCGTAGATTGAAAAAAACAACCATTGATAAGGAGGGCTGAATGTAAGCTAAAAGTCTAACCTGATCATTCTCCCATATAAATATCCTGAGATTCTAGTCCTTAAGAATGCTTTAAGTGGAATAGTGATGCTAACACTGTTTGCTTTCTACTGTTGGTCACAAGTTGGGTGTTTAGGCAACAAAAAGGTGATAAAAGGGACCTCAAAAGAAATACAGACTAGTTGACAAATGGCCAAGAATCCCCAATCTCACAGTCTAAGGAGACGGGGTGAGGAACCACATCTATTTCACTTCATTCCCCCCATCATTTCCACCATCTTTGGTTATCTTGGTTATTCCTGAGCTAAAGTCCCAAGTTCTCCCTTTTCTAGCCAGAAGCTGGGTAGAAATTTGCCCCAGAAATCCTGAAACTCTCCTTTCTCTCTCCTTTCTTTGTGCTTCAGATGAGTTTCCATCTCCTGCAAGGCCCTTCGGTGCAATGGACAGTAGGTTCCTGAGCATGTAGCTTTATCTCTCATGTACCAACCATAGAAATGCATTTTGGTTGCCTCTCTCGATTTGTTGTGTGCTAGAAATCTAGATTAGTGTGGCGTTGAAACTTGTGTCATATGGGCACAAGGTTTCACTTGCAAGGTTGTGTGCCCCCTCCTTTGCATGCCTGTTGTGTGGAATTGAGATCGGAGGGTGATTTGAGCCCACAGATCAATAACAGAGCCCTTTCTCATGGGCCTTGCAAGATTCAGCATCCTTTGACCTTTTGTGATTTTGAAGTTTTGTTTGCATGTGAGTGTGGCATGGATAAATTCTGGTAACAAGGAGCGGGAGTTGTAATGGACTGAGATCAGGATCACTGCATGAAAACGTATTTCAAGGGTCTGCATTGCAGAAATAATGCAGTTTGAGACTGCTTTAACTGCCATGGCACCATCCTATGGAATTCTGGGATTTTGACTCTGTTGTGGCACCAGAGCTCTCTGACAAAGAAGGTTAAATATTGCACAAAATGACAAATCCCAGGATTCCATAGCTTTGTGGAATTTTTTCATCTGAAATCTGCAGTATCAAAATCATCAACAGATGCTATCTAAAGTCTAAAGCTCTTCAGCTTTGAATGAAAGGGTCACATTCAGAATGTGATCTCAGATTTTGCTTTGAATATATTCATTTTTGACTTGCACTGACCCTAAGGTGAACCTGTCATAGTGCTTTTTTGGAGCTGTTCATGATGATGATGATGATCATAGAATCCTAGAGTTGGAAGAAACCCCAAGGGCCCTGATCCAGTCCAACCCCCTTCTTCTGTCATGCAGGAACTCACAACCAAAGCACCCCCAACAAATGGCCATCCAGCCTCTGCTTAAAAACAGCCTCCAAAGAAGGAGACTCCATCACTCTCCAAGGGACTGTCTTCCACTGTCAAACGGCTCTTACTGTCAGTTTCCTCCTAAAGTTGAGCTGTAATCTCTTTTTCTGTCGCTTGCATCCATTGCTCCATTGTGTCCTATTTTGTGGAGCATCAGAAAACAAGCTTGCTCCATCCTCAATGTGACACCCCTTCAAATACCTAAACAGGGCTATCATATCACTTCTTAACCATGTCTTCTCTGGGCTAAACATACCCAGCTCCCTAAGTCTTTCTTGATAAGGCTAAATGCCTAAATACTTTTCCCAATTCTTATGTCCTGTGTCTCCAAAGTCACCAGCTGAAGAACGGTTGTTAAATAATTACATTGTAAAAATGACTTCATAATTACAAGTATATACATATATACATAGGCACACACATATACATACACACCTTATATCAAATCTAAGTAGATGATATTTTGGGACAGTCTTGTGTCCCACTTGGCTGTCCTCCAAGGCTGATGGCTTATCTGTGGTTGTTGTTTACTAAAAGTTGTTGCTGTGAGACCACTGGGTGGGCTTTTAGGATCAGGGCATTTGCTCTAGTAGGCAGAGGAGTTCTTTCTACAGCTGTTGCCCTCATGACAACCTACCTTACAAATGGAGGCAATGAAAAATAAATCTGTTTACCTGTTTCAGTACCCAAAATTGAGTCTAGACTTTTAAAAGTCTCCTTAGGGATATGAGAAGAGTCTGCATGGATTGGTCAGCATTGACCGGAGCTGTCCTGGCAAAGGTGCCTCATGCTAATGGTTGTTTCTTCGTCTTTCCTCAGTGGACGATGGCCTGGGTTTCTTGCCCACCTTTGGCCCTTGTTACATCAACCTGTATGGCAGCCCACGGGAGTTCACAGGATTTCCAGACCCTTATGAGGAGCTCAACACTGGAAAGGTGAAGGGACTGGTTTAGAAGTGCTGTGTGATGAAACAGAGATGAATTCAGCCAGACGTTGTGTTCTGATGACACCAAATGTGATGTTAGTGATGTTGGTTGAGGTTTCTTGGTTATCATGCTTCCATAGAGAACAAAAACAATCTCTGGAGGCCACTCTTTTCCCTGAAAAGGAAATCCAGTTCTGGAAACACATATATATGAAGTATATGAAGATAAGCCATTGTTGAGCACCCGAACCAAAAGGTTGCTCAACAATGGCTCCTTTACATCCTGGAGAGAAGTGACCAGTGGGGTGTCCAGTGGGGTCCTGTCCCAGGCCCAGTTTGCTATTCAACATCTTTATCAATTACTTGGATGAAGGAACAGAAGGCCTGCTTATCAAATTTGCAGATGACCCCAAATTAGGAGGAGTAGCTAATACCCCAGAGGACAGGATCAACATTCAAAATGACCTAAATAGATTAGAAAGCTGGGCCAAAGCTAACAAAATGAACTTCAACATGGAGAAATGTAATGTTCTGAACTTAGGGCAGAAAAATGGCATGGATGGATATAGGATGGGGGACACCTGGTTTAAGGAGACTATATATGAATGGGATCTGGGAGTCCAAGTAGACTACAAGTTGAACATGAGACAACAGTGTGATGCAGCAGCTAAAAAGGCCAAAGCTATTTTAGGCTGTATCAATAGAGTTATAGTGTCTAGATCGAGGGAAGTAGTAATGCCCCTCCATTCTGACTTGGTCAGGCCCCACCTGGAATAACACTGTGTCCAGTTCTGGGCACCACAATTCAAAAAGGATGTGTAGAAAAAGGAGCGGGTCCAAAGGAAGGCAACCAAAATAGTGAAGAACCTGGAAGCAATGCCTCATGAGGAGCGGCCTACGGAGCTGGGGATGTTTAGCTTGGAAAAGATATGATTAAGAGCTGATATGATAGCTCTGTTTAAATATTGAAAGGGATGTCATATTGAGGTGGGAGCAAGCTTGGTTTCTGTGCTCCAGAGAATGGGATACTGTAGAGCAATGGATGCAAACTCCAGGAAAAAATATTCCACCTCAACATTAGGAGGAACTTCCTGACATTAAGGGCTGTTCGACAGTGGAACAAACTCCCTCAATGGAGGATGGTGAAGTCTCCCTCCTCGGAGGTCTCTAAACAGAGGCTGGATGGCCATTTGTTGGGGCTACTTTGATTGAGAGTTCCTGCATGGCAGGGGGTTGGACTGGATGGCCCTTGTGGTCTCTTCCAACTCTAGGATTCTCTTATTCTATTCCTAGCTTTCTGGCAATCACCTGGTCTGTCAACCACCATCACACTCTGATGTGGAGGGATTCCAATTTTAATGGCTCTATCCTGGCTAAGTGTCCTTGGGCTTCTCCCATGCTGAACCATCAGGGTCTATGGCATGGCTAGTTTCCTACACTGGAGGTGTCCTCTCAGCTACCTGCCTAAAACATCTCTTTTTTAATGTTAAGTTAATATCAAAGGTTGATTAGAGATGAAAGAGGACTAGACTTAGGGGTAGCAGGAGGTTGAAGAAGCCTCCTAGCCTTAGATAACTCAGAAATTCCCTACTAAAGCTCTTGCTCTTCTTCTTATTTCCCAAGGGAGAAGGTGTAGCTTATCGTGGCCGGTTGCTGGTGGAACTGGAGACAAAGTTGGTGGACCACGTTGAACAGAAGTTGGAGGACATTCCTGCTGATGACATCCTGCGGGTAGAGGTAAAGAACGCTCCACATAATGGAAAATATCCAAATATCACTGACTCCTGTCTATCAGTAAAATGCTTTCCTGAGAGGCAGACAAGGTAGAGGGCAAGCATAGTGTAGTGGTTTGAGCATTGGACTAGAACTGGAGACTCTGGAGATCATGGTTCGATTCCTGGGTTGGCCATGGAAACCCAATCAGGGACTCTGAGTAAGTCAAATACTTTCAGCCCCAGAAAATCCCATGAGAGATTCATCTTAGCCATGAGTCAGAAACGACTTGAAGCCATACAACAACAATGACAACAAGACATGTTAGGCTGTTGCCCCAGAAAAAGTATACATGACCCAGGTTTTAAGTTACTGTAGCTTTTAATACTTGTCTTGTCTAATAGGTTTTTTTAATCCTTGTTAAAATTATTTCTTTTTTAAAAAATCTGGAAGTGGTTTAAAGTGCTAACAGTTGTACCCTGCCCTGAGATCTCATGAGAAATGGCAGGATAGAAATATTTTAATAAATGAAGAAATAAGGGAGCTAGAGTGTTGAGTGTTGGACTATGACTCTGGAGACAAGGGTCTGAATCCTCACTCAGCCGTAGTAGCCCATTGGGTGACTTTGGGGGAGTCACACTTTCTCAGCCTCAGAGAAAGGCAATGCAAACCTCTTCTGAACATAATATTTTGAGATATGAGGCCATAGAATCATAGAATCATAGAAATTTAGAATTGGAAGAGACCATGTTCTAGAAGAGATTGTTCCAGACGTTTCACCAGCAGCTGTGGCTAGCATCTGCTGGCAAAACGTCTGGAATAAAATATTCTAGAACTTGGCCAAATAGCCTGAAAAATCCACAAAAACTATGGATGCTGGCTGTGAAAGCCTGTGACTTCACCGCTCTGAACAAATATTGCCAAGAAAACCCCATGATAGTTTTGCATTGAATCCTAGAATCCTAGAGTTGAAGAGACCCCCAAGGAACATCCAGTCCAACCCATTCTGCCATGCAGGAACTCTCAATCAAAGCATCCCAAACAGATGGCCATCTAGCCTCTGTTTAAAGACTTCCAAGGAAGGAGATTCCACTGTTCTCTGAAGGAGCATCTTCCACTGTTGAATGGTTCTTACCATCAGGAAGTTCCTCCTAATGTTGAGGAGGAATCTCTTTCCCTGTAGCTTGCATCCATTGCTCCATTGGGTCCTGTTCTCTGGAGCAGCAGAAAACAAGCTTGCTCCCTCCTCAATGTGACACCCCTTCAAATATTTAAACAGGGCTATCATATCACCTCTTAGCCGTCTCTTCCCCAGGCTAAACATATCCAACTCCCTGTTGTGTGCCTTCAAGTCATTTCTGACTTATGGAGACCCCAAACATGAACCTATCATGGGTTTTTCTTGGAAGGTTTGCATTAGGGTTACTGTAAGTTGAAAATGACTCGAAGGCACACAGTGACATTAACAACAGTCCTTTAGAAGGCTCTGACATAAGCTGTGTCGATCCGCCATGCCTTCCTTTTTCTTCATGGCAGAAGTACCTGCGTCGACGGAAGTACTGCCTCTGTGCCACCTTCTACTCGGCCACCATGTTGCAAGACGTGGATGACGCCATCCAGTTTGAGGTCAGCATCGGGAATTATGGCAACAAGTTTGACAACACCTGTCTTCCCTTGGCCTCCACCACGCAGTACAGCCGGGCTGTCTTTGATGGTAAGGAACAGGGAAAGCCACCTTTGTAGCACTGCAAGACTCAGAAAGCATTTGATGGCTGGCTTGTTTCAAGCACTCTGCTCTAAATTGGGATTAACTAAAGTAGGGGCCCTACATCATAGAAACATGCAATCATAAAGATGATAGATATTGTAGAAAGGTCTGGAAACCATGCCCTATGAGGAGCGGCTTAGGGAGCTTGGTATGTTTAGTTTGGATAAAATACATTTAAGAGGATATATGATAACAAGCTGGCTGCATTTTCAACATGACATCCCTTCAGATATTGAAAGATGGCTCTCATGCTATCTCCCAGTCATTTCTTCTCCAAGCTAAACCTATCCAACTTGAAGGATATTGCCATGTTAGTCTGTAGAATCAGTATGTGGGGAGATCTTGTAGCACCTTTGAGACTCACTGAAAGAAAGAAGTTGGCAGCATAAGCTTTTGTAGACTTCAGTCTACTTCCTCAGATGCCTGGCTTTCACTCCACCAAATGCATTTTGTAGACATACCTATCCATCTCCATAAATCATTGCTCACAAGGCTTGGTGTCCATATCTTTGATCATCCTGGTTGTCCTCCTCTGGACATAGCAATGGCAAGCAATAGCTTACATTGGCAACATTGCTTACCAATGTTACTAAGCGGTTTACAAAGTGTAAGCTAATTGCCCCCAACAAGCTGGGTACTCAATATAGTGACCTATGGAAGGATGCTAGGCTGAGGTGACCCTGGAACCCCTGCCTGGAATCGAACTCACAACCTTCTGGTTTGTGAATGAATGGCTGCAGTACTGCCGTTTAACCACTGCGTTACCAGGGCTCTTTCAGCTTGTCGATATTCATCTTGAGCTGTAGTGCCCAGAGGTGGTTTAGTGTACATTTCTGTAGGGGAGTTACACCTTGATTGTGCAATGCAAACATAGGTTCAGTGGCAACATGCACAACTGAAGTGGAATGAGCATGTGGATTGATGCACACATGCATATTAACATGGACCTCTTTATGCCTACTGGCATTGAAACTTGACCTGAATTCAGTTGTTCGACGTTCAACAAAAATATCCACTCGTTTCCGTCGGGGAATTTATACACGCATAAGACAGTAACCGGGTTATGGCCTCTGTCATTATGCCAGTGTGGTGTAGTGAACTGAGAGTTGGTTTACAAAACTGGAGACCAGGGTTTGAATCCCTGCTCACCCGTGGAGACCCATTGCGTGGCCTTTAGCAAGTCCTACTTTCTCAGCTAAGGCAGGCTCCCTCCGAAGAAATCGTGCCAAGAAAAAAACATGATAGGTGTGTCTTAACATCACCATGAGCTGGAAACAACTTGAAGACGCACAGCAGCACCATTATGCACCCCTGGCAGACACTTGCTCACTCTCCGGCTGGTGATAATAGGATGGGTGACATCTGGATTTAAAAACTGAAAAAACCCTGAAGGCTTTCCTTTCTCCATCCACAGAACCTTGTCCCCCACTCACACCATCTCTTCCACTGAACTCCAGCATTTTAAAGGGATGCCGGTGAACGCCACGGCTCATTTCTGCAAAAAGGCAAACATTTGGGGAGCAATGGTGTCGCCTCCCCCTTTAGGGTATCCCCTGGTATAGTTTGCATCTCCTGGACCTCCGTAGTGACGCTCCAGATAGTGGGTTTGATGTGAAGGGCATACCCCAAACAACTGTGATTGATGCTTAATGTGGCATAACTAATGATATCACCAGGAGCTGCTCCAGGTATTACAGTATCACCCTAATGACCTGACCATAGGAGTTTATCACACTGGGGCTAAATTCGGCATTAAAGAGAGATTAAAGCACATTTAAAGCATCCCGCAAATAAACCAAAAATGGTGAGTAATTGTGCAAATGATTATCACACGCAGTTGCGCAAATAAAGTGATATTGGTAATGCATTGTCACTGAAATCCCGAAATTAAAAAGATGCATGTTCACGGTTCTTTGTGATAACTTAAATGGTGGGTTTTGCGTGACATCGTGTGAAATTGTTTCACGTAATTACACGATTTTTCCAGGATATTTACACGATAAACTCCCGTTCTCCTTCGTGAAATAAACTCCATAGCCTGCCCCCTGTGACATGGCAACACACTTTGGCTCAGATTTTGATTCTGAAATTTCAAGACCTGCAATACTTTGGCCCTGGAATTCTAATGGAGGTGTATCTGGTTCTTTTTGCTTCATCTAATAGGCTGCCAGTATTACTACCTCCCTTGGGGCAACGTGAAGCCTGTAGTTGTGCTCTCCTCATATTGGGAAGACATCAGCCACAGAACCGATGTGCAGAATCTCCTCGCCGGTGCTGCAGATCGGCTGGTGAGTGGGATGTGGGAAAGGGCGGTGGGATTTGGGGATTACCTGAGTGGACCCCAGTGCATCAGCACTGCAGAAATAATGCAATTCAACACCACTTTCATTGCAATGGCTCCATCCTGTAGAATCCCAGGATTTGTAGTTTGGGCAGAGAAAGCTAAAGACCTTGTGAAAATGACAAATCCCAGGATACCCCATTGGATGGAGCTACAGCCCTTGAAATGGTGTAGTAATTTCAGGTAATTTTGTACACTCTTTCAAAATAATTCTGAGCATGGAATTATTCTTGTGTACAAGGGGCCCTCCACATTCGCTGGGAAAAGGGTCACAGGATTCCCGTGAAAGTGGAAAAACTGAAACTAAAAAAAGAAACAATATATTTTTTTTAATCTGAGAGAATACCTTTCTAGGAATCTCTAGGTCATCCAGTGCTACTCTACGGTCATCTGCCAGAGGTTGACCATAGAAATGCACTGGAGGACCTACAAATGCCTAGTGGAGTCTTCTCTCTAGGAATCTCCAGGTCCTTCAGTGCGACTTTTGATTAAATAGAGTTGTGCTGGAGGACCCAGATCTTCCTAGAGAGAACATACTAATAAAATCCATGAATAATCAAAGCCGCAAAAGTCAAACCTGCAAATGTGGAGGGACGAGTGTATTGGGAGAAAGGTAGGGTATAAGTACAGCGCGCCCACGTCATAAACAGGCGTGCTATATGCAGCTTTAACCTTATGTGGAAGGGATAATGGCATGCATGCCACACTGCACGCAGGAGCGCTTCCCCATGGAAACAAATGGGGTTTGAGAGTACACGCTTTTCCCTATATGCGGGAGGGGGGGTCCAGAACAGATCCCTTGCGTATGGGGAGGGCCCACTGTAAATGAAATGACAACAACAACAACCATGCTAGTATGCACAACCCAGGAGCAGGGCTATATGGCATAGACAGGGCTGTTGTTTGTGTGTAAGGAAAGGCACTGAGGGCTGTGTTCCGTGTTTTGTAGGAAGCCAACCTGGATCGGGTCCAGCTGGCCCTGAAAGCCAAGTGCTCGGCCGGCGACCTGGACACCCTGGTGGCCCAATTGATGGATGAAGTCATTGCGGACTGCAGGTATCCTCGTGTGCGGTGGCTTGCCGGGACCCACAAAGTCTTTCTGTGGGTTTATGACAAGGCTGTTTGTTTGCCTTGGATGGGGGCTCCAGCCTTGAAGAATGCCCTCCATTGGCGAGAGCCTGCCGCCAAGGCTGCTGAGCCAAGGCACGGAGTTGAAAAGGTGATATTTGAGGCAGGTCATAAATTTCCACTCCGTAGGGCCTCCCCTCTGCCCTCGCCTTACCTGAATGGGCCTCATTGTATTTTGGGGCGAGCCGTTCCCCCCTCTGCCGCCCCCACCTCTCAGAAGGGATCTCCTCCCAGTTTGGGAGCTGGAAGGGCCTCCAGTTCATCATCTCAGGGCTTATGGTTAGTCATCGCTCACCCTTTGCCAAGGGTTAAAAGTTGCTGGGAACATCTTGCTCTCTCCTTGCAATAATTTCCCCTGTTATAAACATGAGAATCTGAAATTTTGAAACAGGATACTTTGTCCCTATAGGAGGAGTGGGGAAATTGTGTCCCATGTGCCAGACAAGGCATCGAATATCTCCAAATTTTTGGCAAAAATGGCCTGCTATAGCTGCAGAGCAATTTTGCTACATTTTTTGGCCCCTTCCAACTAACGTCTTGTTGACTTCTTCCTTCCAGAAAAGGCTTCCCATGGGCAGGAAAGGAGGCAAAGGGCAATTTTCGCCCATTTTTTATTTGCAAAATTTCCAAATATAGTTTTGTGCCTTGTGTGCAGCCTACCATACTTCCATGGAGGATGTGTGTGGCTCCTAACTCCTGCCGTTGCTCAGCATTCAAGTCCAAATGGCGAAAGGTCTGGAAACCATGCCCTATGAAGAGCAGCTTAGGAAGGTGGGAAAGAGAAGGTTGAGAGGGAGTATGAAAACCCTGTTTAAATCTTTGAAGGGATGTCATATTGAGGATGGAGCAAGCTTGTTTTCTGCTGCTCCAGAGAACAGGACATGGAGCATTGGATTCAAGCTACAGGAAAAGAGATTCCACCTAAATATTAGGAAGAACTTCTCGACAGTAAGAGCTGTTTGACAGTGAAAGATGCGGCTTTTATTCTATGATTCTATAATTTTATGATGTCACCGTAAAGAGCCTGGGCAGCTCTCTGCTGGGGATGCTTTAGCTGGAGATCCTGCATTGAGTGGGAAGTTGGGGCCCTTTCTGGATTCTATGAATCTATGCTTGGTTACTATTCTTATTATTATTCATTGTCATAATCGTCCCCGGTATTATCGTATTTCTCTCTGTTCGTGCCCTGACTTTCCCTCAAAACAAACTCCAACTCCCAGAATTCCATAGCCTTGAGCCAGGGCAGTTAAAGCTGTGCCAAACCAGGTTATTATTCCAGTGTGGATGCAGCCCTGGAAAGGCTGCAGGATGGCAGGAGCAGCTCACTAGCACCAGTGGCTGTTGATAGGAAGGGGTACCTTCTGCATCTGGTGGATTTGCTGGCCAGGTGTTAAAGAGAGTTGCCTCCCTTTGCTGCCTGGCCAGCAGCTCTGCCAGACCCAGAAAAAGGCTTTTGGAGAGAGGAGGGTTTGGTGTTAAAACATGATCTGCACCAGTTGCCAAATATACGAGATGCGCCACTGTGGCTTCTGCTTATTCCTTTCCATGCTCCTGGAAGGAGCATTCAGCATTGTTCTCATGGTTGCAACCTCTCTGGTTCTGGTCCTCCCCGTTCCCATCCCTCCTCGCTTACAACAAAGGGCTTGCTTAGGAAAAGGCCCGCACATACTCCCAAGGCCATAAATATGACCTGGCTGTGGCGCAGTGTGTGCCAGACGTGACCTGGGATTAATTCCAGGACTTTGGTTTCCCAGCGGGAACGAAGGCTCTCTCCAAGAAAAATGCAATTAAATGGGGTGGGGACGGGGAGGTGGAGGTAAGGCTGTAGGAGAAGCAGCCAAATGGGTGGTTCATGGGGTGAGTGTGCCGAGCGAATTAAGCCTCCCCTCCTGCTCTTCCTCTCCTCTGGCAAGCTCCCTCTTTGCTGAATAAATCAAGTCTGCAACAGGAACTATGACTATAAGGGAGCTTTTATGGTGATGCGAATTGTGGCATGATTCAGGCTATGATCCTGAGTGTGCAGACCTTGGAGTAACTACTCATGTTTTTCACTGGATCCTAAGTCATGTTCTGTTGTTGTTGAGATGTACCTTCAAGCCAGCCCTGACTTCTGGCAAAGCTATCCTAGGGCTTTCTTGGCTGAATTATTCCAAGTGGTCATTCCTGGACCAGGGCTGGTCCCTGTGTAGGGCTAGAAAGGATATTTGGGGGAAAATAAATGGTACAAAAATATGGTCTTAGAGTTTTGGTGAAGTTTGGTGAGAGGACTAATTCTGGACCAATGAGCCTCTTTGCAGTTCATGACTTATTCTGCACAAAATTCATACATATGTTTTCTGCACATAAAAAAGCATTTTCTGTCCAGGAAATGGCTTTTTCTGTGTGGAAAATACTATTATTGTCATGACGGTGAGAGCTTTTCGACAGTGGAACACACTCCTTCATCGGAGAGTGGTGGAGTCTCCTTCTTTGGAGGTCTTTAAGCAAAGGCTGGATGGCCATCTTTTGGGGATGCTTTGATGGAGAGTTCCTGCATGGCTGGGTTTGGACTGGATGGCCCTTGGGGTCTCTTCCAGCTCCATGATTTTATGGTTATTGTGCAGAAATATTATTATTATGCAGAATATTATGCAGAAAATGATGTTTCCTGTGCAGAAAGGTGTCCTTTCTGCACATACCCACGCTTGCACCAGATGCAAATTGTGCACAGAGTAAGTCCTGAGCTATGAATAAACATTAAAAACAAATTCACAGAGCCTGATCCAAAGAGATTCCAGTTTGAATATGAGAGGAGAAGAGAAGAGAAGAGAAGGACCAAAATGGGGGAAGGTCTGGAAGTTGGATATATTCAACTTGGAGAAGCGATGATTAAGAGGTGGTATGATAGCCATGTTTCAGTATAGTGGGCCCTTGTTATCCGCTGGGATTTGGCTTCAACCCCCCTCCCCCCATAGATAACAAAATCCATGGATGCTCAAGTCCCATAAATACAATGTCATAGCAAAATGGTACCCCTTATATAAAATAGCAAAATCAGAGTTTGCTATTTTGAATTGTTACTTTTTAAAATATTTTCCAGCCGTGGATGCTTGAACCTGTGGATAAAAAAATCCATAGATAAGGCAGGCCGACTGTATTTGAGGGGATGTCATGTTAGGGATGGAGCAAGCTTGTTTTCTGCAGCTCCAGAGACTCGGACCTGGAGCAATGGATGCAAGCTCCAGGGAAAGAGATTCCACGGAAACCTTGTGCTAGGTATCTTCCAAGTCTAGGATTCTATGATTTTTATGAAAAGCAGAAAAAGAACAAGAAACAAAATGCAGAAAGTACAAACACATGAGGAGGTGGCAGCGGCAGCGGCGGCTGTGATTCAGTACATTCAAGGAAAAATAAACCTTCTCTTGTCTTCCACAGCATCTCAAAATACTCACTGGAGTGAAAGGTTATTTTGTGCTCATGTGGAACACCGTGTTTGTTTTTCCTGGAGCGAACGGACTCAGGGCAGCCATGGAGGAAGAAAAACATGGAGCGGTTTTCTGTGCATTAAGGGTGGGCAATGGGGTGGGTTGGATGGGGAGCTGCTACCACACGACCCATGATCCACACTTTTTTACCGCCGGCTGCATTTGGCAAGATGGTGATTAAATGGATGGCCTTTATTTTTTCAGTTCATGGAAATTGACCCTCTGGTCCAAATCTGGAAAGCTGAAGCTTGTCCTTTCCAAGTGTCAGTGTTTGGGATTCAAAGAGTCCTTGAGCAAAGCTTCGTTTTGGACGGTGGAGGGAGCTCCGAGATCTATTTTAAAAACATGTGGTTTTGAAAGATGCTCCCTTCAATTCATTGAGCTTCTCTGCAGAAGCTGGACACGTTGCAAAAGAGTTTGGGGTGTTTTCTCTTGATAAGAAGGTGAAAAATCATTTGGTCTCAAGTGTTGCTTTTTTGTTGTTCTATTCCTTCTCTGAACTTAGAGCAAACTTCTCCCAGGATTTTCTTAGCAAAGATATATTATGAAGAGGAGGTTTGCTGCCATTGTTTTCCTCTGAGGCTGAGAGAGGTTGCGATGTGACCATGGTCATCCAATGGTTTTCCATAGCGGAGTGGGGATTCGAATCCTGGTCTCCGAGAGCCCTTGTTGTTATGTGCCTTAAAGTCATTTCCAACTTACGGTGACCCTAATGTAAACCTATTAGGAAGGCTTCTTGGCAAGTTTCTGCAAAGGGGGTTTGAGATTGCTTTCCCTTGAGGTTGAGTGAGTGGGACATACCCAAAGTTTTTCAATGGGTTTCCCTGGCTGAACCGGGATTCAAACCCTGGTCTCCAGAGTTATAATCCAATGCTCAAACCGTTGCACCTTGATGGCTGTTTCCAAATCCAGCTTCCCTTGTCTTCCCATCCTCCTTTTTGCGATAAAGTTGCAAAAGTCTGGGTTTTCTTCCTACACTAAAAAAAAATAAATAAATAAAAATGTAAATCTTTTTGCAAACTTTTCCTATTTGCTTATGGATGCAGTTGACCTAATTTTATCTTCCTATAATGGTCAAAGTGTTGGACTAGGACTGGGGAGACCCATGTTCCCTGCATAACCATCTGCCAGCCACATATTTCCTCTGTCTCTCAACCTGACCTACTCCCAATGTTACCATTGCCACCCTCTGAGGCTGAGAGAGTGTGATGTGGCCAAGGTCAGTCTGTAGCCTTCCCTGACCAAGCTGAGATTTGAACCCTGGTCTCCCAGTGGCCAAGTCCAATGCTTAAACCACTATGCCAGCCTGTCCTTAGGTACATAGCCCTACATGGCCTTATGTAGACTACAGACCACAGTTTTTGCAACGCTGGTGGAGTTTAACTGTCTGCCTTCTTTACTCTGTTCTCTTCCCAGCCAGCCGCTGGTGGACGTCACCCAGAAGCCAAGCAGCACCCATTTGGACCATTACCTCTATCGCTTCCGCACCACCAACCTGAACCAGATTGTCCAGGCAGCCCTGAGGTTAAAGCATGAAGACTCTGAGCTGCAGATGGTCCTGGAGCAGGCAGAAGACTGGCTCTCTCGGCTGAGGTCTATGGCGGAGGAGGTAACTGCGTATCTTGGCTGGCAGAGGAGAAAGCAGAGCTTTCTGAAAGGAACTAATTACTTTATGCTAGTTACCCTGCGCATTCAACAGGTCGTCACTTGTTCCGTTTACTTGCAGCCCAATAAGGTCCCTCAATGCCTTAAAGTTACCTTTTACTGTTAATATTGTGCCCTTGAAAAATGCAGGAATATATTCTCTGTCTCCTCCAAGTGGTCAATTCAGATATTGCATATTGAAAATTCTGACAAAAATGCAAAGCAAAGAAATGAAAAGAAAGAAATACTGCAAAGCGATAACTGCAGAAAACATTTATAAAACAGCTTTTGGCAGCCACTGATATGATTTGTCCCTTCCCATTGCTGAGAGTTATGTGCATATAGTAATGAATAACAACCAGGTAACCTGTTCTTGTTTCAATGAAAAGAAATGAATTACAGCTTTGCATTTAACTGCTCATCATGTTACTGCAAAAGTGCATCACTTCTCACTCTTCTGTTCTCTAGACTAACCCACCAAAAAGATGTTACTGCAAAAGCTCATTACTGAAAAAGTAACTAGTTAACAAGCTGACACTCCTAACGAAGTTGTTGTTGTGTGCTTTCAAGTAGTTTCTGAGTAATGCAACCCTAAGGCAAACCTATCCGGGGTTTCCTTAGCAAGATTTGTTCAGAGGAGGTTTGCTATTGCCTTCCTCTGAGGCTGAGTCCAACACTCAAACCATTAAGATTACTAAAATCTGAACAAGTAGGAAGAATGAGAATCTTATGGAAAATACTAATCTACGAAATAAGTTGTTGCAGCGGTAATGAATGACTTTTGCAATAAAAATCTTTTGCAGTAAAATATTTTTATGGGTCGGTGGGTTAGTCTATCGGTCAGAGGAGTGAGAAGTGATGGACGTCTAGGGTGAATCAACAGGGGTATAGTATCTAGACTGAGTGAATGTCACAGTCCGTTTCTGCCCAAAGGCAGGTATTTGGGGATCGGTGGTGTCACCCCTTCTTACGGTATCACCTGGAGCAATGTGAGCCCCTTGCACCCCCGTAATGCTGCCCTCTTTTACCTGTTTGCCAGCCCCAAAACAGCCTGCCAGATGTGGTGATCTGGATGTTGCAAGGAGACCGGCGCGTGGCGTATACCCGGGTACCGGCCCGCGAGATCCTTTTCTCCCGCAACGGAGCCAATTGCTGTGGCAAGAACTGTGGGAAGCTCCAAACGATATTCATGAAAGTACGTGTTGTCAGAAGCACCCATTTTATTTTTTGGGGAGGAAAATAGGCTTTGATACTATTATGAGGGAAGAAGAAAAACGTTGGCCAGAATCCCATGGGAAGGGTGGTTGGTTTTATGCATGTACCGAATCTCACACGCACATGCTTTTAAATCATTGCAAGATATTTTAGCCAGTTTGCATTTGTGTGTTATTTTGAATTAGCTTTTGCAAAAACAATTATACTTTTATATTGCTAGATTACTCAGATTGTACACAATGCTGGTTGCTTCCACACTGCAGAAATAAATCCAGTTTGACACCACTTAAAACTGCCTTGGCTCGGTGCTATGGAATTCTGGGAACTATAGTTTTCTGAGACGTTCAGCCTTCTCTGTCAGGGAGCTCTGGTGCCACAACTACAGCTCCCACAATTCCATAGCAAGTGGTATCAGACTGGATTATTTCTGCAATGCGGATGCAGCCGCTGAGATCTTTAGAGGGATATCTGGCATAACAAGCAACACCCGCTAAACGTCAGAACAGAGAAGATTCATAGCATGTTTTATCTGTATAATGCTTCCAATCCGACTTCTTTTTTGTTTTTAACAAAAATATAGTTTTTTTTGTGTTTTTTTCCCAGGCTATTTTTAATATACTGTATGTTATTCCCAATCCAATCTCTGAGACTTCTAGTTTAAAAGATCTCAGTTGGGTTTTTGACTTAATGGAAAGTCCACATTGTTTGAAAGACAAATCCTCAAAAACAAAAGGCAGAAGAAGAAGAGTCCCAAGTTACAAACTATTGGAAAGAAATAGGGCCAATTTAAATAAAAAAATACTTAAGAAAATTAAACAGAGAAAGATGACTAGTAATATGACGGAAAAGAAGAGATTAAGTACCTAGCAGAAAAAAGCATAAGCCGAACCAACATCTAGACATATAGCATGGAAACAAATTTTACGGACGCTCAATAGGATTAGAGGAGAAGTAAGAAAGTTATTAAGAAATAGATGGAATGGATAAACAAAACATGTTGAAGAATTTTTTGTCGTTGTATCAAATGGATTGCCTCTTCTCTCATATGTAAATGATGCCTACTGCTGTTTATTTTTTGGTTTTATGTAATAAATAAAAGATCTCAGTTGGGTTTTGCAGCCGTTGGGTTTCTTTTCCTTTTGTCCTAGTGTCCTCAGGAAGAGGTCCCGGGCCCCAAGATTCGAGCCCAGATCCGGGTGCAACTCTGGCTCGGTCTTGGAGTGGATGAGAAGGAATTCAACAAATCCGCAGAAGGACGGCTCTCTGTCTTTGCAGAAACGGTGAGCCAAATCCCCTTTGGATGAGTTCGGTTGGGAAAGAATGACCGTCCCAATGGATCCAATGGACTTGTTTTGGTGCGACGGGAAACCTCTAAGCTTGAAGGCCCTCGAACCGGTCTGAATGGTTGCCCAAGGAAATGCAAAAATTGAGAAAACAAACAAACAAACAAGAGTTTTGTTGATCTTTGCTATTATTGATAATGTCTCTCCTGCCTTCATGACAATAATAGTAATAATAATAATAATAATAATAATAATAATAAATATTTATTTATAACCCACCCCTCTGAATAAACTATGTTTAGGTTCATAATTAGAGTAAGAAATAAGGAGAATTTTCAAGACTGTTTGGATGCAGATATATAATTATTATTTATCCCTCTGCACTGATCAGATTTCCTTCGTTTAAAGGAACGATTTCAATAAAATATAATTGCTTTATAAGGAAAAGAGAAGAAATAGCAATAAAGACGAATTAAGAAACAGTCAGAAAAAAGCTTAACGATGATAGGAAGCCAAGCAATTTATCATTTAAAGAGGTTAAGTGTATTTATTCAGGAGGCATTTTTTGATTCAAATGAATGGTAATGGTATAGTTTTTTTTAAAAAAGTATTATTTGTTTGGATGTTATATTGTTTATTTGTTTGTCTGTTTTTAATATATATAAAACTGTCTGTAAGATGTGTTTAATGTATGTGTTTGTGATTAATAAAATTTTAAAAAAAGAAATACAAAATTGGAAAGGAAAGAAACGTTTACAACTGAAACATGTTTAATTTGCCTTTAGCTATAGCAGCAATTCCTAAACTTTGGAATTCTGGGAGCTGAAGTCCAAAACGTCTGGAGTACCAATGTTTGGAATCCACTGAACTAAAACATCATAGGAATTTATCACACCAGGATTAATTTTGGCATTAAAGAGAGATTAAAGTGCATTTAAAGCATCCCGCAAATAAAGCGAAAATGGCGAGTAATTTCACAAATGATTATCACATGCAATTGCACAAATAAAGTGATGTCAGAATTGCATTGTCACTGAAATCCCAAAAGTAAAAAGATGTGCGTTAATGCTTCTTTGTGACCACTTTAATGGCGGGCTTTGTGCGACGTCGTGTGTAATCGTTTTGTGTAATAACACGATTTTCCTGGGATATTCCCCGGATAAACTCCCGATCTCCTTCGTGTGATAAACTCCATAGTGTTTGCTTTAACATTTATTTAATATGTTTTAAAAGGAGATAGCTAAGGTTGTTTTCCCTGCAAGCAACATTTTTGGTTCTAGTCTTCATGATTATGTTAGTTTATATTATGGCATAAATAGGAGGAATAAGACCTCTTGAGACCAATACATTGATTATTCAGCATCTTTAATAGCTTTTTGCGTGTGTGCAAAATGAACATATTAAGCAATTTGTGTGATTTTATGGGATGACATCTTGATTCTTTTTTTTTCCCTTCCAAATTCACCATTGCAGCCTTTGGGAAGAATATTCAACAATACTCAGATAAAAGTTGAAAAACATGTTTGCTGAGTGTTTTGAAACCCTGATAAGAAAGAGAATTTTTGTATTTTGGGACGTATTCCATGCAAAATTTGCATGTGGTTGTTTTGCACAGCAAACATCATTTTCTGCACATAAATTAATAATTATGTGCCAAAATGTTGTTGTCTGCACAGAAAAATAAAATAAAATAACACGTCTGCACAGAAAATGCTTTCATTGCAAAACAACCACATTTTTGTACAGAATATATCTCAAGCTGTGAATAGTCTTCAAGACCTTCATGGTTTTCAAACCCTTTCTTGCAGCGAGAAGAAGATTGCTCAAAATAGTTATTGCTTCCTCCAAAAAGACAATGAGCCAAGGATTGACATCCCTACATTAAATCTTTATAAGTTTCCGGAAGGAAATCATACTGTTAACACCTAAGGATAGTGAATAGTCATGAAAATTCGAGTTCATGTGAACTTGCAGATGTTGTTTAAATAATAGTTTATGGGGCCTCTTTGGGTTGCAATACCAATAGCAGCTTCGTTTATAGTAAGATAACTCTACTATTCGAATGGGGGAAATGTTTTATTCTGTTTGCCTTGTTTGACGCACTTCCCTTCTCCCAATTCTCTCTCTTCTCTTTCTCAGTATGAAAACCAGACCAAACTTGCCCTGGTTGGCAACTGGGGCACCACCGGCCTGACCTACCCCAAATATTCGGACGTCACCGGGAAGATTAAGTTGCCCAAGGACAGTTTCAGACCTTCGGCCGGCTGGGCCTGGGCCGGGGAATGGTTCGTCAGCCCCGAGAAAACGTGAGTAAAGGATGGTCTTTCTCTTGGAAAAATCTGGTTCTCCTCCTTCCATGGAGGCAAGGACCTCTCTTCCTCTTGGGCTTTTGATATGTTTTCCAACTGTTAGATGTCCCTTATTGCAAAGGGTGTCCCTTATTTTGGGGTCAGAAAGCTTGTGCCTTAGAGGATTGGCAAGTGTTCCTTATTCCTATCATCATCATCATTATTATTTTATTTTATTCCACTTTTCTCCCAACATAGGGACTCAAGGCAGTGAACAAGTATATGATTTAGTGGAAAGGGATGCCCCCTGTCCTCAGCTAAAGCATAGAGGATTTTAAATAAATCCTCTACTTTATATAATCCCTCTTCTAAAAGCCCAAAGCCATAACAGAACCTCCCTTACTTTTCATATATTCAATCAACATTTTCCACTCTTTCTTAAAATCATCCAAAGTTTTCTTACACAATAATACAGTCAACTTATCCATTTCTACTAAGTCGTATACCGTATATACTCGACTACATGTTGATCTCATGTCTAAGTCGAGGGCAGGTTTTGGGGCCAAAATGATGGGTTTTGATATGACCCGTGGATAGGTCAAGGGTCTAACTTAGGGTCATGTAACAAAGGATCTAAAGGATGAAGCAAAGGAAAACTATGCCAAAGAACTTGCAAAATTGCCAGAGGCATAACTGTTTGTGTCCATACTGGAGGATGGATGGATGGAAGAACGGAGGTGGTTTAGTGTTTCCTGGAGAGGCAAAAATAGAAACCATCCCCTGATGAAATGCAAGAGTGTTAAAGTACAGTACTTACATTGACCCATGGATAAGTCAACTCAGATTTTATGGCTAAAATTTCTAATACATGAGTATATACAGTACTATCAACATCCAGCCTTCTCGCAAAAGGATTGTTGGCTCTTTCCATCTTTGTGCATACATTTCAACCTTTGTGCAACATGTAATGCATGACTGTGAACAAGATGTTAAGATGTGTGGATGCAGCCTCTGACTCCTCTCCGTTCTCTCCTGTGTTTCACCCCTCGCAGGTTACTATACGACGTTGATGCCGGCCATATGAGCTTTGTGGAGGAAGTGTTTGAGAACCAAGTACGGCTTCCCGGCGGACAGTGGATCCACATGGCTGAGGCTTACACCGATGTGGTGAGGAAGAGCTTCTTTGTTGGGCTTCACAGGAATCCTGTCTTTGGGTTTTAGTCCATTGTGGAAGCTGTCCTACCAATGGTTGAACGTGCGCCCACGTGTGTGCCCACAGCCACAGCCCACCACCACACCTCCGCTTCGTCTGACTAATTTTCACCCTCCTCCTCCTCCTCCTCCTCCTCCTCCTTTTTGCTCCTCATCCTCTCCTCCTTTTCCTCTTCCTTTTTGTCTTTTCCTCCCTCTTCCTCTTCTTCCTTTTATTTCTTCTTCTCTTCTTTCTCCACTTTGCTCCTCCTCCTCCTTTCTCTCTCTCTCTCCATTCCCTCTTCCCATCCTCCTTCTCTTCCACCACCTCTTTTTCCTTCTCTTTTTCCCCTCCTCCCTTTTTCTGTTCTCCTTTTTTTTCTCCTTTGCTTCCTTTGCTCCTTCTTCTCTCTTTTCCTCCTTGTCTGTCTTCCTCCACTTCTCTTTCTTGTTTTTCTTCCTTTCCCTCTTCTTCTTTTCCCCCCCTTTTTTTGCCTCTTCTTCTTCTGCTGGTCCTCTCTTCCTCCTTCTCCTTCTCTCTCCTTCTCCCCCTTCTTCTTCCCTTTCCTCTTCCTTCCTTCTCACCTTTTTCCACATCTCTTTCCTCCTCTTCTTCTCATTCTTTTTTCTCCTTCTCCCCTTCCTCCTCCTTCCCCTCTTCCTGCATCTCTTCTTTTTCTCTTGTTCTTTGTCATTTTCTTCTTCCTTTCCTTCCTTCACTTCCTTTTCTTTTTCCTCATCCTCCTATTCTCCTTCTTCTTCTCTGTCTTCTTTTTCTCCCTCCCCCTCTCCTTCCTTTTCTTCCTTCTTTTCCACTTCTTCTACAGCTTGAGCTTCTTCTTCCTATCCTCCTCTTCTCCCTCTTTCTCTTTCTCCTCCTCCACTTCTTTTCTTCCTCCTCCTCTTCTTTCTTCTCATGTTTTCCTACACCTCTCTACTTCTCTTCTTCCCTGCTGCTGCTTTCTGTTCCCTCTCTTCCCTCCTCCTTCAGTTCATTACTGGGCTTCTTTCTTCTTTTCCAGAATGGGGAGAAGGTTCTGCCCAAGGACGAGATCGAGTGCCCTCTGGGTTGGAAATGGGAAGACTTTGAGTGGGACATCGACCTCAACAGAGCCGTGGATGAGAGAGGTATCGGAGGCAGCAGGGAGGGCAGTCCAGGCTCAGTTTGGGTCTCTTAAGAGACCTGTGGATCCCACCACCAAAGGCCCACCAATGGAAAGACCAACACATTAGGCCCTTTGTTGCATCAATGTGTGCAGAATATCCATCCATGTGCCTCCATGCACAATCTCACCCAGAGCACTGGCAAATAGTTATTTCATTTTACATCTTTCATTCATTGTCGTAAAGCACTGCCAGGTGTAACTACTTTTAGCAATAGCAATAGCATTTGCATTTCTGTACCGCTTATCGGTGAACTCAGCACTCTCTGTTTGCCATCTGTAAGCCAATTGCCCCCAATAAGCTGGGTCCTCATTTTACCGATTTACGAAAGGATGGAAGGCTGAGTGGACCTTGGAGCCCTCCTTTAGGACTGAACTTCGCCTCCTCTCCAGGCTAAGTATACCCAACTCCTTAAGTTGCTCTTCTCATTAATTGTCCTCTCTCTCTGTCTCTGAGGCTGGGAATATGGCATCACCATCCCTCCAGACCACAAACCCAAGAGCTGGGTCCCTACGGAGAAGATGTACCACACGAACCGTCGCCGGCGTTGGGTGAGGCTGCGCCGCAGAGACCTGGCTCAGATGGAGGCCCTGAAAAAAGTGAGTGGCACGTGGCCGTCTTTGGGGGTACAGACGAGAGAGAAATGGTAACACACACCCGATTCCCTCAATTCCCTGCCCTCCAGATGTTCCAGCCTGAAACACTGGCACATCTGTCAAAGTGGTGTCAAAAGCATCTCTGCCAACTTGTAAAGAAACATAATGAAAACAGAAGCAAGCAAATCCAGGGGTCCCTTTTGCATTTGCCAGGGTTAGGGGGTGAAGGACTCCCGTGAATATGGGAAAACTGCACATAAACAAACACTATTCTTTTTTCCTAAGAGAACACCTTTCTAGGAAACTCCAGGTCCTCCAGCGCAACTCTGTGGTCAATATCTGCAAGAGGCTGATCATAGAATCATGCTGGAGGACCCACAAATGCCTAGAAAAGTATTTTCTCTAGGAAGTTTTGCGTTCTCCAGCACAACTCTATGGTCAACCAAGTTGTGTGGATTCCTACAGAGAACATATTAATTGAATCCACACATAATAAAATCTGCAAAAGTCAAGGCCGCAAATGTGGAGAACCAACTGTAAATACGCAAGGTTAAAATAAGTCATTTAACTAGGTAGAATAATGAAGGAAAAGGGTCCAGGGATAGCCGTGTTGGCCAAATAGCAAATCCAATCAAACATCCACCAAACAGTGATACCTTTTTTGGCCAATCCAAAAATGCACAATATCTATGTTGCAAGTTTTGGAAGCTCCACAGGCTTCTTCGTCAGGCCCAAGGTGTTAAACACCATACGGGAGAAAGAACATTTTTGGAGGAATAAAATGTTAAGATGAAACACGCTGACAAAACTAGATGGGAAGTTATCGTAAGCGACAATGAAAGATGTAAAATGAAATGACTATTTTATTTTAGTGTTTGTGGATAAGATTCCTGATTTGTATGTTTTATTTTATTTATTTATTTTATTTTTATGTTAACGTTAATAAAAAGTATTTTTTTAAATAAAAAAAGTGTACTGGCTGGTAGAAAGGGAAGATGTCTCCTCTGGGAGAACCTATCCAGGAATAGCTGTGTTTTCCATATAGCAAAGTAGTAGTAGTAGTAGTTATTATTATTGTTATTATTATTGTTGTTATTGTTATATTTATATCCTGCCCTTTCCCCAAAACTGGCACTCAGGGCGGCTTGCTTTCTCTCTCTCTACACATACACACACATATCAATATACACAGTGCAATAAAAGTATACAAAAAAGTATATAAAAATAGAATTAAATTATTCCAATATTAAAACAAATTTCATGTTTAAAGAATAAAAATACCATTTAAAAGGTTAAAATGTTTAAAACACTTTTTAAAAAAGTACATTAGCATCCAAAATCCACAAAACAGCTATACCTTTCTGGGGCCAACCAGAATGCAAAACCTTGAGCACTTTGGTTGTGCCAATCGAGGTATCACTGTTTAATAGATTTTGGATGTTGTTGTACTTTGAAGAACCTGAAGTTTTATCAGCAATGCCTTGACTGAGCTCTAGGTGGCGACGTTGGACCATGAATGCCTGGGAGAAATGTCCTGGCAGATTATATATTTCCTTCCCAAATATTTGAAGAGAAAGAGGTGAGCAGCAGATGGTGCTGGTGCTTTGGAGCTGGATGGTTGGGTTGTCCAGAAGTGGACACTGAGGATGAGAGATCCTAAACTGGGGTTACGTAAACTGGATCTCTGCTGGACGAGCTATGCCCTGGTTGTGCTATGCAGCTATGGCACTGAACGGTGTTTTGCACAACGAAGCCAAGATGCTGAATGTTAAACCAATGTGCGCATGGATCCATGTACAAGGCACACTGCGCGCTCATGCACAGCTGTGCACCATGCACATCCATGCCATGCGCATCACATATGCAACTCTGCTTCTGCAGTCTCAAACAGCGGATCCGCAGTGTGCAATGCACATGGAGCCACGCGTCTGGACAAAATGGCCAACATAGGCAACACAGCAGCAGGATTGTGCCCTCTTGGTTTACCCGTTTTCTGACAACTGCTGTGGACACCTATTTTAGCAATAGCAATAGCAGCTTCATTTATATACAACTTCATACCACACTAAGCAGTCTCTAAGCAGTTTACAAATGTAAGACAATTGCAGATGACACCAAATTTGGAGGAGTAGCTAATACCCCAGAGGACAGGATCAAATTTCAAAATGACCTGAATAGACTAGAAATCTGGGCCAAAGCTAACAAAATGAAATTCAACACGGAGAAATGTAAGGTACTGACTGCGCTTAGGGCAGAAAAGCAAAATGCACAGATATAGGATGCGGGACACCTGGCTGAATGAAACTATGTGTGAAAGGGATCTAGGAGTCCAAGTAGACCACAAGTTGAACATGAGTCAACAGTGTGATGCGGCAGCTAAAAAGGCCAATGCTATTTTAGGCTGCATCAAGAGAAGTATAGTGTCTAGATCAAGGGAAGTCATAGTGCCACTCTATTCTGCTTTGGTCAGAATACACCTGGAATAATCCTGTGTCAAGTTCTGGGCACCACAATTCAAAAAGGATGCGGAGAAACTGGAGCGGGTCCAAAGGAGGGCGACTAAAATGGTGAAGGGTCTGGAAACCATTCCTTGAGAAGAGAAGGTTAAAAGGTGATATGATAGCCCAAGTATTTGAAAGGATGTCATATTGAGGTTGGAGCAAGCTTGTTTTCTGCTGCTGCAGAGAACAGGACTCAGAGCAATGGATGCAAAGTACAGGAAAAGAGATTCCACCTAAACATTAGGAGGAACTTTCCGGTGGTAAATGCTGTTTGATAGTGGAAGATGCTGGTGCTTTGGATAGTAGTGGACTATCCAATAGTGGACTATTTGGAGGTCTTTAAGCAGAGGCTGGATGGCCATCTGTCGGGGATGCTTTGATTGGGAGTTCCTGCATGGCAGGGGATTGGACTGGATGGCCCTTCTTGGGGTCTCCTCTAACTCTATGAATCTATGAGTCTATGATTCTCCTCCCTGTTGGCTGCTGGCACTAAAAACCATCTCTTGCCTTCCCTGCAGTACAAACAGGAGGAGCTGGAAGGCGAAGGCTGGGAGTATGCCTCTCTTTTTGGCTGGAGGTTCCACTTGAAATATCGCAAGACAGATTCCTTCCGCCGGAGGCGATGGCGTCGCCGGATGGAGCCCCTGGAGCAGACCGGAGCAGCGGCTGTGTTTGCCTTGGAAGGAGCCCTGGTGGGTACCCCATCTCTTTTCTCATCCCCCCCATAGCTATCAGTCAGGGTCCGAAGAGACAGCATTCAGGGGTGTAGCTATGGGGCCCCCCAACATTGCCCACCCCACATAATTCTGTCCCCTCTAGTGAATTTTTCCTTCAGTCTCCAAGTTACTGGCTTTGCAGGAGATTAAAATTTCAATTGAGGCCCAGCATTGTATAGTGGTTTGGATGCTAGACTACAGTTCAAGAGACCAAGGTTCGAATCCCTGCCCAGACATGGAAACCCACTACGCTTCCTTGGACAAGTCACACACTCTTGGCCCCAGAGGAAGACAAAGGCAACTGCTCTTGGAACAAGTCTGGCCAAGAAATCTCAGGACTCTTTCAGATGTGGAAAATTGGAAGTATAATCCAAGGGCAATCCAAACGCAATCATGGGGTTTCACGTTATTGCAAATTAGAGCTTCTCATGCAATTTTGGGCAAAAGGGAAGTCACTCCGAATGCAATCATGGGTTTCATGTTATTGCGAATTAAAGCTTCTCACGCAATTTCGGGCAAGGGGGGGTTATTTTCAGGTAATGAGAAGTGATTCCGAACGCCTTCCAAACGCAATGGGGATTCACGTGAATTCGCTAAACTAGCGAATTCACGTGAATTCGCATTAGCTCCATTCGAAGTTGGGAGAAATTCCTCCCGTGTGAAGGAGTCCTCAGTGATAGGTGCTCCTTAGGGTTGCCATAAGTCTAAAAAGGACTTGAAGGCTCACAACAACAACAACAACAACAACAACAACTTCAGTTGAACATTTAGAAATAAACACTCAAAGTAAAAGGCAAAAAGGCAAAGTGACCCAGGGAATGCAAACACAGCAAATAGGATAGTTCTAAGTGTGAGCGATTTTCGCTGTCTCACTCCCTGCAATGCTAGAAATTTAGAGGCAAAAGGCAAATATCATTTTGGGGGGCTATAATTCTTCTTTCTGGGGGCAATGCCCCTCCATTGCCACACCTGAGATAACTATATTTGCATTGAAGGGAGACACACACACACACCTGCATACATCTTTGCAAACACTTTTGAAAAGGATACGTAGGAGAATACGTAGTTTGAATGAATGTTTCCTAAGCTCTGCTTTGAACAGAAAACAGTTGATAGTAGTCACAGAGCTGTTGTCATTATCTGCCGACAAGTTGACTTTGACTTCTGGTGACCCTCAAAATGACAGACATCCAAGAGCCCTCTTGGAATGAATTTAGAAACAATTCAGTTTGACAGCACTTTAGATCCATTCTACGAAATCCTGGGATTGGTATTTTTACAAGGTCTTTAGCTTTCTCTGCAAAAAAGCCTTTGTGCCCCACCAAACTACAAATCCTAGGATTGTATCGGATGGACCAGTGGCAGTTAAAGTGGTGTCAAATCGCATTATTTCTACTGTGTCGTTGCACCGCTGGTCATCTGGGCCTCCCTTGACCGAATCAATCCACTGTCTTTTTTTCCTGCTTTCTTCCACGTTTCCCAGTATTGTCTTCTTTTTCAAGGAACTACGTTGTCTCTTATGATTTATGCCCAAAATACAATAGCCTCCGTTGAGTCATTTTGGCTTCCGCTTCTTTCTTTCTTTTTGGCTGTTCATGTCTCAGAAGAACTTTCCTCCAGTATTACATTTATGATGTGGTTTCTAGAGGACCAGATCTTGAGAATCATTGTTCTGTGTGACATATCTTCAAATATTTGACAATCAAGCCCTGGTGGCGCAGTGGTTTAATGCCTGTACTGCAGCCACTCACTCGAAACCATAAGGTTGCGAGTTCAATTCCAGCCAAAGGGCTCAAGCTCGACTCAGGCTTGCATCCTTCTGAGGTGGCTAAAATGAGTACCCAGATTGTTGGGGGCAAGTAGCTTACAGTTGTACACCTCTTAGACACTCCTTAGGCAGTTTGAAGTGGTATATAAATGAAGCTGTTAGGTCACGGGCTTCTCTGACCTAAACATGCTCAAAAACATGCCCTACCAGTTTTCCCCAAACTCTGGCCTTCTAGGTGTTTTGGACTTCATCTCCCAGAATCCCAGATCATTGACCAAGATGGCTGAGGCTTCTGGAAGCTGAAGTCCAAACTGTTTCTTACAGGGCTTGGCTTCCAGACCTTTGACCATCTTGGTTGCCCATCTGTTGACATGGCTGGAATCCTATTCTTGGTCCCAAATAGATGTTGTTGTTGTTGACTGCCCTCAAGCCAACACTGACTTATGGTGATATGATGGATGAGACATCCCCAAGACCCCTTGACCTCCACTGCTCTACTCAGGTCCTGCCAATTCATACCCATGACCTCCTTAATAGAGTCCATCCATCTGGCATGTGGTCTTCCTCTCTTTCTAGTTCCCTTCACCTTTCCTAGCATTATTGTTTTTTCCAACGATTCATGCCTTTTCATGATGATTTGTGCCAAAGTACAAGAGCCTCAGTTTGCTCATCTTGGCTTCCAGAACAGTTTAATCTGTTCAGGGACCTAACGGTCTTTTTGGCCATCTGCAGTATCCTTAGCATTCTTCTTCATCACCACATCTCACATGAGTTGTTTCTCTTCCTATCTGCTTTCTTCACTGTCCAATTCTCGCATCCATACATTGTGATGGGGAATAAGATGGCTTGGATGATCCTCACTTTAATGTTCAGAGTTATGTCTTTACACTTCACACAGATAGACTTGTTGAAACAATGAGAACTCAATAAGTCAATACTTATTGCGTTGATTTAATGAACACACATAAAGATAATTTTGCAGTTGCTCTGTGATTCTATCACTCCATCTTTGACTTCACAAGGAGGACTTGCCCTCTGGGTTTGACCCTAAAATCTCAGGGAATGGGAAGCTCTGGCATCGGTCACCTTGCCTTGAGTTGTTTGTACTGTTATACAGATATTTGGGGTCAGGGCCTTGTAAAGGGTTAATAATAATAATTTCTTCTTCTCTCTATGGATTGAAGCAGAGGATGACAACAATTAGGAAACAACATCAGTTAAAACACACACCAATTTAAAGAGATAGGTTAGATACACACATATTAAAACAATCTATGGCTAAAATTCATCATTCAAAATTAACAATTTAAAAACAATCTGGATAAGTCTGCTGGAAGAGATTGGTCTGCAATGCCATTTTGAATTCAGGCAGTGTATTCAGCTGTTGAATCTCTTTCTGGCAGGTCATTCCACAGTTTGGGGGCAGCTGAAGAAAAAGTCCTCTGGCCGACAGTGGCCAATCTAGTCCTGATTGGAGTAAACGTCCTGCAAAGGACCTGGGCATATGGGGTGGATAATATGGGAAGAGGTGATCCCATAGGTAACCTGAACCCAAACTATGTAGGGCTTTAAAGGTACTGTATATACCGTACTTGACTATAAGTCAAACTCACATGTAAGTCCAGGGCAAGTTTTTGGGCCAGAATTATGGATTTTGCTACGTCCCGTGGATGAAGGATGAAGCAAAGGAAAATTGTGCCAACGAACTTTAAAAATTCCAGCAGACATAGCTCTTTGTGTTTACTGGTCCAAGTCCAGGGAAGTCATAGTGCTACTCTACTCTGCCTTGGTCAGGCCCCACCTAGAATACTGTGTCCAGTTCTGGACAAAACAATTCAAAAAGGATGCAGAGAAACTGGAGCAGGTCCAAAGGAGGGCAACTAAGATGGTGAAGGGTCTGGAAACCATGCCCTATGAGGACCGCCTTAGGGAGCTGGGGATGTTTAGCCTGGAGAAGAGAAGGCTAAGAGGTGATATGATAGCCCTGTTTAAATATTTGAAGGGATGCCATATTGAGGAGGGAGGAAGCTTATTTTCTGCTGCTCCAGAGACTAGAATGCGAAACAATGGATGCAAGCTGCAGGAAAAGAGATTCCAGCTCAACATTAGGAGGAACTTCCTGACAGTAAAGACTGTTCGACCGAGGAACGCACTCCCTCGGAGAGTAGTGGAGTCTCCTTCCTTAGAGGTCTTTAAGCAGAGGCTGGATGGCCATCTTTTGGGGATGCTTTGACAGGAAATTCCTGCATGGCAGAAGGGGTTGGACTGGATGGCCCTTCTTGGGTTCTATTCCAACTCTAGGATTGTATGCATTCTATGATTCTGCAGCACATTTCAGAAATCCGACTTGGAGGTTACCAGCACATTCGCTACCATCTTGAGAAGCAGCTGTCCTTCAAAACTGCCAGGGACCACCGATCTGTGTCCTGTGGGGTCTTTGCTGGGGCTGCCCACCGTCTGGAGAAGTTCAAGGCCTAGAGCTTTGGCATTTTGAAGTCATTCCCAGTTCAGATGACCTCATTCGGAGGGAAGTCAGGGCCACAATCCTCCTGAAATGTTTTCCTAGCCGTCCTAAATGCTTGTTGAAAGTCAAGGCTGCTCTTAGAAAGACCGGCTGAAAGGATCGCTGTCAGCCTCAAGCCCCCCTTCCCGACCCACACGTTCCCCCCCTAACCTTGCCCCATTCCCACATTTATTTTCTTAACTAATATGCTGGCTTTCTTAAGACATTGGATTTCATAATCTCCTGGCTTTTCAAGGAGCTAATGGGAACCAAAGGGCTCCGGCACAAAGACACTATTATATTTTCCTCCCCTCTCCGCTCACCCCCCTTGCCTTCTCCTCCTCTGGATTTTCCTTCTTTATGTTACATTTTGTCCTTTCCTTCTTTTTCTGACATTTGGACTCCGTTTTAAACAAGTTAATATATAAAATTTAGTCATGTGGTTTGTTTTTTCTCCCCCCCCCCGTTTTTTAAAAAAATACGTTTTTGTATATTCTTACTCACTTCGAGGACTTGCCAAGTTTCCCCGCCATGGAAGCTTGACTACATGCTCGGAGAACAGCCCAATGGCACGCGCTGAAAAAGAGAAAAATAAAAAAGAAATCGAACTTAACTTCATGGCCGCGGCGTTCCCCTCCCTCCCTCGGCCCTCCCAGGAATTGTAATACTTGTGTAGAGGATTTGTCTGACAGCTGTAGGTAAGGTTTTAATGGAATCATTTACAGGGGAATGCCACCATCAGGTGAGCAACCCTCTGTAATCCTTTTCACCCTCTAGTTGTTCTCTAAAATGTTTTCCCGTGGTATCAAATCGACACGTTGTTGTTGTTGTTGTTGTTGTTGATGACCCTTGTGTTGACCTCGACTTAATGGTGACCCTATAGATGAGACATAACCAAGTTCCCATATTCTCTACCACTCTGCTCAGGCCCAGGGTTTCCTTAATAGGTTCCGTCCATCTAGCATGCATCCATCGGTACAGCATGCATCCATCTAGCAAGTGACCAGTGGGGTGTCCAGTGGGTTTCTGTCCTGGGCCCAGTTTACTATTCAAATTCTTTATCAATGATTTGGATGACAGAATTGGGGGCATTCTTATCAAATTTGCAGATGACACCAAATTAGGAGGAATAGCTAATACCCCAGAGGACAGGATCAAAATTCAAAATGCCCTGAATAGACCAGAAAGCTGGGCCAAAGCTTAACAAAATGAAATTCAATACAGAAAAAATGTAAGGTAATGCACTTGGGGCAGAAAAACGAAATGATCTAGGATGGGGGACACTTGGCCGAATGAGACTAAATGTGAAAGGGATCTAGGAGACCAAGCAGACCAAGTTGAACATGAATCAACAGTGTGATGCAACAGCTAAAAAGGCCAATGTGATTCTAGGATGCATCATCAGAAGTATAGTGTTTAGATCAAGGGAAGTAATAGTGCCACTCTATTCTGCTTTGGTCAGCCCCCACCTGGGTTATTCCTATGTCTGATTCTGGGCCCCACAATTCAAAAAGGATATTGAGAAGCTGAAAAGTGTTCAGTGGAGGGCAACTAAAATGGTGAAGGATCTGGAAACCATACCAAATCTACGTAGAGTAGAGTAGAAGGGGGCTCTTCTAGGCTAACCAATTAATGCTTGTAGTTCCTTCCAGTTCTGAACTCTACTACACAACCTTGCAATTTCTTCTAACTCTGTTATTACACTCTTATGGTTTCTTAAATAATTAATAATGATAATGATAAATAATAATAATAATAATAATAATATTTCCTGGCTCTCTCTTTGGATTGAGGAAGGATTAAATACAATAAAATGAATACAAATACAGAGGTACCATCAATAAAATACTAACACTACTAATAATTCCAATAAAATTACTAAATCATTATCCGATGATCAGATAACAGTCATAACAATCATAACCCAGAAGTGGAGCATTTCATTTTAGTAATCTCCTGTACAGGGTCGGGTTCCATCTCCACTGGTTGATTTTTACACTTGTTTCCAACTCTATTGGATAACGTTTGAGATCTCTTCCAACTCTACTTGTTGACCCTTGTGGTTCTGTCCAGTTCCGCTACTTGATCCTTGCAATTCCTTCTCACTCTAGTAGCTGAATCCTTCTGGTTCCTCCTAACTCTCCCGGATGACCCTTGCGGTTTCTTCCCCTTCTGCTCATTGAATCCTTGTGGTTCCTTCCAGCTCTACTACTTGACCCTTGCCATTTCTTTCAACTCTGTTCAGTAGACCTTTGTGGCTTCTTCCATCTCTATTGGTTGACCCTTGCGGTTGTTTTCAACTCAACTGGTTAATGTTTACTATCCCTTCCAACCCTTGTGGCTCCTTCCATGACTGCTAGTTGACCCTTCTGGTTCTGTCCAACTCTACAACTTGTCCCTTGCAATCTCCTCCAATTGCACTTGGAGCTGTCCTTGGTGTCCCTTAAAACTCTACTAGTTGGAAGGGGTTCCTTCCAATGGTACTAGTTGACCCTCGAGACCTCCTGTTGCATATCCTTCCGATTGTACTAGATGGTCCTTGAAGTGCTTTTCAACTCTACTCGCTGACTAGGATGCAAGGAGAGGAAAGATGACAAATCAGAGAAGGGAAACATCTTCAGATATTGCACATGACCTAATGGTCCAAAATTGATGGAAAAGCAAAGCTTGGCATTCCTCCCTCCCTTCCCCAGCAATATGATGGTGATGGCTATTCCTGATGTGCTGCTTTTTTGTAGAGAGAGCCGGACCACCTGAGCTCCTGGCAAGGTCTGTAGGTCCAGGTGGGACCCACGTGTCTGGAAATCCCATCTGGTGCTATTTTCAACCCATTGCCTGACATCTGATAACTGAAAATACTGAATTGATGGGGACTTGTGTTAATCTAGGAAGTGTGATCAGCCCCCGTCCCCTGCCACCAAATATTTCACCCCAATTGCCACAATTAGGAGGCGATAAAAGCCCCTAAAAGCGCAGAGGCTTCTCCGTCTGGGAAGAGCGTGTGTGCTTGAGAGAGAGAAGGACTCCCTCGAGTTATTTTTCAAGCTGGGTTTCACAGTGTTGGCTGTGCCATTAACAGAAGTTATACGCCATTAATTTTATTGGCCAAGGTTCTTAGTGAAATATGTTTAACAGCTAATACATTGAGCAAGCGGGTGGGCTCCATTCATAACTGGCTCAGGGAAAGGCCCATTGAGTTTGATGATCAGAGTCCTAGTGGGATGGAGACGTCCAGTCCTTCCCAGCAATCTCAGCTCTCTAGAAACCAGTGTCCCCAGTGTCTGGAGTATGCAACTGGTCTGTGCCTTCCTCAGTTGAGTCTGCGACGCAAAAGTGGCTTAAAAAATTAAAACGTTTTGTTAGCTTTGGCCCAGCTTTCTAGTCTATTCAGGTCAATGAATGAGAGACCTCCAAGTCCTCCTGTTCTCAACAGCCCTGCTCAGGTCTTGCAAACAGAACTTGAAAATAGAACAGTGCACATGTATCTGAGGAAGTAGGCTGAAAGTCCATGCTCCCAAATTCTTTCTTTGAGTTAGTCTCAAAGGTGCGACAAGATCCTTTTGCATACAGGTCAGCCCTTTCAGGACAACCCTGGTAGCTTCCTAGATGGAGTTTATCCATCTGCAACGTGGTTTCCCTCTTCCCCTGCTTCCCTTAAGCATTGTCTTTTCTGGTGAGTCAGGTCTTCTCATAATATGCCGAAGTAGGACAACCTTAGTTTAGTCACCTTGGCTTCTAGGGAGAGTTTTCCTTGGCTTCTAGGGAGAGCTTGATCCCAGGACCCATTTGTTTGTTTTTTTGGCTATCTATAGGATCCTCAGCACTCTTCTCCAGCATCACATCTCAAATGAATTAGTTTTCTTCCTATCTGCTTCTTTCCCTGTCCAGCTCTCATACTCATACATAGTGATATATTCAGAGGCGTCATTGGAAGGTGCAAGGGGTGTGGATTGTGCCAGGTGACACCCCAAGAGAGGTGGCACCACTAATTCCCAAGCATCTACTTTGTGGCAGAAACAAGGCTGTGGCATTTGCCCGCATCCCTTTAAAATGTTGAAGAGATGGTGTCAGTAGAGGGAGGCTCAATGGGAGGGGAAAGAAGAGGCCCCCTTTTTAAAAAAAATAAAAATAACATTTAAGGATATTTTAAAATGTTAAAAATTATTTCTAAGGCCCAATACAATCTGCCTGGAAAAGATGGGCAGGAGCCGCTTCTCTCTGCTGCGCAGCATTGCCACAGCAACCAAGTGGCGCGGTACCAAGTGGCCCAGAAGCAGTTCCTTTTTACATTGCAATTGTGATGCCACAAGCACCGTAGGATGTCGCAGTGATGTTGCATGTGTGCTGAGCCATTTGAATGCGGTGCGTGCGGTTGGGGTGTGCGCTCCCTAACCTCAGTATCGCCGCCACCACGCTGCTTTTGGGCCATCTGTCTTGGCCATGAATTTTCTTTAAAAACATCACATCTTATCAAATTTTCACTTTAACCGCATGAAATCGCGTGTATGTAAATACATTTAGGTTGCACACATGACGCCGTAATTTAATTTTGCCGGTTGTTTTATGTCACAAATATTACCAGACATATATGGGAAATTACAATTTAAGAGTAGTATTAGTACAAAAGACATTACTAAGGATTCTGTATGCTGCGGTATGGGAGGAGATCAATGGGAGTGTGGTTTTTGTTTTAAGGTAGGGGGCTAGGGGATTACGTAGTATTGGTATTATATGTATTTGTATTTTATTGATGTATTTGTGCTATTGTAACCCACCTCGATCTGTATTTTTATTGAGTAACCACGTTGGGCGACGCCAATCCTAGTGATGCCACCGGATATATATAAATATGTACATAGGGCTCTTGGTGTCTCTTCAGCTTAGGTAAAGGTAGTCTCATGACATGAATGTCTAGTTGTAACCAATTGTAGGGTGCGGTGCTCATCTCCCTTACTAAGCCAAAGAGCCAGCATTGTCCAAGGACTACTCTGGTGGCCAACTAAGAAGTGGTGCCTATCTATCTACTTGCATTTGCATGCTTTCAAACTGCTAGGTTGGGCCTCGAGCTGCCAACTTTCTGATCTTCTGATAGTCAGAACTGGCATCTTAACCACTAAGCCTCCTCATCCCTTTGTGTGCAAAAGACAAAAAGCAGAGGCTTGGAGGGATGACCCTCCACTCCTTCCTCCTGCCAGCAAAACTCTCAAAATGGCTGCCTTTTGACTTCTCTCCCAGGGTGGTGTCACAGATGACAAGAGTGACGATGGCAAATCAGTGTCGACGCTCAACTTTGGTGTGAACCGGCCCACCATTTCCTGCATATTTGACTGTAAGTGACCCTGCGGGCTTGCAAAAAAGTGAACCTAATAGATTTTTGTGGGTTTTTCAGGCTATGTGGCCATGTTCAGGAAGAGTTTATTCCCGATGTTTCACCAGCATCTGTGGCTGGCGCTTCAGAGAATGCTGGCATGGAAGAGAGTGGGGTATATATATATATATATATATATATATATACACTGTGTGATTCTAGGTTGGGAGGAGTGATTTCCATGTTAGTCTGTGTATTGTTCTGTTGTTGGATTGCAAGGCCTCAGGATGGGAGGTTACGCAAAGAGGATTTGTATCTATTTAATTAGAGATCCATTGTCTGCTGGGAATCTCCCTGACCCTGGCTGGTTTTCATTTGCATTTTGTTGGGTCTTGATTTTGCTGTTTTTCAGGAGTGGTAGTCAAACTTTGTTCACTTTAAGGGTTTCTTCTTTCCTGTTGAAGTTGTCCAGGTATTTGTGGATTTCAATGGCTTTCCTATCCATTCTGACCTGATAGTTGTTATGGTCCAGAATTTCCATGTTTTCAAACAGCATTTTATACCCAGGATAGTTTATAACATTTTTTGCTACTGCTGGCGAAACATCAGGAACTCCGGGTGTGTTGACCCCTGCGATTTTCCCAAATGGAGTGGTCTTGCTCTCTGCTGTTCCAGGGGATAGGATCCAATCCAATCAAAGCCAATGTGACATGCTGGCCTTATTTAAATATTTGAGGGGATGTCATATTAAGGATGGAGCAAGCTTGTTTTCTGCTGCTCCAGAGAATAGGGCCCGGAACAATGGATGCAAGCTACAGGAAAAGAGATTCCACCTCAACATTAGGAAGAACATCCTGAAAATAAGAGTTGTTTGACAGTGAAAGACCTTTCCTTGGAGAGTGGTGGAGTCTCCATCTTTGGAAGTTTTTAAAGAGAGGCTGGATGCCCATCTGTCCCAAGGAGGGCTTGGATTGTGAGTTCCTGCATGACAAAATGGGGTTGGACTGACTGGCTCTTGGGGTCCCTCCAAACTCTTGGATTCTATAATTCTGTGCCCAGGCAGGTATTGGTAGAACTATCCAAAGTGCTGAAATGATTTGCAGAGTTGCAGTTCAGAATTTTGGAAATTTTCCTTTAAACCCTGCCTTAAAACTTGGAGTGGACTTTGTAGTCCTTGTGTGCCTTACTGCCCCACTAGATCCAGTGGTTTCAAATTTGAAGGAAGGAGATTCCAGCTAAATGTCGGGAAGAGCCCTACTATTAGGCAGAGTCGTTATGCAGTGGAATAGATGCCCTTCAGAAGATGGCGAACCTTCCCCAAACTGGGAATGGAAAGCATATTAAAATATATTTTTAAAATGGTCAGAGAACATGTTTCTTGAATGTTGGGAAGCCTTGATAAGGGCAAACCTGGAATAATGGTAGTCTTCACAGTTAAGGATTTGTTCTGTGTATCATGTGCACACTATTTTTGTACAGAAAACAGTATTTTCTGTCCAGCGATCACCCTTTTGTCTGCTGAAAATATTTTTGAATATGTTGTGCAGAATATATCTCTAAGTGCAGCCTTTTCTATACAGGAAACCAAATTTTCTGCAGAGAAGATACTATTTCTGCACAGAAATATCATTTTCTGTTCAGAAAATGTTGTTCCCTGCCTATAAAATGCTGTTTGCTGCACAAAAATGTTTGTTGTTCTTGCAGACTTAAGTCCTGAACCGTGAACAGTCTCAAAATGTTTTTGAAGGTTTTCTCAAAGCAAATTGTTAAAATTATTTGTTGCTTCCTTTGCAAACCAAATGACCAAAGAATGATATCCCTGCTTCCAGATGTGTTGGACTGCACCTCCCATCATCCTTTGCCAATGGTGTTGCTGAGATGCTTCTTACTCTTCAATTGCTCACTTGTCACTGTTCATGTCTTCTTTTTTCATCCACGGAAGATGGAAACAGGTACCACCTGCGTTGCTACATCTACCAAGCAAGGGATCTCATTGCCATGGATAAAGACAGCTTTTCGGGTAAGCCTCCTGCCCTGTGTTGCTGCCACAGGATCTTAGATACATCCCAGAGTACTTTAGCGTGCATGTTACTCAGAGTGTGATACTAGTATTGTTTGGCTCCAGACTGGGGGTAAAAGGGGGTTGTTGTTGCTACTTCCCAAATTCATGTCAACCTTGAGCAGATTTGGCCAAGGTAGGCCAAGGAAGCAGCTGAGCAAAACAGAAGTGCTCTGGTTATCTTTGGGTCCATTCCCACTACCATACAATTTGCAGCACCATTTGGGCTATATGACCCTAATTGCCATTTGTAATTGAACCCGATCTGTATGTGATCGATTACAGTGGTGACAAAGCGGAGAAAACCTCCCAAACCCCGATCTTTCCCGACACTACATTCAAAGTGGTGTCTTTTGCAAAGAATCGATCCCAAAGAGTGTTCAGCAAGTGGGAATTATAGATCAGGATTGATTCTTTCTGGAGGGGGAGGGACAATTGGCAGAGAGGGTGGGATTTTTTTTTTTAAAGAAAAATATTTAATTGATGAATTGATAGTTTGATTTGGTAAAGGCAAGTAATTGCCAAATTGTTCTCTCGATTTTGCATCTAGTTTATTTTTTTAAAACAACAACAACAACAAAGCATACTACTTTGCCTTGCCTTCCTCTCTTCTTCTTCTTCTTCTTCCTCCCCCTCCTCCTTTTCAGGATCCTCACCCTCCTTGGCTCCCTCTCCTCCTCCTCCTCTTCTTCCAGCCTGCCCCCCCGTCCCTTGCCTTCCTCTCTTCCTGGTCCTCCGGGGCTCTCCCTCCCCACTGCCGCCCTTGGATGGGGCAGCTTGGCTCCTGCCTCCATCTCCCCCTTTCTCTGCTGGGTCCCTGCATGGGGTGACTTTCCAAGCCCCCAATGCACCCCAATACAACCCAAGCCCCCAATGCACCCCCGCGTGATTGACTTTCCCAGCCCCAGCGGCTGGTGGCTCGGATCACACTCTCTCAGTCCCCCCCATTGCCAAGCCAGGCTTCCACCTACATCACGGGTGATTGACAGGGGATTCAAAAACAGCTGCGTGCCAGTAGGAACTATAATTGTGCCAAATTAAATTGTTTGGCCTGAGGTAAGGAAAAGATCCCCTTCATAGTAAGACCTGGGGGCTTTTTGGATCTGCTTTCCAAAAACGGGGCAGAAGCGAATCAGGGAGTGATCCATCTTGCCAGTGGGAATGAGCCCTTTGTGTTTCCTTGCCTCATTTCCACCTGCAAAACGTGGGCAGGGGTATGCAGCACAGAACTGCTTTTTTGGGAAATGCCAAAGAGTGTGTGTGTATTCAGACTGTTGAAACAATGCAGTGTGACACCACTGATGAAGAAGCCCATAGAGCTTCAAAAGCTTGCAACAAGTATATTGTGCATTTTGGATGACTAAACCGAGGTTGCCATATTTTAGGCCTATCATGAGAAGAAAGGACTCACTAGAAAAGTCTATAATGCTTGGTTAAATGGAAGTCAGTAGTAAAAGAGGAAGACCACGTGGACTCCATCAAAGAAACCATGACCATGAAACTGGAGTTGCTGAGCAGGGCGGTTGAGGACAGGGTGACCTAGAAGTCTTTCATTCATAGGGTCGTCATGGGTTGAAGTTGACTTGAGATCAGTTAACAAAAAAGGATACAACTAGTCCTGTGTTACAATTTGTTTTCTCAGGCCTAACGTGTGTGTGCTACCTTAGATGCACTCACAGCTCATTCCTTGAGTTCGTCTTGTGGGGGGGCTGAACCAGAGAGCTATCTCACCCATAATTTTGAGACCGGACCAAGGGATGGATCCCTCACCTTCTCTGCACCCAGTGGGATCTGTTCTGTCTTCCACAACAATTTGTCCTCTATTCTCATGGATGCATGTGCATCCGTTGCCTTGCATCCAAACTCCCTCCGAGAAGCGTGATCTCATCCTTCCCGATTGGCCAGGCCAAACAGGAGTTGCTTTCCTCGAGTGGACGGTGGCCAATGACAACACATGGAACAGACGGACATAATGTGGCATTGTGATTTGCCACCGGTCGAACAAAGCATAAAGGAGAGCTTGAAGGAGGCCCTTGGCGTGGTTAGAAAAACAAGACCTGGTGCGGATATAAAGTTGAGACAAAAGGGCCTTTTTAAAAAGGGTTTATAAAAATCCTGTTTATGGCTGCGCGTTCGGCACTCCTCCTCGGACTGGAAAAAGCAACAACCAACCACGAAGGAAAGACATGTTCCTCTTAGCAGGAGTTCTCCCGGTTGGAGCTGATTGTATCGCAAGGCGGTCTGGTTCATTAAAGATCGATGCGGCCGGCTGGGAGTGCCAAAAAGGCAGATGGGGGGCAGCAAGGGCAGGAGATGGTGCGGACTCAGACGTCTCCATGCTGCAAAGTGGTATGGGCAGCAAGGTGGCTGGACTCTCTGCCTATGAAAGGAGAACCATAGAATTGGAAGAGACCCCAAGAGTCATCCAGTCCAGCCCCTTCTATCATGCAGGAATACACCATCAAAGCTCTCCAAACAGATGATCAGCCTCCATTTGAACACCTCAACATCCCTTCTGATATTTAAACAGGGCTATCATATCACCTCTTAACCTTCTCTTCTCCAGGCTAAACATACCCAGCTCCCTCAGCCGCTCCTCATAATAATAAATAATACATTTTTGTTTATATCCCGCCTCTTCCCATCCTAGATCGAGGTGGCTTACAATCATAGCAAAACAATACAGCCCTGGTGGCGCAGTGGTTAAATGCCTGTACTGCAGCCACTCACTCAAAACCAGAAGGTGGCGAGTTCAAGACCAGCAAAGGGCTGAAGCTTGACTCAGGCTTGCATCCTTCTGAGGTCGCTAAAATGAGTACCCAGATTGTTGGGGGCAAATAGCTTACAATTGTAAATGAAGCTGTTTGTTTAACAAATTGTAAGCCGCTCTGATAGTCTTGGCTGAAGAGCGGGGTATAAATAAAACATTATTATTATTATATAATACAATACAAAATTCAATATACAATAATTAAAAAGCAAATTATAATACACTCATGCACGTAAAAGTTCCCCCTCCCCTCCCTCCTTAAATATGAAATAGGTCATTAAAACTGTTAAGTTAAAACTGATCAAAACAGGGGGAAGCGGATATCCTGAGTAGCTAGTGGAAATGATCAATGAAGATCAAAGTGGTGTGACCAACTGTGTTATTCAGGGAAGGTCTGTCAGAAGAGATCCATCTCACAGGGCCTTTGGTTTCCAGACCTTCCACCATTTTGATGATGATGATGATGATGATGATGATGATTTGTATCCTGCTCTTTTCCCAGGTTGCCCTCCTCTGGACATGCTCCAGCCTGTCCACATCCTTTTTCAATTGTGGTACCCAGAACTGGACACAATAGTCCAGGTGAAGCTTGACCAATGCAGAATAGAGTGGCACTATGACTTCCCTTGATCTAGAAAAGGGGGCTCAAACCTCCATCCAGCCAATGGAAACCCACTGGTTAACCTTGGGCAGGTCACACTCTTCTCTCAGCCTCAGAGGAAGAGAATAGTGCCAAGCCTGTCCTGAATAAATCTCTTCCCATCAAAGCCCTATGATTGGGTTGCCATACATTGGGGCCAACTTGAGGATAGAGTCAAAGTGATGTAATGGTTTGAATCCTGGAAGACCAGGATACAAATCCCCACTTGGCCATGGAAATCCATTTGATGACAAAGGAGTTTATCATACGACGGAATTTGGGGGTATAATGCAATGGCAATCTGGATGCAATCATAGGGTTTCACGTTATTGCGAATGAGTGTATCTCACGCAATTTTAGGCAATGGGAAGTCATTCCGAATGCGGTCATGGGGTTTCATGTAATTGTGTATTAGAGTATCTCATGAAATTTCGGGCAATGGGCGGTCATTTTCAGGAAATGGGAAGTCATTCTGAACGCATTCCGAATGCAATCAGATTTCACGTAAATTCGCTAAACTAGTGAATTCACGTAATTGCAAATTGGCTCCATTCGCAATTGAGAGAAATCCCTCCTTAGAGTAAGCCACACTCTGAAAAGCAACAACACACTTCCTTGGAGCCCATTTCTTGCCCTGGTTGACTTCCTTGGAGGCCCATAGTAATGGCCACAACTCACTCTTTCTTTGTCTTTCTTTGCAGATCCCTATGCCATCGTCTCCTTCCTACACCAGAGCCAGAAGACGGTGGTGTCAAAGAATACCTTGAACCCCACCTGGGACCAAACGCTGATCTTTTATGAGATTGAGATCTTTGGGGACCCTCAGAACATAGCGGACTCCCCACCTAACATTGTGGTTGAAATCTATGACCACGACACCTATGTAAGTGTGGGAGAAGTGTGGGGAGGCCCTTTGGAAACTGGACTGGCAATCTCCCCATAGACAGTTCCCTGGGGGATGATAGGAGTTAGAGTGATCCCTATCCCTTGTCCTTCCTCTTCTTCCCAAGATCCTTAGTAGTGCCTTGCAGGACTTTTTGGGTAAAGGCAGGGCAGGGAAACTGGAATAAATCCTATATAAATGTGTACCTCCAGGGTCAAGTCACACCTTGTCTCTATTTTTGTAGACTATCTTGGCAGACTCTATTTTGTATTTGCTGTATGGAGGCGTAGCATCATATCTTATAGTTGGGGTGGGCAATGTATTGGCTCAATTTTGTGGGTCTCTGGGTCTCAAAGAAACAGCAACAACATTCACCAGCCCACCCCCCACCCCCCAAAATAAGGTGGTTTGAAAAATAAAGTGTATATGAATAAGCATGTAACTTTTAAGCATATGAAATAAGTGTATGAAACCCACAAGTTGGAAATGATTTGAAGTACCTTCATGATGGTTATGAATGTTGCACCTGGACTGGACTTGGCTTTTGGCTATTTTATGCCCACCTTGAGAGTGGCTTTGAAAGCCCTCATTCTGGGCTAATTTGCTGCAGATTGAATCAATGTGGAAAGTCTATAGGGAAGATTGCAAGGATAACAGACAGTCTCTGCCTCTCTCTCTCTCTCTCTGCCCAGGGTGCTGATGAATTCTTGGGACGGTGCATTTGCAAGCCAAGTATGGAACGGATGCCAAGGCTTGCATGGTACCCGGTGGTAAGAGGCAACCATAATGCCGGGGAATTACTTGCAGCCTTCGAGCTCATTCAGCGTGAAAAGGTGAGTGAAGGAAGAGCTGGAACTGGTTGCCATTGCAGGCCTCCCCAGGACTTTATTTGGTGCAAAAAGCTGAGACATGCGTCACTGCTAGAAGACAAGCTCTTTGGAAACTTTGGCAGACCCAAAATGCTGATGGCTGGCTGGAGCTGGTGATGCTGTTGCTGCTGTTGTGTGCCTTCAAGTTGCTTCTGACCTAAAGTCATGGGGTTTTCTTGGCAAGTTTTGTTTAGAGGAGGTTTGACATTGCCTTCCCCTCAGGCTGAGAGAGTGTCACTCACCCAAGGTCACCAGTGAGTTTCCATGGCTGAGCCAGGATTCGAACCCTGTTCTCCAGAGTCATAGTCTGATGCTCACACTGGCCTTAGGGAGCATATAACTCCCTTGCTGAACTAACATCATTGGCTGCTATTCTGTTTCCAGAACATTCAAAGTGCTGGTTTTGACTTAGAAAGTTCTTGTGTGTTGTTGTTGTTGTGTGCCTTCAAGTCTTTTCCACTGTTTGACATTGGAGTAAACTCCCTCGGAGAGTGGCTGAGTCGCCTTTTCAGCAGTTAAAGTGGTATCAAATAATGCAGTTTGATACCACTTTAACTGCTGTAGCTCCATCCTACGTAATCCTTGGATTTGTAGTCTGGTGAGTTGTGCTCCAAAAAAGTAAATTCTCCAAGCTCAGTCAAAGGCCAAAAGAAGTTGAGTCAGAGTTCCTTAGCATTTCACAGTGGGACGGATACACCTTAACGTACTGCGGAAAAAACAACGGAGAATTTGGTGCACCTTAAAAGATGGACAAGTTGGGTTTTTTTTGGGGGGGGGGGTCAGCTTCCATATTGTCCAGCTTCACAAAATCAGAGAACCATAGAGTTGAATCAAGGGGCCATATAGTCCAACCCCACAACTAATGCACTGCTGAAAGAGGTCCATCCAACTTCTGCTTGAAGACCTCCAAGGAGGTCTTTCTGCTCCATTGTCAAACAGCACTTAAAGCAAAGAAGTCCTTCCCAATATTAGGTAGCATCTCCTTTCTTGTCATTTGGATCCATTTGGTTCATGTTCCAATCTCTGGAGCAGCAGGAACACAAGCTGGCTGTATCTTCTCCATGACATCCCTCCTGATATGTAAAGACGGCTCTTATCATGCCACATCTCCATCTTCTCTTCTCCAAGATAAACATCCCCAGCTCCCTATATTGTTCTTCATGCGGCTTAGTTTCTAGAAGGCTTCATCCGGCAGCTGATGAAATGGGCAGCTCTCCCTAAAAGTTTTGGCCCAACGAAACCGGTCTTGTGTTTAAGGGGCCACAACTAGACTCTTTGTGGTTTTGGCTTTCCCAGCCGGGGCCTGTTTGCATCTCCAAGAAGATGGTTGTCTCCAAGAAGGCAGCGGTCATGGGAAGTTCAAGGGAGGGGGAGAAGGTCAACAGATCCAGCCTTTCCTCTTGCTTTCTGCCCAAATCCCCGCTATCGCAATCTCCTCCGGAGTCCGAGAATGGAGTCTCTGAACCCCAGCCAGTCACACCTAATTGAATGTTCTTGTTTATGCAGCAAGATTTGGCATCGGGGTGGAGAGGGTTTTTTTTTTTAAAGTCCTTTACTTATTGTTTAGATGTTCTTTTACCCCTGTTTCTTAGTCTCTAGGTCTTCAAAGCAACAGAAAGCAGAAATATTTATGTCCATACACAAATAATTCATCTGGGGTGGATGTGGACCATACACCTCACTTTTCCAGGCCCCCAATGTAGAGTAACCCCAATCTTTTAAGAAAAAAAAGAGAGTGATTTTGGAATGATGTTTGAAAAGCATGCAGAAAGCTTCCCAAATAACCACAAAAATGTACAGCGCCCTGGATTTCACACCATTCCCAAATACCAGTTTTTTTTATCTGAGACCCTCTCAAAATGGGGCTGAAAGTGACATAACATTATTTCTGGCTGCCATTTTGAGAGGGACTGTGAAGAATAAGGGAGGCTTTTATGGTATGGTGTGGTCTGTGTATAGCTTGCAGGTGGATATGTGGGGGGGATTTGGTTCCTGGCCCCATATAGTTGACCACTTCTGATGTAGAAAGTCGAAAACCATGCCTTGAGAGTGTCAAAAATGTGGATATTCAACGTATGAGACCCTAAGCCAGTGGATCCCAAGCTTTGGTCCTCTAGATGTTTTGGACCTCAGCTCCCAGAAGCTCCAGCCAGGTTGACCAACAGTCAGGAATTCTGGGACCTGGAGTCCAAAACGTCTGGAGGACCAAAGTTTGGGAAGTGGTTTCCATCTTGGGGCAGCAATGGAGATTCAAGTATAGGTTTTAGTCTGGACTTATAAAGAGGCTCTCCAAGGTCCAGAAATTATCTCCGAAACAGATTCAGCATCTTGCATAAGTCCTTGGAAGTTCTGGCTAAAACCCAGAGTGGATTAACTGTTGCTGAGAGCCCCTTCCTGTAGATGAAACGCTTTAAGGACTCATGCAGTTGCAGATGTTGCACCAGAAGCAGCCCATTTGGATCATTCAGGCTGAAAGCCACAAAGGAAAGCCAGGGTTGACAAAAATAATAGTTGCTTACCATGCCAGCTGGTACCCCATGTCCATGTCATTGCCATGATGAAAGCATGGCAGGTGTCACTCCAAACTTTAAAGAAGTTACCCAAGGTGCTAAACCTATTCTGAGCATGGTGTTCACTACCAGGGACTGAGTGAACCCATTGAATAAACTGCTGGAAGATAGAACAACATGCATGTAAACCCCTTTATTTCAGTGGGATAGCCCCCAATGTTTCATGGATTGAGACACGTGTGACCAAGCAACATCAGAGTATGGTCAATATGATTAAATAGACGAATGAGGAAGAATGTGCAAGCAAAGAGAATCAATGGTCCAACCCCATTTTGCTGTGCAGAAATACACCAGCAAAGCAAAGCAAACTTGCAGAGCAGTTCAGGAGGTAAGCCATGAATCAACCATCTGTGGCTTGCAAAGATTCAAATAATATAAGTTCTAAAAATCAAACTTTAATTTTGCCATGTTATATAATGGACACAGTTTTACTGTGCCGTTGTACTTAATCGGACTTGAGCATCCACAGATTTTGGTATCCGTGGTGGATCCTGGAACCAAACCCCAGCGGATAGCAAGGGCCCAATGCACAGTGAGCAAAATGAGCATGAATGGAGACACAGAAAGCAACATATCCCAAGTCTTTGTTTTACTGATTTGAGAGGAGTGTGATGTGAAAGGAGAGAGGAGGACAGACCTCACCTGAAGCTGCTTTTTGGGTGAGCTTGCAGCAATTGAAGTAAGCTGAGGACAAAAGGGGAAGACAGAGAAACTGGGACACTTTTTTAAAAGATGAAAAAGTGGGATGGCAGGGGATTAACTGGGACTTTCCCAAATAGAGGGTCTGCAGCACAGATTTACTTTGAATGCTCTGGGCCTCCCTTCATCCTCCTTGCAGAAAAACTGCTCCTTTGCAGGGAAGACTCGCTTTCACCTACTCTTCTTCTGAGCCTCTTTCTAGAAGGACAGAATCCCATGGCCTTGGATTCAGATGGTGCATTTCAAGATGCAGATGCAGGTTGCTGTCCCCTGATTCCTTGTCTCCCCTTCAACCCAGATTGCAATTCAAATCGTCTTTCGCCTTCAGTTGTCTTTGACTGGAATGCAAAAACTGAAGCAAGGATCCATATCTTTCCAGAGAAAACACGACCCTTGTGGGGCCCAATAGGTTTTCCCTCCTGCCCTGGAAAGCTTCAGGGACGAGGGAGTCGAGAGGCTGACTGTGCTTTCAGCTCCCAGGTCTGTTCCCATTAAGAAGAATATCTTCATTCCTGCAGCTTAAGCCGCGCCAAGGAACTGAGCGGCCAAAGGTCTCTATATCTCTCTTGCTATCAGGCCAGGAAGGAATATTCTGTGCTGCAGGGAGACAGGATCAAGGAATCACAGTGACACAAAGGAGAGACATTGTGTTGACACCGGAGTTGTGTTGACAAAGGCAACGCTGGGCCTTTGCAAGGAGAGAGAAATGGTTGGCAGCCGGGACAGCTTTCGTTTCCTCTGGGATGCATCACAGGTTGCATCTGCAGTGTAGAAATAATGCACTTTTGACACTGCTTGAACGGCCGTGGCTCAATGATATGGAATCCTGGGATTTGTAGTTTTGGGTGATAGTCATCCTTCTCTGATAGGAGTTTATCACATGAAGGGAATTGGAAGTATAATCCAATGGCAATCAGAATGCAATCATGGGGTTTCGTGTGACTGCATGAAAGCTGATCACACACATTTTTGGGGAAAGGGAAGTCCTTCTGAATGCCATCGTGGGGTTTCACGTGATTGTTTAAGAAACTATCACACGTAATTTGGGGCACTGGGAGGCAATTTCGGGCAGTTCTGAATGCAATGCAGTGTCAATACGCAATCACATAAATTTGCTGAACTAGTGAATTTATTCAATTCCGAACTGGCCTCACTTCCATTTCTTTCGAAATTGAGAGAAATTCCTCCCGTGTGATAAACTCCATAGAGAACACCACAAATCCCAGGCTTCCATAGGATGGCACCATTTATTTTATTATTTATTTATTTCATTTATATCCCTCCTTTCTTCCCAAAGGGGGACCCAAGGTGGCTCCTGGATAAAAACCTATAAAATGATTATAAAATTCAAACTTCTACATATAAAATCACATAAAATATATGCAATAAAATATGATATAAAATGACGCAAAAATATTGTTAAGTTAAAAACGGACTCAATATTTAGTCTAGCAGTTAAAGCAGCATCAAAATGCATTATTGCTGCAGTGCAGATGCAGCCTCCAAGTCACAGAACCTTAGAGCTGGAAGGGGCCAGAAAGGCAATCTAGTCCAGCCCCCTGACATCATCATCATCATCATCATCATTAAACGTTATTTATAAAGCCATGCAGGAAGACACAGCTAAAGCACTCCTGGGAGATGCCAGTTTGTTTAAAGACCTCTAAAGGAGGAGAGAGCAATGTGGTCTGAATGCTGGACTGACTCTGGAGACCAGGGTTCGAATTCATGCACCTGCAGGGTGACCTTGGGCAAATTACATTCTCTCAGCCTCAGAGGAAGGGAAAGGCAACCCCCTTCTGAAGCAATCTTGCCAAGAAAACCCTGTTGTAGACATATCTTGTTGTTGTTGTTGTTGTTGTTGTGTGCCTTCAAGTCATTTCTGACTTATGGCAACCCTAAGGCAAAACTATCCTGGGGTTTTGGAGGAATGGACTGCCTTGAAGGATGTTGGGTTCTTCTTCTTTGCTGATGTGTGTCTTCAAATCATTTCCAACTTATCACACCCCTAAGGCATATCTCGAGAACCAGCATGGTGCAGTAGTTTTGAGTGTTGGATTACACCTCTGGAGACCAGGGTTCGAATCCTGGCTCAGCCACGGAAACCCACTGATAGGTTTGCCTTAGGGCCACCACAAGTCAGAAATGACTTGAAGGCATGCAAAAACAACAAAACCTCTGCATTGGAGGCATTGTGTGGCATCTGCTTTGTGTCTGTGAGAGACAGGCGTAAACTGGGACCAGCTTTGCCGCATTGAATGCCTCCTCATATTTTCATTTTCATGGGTCTGCCTTGCTTCTCCAGCCCTAGGAGAAATGGTCCTCCAGAGTTTTCTCATTTCAAAGGAAGAAACTAACGGAGTATTTTCTTTTTCTCCAGCCGGCCATTCACCACATCCCTGGCTTTGAGGTAAGGACACTTTTCTTGGCTGAGAGTCCCAAGAAGTGCCATTGACTTTTAAGGATGTAAAGATGTGTAAACTTGACTTGATGTGTCAATTAGATTCTTGTAGGCAAGAATGAAAAAATTTGGTCAATAAGTTAAAGCAGGTGAATTTGGCTCTCGTCGTCCCAACTTCCCCCCCCCCCCCAACTTACAGTTTTATCTTGTTAACATGTATTTTATTTATTCAGTAGCTATCTCTTTTAACATTGTGATAATTTAATTCCTATTTAACGCACCTCTTTTCTACCCTTTTAATGGTATTGTTCTTTTAATATTGTGAAGCTGCTCCGAGTCTCAGTTCATTCACCATGAGCAGCAAATAAATGGACCTGAAGCAAATGAGAAAAATGAAATATAGGAGGTTAAAGATTTCTGTTTTTAATTTTTTGCAAACGCAGTGATCTTTCTAATCATTTTCTCTCGCCTCCCTCCTCTTCTCCTTGGCATCTCCCTTAACCTGACCTGGGAAAACACCACAGATGGAGATGTCTGTTTTGGATGAGGTGAGGTTCCACTAAAATGTATTTCTCCCTCTCTGATGGCATAATGCAAGGAAATTCTTCAAGCATGGCCCCTTGTCGAAATTAATGAGTGATGCATGACACCACAGAAGCATGGTTTAGAAGTCTTGGCTGGAATCCTGTTAACTAGTCCAACTGACCTAGAAAGGTTGAACCGATTATTGAGTAGTGAGTCAACACCAGTGAATCAGTGGCTCCATGCTAGTCAGTGCTGTTGGGACGTGCCTTCATGGCGGCATGGCCCTTTCCTAGGGCTTTTTAGGCAAGAGGTTAATTTGGAGAGCTTTGCTCTTGTCTTCCTCCAAGGCTGGGAGAGTGTGACTTGCCCAAACTCACCTTGTGGCTGAGCAGGGATCTGCACACTTTCTCCGTGTTTGTGTATGCGTATCTGCCTTTGCCATCTGCAGTCTTCTTTCTTTCTCAGCCTATGCTTCCCCTCTGCAACATCACCATCATCACCCTCATGAATGTCATGATCATATTGACTAAATTTCCAGGGAGAGTTTGGATGCAGATGATTGTGTTCTTCATACCAAAAAACTTCTTGACTGGCATCATGTTGAACAGTTATGAATGCGTACGCTCGACTCACACATTCATAACTGTTTGATATTCATGTTTACTGTCGTGGCACTATTGTCAACATTGCAAATGCTCCTTCCTCCTGAATCTAGCTTAACAGCCAGCAATTGCAATGAGTCACAGAGGTCTGTTTTGCTGGCAATTGAGGTCCAGCAGGGTGATCTTTTGAGCCTCCTCCTTCCAGCAAGTGAGGCTGTGGCAAGCAAAAGCAGGACTCCTATTGCAAGCCCTTGCATTGCCGATCTTTGATGGGAGAAAGCTGGAAATGTCATCCTGCTGCCCCACCAGTCACCAGCAGAACATGCTTCCATCATCTGGAACAGTTGTTGGAAATTAAAGTAGATTTGGTGGATTTCGTTCGGGAGATGATTCATAGTTATGCAGTCACAACTTTGTTGCAGGTTCTCAGCCCTTACTGTTAAAAGGAGGGGGATTTTGTATGGAGCAGGCCTACCTGTGTAGACTTCGCAAATGAACACAATGGTCTAACAACGGAGCTTGTTCTTGCCACAGGGATGCATCAGTCCAGAGTTATGTGTTGGGTGTGTGGGGTCCCTGCCTTCCCACATTGCATGTGTAGATGTGTTACTTGTGTGTAATGCTGTCTCTTGCTTTCTTTTCCCATCAATTTTGCCTGTGCCGGGACTGGCCCTCCACAGCTGTGCACACCTGCCTTCTATTACGAAGGGCTTCTCCAATGGGTATCTTCTTGTTTTGGTCACCCTTTCCTTCCCTCTCTGCTTGGCAACCACCCAGGGACTGAGCAAATGTGCCAAAGAGTTTCAGAGCATGAGTGCTGGAGGATAAGGCCATATTGATCACTCTTAGCTGTGCTAAGATGGACATCTTGGTGTCCAAAGACACTAGGTCTCTGGGGGCAATTAACGGGGAAGATTGCTACTTCTTTGTGTCTGCTGTTATAAACATCTGGAGGTATCTGGTACAGATGTCTTTTGGGAGCTGAATGTTGTGCTAGGGACCTCATTCAATGGGGTGAAAGTCCTGATGAAGTTCTAATGAACTCTCGAAACGTCAAGGTATTTTCATCCTCAGCTGTGACAGTCTCTCTCCAAATGACTGGAGACCCTTTTTGGCAGTTGCTCATGCCCTAACAATGATTCTCTCCTGCTTTCACTTAATCTTTGACCACCTGGCCCTCCTAATTCCCTTCCCAGCCTTACCAGTCACCGGCCCTTGGGATAACAGTCCAAAATCCTGCATTGAGTTTGTGCAGCGTAATTCTTCGCATATTGTGCAGTTACCCACCGATTGTGCAATCCAACCCTTGTGTTGAATGCCAGTGTTGCACAAAAGAATGCAGGCCTCAATGTGCAACTGAATGCATATCTCATATGCGTCACATGTGCATCTGCATTCACAATGCCATGGCAGCTACAAGGCCACTTTCCCAACCCTAAATGTTCTGCATCCAATAAAAATGCCTGGCTACGTTCATATGGGAACTTATGCACATGTTAAGTTGCTAAGCAGATTTTGGCCATAGAATCAGAGAGCTGGAAGGGACCCTGGGGGAACCCAACCCCACCCCATTGTAGGAAACCACTCCTAGTACCCTGGAGAGATGTGAACTTCTCCGTAGACTTCAGCTTTGGACCAGCCTTGAAAATGGATCATTGGGCCTCTGTTCTTGGACCCACATCATTTGGAGGAGAGAGGGGAGCAGTGGGGCAGGACTGGGGATGAAACTGGTGGGAGCTGGTCTGTTGCCACCAACCCAGTTGGTGGATGGAAAGCTTTGCTTGCACTCCCTCTCTCTCTCACGCACATGAGTCTTCTTTGTTGTGCCTGTCCATCTGCTCTGAGTCCCTGGGCAATAAATCTGAAAGCCACAAATGAATTTGGCTATTGCATCCATTCCCATGCTCCCCCACAGACCAATTTAGAGACCATGGCATCCTCGGGCAACTGCTTGCCTTGCACTCAAAAGAGCGTTCTCCTATTTACTTCAACCAACAGCAATGGAAGTCTCCATTCACACGATGCCTAAAACAGGGGCGGCCAAAGAGTGGCCCATGATTTTGACGCTGTTGCCATGATCATAACTCCCCATCTCCAACCAACGTTACCAGATGTCAGCAGCATGGGGAGAAGAAGGCCCATTTTGCTGGTGGTTGGCATATGAGTGAATTATGTTTCTATCAAATGTTGGAAATGTTGGGCCAGGGGAGCTTACAGTTGACCTTTGATATTTGCTGGGGCTTGATTCCAGGGCCTCTCATGGATACTAAAATCCTTGGATGTTCAAGTCCCGTTAAACACAATGGCAGAGTAAAATAGTGTCTCTTATATAAATTGGTAAAATCAAGGTTTGCTACACACACACACACACACACACACACACACAGTGGAACCTCGGTATGCTTGGAATTGCCATCCATGGATTTTAATAAGCCACCTTCTCCTGCAGAGAAAAATGCTGCTTTCTCTGCAAAACTTGCCGTATGTGCTTGACTATAAATTGACCTCATATCTAAGTTGAGAGCAAGTTTTGGGGGCAAAATTATGGATTTTGATATGACCTGTGGATAAGTCGAGGGTAAAACCTAGAGGTGTGTAACAAAAGGTCTAAAGGATAAACAAAGGAAACAATGCCAGATAAGTTACAAAATTCCAGCGAGCATAACTGTGCTCACAGTAAAGGCTGGATGAAGGAGAGAGTAGAGAACGGTCAGTGCTTTCAGGACAGATTATGCCCTTGTCTTTCACCAAAGCATGGTTCCTTTTTAAATAAAGAGTTAAAGCACAGAAATTACACTGACCTGTGGATACGTTAATTCAGTTTTGTGAAGTTGAAGGCTTCCATAGTTTTTTTTTTGTGGGTTTTTCGGGCTATGTGGCCGTATTCTGGAAGAGTAAAGAAGAGTTCTTCTAGAGTTAAGTATAGAAGAATAAACTCTTCTAGAACATGGCCACATAGCCCAAAAAAACCCACAAAAAACTATGATTCAGTTTTTGACTAAAATTTCTAGACTCATACATGAGCGTATACTGTAGGTGTGATTGTGTTTTGCAAGTCTCAAACTGTGAAAAAAATCACAAGATATGAGGTTTTTGGTACAGGTAAGTCTCAGTCTGCAGGGTTTTTTTTTTTAGAAAACTCTAGGTTTTTAAAAAAAACTTCCAGTGAGGAGAAAAGCACAAAAATTACACTCATCTCTCCATATTTGCGTATTTGATATTTGCGTATTTGATTAATATGTTCCCTCTAGAAATCTCTAGGTTCCCCAGTGCAACTCTATGGTCAACTTTAACTCAAAGTTGCACTGAAAGTCCTAGAGATTCCTAGAGAGGACACTCTTCTAAGCCTTTATAGCTCCTCCAACAGAGTTCTATGGTCAGTGTCTGTTGGACATTGACCACAGAGTTGCCCTGGAGGACCTAGAGATTCCTAGAGAGGTGTCGTCTCAGGTAAAAACATGGTGTTTTTGCTATTTGTGGGTTTTCCATATTCATGGGGGTCTTGTGCCCCTAACCCTAGAGAGTAGGGAGGGACAAGTGTACTTCCTTTGAGAAAACAGCAAAAAATTGCATCCTTGCACGTTGTTGGTGCCCCATAAAGAGCCGTGGTTTAGGCTCTGCAAGACGCCTTGCAGCATCGGAGCAGAGCAGCTTCCTTGCTTTCAACACTTTGGAAAAGGCGTTCCCCTCGGTCTTTCTGAGCGACAGTGTCACCCTTTGGCCTGTTCCCCAACCTGCCTGCAAAGCTCCTCTGCCTTGATGCTGGTGGCTGGCGGTTCCTCTCTCCGATCCATCTGTGGTTCTAATTACCTTGAGTGGAGTTGGCAATGCCGCCGTTCGCAACAAGCCGTTTTGATTTTGGCAGCTCCTGGCAACCGCCGAGGAAAATTGCAACTTGGCTTTGAAGGCCTCAGGCAACCCTCTCTGTAGCCTTATTAAATATACATATATAGGGATCTATAAATAAATACGACCCGATCTGACGTTTGAAATATATAGGCCTCCTTAATTTAATGCAATAATGCTTTTGCTTGAAAGGAGTGTCTGCCTCCTAAATTACTTCCAACTGCCCTCGGTTAAGGGTTTCCTTCTTTTTTTCCCCCCTCGCCTCCTCCTCCCCGAGGGCTTTCTTCTCCTTTGGAGATGCTCAGCTCCAAAACAGAAAGTTGGGATGAACTTCAAGAACCTTTTTGTACTGGGAAAGTGATGGGGAAGGCAGACTGGTGGGACTGGTTTGGTGGAAGTAGCTTTTATGATGTTGAATTCCAGTGGACCTTTTTCCTCCTCTGGGGTCGGCTCTGGGGGAAAAAGAATGAATGCTTCAGTTTAGTAGCCCAGGTCTACTTGTGTAACCCTCAGAAATCCCAAGACTGTGTCTACATGGGCCAGAATATTCTGGCAGCAGCCTGGAGTATTTAGGCCCCAAAGATGCCCCAAAAGTCCCCCTGTTACCTGGGTGCTCTGGAGCAATGCTAGGTGGGCTGTTTGCACATGTATCACACAATGTACAAATTGTTCCCTCTGACTTGGATGAAGGAATAGAGAGCATGCTTATGATATTTTCAGATGGTACCAGATTAGGAGGAGCAGCTAATACCCCAGAGGACAGGATCCAAATTCAAAATGACCCGAAGAGATTAGAAAGCTGGGCCAAAACCAACAAAATGAATGTCAACAGGGAGAAACGAAAGGTACTGCACTTAGGCAGAAAAAATGAAACCAAAAGAGATAGGATGGAGGATACTTGGCTTAGCAAGACTATGTGTGAAAGGTGTTGATGTAAACAAGCAGATGCACAGGTAAAGCAATCTCCGATGCCTTTGGAACTACCGGCGACCTTGGAGCTGTTTGGCTTTATCAGGAATTCCTCCTGCCCGCTGCTGATGAAACAGACTGGAGCCAAATCTCTCTCCTCAGAGGTGTTTATTCTTAAAGTTGCTATATTTACAAATATATACACGCCCGTCCAACAAAACTCTCCAACCATCTATCCACTCCGACTACCCAACAACCCACACTGTGGTGTGCAGGCTATTTATAGATTTGTGCCATGCGGTCACAAACCCCTCCTCTTCTGGTGACTCTTTTTCCTTGTGCCACCAACAATGTTGTCCCTTCACTCAGGAAGACTTTTGATGTTACCCAGGCTTACGTGCAATCAAGCACATGTCTGACCTTGAACACTGTCTGCTGTTCCAGCCTTCAGCTGCAGACAATTATGCCCATGCTTCCTGGTTTCCTTTTGTGCACATCTGTACATTTCATAGTTGAGCCTCAATGCCTAACATGCCCCTCCAAAATGTACAGATGTGTATCATTTTGCCACATATGTGTTTGCCATCTTCCGATGTTTATATTCGTTGAACAGCCAAACTCTGTGTTTATTGTGCCATGCCTATCAAACATGATAGATGTTCATGCCTTTCAATTGGCAAAGCTTTTGTGAGAACATCAGCAATGTTGTCCCTGGTGTCAATGTACTCCAGATTTATGATTCTGTTTTGAACCATCTCTCTCACATTCTGATACCTCACACCAATGTACTTTGTCCTACACTTCAAGTTCTCAGCTTCAGACATTGCAATACATGATTGTGAATCCTCATGGACTACAGTAGGCTCTTCACACTTTTCTCCCAAATCCACAAGCAATTGCCTTATCCACTGGATCTCTCCTGCAATTTCAGACAATGCTGCAAATTCTGCTTCTGTAGTACTTAAAGCCACACAGTTTTGCTTCCTGCTGCGCCAAATTATTGGACTACCAGCAAATCTTACAAGCAAACCTGACACTGACTTTCTGTCGTGCAATTCTGATGCGAATGAACTGTCCACATAACAATCCAGCTGTTGTTCACTGCCCTGTATCACCAACTTTCTTTCTTTGGTTCCTTTCAAGTATCTCAGCACATGTTTCACTCTAGTCCAGTCTTCTACTTTTGGAACACTTACTTTTCTGCTAAGTACTCCAACAGCAAACGAAATGTCTGGCCTAGTGTTGTTTGCAATGAACATCAAGCTACCTACTACACTTCTGAACAATTCTGGATTCTCAAATTCCTTTGATGATTCTGCACTAGAAGTTCCAGAAGTCATTGGACTCTTTACAACTTTTGCATTCTGCAAGCCACATTTTTCAATCAGTCTTTCAATCTTTTTCTGTTGGCTCAACAAACACCTGCCATCCTCAGTCCACTGAACTTCAATCCCTAAGTAAGTCTTGAGATTTCCCAAATCCTTGAGCTTAAACCTCTTAGACAACTCTTTCTGAACTGATGTAATTTCCCTCTCTGACTTCGCTGCGACACACAAGTCATCAACGTAAATCACAACGGTCACATCACCTTTTGTATACACGCACGCATCCGCAATGCTGCGTTTGTATCCCAATTTGACCAACTCTTCATGAATGCAAAGGTTCCAGCAACGTGCACTCTGTTTCAAACCGTACAATGCCTTTTTCAACTTGTAAACCTTTCCATCCCTGTCCTTGTCAAAACCTAAAGGTTGTTCCATAAAAACCTCCTCACCAAGATGAGCATTCAAATATGCAGTTTCAAAATCAAAGTGTCTCACTACTTGATTCTTCCTAGCTGCTAAAGCTAATACCAGCCTTAAACTTTCTGGCTTTGCAGTAGGTGAAAAAGTTTTGTCAAAATTTTCAAACCTCTGCTGCGAAAAACCTTTTGCAACCAGTCTCGCCTTGTATCTATGGGTTCCATCCGGCATTTCCTTCCTCTTGAAAACCCATTTGCAACCTACAACCTTGTGGTTCTTAGGCCTCTCCACAATCTCAAACACTTCCTTTTCTAGTAAAGACAAGTACTCCTGATCCATGGCAGAAAACCATTTCTCCTGCTCCTCCTTAGGATATGACTGCAATTCCTCAAAACTCTCTGGCTCATCTGCCATCACTGAACAAGCTCTTGCACCCTGCACTACAAATCTATCTGGAGGTCTCCTCACCCTCTGAGTTCTCCTTGGCACAATCACTTTTGTTCTGCCTCTTTCATCCTCACTGTCAGAACTAGTTTGCACCTCTGTGTCTTTCATGGACACCTTTTCAAACTTTTGTGTAGTGACTGGTGAGTGCAAATTTGGATGTGTTTGTGTGTGATGGTGTGCAGAAGTACTGGGTTCACTTTCAGTAGATGCTTCTTGTTTTAGCACCCCTCCATTTCCAGTACCTATGTCACTCTGCCCCAGCTTGAGAAAAACCTCTTTGTTGGCATGGAGCTTTTCCCAACCTGAATGTTTTTCAAAGTTGGCACTTCTGGACAGCAAGATTTCCCCATGACCTACATAAAATCTATAGCTGTTCCCAGAATACCCCACAAACATCAACCTTCTCCATTTAGGATCCCCCTTTTTCCTGAAGTTTGCAGGCACATACACATTTGCATACTGCCCAAAAACTCTCAGGTATTTGAGATTTGGTGGTCTCCCATACAGCATGTGATATGGAGTTTTCTTTACAAAAGAATTCCAAGTGCGATTGGCAACATGGTTTGCTGTCAAAATTGCTTCCCCCCAAAGCTGCTCTGGTGCTTCTGCATCGAGCATCATGCAATCTTTTATTTGCTTTAAGACTCCAATGTGTCTCTCCGCTAAGCCATTCTCCTGGGGAACGGCCGCGTTCGTCGTGTTGTGGCGGATCCCTTTCCTCCTCAACCAATTTTTCAGGTTATTAGATAGAAATTCTCCACCTCTATCTGTAACCAAAGATCCTACTTTGTATTCAAACTCCCTTTCAATCATATTGACCCAATTTTTGATGTGTTCAGCAGCTTCACTCTTTTCCTTCATGAGCATCACATACGAAAACCGCGTGTGACGATCCACAATGACCATGAAGTACTGATTTTTGCCCATGGTTTTGGCCAAAGGACCAGCCAAATCAGCATGCACAACCTGAAAAGGTCTTTGTGTGGTGCATTTGCTGCGTTTGGCCACAGGAAAAGCCTTCAGCTTTATCCTGCTGCAAACTGAACAATCCAGGTGGTTTGAACAAGTGGACATTTTAAATTCTGGACACACTTCCCCCAGCTTCCCCAAACTTGTGAAGCTTGTATGTCCCATGACTCTATGGTAGTAATCAGCACAGTCTAAGTGCAAAGGCACATTGTTGACTACTGAACATTCTGCCTTGTCAACCATATAGTACATTTTGTCTCTTTTGATTGCTTTAGCACAAACTTGGTCATTTATGCTAATAGTACAATCATCCCCTTTGAAACTCAATGCATACCCACTGGTGGTTAATTCAGACACACTAACCAAACAGTTTTGCAACTTAGGAACACACAAAACATTTGAAAAGTCCTTTCCAAAACTTGGGATGAACACAGTTCCCATCACTTTTGCCTCCCTTGATGCACCATCAGCCAAAGCAACTGAATGTACATTAGATGGCACCTTATCTTTCAGGAGCCTATCACAATTAATCATATGCGACGATGCTCCGGAATCTAATAACCAAATGGGGTCTACAGCCTGATGGGCTTTATAGTCATTGTTCTTTACCACAGCAACAACACCTTTCCTGCTCACAGGATCTTTAGGCTGTTGTTTCCTTGCTGCTGCCAGCTTTCTACAGTCCTTCTTGAGATGGCCTGGCTTCCCACAGTGGAAACACTTTCTCTCCCTGGACACAGCTGCCTTCTCCGGTTGCAGCTCCTTGAAAGCCTCGGTTGGGTGTGTTTGTCTTGGTACTGTATGCTGCCTCTGGAGCCCTGCCTCGTACTGCCGACGTTGGCTCTCTTCCAAGACACGTGCAGCCACCAGCTCCGCAGTAATCTGTGATTCATCAAAACACTGAAGACTCCACAGAATATTCTCAAAATCATCAGAAAGACTCCCAAGCAGGATGTATGCTTTCTGCTCAGATGCAAGGACGACACCTCTCATCTGCACCTGGCTGAACAAATCAGCCATGATCTCCAGATGCTTCTCTGGCGATTGTCCTTTCTGCATTTTGCAGGCATACAGTCTCCTACACCAAATCATTCTTGACAGAGCTGTTTTAGATTGGTGAATCTCCCTCAAAGCATCCCAAACTGCCTTTGAGGTTCTTTTCTCCCGGACATGGTTGATCTGCGACGGCGTGATTGTAAGCAAAATTGTAGCTCTTGCTCTCTTATCTCGGTCAAGAGTATCTGCTGTGGGTCCTCTCTCAACAACATCCCACAGTCCTTCTCTGACCAGCAAAGCCTCACAATAGGAACTCCAAGCTGCATAATTAGTTTCGTCTAGTTTGGGAAATTTAGCTGCCTCCATCATTAAGCAGTGTAAAGATAGAGTCCTGGCAGTTTTCCCAGCTTCTACTGTCAATTGTGATAAGACACAGACAACAGTCCAAAAATCTTACCATCCAGCCTTCCGGCACTGACAGCACATCACAGCAACAAAGTACCTCTCTCACACAGCCAGTTGAACTCTTCAGCACAAACGGAGATGCCTTATCAGATAACGTGCTGGGCCCATAACCCTTGTTGATGTAAACAAGCAGATGCACAGGTAAAGCAATCTCCGATGCCTTTGGAACTACCGGCGACCTTGGAGCTGTTTGGCTTTATCAGGAATTCCTCCTGCCCGCTGCTGATGAAACAGACTGGAGCCAAATCTCTCTCCTCAGAGGTGTTTATTCTTAAAGTTGCTATATTTACAAATATATACACGCCCGTCCAACAAAACTCTCCAACCATCTATCCACTCCGACTACCCAACAACCCACACTGTGGTGTGCAGGCTATTTATAGATTTGTGCCATGCGGTCACAAACCCCTCCTCTTCTGGTGACTCTTTTTCCTTGTGCCACCAACAATGTTGTCCCTTCACTCAGGAAGACTTTTGATGTTACCCAGGCTTACGTGCAATCAAGCACATGTCTGACCTTGAACACTGTCTGCTGTTCCAGCCTTCAGCTGCAGACAATTATGCCCATGCTTCCTGGTTTCCTTTTGTGCACATCTGTACATTTCATAGTTGAGCCTCAATGCCTAACAAAAGGGATCTAGGAGTCCTAGTAGACCACAAGTTGAACATGAATCAACAGTGGGATGCAGCAGCTAAAAAGGCCAATGTGATTCTAGGCTGCATCAATAGAGGTATAGGGTCACCTGGAATAATCCTGTATCCAGTTCTGGGCACCACAATTCAATTCAAGAAGGATGTTGAGAAGTTGGAGCATGTCCAGAGGAGGGCGACTAAAATGGTGAAGGGTCTGGAAACCATGCCTTATGAAGAAAGACTTAGGGAGCTGGGGATGTTTAGCCTGGAGAAGAGAAGGTTAAGAGGTGATATGAGAGCCCTGTTTAAATACTTGAAGGGATGTCACATTGAGGAGGGAGCAAACTTGTTTTCTGCTGCTCCAGAGAACCAGATTGAGGGGAGTAATATTCTGCTTTGGTCAGGCTTCAAATGGAATATTGTGTCCACCACCATGCAAGAAAGATCTTGATTTTGCCATTTTATATAAGGAATGCCATTTTACTACTCTATTGTATTTAAGGGAACTTGAAAATCTACGGATTTTGGAATTCAGAAACCAAACCCCAGCGGATTGCATGGGCCCACAGAAGTAATAGTGGCAGTGGACTCTTTCAGACGTCAGGAATTGGAAGTATAATCTAGGGTCAATCTGAACGCAATCATGGGTTTCACGTTATTGCGAATTAAAGCTTCGCACGCAATTTCGGGCAAGGAGGGGTCATTTTTGAGAAATTGAGCGTTACTCCGAATGCAATGGGGATTCCCATAAATTCGCTAAACAAGCGAATTTACAGGAATTCGCATTGGCTCCATTCGAAGTTTGGGAGAAATTCCTCCCATGTGAAAGAGTCCAGTAGTAGTAGTAGGCTCAATCCTAGGGAATTCTGGGAACTGAAATTTGGGAGCATCCAAGGAACCTGAATTGTAGGAGAGTGTGCCTTCTTCCTGTACATAGTTAAACAGCCTAACATTGAGTAGCAGAAGCATTATATTGAGATTATCACACTAGGGTCAATTCCGGAACCATCCCACAGTCATCCCATTACTATCCCACAATTATCCCATTGCCAGAATTGGATATTCATTGCCAGTAATGGGATGATGTGTGGGATGGTTCCGGAGTTGACCCTAGTGTGATAATAGGACTCTGAATCCCATTCCCAGCATAGGAAGGTGCTATGGGACTCGTGCCCTCCTCTTGGGCTTCCCAGGGCAAGTGGCTGGCTACTTTGGGAACAGGTTGCTGGGTTAGAAAAGCCTTTGCTCCGGTCTATTCGAGAGTATAGTGACTCTTTGGCTGCATCCACATTGGAGAGATAACCTGGTTTGACACCGCTTTAATTGCCTTGGCTCAAGGCTATGGGATTCTGGGAGTTGGAGTTTGTTGTGGGGCTGGACCCCACAACAAACTCCAACTCCCAGAATCCCATAGCCTTGAGCCAAGGCAATTAAAGCAGTGTCAAACCGGGTTATCTCTCCAGTGTGGATGCAGCTGTCATCTGCTTTTCATGACTCCTGCTTTCTCTCCTGTTCCAGTCTGCAGATTCAGACCTACCTTACCCTCCGCCGCAGCGAGAGCCCAACATCTATATGGTCCCTCAAGGAATCAAGCCTGTTCTTCAACGTACCGCCATCGAGGTGGGTGCAGGGGACCTTCGAAACACCTTGCTAAAGATTTCCAAACCTTTTGAGGAAAAGAGAAGTGGCATTTCTCTAAGGCGGTGATTCCCAATCGTTGGCCCTCCAGATGTTTTGGACTTCACCTCCCAGCATTCTTGACAGTTGGCCAAGCTGGCTGGGGCATCTGGGAGCTGAAGTCCAAAGAAGCTGGAGGACCAGGGTTTACGAACCACTGCTCTTAAGGTATTGTTGCTGATGTGCGAAGATGCAATTGCTTGGTCCCAACAATAAGGTTTAGACTTTTTTAAATTAATTTTTTAAAAAACAAATTAAAATAATAAAAAACATATGACATCCATTCCATCACATTTTGAATAGATCCAAATACAATGGCATAATAACATCAAAAGGTGGGAAGAAATAAGGTGGAAAGGAAAATACAAAAGAATACAACATGAACCGATTCCATGATGAGAAGAGTTTCTTACAGTATTGCATTTCAGCTATAATTCTCCATAATAATAATTTCCAATATAATAATTATAATCCCTTCTTTTACCAACTTTTCTCGTTCAAACCTTATCCTCTTTCTTTACCTTTCTTGCTACAAGTTCTCTTCCAAATCCCCCACAATCTCTCCATCTTTTCTCACTATAACCAACTCCTTTCCATTTTACCTAACCTAAACTTCCTTCCTTCTCAAATTTCTTTTTTTTTTAAAAAAATTATTAATAAAACTAATCTACACAGAGCAACATATAAAATTCAATATACCTCGTACATATCGAAAGATTAACCATGTGTGAAACCCCCCCCCAAAATTTAGACTTCCACTTCTGCTTAATCTACTATAATCTGTTTTCTAGAACATTTGTTTAGCTTCTGATTCTTCTAACTTTTCATCTCCCTTTTGAATATTGATTATAAGATACCTTGCCAAACAGATTGAAACATTATTTAAAATACTGGATTGATATGATGATGAAGTGCAAAAATGCATGGCCTAATGTAGCCAGAATGCAAAAAGAAGGGAGCCCTATATCACAGTTTGTCATCATCAAGACTCTCACAACAACCCAGATGTCACAGAAGGATCAGAAAAGGATTCGTGTATCTGATGTGACCAGGTCGAAACCTCAGTCTTTTTCCCTTTGCTCAGTGGTTGCACCAGTTCCTTACTCCCTGGCACTTTTTTGGGCATCTTGCTTCTTCTCTCCAACCACAGATCTTGGCCTGGGGACTCCGCAGCATGAAGAGCTACCAACTGGCCAGTGTGACTTCTCCCAGTCTCCAGGTGGAGTGTGGCGGCCAGATGGTCCAGTCGTGTGTTATCAAGAACCTCAAGAAGAACCCCAACTTTGACCTCTCCGTTCTCTTCATGGAAGTGGTAAGAGTTTAACTCCTTCCTAGAGTTTGGAAAAATTTCTTTTTTTGCAATACAACTCTCAGAATCTCCCAGCTACCGCAGCCCTTGCCTGGAGGTTTCCTGGAATAGAGTGGAAAGGGATTGCAATGGATCTCTTGTCCAAAGCCTCTGCAATGCAGGAACACAGAGCTAAAGCTTTGCCAAATGATGGCTGTGCAACTTCTGTGTAAAAGCTTCCAAAGAAGGAAGTTGCTGTCCCTTTGAACTCTTTGTACAGACTCCCAGCTTCCCCCAAGAACCAACCCTATTCTGCCATGCAGGAAGACACCATCAGAGCCCTCCTTGGGGCAGATGGCTATCCAGCCTCTGTTTAAAAAACAGTCTCCACAAAAGGAGACTCCATCACTCTCCAAGGGAATGCCTTCCACTTTGAACAGCCATTACTGTCAGAAGGTTCCTCCTAATGTTGAGCTGGAATCTCTTTTCCTGTAGCTTCCATCCATTGTTCCTGGTCCTATTCCCTGAAGCAGCAGAAACCAAGCTTGCTCCATCCTGAATATGACACCCCTTCACATATTTAAACAGGGCTATCATATCACCTCTCAATCTTCTCTTCTCTTTAGGCTGAATATACCCAGCTCCCTAAACTGTTCCTCATAGGGCTTGGGGGTTTCCAGGCCTTGCACTATTTTGGTTGTCCTCCTCTCCTCAGTTGTTGACTTTTGAAGTTGTCCCTAGAAGGGATTCCTGGAGATCAGTGATTGACATTAACAGAAACCTGGAGCCCCTTTCTCTTGCTCAAGGACAGGAGACAGAGAAGAAACCCATAACATGTGCGTCCGCATTTATTCATAAGGAAAGGAATCTACTCTTCCACTTGTATTTCCTTGCTGGGATAACTGTGTCTGCCCTTGTTCCAGCGCCTGCCGAGAGAAGACCTCTACAGTCCCCCCATCATCATCAAAGTCATTGACAACCGTCCCTTTGGCCGAAAGCCGGTGGTGGGGCAGTGCACCATCCGATCGCTGGAGGGATTCTTCTGCGATCCTTACAAAGAGGAGGCTGACTTTCCCGAAACACACGCAGGTGAGGAAGCCAATGGTGGAAGACACTGCGGTAGCAGTGGTTGGGAATCAAAGGAGGCACCAATGGCAGCTACAAGGAATGGGGGGGGGGGGGGGGGGAGGAACCCTCTTCAGCACTGTCCATGGTCCTGAACCTGTTTGTGGGGCAGAAGCCACTGGATAGTTCCTTTAATACTTGAGGCTGCATCTGCACTGGAGAAATAACCCGGTTTGGCACTGCTTTAACTGCCCTGGCTCAAGGCTATGGATTTCTGGAAGTTGGAGTTTGTTGTGGGGCCCAGAGCAGAATGGCCTTTTCTCCCCAGAGTTCAGTAAACAAGTCTTCTGTATAGCAAATTATTATTTAATCTAGTGAACTGCATTTTGCTACAAAATTTTCTCATTTAGTCCTATATTGGTGCACTCCTATAACATTCATGCAAAAAACTGGTTTAAACCCAAAAATCCTGGTTTAAATCAAAACAGATCCTAACCCTGCCTTCCTCTGAAGAAGAACTTTTGTTGGTAGGTTGATTAGCTAATGACATTGTCATAATGAACATTAAAAGAAAATAACTTGAGAAAGGGTGAGTCAAGGTAAAGACAGAATTTGATGTGGTTCCCATATGGGCCAAGTCCCTTCCACTCCCCAAACTTGCCAAAAAAAATCTAATTTTTTAAAAAATTTATTTATTTATTTTGCAGATGATGTCAGCCTGACTCCTAAAGATGATGTTCTTATTGATATCGATGACAAGGAACCTCTCATTCCGGTCCAGGTAATCTCATGGTGGGATGAAGGGAAAGGAGTATTAATCCTTCTGTTTTCTTAATAACAACAGAGCTGAAATTGCCATTGAGATGACTACTGCTAGTTATTACTTCTTCTTCTTCAAGATTTTTCAAGCAATGCAAAACAATATTTGTAATGAAATGACTTTTGATACATGCTGATCTAGAGTACCCAAGCCAGGTTTTTCATGGGAAAACCAGAAAGACCCTTGAAAGTTTCTAGTGCTGGACAATTTGTTGTGGGCTCCATTCTCAGTACTCTTCTTCCTCTTCTTGCTCTTCCTTTATGGAGGCTAAATATCAGATTCTGGATCTGAGCACTTTGTGGGTCCTGAAAAGGACTTGGCTATTCGATGGGTTGTGGAGTGGTATTGGTGGATACTGAAGTCAGTGTGGAAAGTAGGCAGGCTACTTAGTGTTCTATCTCACAACATAGTTTGTCAGAAAATGCAGCACTTCGGAAAACTATTCCCCTGTGGTTTTTTGTGGGTTTTTCAGACTACGAGACCATGTTCTGGAAGAGTTTGTTCCTGACGTTTTGTCAGCATCTGTGGATGGCATCTCCAGAGAATGCTGGCATGGAAGAGAGTGGGGTATCGATATTGTTGGTTGAATATCAAGGCCTCAGGGTTTCTATTCTATGTATTGTGTGGGTTTTTTTTTTTAACATGTTGTAAGCCTCCCTGAGTCCCAGCCTTGGGAAAATGACTGGATATGTAAAATAATAATTTAATTAATGGTCTGTTGTCTTCTGGGAATCCCCCTCACCCTGCAAATTCCCCTGTGCTCTGCAGATTCAAATGCAATGGTACGGGTGCAGGACTTTGAAAATTGTAAAATCATAAATGTTGGAAAGGAACTCATGGGCCATCTAGTTCAGTCCACAGGAAATCTATTGGTACAAGGACCTTTTTGGTAGTCCATGTTTCATGCTCTTCCAAGAAATAATAATTCCACTCTATTCTATTTTGGTCAGGCCTCACTTGGAATAATCCTGTGTCCAGCTCTGGGCCCCACAATTCAAAAAGGATGTTGAGAAACTGGAGCCATGTGTCCAAATGAGGGCAACTAAAATGGAGATGGGCCTGGAAACCATCCCTTATGAGGAACAACTTAAGGAGCTGGGTATGTTTGGCCTGGAGAAGAGACGGTTAAGAGTTGATATGAGACCCCTGTTTAAATATTTGGAGGGATGTCATATTGAGAAGGGAGCAAGCTTGTTTTCTGCTGCTCCAGAGAATGGGACACAGAGCATTGGATGCACAGTACAGGAAAAGAGATTCCACCTCAACATTAGGAAGAACTTGCTGCTCAAACTTGCTGTTTGACAGTGGAAGACGTTGCTACTTCAGAGTGTGCTTGAATTCCCTTCTTTGGAGGTTTTTACAGAGGCTGGATGGCCATCTATTGGGAGTGCTTGGATTGCGTCTTCCTAGTTGGTAGAATGGGTGGCCCTTGGGGTCTCTTAATTCTATGATTCCATGAAGAAAGTTGGGAAACATAAGATCATGTGGCATTTCTCAAAACTATTCCTCCTTCCTCTCATTTGCTCACTTTGGATCTGAGCCTCGGAGCCGGAGGGCTGGTGGGTTACCATCGGGGTTCCTTTGCTCACTCATAGACGGAGATTTGAACTGGTCCCTGGAAGCATGCTCCAGGGTTTGCTGTGGATTACACCATGCTCTGTGTGGTTTCTTTCTATTTGCCTTCGGCTCCACTAAACCCTTTTCATGAGAAAAAGCAAAGCAGTCTTTTGCTTGATAGACACAAGAATCATAGACAGTTTCTCCCTGTTCCAGTGGCTTTAGGTGATTCTTCTCCTTCCCTTTCCCCATTCTGAGAAAGTTAGAGATGTGCATCTAAGATCTGGCCTGATGGAGTGGTTGAGTCTTGACCTATGACTCTGGGAGACCAGGGTTCGAATCTCTGCTCTGTCCTGGAAACCTACTGCGTGGCTTTGGGCAAGTCCTGGCCAGAGGGTTCTGCTCAGCCTCAGAGGAAGAAAATGTTGAACCTTCTTTGAAGAAATCCTGCCAGGAAAACTGAGCTGAGAGTGGTGTAGTAATTCTAGTGTTTGCCAAGGACTCTGGGTTCGAATCCCTGCTCAGCCACTGGATGACTTTGGGCAAGTCAGACTCTCTCATCCTCTGAGGAAGGCAATGGCAAACCTCCTCTGAATCAATCTCTATGAGACTGCCACCCTAAGCCAAAGCTAACTTGGAAAGTCTATAATTATAACAAGTTTAAGACTTAAAGACTCTGACATTTTTTTCTTTTAAATGGAGATTTTTTTTTGTTTCATCAATAGTCCAGAATCAGGATTATTTCCTGTCCATATATTACAGGGGTTGGCAAAGTGTGGCTGCCCAACTCTTGTTGGAAAAGCAACTTTTTGCACTCTCTTGGTCATCATAGCTAATGGTGCAGGATACTGGGAGCTGTAGTGCAACAAGTTCTGGAAGGCTGTGTGACTCCTCATCCCTGGCATATACCAATCTGTCAAACCATTGCTTTTACCAAAAGATTTTTGTACCAACAGGCATGATTTAGCAGGATGCATTTCAGGACAAGTCCCCCCTCCCCTTTCCAATCTCTGCCAAGATCCTGGGCACCTTAGTTGCTCTGGACCCATCTGGAGGGGGACATTATTTTCCTTTATCTGGATGACACCTTTGCAAGGTGACCCTTTCTCACCTGAACCCTCTCAGATCTCCAAACCACTCCAGATTCTCTCACTCCAGAGTGAACCTCGAGAAAAAGAAGATGCCCCAACACACTCAGACACTGGATCATTTAGAGGTGACTCTGGACAAGGCCCAGGACGAGATGTTCCTTTCTGAGGACAGACAGGAAGAGGTCAGGGATCGGGGCTCTCTGAGTGCTTGTTTCAGCGTGCTTGGACCTCATGATGTTCTCATGCTCCCTGGGAATGTCTCCCTTTCACAGGGAAATGACAGGAGGGCCTCATTTTCATGCCAGCTCCTCCTGAGAACATCATTCTTCCCTTTCAGCTGGACATCATCAACACGAGGTACCGTTCCTTTCTCATCTCCTCACCATAGTCAAGGATTCCTAGCCAGTGACTAGTAGGCTAGCTGAGAAGGTGCTTCCTGAAGGACTCTCTTGGCTTCTGGTTGTGGCTAAGGCTTGAAGGAACTTGCAGTGAAAACCTTGGGGGTCTTGGGCAGCCAGCAAGTCTGAAGAGCAGTGGTCTGTTGGGGCTGAAGCTTCTCAAGCCATCCTTGTTTCCGCTCCAAACTGGGTTCTTCCATGTCTTCATACACATGGGAACCGCTTCATCCAAGGTTAATATCCATCTTGACTGAGGGATCAGAGCCAGGAACCTACTTGGTTTTAATCTAGGCTGAAATCAGTTCTAGATCAACACAAGTCAAGCAAGTTTCCAGGACAGAGAGCTCAACAACTGTCGAAAAACATTTCCATTGGTTACAGAAAGAGTTAGGATTCCTGGATTCCCAACATCTCTGCAAGTCGGTTTCAGTTATTGAAGCTTTTTTTTGGGATGGAAGCTGTGTTGTCTTTGTGTGTGATGAGATATTGCATAATTTTGTGCATTTTCGAATTGGCCTCACTTTCTTCTTCTTTCAGGATGGTGATACATTCCTCCCATGTGAAAAAGTCCATAGCAGTTCACTTAGGGGCCTGGATATGTTTAGACAGTGGAACAGAATTTATAAATTCAACGTTTTTCCGAATGTACCTATTCCTGGGATGACTCGTGGTTGCATTTGGATTGCCTTCCAATTGCATTCGGCGTTGCTTGATATTCTTTTGCAAAATTATCTAAAATATCATGGACGACTTCAGATTGACCCTGGGTTAACCTTCCAATTTTCCCTGTGTGAAAAAGTCCAGTTGCAACACGCTGCACAACTGAATGTGCCAAGAAAGGTGAAAGGCACTACTCAGCTGAGAGCAAGACCGAAATGGACTGGCCTCTCGTTGGAGAGCGATTCAATGGTTGTGTGAACCGGGGTTTGCTTTGGCTGCCATTGCTTCGGTTTGGCTCGTCCCTTTCCAAACGCAGGCCGAAGGGACAGATGTCTTTAATACCAGCCGGTCCTCACTGAGACCGCAAATGGCTGGGGCCCTCCAGACGGCCCCCTGCCCCCCTTCCGGCCCGGTATGGCACCTTTCCCCCCAATTAGGCCGAGCGAGGAAATTCCTGAGCAAGCTTATTATTCCAACAGTCCCCTTTGTGTTTGCCTATGGGTAGAAGAGAAATTTCCCCTTGTAAACTCACTTTATGGGAGCTGCGTGCGGAGAGCCTTGTGGGCACAGAGCTGGGAGGGCACAGCTGCTGAGAAAGGGCAGCCTCTCCTGAAAAGGAAGGACCCAGATCAGCAGACCGGCCGCTCTCTGTGGTCTTGGCATTGCAGGGTGGCAGAGTTGGAGAAGGAATGCTCTGCGTCTGGGTGCCATCTTCCTTCCCACTTGGAGGGCCAGGGCAGGAGTGTGTTGGACCCAACTCTGTTGGGTCATGGCCAGCCTCTCCCCATAAAACCCTAATGGGCTTCCCCAGTGAGGCCAAAGAGCTCCATTTTCCTCTACAGTTCCTCTCAAAGTGGCAACAGGATGTGACACTCTTTGCCATTTTGAGAGGGATTGCAGAGGATTATGGAGGTAGTAAAGAGAGCTGGCATGGTTTAGCGGTTAGGACTCTGGACACCAGCGTTCAAATCCCGGCTCAGACTTGGAAACCCACTGGCTGACCTTGGGCAAGCTTCAGATGAAGGCAATGATGGCAAACTCCCCCCCCCTTTTAAAAATAATTTGTATTAAAATTAAAATTAAAATTCATACGATGAATATTATACAATACATAAATCTATCTATTATCTATCTATCTATCTATCTATCTATCTATCATCTATCTATCTCGGGGAGGTAATCTTCCATCTTCTATTCTCAATACTTTTTCAATAAATGGTGGCAAACCTCCTCTGAACAAATCTCGCCAAGACAACCCCATGAAGGGTTCACCTTAGGGTGAACCATAAGTCAGCAATGGCTTGAAGGCACACAGCTACAACAGAGGGGTTCTGAAATGTAGGGTGCATTTTTTGTGTGTTCTCACATTATATTTTTGTCTGGTTTGGGGGCACTTCAGCCGTGCAGGAAGACAAAATCTAAGCCCTCCCTGGGGCAGATGGCCATCCAGCTTCTGCTTAAAACCCTCCAAAGAAGGAGACTCCACCACCATCCATGGCAACCACGTCTTCCACTGTCAAACAGCTCTTACGTCGGGAAGTTCTTCTTAATGTTGAGGTGGAATCTCTTTTCCTGCAGTTTGCATCCATTGCTCATGTCCCAGTCTCTGGAGCAGCAGAAAACAAGCTTGCTCCATCCTCAATGTGACATCCCTTCAAATATTGAAACACAGCTATCATGCCACTCCTTAACCTTCTCTTCTCAAGGTTAAGCATATCCAGGCCCCTAAGCTGGGAGGGATTTGATGGTGTCTTCTTGCATGGCCAAATGGTGTTGGACTGGATGACCCTTGGGGTCTCTTCCAATCCTAAGATTCTGTGATTCTATGAACACAGCACTTTATTACATGCAGAGGCACACAGACACACATCCAGACTCCCAAAGTGACCAAACGTCAGCCTGGAAAACCTGGAAGTATATAGATTTTCTGATGGGAACATTTGGGGCAACCAACTCATTCCTGCTTGACAACCACCCCAGACCTCCTTACCCCCAAACATCTCCATTTCTCCTTGAAAAACCCTCTCAAAATGGCACCAGGGAGTGACATGACACCACTTTCTGTGGCCATTTGGAGAGGAAAACTGCAGAGGGAAATGGGGGTACATGGGCATGTTGCATCTCTGTGGGTCCTGAAGAATAGACACCCTGAAGCCTTGCCATTCAACAATATAATAATATAACAATAAAGGTTTATTTCTAGCCCGCCCTATCACAGAGAATCTGGGTGGGTTACAACAGTAAAATACGTCAACGTTTCAATAAAATCCAAGAGGAAATCAATTCCTATACCCTCCCATTCCTAATACTAAAACAGGATTAAGCAGTCATAGTATGAAAACATTAAAAACAGTAAAATACATTGAACTAAAATTTGGAGGAAAATACGCACATGAGGAGAGGTGTTTCTCATAATCGTGATCATGTTCATGTCAAGTTCGTATCCAGATCTATAGCTATATCTCTATATCTGGGGATGGAAAGGCAGAACAATACACAGATTAACATGGAAATCGCTTCTTCTCAACTAAACATCACAAACATATGTGTGTGTGTATCTATATGTATGTGTATATATATATATATTACACATACACCCCACTCTCTTCCATGCCAGCGTTCTCCGAAGATGCCATCCACAGATGCTGGTGAAACATCGGGAATAAACTCTTCTAGAACATGGCCACATAACCCAAAAAACCCACAAAAAACTATGGGTGCCGGCCGTAAAAGTCTTCGACTTCCCATAGGCCATGGCTGTACCATTTCGGCTCCTGCCCTCAAATATCTTGCCCTGCTTGCTTGCTTGCTTGAGTTGAATCCCATCCTGCTTGTCCTTAAACCTGCTCCTAATTTGCGCTAATTTGAAGCCAAGTGGAGCAGCTCTGTCTGCGCGCTGCAGAAGGTCCTGGCGTTTGGGCTGCCGCTTCAATTGCAAAAGATTAAGCCCCCTTAGATGTGGTGCAGCGTTGGGGGGCAAAGAGGGGCTTGGGTTTGCCGCATGATCTCCCCGTTGGCGCCACAAGATCCAAGGGGATCCCTCCTTCTCGCCAGGCTGCGGCTGCCAAGAGAAGATGAGAACCGAAGAGCTGAGGATGGAGAGGCTCAAGGGTGAAGCTATGGGGTGGGATGGGGGGCAAAATCGGGGCATTGCCTCCCTAAATATCACTTCTGCCTCCCTCCCATGAAATCTTCCTTCAGTCCCCCAATTCCTGGCATGGCCACAACCTAAAACAGTTTTTTAGTGCGGCGTGCTTTGTATTTGCCTTTCGTCTAATTACGTTTTCAATGTGCAAAATGCATAAATAACTATGTGCTTTCTTAATAGAAGTTTTCCATTAAAAAAAACAACAACAACCCCAGTTTGACTGCTTTTGAAAACTCTTTAGTAAAGTTGAGAGTTTAGGTGGATTTTGTTTTAAATTGTTTCAAGCTGCACTTCCTCCAGTTCCCAAACGTCTAGCCTTGCCACAACTTAAAATGCTTTTCAGTGTGGCCTGCTTTGCTTTTGCCTTTCATCAAATTATGTTTTAAATGTGCAAAGTGTTTAAATAACTATGTGCTTTTTTAAATAGTTTAATTGCTTTTAAAAAAAGTCTTTAGTAAAGTAAGAGTCTGCTTTAGATTGTGTCAAGCTGGGTTAGGTCCTTAATTGACAGAAATGTGGGATACTATAATATAATAAATATAATATAATATAAGAAATATTAAATAGATCTTCCTTTAATCCCCAAATTTTTAGCATGTCCACAACTTAAAATGGTTTTCAACATGGTGTGCTTTGCTTTGGTCTTTTAAAAATGCTTTAAAAGTGCAAAACGTTTAAAATAGAATTTTTCACATTTTTAAAATAATTGAATTGCTTTTTTTAAAAAAAGAACTTTTGTAAAGTAAGAGTTTAGCTGGATTTTGTTTTAAATGATTTCGAGCTGCTTTGGGAGCTGCCCTGGGAAAAATGTGGGGTGCAAATAAAATAAAATAAAATAAAATAAAATACTATATAAATACATTACTTCCGCCGAGCATTGGAAATAGAGTTTAGGCATCCAAAGAAAAGGGACAATGAGGGTGACTCGGAAAAGTGAGAAGACAGCAAACAGAAGAGGAATTTTAAGGGTGAACAATTTCCAGCGTCTCAATCTCCAAGGCCAGAAATTTGGGGACGAAGGAAAATATAATGGAAGGGCATAATACTTATTTGGAGGGGCAATATCCTCACTTTATCCCCCTCCTCCTTGTTGCTACACTCCTGGAGTAGCTTCAATATATATATATATATATATATATATATATGCATATATATGTGTGTATGTGTGTATCTCACACATACAAACGAGAGAAACTCATGTACAGTCAGCCCTCCTTATCCATGGATATTTTATCCACAGATTCAAGCATCCACGGCTTGAAAACATTCTTAAAAATTATAAAGTCCAAATGCCAACCTTGATTTTCCATTTTACATAAGGGGCACCATTTTACTATGCCATTGTATTTAATGGGACTTGAGCACCTATGGATTTTGTTACTTATAGAGTGGGGGAATTACAAATCCCAACAGATAACAAGGACCCACTGGAAAATACAGGTCTCCCTTATTCAAAATGCTTGAGACCAGAAGTATTTTGGATTATTTTTAAAATATATTTGCATTTATGTACAAAATGCAACATCTTGGAATGGGGACCCAAGTCTAAACACAAAATTCACTTTATTTTTCATATATGCCTGAAGGCAATTTTGTACACAATATGTTTTAATGACTTTATGCATGAAACAAAGTGTACATTGAATCATCAGAAAGCAAAAATGTCACTATCTTAGCCAGCCATGAAAAAACAAACAAACAAACAAACATTGGTTTCCAGTTGCTACAAACTGAATTCACATTGCAAAAGGCGTTTGCACTTAATCAATATCAATTTGATGAAAAAAGATAATGTCAATTTGTGTCAAAAAGAATCAGTTGGATGGAAAAAAATAAAAGAAATTTGGGTTCCATGGAAGATGAAAGCCCTATGTCCTTCATCATACTTGTGTAGTGGAAATCTACACTCTCATAGTTACACTGTGTTTGTTATATACCAACATGGTACAACAGATGCAACATACCTTCCGATGGTCTCAGTTTGTCAAGAAAAATCCCAATTAATCCTTTGCTGTCCTATTTTCCAAGCTGCCTTTAAAATGTCCCAGATACATTCTCCTCCTCCTACTTTTCCCCTTCATCCTCAGCTTACTTCAGTTGCTGCAAACTCAGTTCAAAATGCAAGAGTAGTTTGCACGCATTTTACTCAGGAGAGAAGAGACGGAAGAAGGGGTGGAATATTGCCTTTCACAATCAGCTCAACCAGTCAACTTAATAGTCGATTTCAGATCTTGGAAAAGTTATTTTCTTGAACCTCAATGTCCAGAATCCTCCAAGACAAATAAGTTTGGGGAGTCTCATACCCACCAATTTTCCCCATTTGAGAGGGACAGGCCTATATATATATATATATATATATATATAAAGATTATACAAAAAATCAGAACAGTAAAGGATGGCTAAAACCCTAAAAAATCTTACAATTATAAAATAAACTTTCAAAAGCATCATATATATATAGTCCTATACAGTTTAAATTGTTTGAAATGGATTGGACAATAGTGACAACTGGTAAGTTGGAGGGTGGACAATTACAGTGGTACCCCGGATTACGAATCCCCCGGGGTACAAAAACCCCGGGGTACGAAAGAGCCGGGGCCGCAAAAATGGCCCCGGCTTACGAATAAATCCCCAGGGTATGAAAAAAAAAAACCCACCCGGCCCCTTTAAATTTGCCGCGCGGTCCGGCAAAAAAAGCAGTCCCCCGGGTTACGAAGACTTCTGGGTTACGAAAGTAATCCCGGAACGGATTACTTTCGTAACCCGGGGGACCACTGTATAAAATTTGTATTAACAAAATCAATAAAAGGGAGCCATTTTTCATAGAAGGGTCCTTGGTTTTGTTGTATTGAGTTACATTTCATTTCATCTAATGGCTTCTCCGTTAGCCATTGGAGGGACAGTCCTACTTAGGCCTCTGCAGTCCCACTAGCAGCTTTTAAAATGTCCCCATTTCTCTCTTCTCCTCCCGCTTTCCCCCTTTGTCCTCAGCTTTACTTTCACTTGTGCAAATAGATTTGAAAGTGCAAGAGTAGTTTGCACTCATTTTACTCGGGAGAGGGTGACATCTTGCCCTTCCCAGTCGGCTCAGGCAAAAGCAAACTGCTGCAGCATCTCCTAGCTTCTCTGTTTCTCACCTTGACCGCTCTCGGGTGTTGCTTGGCCTCGTTTTCATCTGTGAAATTTTGGAAGGTATGGGAAAGACCTATCCGTTTATAACAAAAAGTGACCCAGAAGTCGCTTCCTAGTATTTTCCTTAAAGTCCTCCCTGGACCTAAGTTGGCCCAAGGGAACCAGAATAGTGGTGCAAATGTCTTTTGCTCTCCCAGGAGGCAATGGACATTATTTGGGGGCAATGTTTCACCCTGGGAGCCCAATGTAACCCAATGTAGGCTTCATTTTCCCCGTTCTTGGGTGCATCTGCACTGTAGAAATAATGCAGTTTGACATCACTTTAAGTGCTGTAGCCTCATCCTATGAAATCCTATGAAATCCTGGGCTTTGTTGTGTGACAGTCTTTGCCCTTCTCTTCCAATGAGTGCTGGCACCTCACAAAACTACAAATCCCAATTCCATAGGAAGGAGCTGTGGCAGCTAAAGTGGTGTCAAACTGCATTATTTCTACAGTGCAGATACACCCTGGAATGGGATTAATTCTGGCCTCGTTTCCACTTACAAAAAAATCGGGTTGTGATCTGAATCGATGGTTCGGATTCAACAGCGGAATGTGGTTCCCACTCCATTTGCCCCGCTATCATCTTTTCCCCTGCAAAATAACCCACTTATGGTTCACATTGACAAATGAATCGATTCAAAATGGGCCTGCTCCAGCTGCCAAAGGACAAATTTAAATCGATTCCAATATGCATCTGGTTCACGCTTGCACAGAATCGATTTATTGAAAAAGATGCGGAAAACATCAGCACCAAATAGAAGCGGGTTAAATGGGTCTAGCGCATGGCCCCCTTCTCCGAATTGCTTCAGCGATTCAGTTCAAGTAGAAACCAGGGTCATTTGAATGGGTTCAAACTGATTTGCGATCCAGTTTAAAAGGCAGTGGGAATCAGGGCTTTGTAGTTCAATGTTAATAGATGCTGTGCCCTCCTGTTTTTTGGGGGGGATTCCTTTTAACTGCTGCTCTCCATTATATGAGCTTCTGCTTGTCTATATGTTTGGGTTGTTTCCTTTGTGCAGTTTGGAGAGATGAGGTTATATTTTGTCCATGGGGAAGAAAAAATAACCCAATTGACCGTTGCTTTTTGCCGTCAAATGTTGGACCGGTGTTTGTCTAACCCCGTCACTAACCAAACCTTTTGATTTGTAGCCTGCCGATGGCATGACCAGCTCAGCTTTCATTAACATGCCAACTTCTGGGGCCGATCTCCATGTATGTATTGCTTCATTTCTCACCTAATTACATGAGCTTGTTTGCCTTTGATTTTTTTGTTTTTTCAAACCTTAAGAAAAAAAAAAAAAAGAACTGCTGCAAAAGTAACCTCAAATTAAACTTTGGTGGGGTTTGCCTCACATTCTTCAAGCCATGCAGAAAATATGAGGCAAAACCCAAGTGTATGCTTCTCAGATTTATTTTCCCCGCATTAAAAGAAACTTAGAAGTTGATAGAACCGCAGAACTGGGTTATTCGGTTCATGGGTGACCTGGTAGCTTTGCACCGTTGCAAATAAATAATGCTGGATGGAAATGGTTGGGTCAAGAAATCAGAACAGCGCCATGTCCTTCTGTAGCCCTAAAGCCTATCTTTTCCTTGCAAGCAATTATATTGCATTGGAACACATGAGCAACATTGGAAAGCTTTCCCTTGTGTACTTAGTAATACGCTTGTCCCTCCGTATTGGATAGGGTTAGGGGCACAAGACCACTGCAAATATTCAAACACCACAAATAACAAAAACACTGTGTTTTTACTGAGAGGAAACCTCTCTAGGAATCTCTAGGTCCTCCAGGGCAACTCTGTGGTCAATGTCCAGCAGGCACTGACCATAGAACTGCACCGGAGGAGCTACAAAGGCCTAGTAGGGTATTCTCTCTAGGAATCTCTAGGTCTTTTAGTGCAACTTTTGAAGTTGACCAAAGAATCTCCAGGTCCTCCATTGCAACTCTGTGGTCAACATCTGCCAGAAGCTGACAAAAGAGTCATGTTGGAGGAAATCCCCACAGAAGTGTTTTCTCTGGGGAGTTTATCACACGGAGGGTGGATTGGTAAAATCCTGTGCAGAAATGGGTTTTAAAAATCTGTTAGATGCGTTGGCACGAAAGAGAAATAACGAGAAAATAATCCGAACAGAAAGCTGCTTTGTACTTTTGGAATTTAGCAAAAGTAAAAAGGAGCTTGTTTTGACAACTTTGCATTTGGCTTATTTTCGCGTTATTTCTCTTTCACACAAACGGTGTCCGAAAATCATTCCGCAAAAGCAGATTTTTTCAACTTTCTGTTTGGGTTAACCCCAGACGTCGTCTGAAAAACAACCTGCAAATGCAGGTTGTTTTCAGTTTAAATTTAGTTTCTGCATGCGATTCATCCCGTGTGATAAACTCCTATGAACTTCTAGGTTCTCCAGCGCAACTCTAGGGTCAACTCCTGGCAGAGTTGCGCTGGAAAGAACATATTCATTAAACTCGCAAACAATAAAATCTGCAAAAGCCAAAACCGCAAACGTGGAGGGCCAACTGTACAAATTTGGGAGCTTTTGGTAACATTCAGAAGTCAGAAAACATGCTCAATGACCTCCTCGTTTTTTTTCCCCCCTTCAAGAAAGGGGAATGTGTTTTCATTTTAGCCCAGCTGAAACGATGTGAAACGGCCAGCTTGCAAGTCATTAATTTAAAATAAAGGTGGCGAAACCATCGTCAGCAAGCGATCACTCCTTTCATGTGCGCCGCTCTAACCTGAATGTCATTATGCAGAATAAACCTCACTTTTGGAAGAGCTGTTGACATCTTGGGGGAGGAGGCCGGCTAGCTTTGGTAGGGAGCTCTTGTCTGGAACTAGGAACGTATGGCAAAGGAGGTTTGCACTGAGGAAACAGAGTTGCTGCGGGTTGAAATTGTGACTGAAGGTGGAGGAGAGGGAGGCTTTCAGGTTGCAGCTGGGAGCATTTGGTTAAAGCTTCTCCAGGAAAGTTGAAGGCTCAAAATTGAATCCGTTTGCACAGAGGAATGTAAGGACAACCTTACGGCCTCACTGCTAGATGGATTGCATGCCAGCCATCAAGAGGAACATGGAATCAGAAGGATCTCAAAAGACCAAATGTTGGTCCTCCAAATGTATTAACCTCAGCTGCCAGAAGCCCCAGCCAGTTTGGCCAATTGTCAAGGATTCTGGGAGGTGAAGTCGAAAAGTTTTGCAGGACTGCAGTTTGGGAACAACTGGTCCAGAAGGTCTTCCTAATCTCATTTCTTGTACGGTGAACACAATGGTTAGTGTCTTAGTCTCTAGAAAGCACTAGAAAATAAACTGGCTCCATCTTCCACCTGACATCCCTTCAGGTATTTCAAGATGGCTATCAATACCACCTCCCAGGGTGCATCTACTCTGTAAAAACAATACAGTTTGACACCTTTTAAAGTATTATAGCTCCATCCCATGGAATAATGGGATTTGTAAGGCAAATGCAGCCTCTAACCCCCAACAGTTGTCCACTTTTAGCAAGTGGTCTAGTTCATAGCTTGGCAAGGTTAATTTTTTTGGACTCAAAATGACCAGAACCTCCCAGTCATTTTAGGAGTCAAAATCCAAAAAGGTAAGCTTAACAAGTTTTGGTCTAGTCACACCAAGGGGCAACATTTGATGTTGAATTGTGCAAATTTCTCCTTTTGCAAATGTATTTCCCCCATGCATTCCAGAACATGAGGCTACTTGGGTAGGTGGTACATGTTTAGTCTTCTGTGCACCAAGGCCATAAGGTCACCAGACCTTCTGGGGCAGACTATGGAAGTGCCAAGGTTCATAGAATCATAGAGTTGGAAGATACCCCAAGGGTCATCCCATCCAACCCGCTTCTGCTATGCAAGAAGACACAATCCAAGCTCTCCCGGGGACAGATGGCAATCCAGCCTCTGCTTTAAAACCCCCAAAGCTCCACTGGCCTCCAAGGCAGCAGCATCTTCCAATGTTGAACAGCTCTTGCCATCAGGAACTTCTTCCTAATGTTGAGCTGGAATGTCTTCTCCTGCAGCTTGCATCCGTTGCTCCACATTCTAGCCTCTGGAGCAGCAGAAAACAAGCTTGCTCCATCTTCCATATGACACCTTTTTAAACACTTAAACAGGACTATTGTATCACCTTTTGTTCCCAATACATTCTGCAGCTGAATGGTGGGCCACATCACGCCAACATCATCCATGCCCATTCAAGGCCTGACCATGGAGAATGGACAGGAGGCATGAAAACCTTATTGTGGTTGTGTCAGGACAGTGTAGTGTGCATCTCCACATGTGGAGTTACACATTACCTTTGCTATGCAACATTTTTTCTGAATGACAATGTTGTATAATGTAACCGGGACAGGAAATATGCAACTGAATGCACAACCAGATGCTTGTTCCTGTGCAGTTCTCATTCATGCTCATCTATGCAATTCAGTGCTCATCAGTGCACAGCAAGCATCTTTTTGCACCCTGAGTGCAACTCCAGCTTGGCAACCATGAATACCAAATATGGCTGTTTCACATCAGACAGAAATGTCCAACCGCTTCCAAAAGGGAACCTACACACGTGTGAGATGCCAATAGGATTCTGGCCATAGAGTCCCTAGAAGACCCCTTTCCATGCGAGGCACATTATACCAGTGAAATGTACTTGATTCTTTGTACTCTTTGGAGACATTCAGAAAACCTCCAACTTTCCTAGAGCTTAGCAGATTTCATAAATAAAGATCTTTCCAGCATCGCTGGGGTGATGGAAACCAGCATGTATGTGTTTGGAGGACTGGAGGAGGGATGTCAATTTAATTTAATGGTGAACCATAACATAAATGGAAGCGCCCCCTTCTCATCTGCCCAAGACCCATCGCTTTCCAAAAGCTTTTGTGCCTCCCACCCGGCCGGTCTTTCCCTGCTGTATCTGAGACAAATAAGCCATTAAGCGACAAGTTAGCACACGAAAGGCGAGCCAGAAAACATGTGAGCCGAAATCTGTAAACTATTTGGAGTAATTGGTTATTTGCTGTGCTTGCTAGTCTCAGAATGGGAGAGCATATTTTATGGCCTCTCCGGTTACCCTTCCCTGGAAGAGCCACCGGGATCAAATGTCTCCAGATGAAGGCTGACAATCGATATCCAGCCTCAAGACTGGGCAGAGACAAGGATGCCAGGCGGGCATTCCTGTGGTTGCCTCCCATGAACGTAACCACAAGGGCCTCCCCATGCTGCTTCATCTAGGATCGGGTTGCCAAGGCCAGGCCCTAGGAGAGCTCTGGACCCGGGGAGAACTGCCTGCTGAATTTCCTTCACTGCAGGAGGATGGGAATCTGGATCTTCTATTATTAATGGCTGGAATTCAGCATCATACTTATGAACATGCCACCTGGATATGGAGAGAAGGTTAAGAGGGGACATGATAGCTTTGTTTAAATATTTGAAGGAGTGTCATACTGAGGATGGAGCAAGCTTGTTTTCTGCTGCTCCAGAGAATAGGGCCCGGAACAATGGATGCAAGCTACGCGAAAAGAGCTTCCACCTAAACATTAGGAAGAACCTCTAGGTCTGGAAACCATGAAGCCCTATGAAGAGAGAGATTTAGGGAGCTGAGTATGTTTAGCCTGGAGAAAAGAAGGTTAAAGGGTGATAGGATAGCCCTGTTTAAGTATTTGAAGGGATGTCATATTGAGGAAGGGGCAAACTTGTTTTCTGCTGCTGCAGAGACTAGAACATGGAACAATGGATAGAAATTGCAGGAAAAGAGATTCCACCTCAACATTAGGAGGAACCTCCTGACAGTAAGGGCTGTTTGACAGTGAAACACACTCCCTTGGAGATTTTGGTGGAGTCTCCTTCCTTGGAGATCTTTAAGCAGAGGCTGGATGGCCATCTGTCAGGATTGCTTTGATTGTGAATTCCACAAGGACTGGATGACCCTCGTGGTCTTTTCCAACTCTGATTCACAATCCCTACATCCTTGGAGACCAGGGTTCGAATCCCCGCTCAGCCATGGAAACCCACTGGGTGACCTCCGGTATGTCACCCTCTCTTAGTTGCAGAGAAAGGCAATAGCAAACCTCCTTGGAACAAATCTCTGAGGCAACGTGGTTGTTTCATTGTTGGACTAGGAATCCAGGAGACCAATGTTGGAATCCTCGGTTATCCATGGAGACCTAATGACCCTAGGCAAGTCCCATGCTCTCAGCCTCAGAGGAAGGCAAAGGCAAACCCCCTCTGAGCAAATCTGGCCAAGAAAACCCATGCTAGGTTTGCCTTGTGTGTGTCTGCATGTGTGAGCTCTCTAGGAATCTCTAGCTCCTCCAATGCAACTCCACTGGACATTGACCATTCATACTGCAGGGTCTAGAGCAGAGTTTCCCAAACTATCTTTCTCCAGATGTTTAAACTTCAGCTCCCATTATTCCTGATTGTTTGCCAGACTGGCTAGGGCTTCTGGGAGCTGAAGTCCACAAAACACCCAGAGGACCAAAGTTTGGGAATCACTGATCTAGAGGTTCTTAGAAAAGACAGTTGTAGGTCCTCCAGTTCAATTATACGGTCAACAGAGTTGTGCTGAAGGGCCTAGAGATTCCTAGAGAGGTGTCCTTTTAGAGTCAAAAAATATTTGTGGTTTTTCCACTTTTGTGGGGGTCATATCCCCAGTGAATGTGGAGGGCCCACTGTTCTCTATTGTTGCAAAGCAAAAGCGAATTAACAGCATTTGGGGAGATTGCAAGTCCCAGAATCTCCTAAAGGTTAGCCGTAGTCCCCAAAAGTAACTTTCTCAAGCCCTGGCCATGAGAATGCTTTCAATCTGTCCCCTTTTTGTGCGAGGAGACGGTTCTTTGCCTAGGCTTTTCCCTTTTGACACAGAACGATTAGCGTCCTTTCCAATTAACATTCCAGCTGTTTTTCCTGGCACATTACTTTTTTTAAAAAAAATATGTATTTTTTTTTTAAAAAAGTCTCATAACATCAATCCAAAAAGAATCAAAAGAAACCTCTGACCCATATTTCTTTGTCTTGGGGCTGCGGAAGATACCAGAGGTAAGTCATCAAGTTACAGAAAGTGCTTTCTTTGTAACTCGGCACCTGCGGAATGTCATAATAAAGCCATTTTGGTCAGAACGTCGTTTTTTTCCCCCTCTTCTTCTTTTTTTTAAAAGAAGAGTGCTGAAAGGGGAAATTTATGTAATATTTCTCCAAAGGAGAAGAAAAAGTGGTGGTGCTGGGGAGAGGTGCCAGCCCAGTGCCTCTTTGAGAGAGAAGGACTCGAAGGATGGCTGGCTGGCCACCAACTTCCATAAACCCTGATTAAGGCTCCGCCATGAGGTTAGTGCCATGGAATTTTGCGGAATTCTAAAATGAGATATTTATTTGTCTAGGGATGTTTCGCGGGCTACAAATTGCTCCTTCATCTTGGCTCCAACCAACCTCAGAATTGTCAAATATATATATATATATATATATATATATATATATATAATGGAATGGCTGACATCCTGTTAGATATTTACAGTGGTCCCTCCACATTGGCTTGGGTTAGGGCCGAAGGACCCCCATGAATGTGGAAAAACTACAAATAAAAACCACACACTATTCTTTTTACCTAAGAGAACACCCCTCTATATGAATTTCCGGGTCCCCCCTATGGCTAGAAAAGCCAATATGATTCTAGGACGCATCAATAGAGATACAGTGTCTAGATCAAGGACAGTCATACTGCCACTCTATTCTGCTTTGGTCAGGCCTCACCTGGAATAATCCTGTGTCCAGTTCTGGGCAAAACAATTAAAAAAAGATGTGGAGAAACTAGAGCGTGTCCAAAGGAGAGCAACTAAGATGGTGAAGGGTCTGGAAACTGTGCCCTATAAGGAAAGACTTAGGGAGCTAGGGATGTTTAGCCTGGAGAAGAGATGATGTCAAAAAGGGGTTGAGATCCCACCTCAGCATTAGGAGAAACGTCTTGACAGTAAGAGCTGTTTGACTGTGGAAGACGCTGCTGCCTCCATGGGCAATGTATTCTCATCCTTTGGAGGTTTTGAAATGGAGGCTGGACAGCCATCTTTGATTGAGAGTTCCTGCATGGTAGAAGGGGGTTGGACTGGATGGCCCTTGGGGTCTCTTCTAACTCTAGGATATTACGAAACTATGATAGGATTTCCCAATATATTGATTAACCATCCAATCATTGATTTATTGTGTCTTCCTGTATGGCAGAATGGGGTTGGACCAGATGGCTCCTTGGCTCCCAGCTCTGTGATTCTATATAGGACTCATAATTCTATGATTCTAACTTCTGGATCCAGCCTATCACTGCACTATGGTTAAATCCATTGCTACCTCTCTGTGTCTTTCCTGGGATTTATAACAAGGGAATCTGGTCCAAATCACTGACTCTTAGGAACATAAAATTGCCAGGGTTTCCCAAGAATTATCTCGTCCATCCTTCTGCCATGCATTAGTTCACAGGGAAAGCATCTCTGAATGGTGGTCCTGCTCCAACTTCTTTTGAAAAACCTCCAAGGGAGAGTCCACCACCAGGCTCTGAGGGAGTCTAATCCACTATCAAACACTGTTTACAGCCAGGAAATTCTTTCTGTGGCTGACTTGGAATTTCCTTGCCTGTAACTTTAATCCATTGTTTCAGTCCTTGCCCTTCAGTACAGTAGAAAATAAGCTTGCTCCATCATTCATATGGCATCCCTTCTGAAATTGAAAGATGGCGATCATATCACCTCTCCCTCTTCTCTTCTCCAAGTTAAATGTACAAAAAATCATTTATAGACCATCTGGCTTGGCTTCTGCTGCACACGGTTCCGCTTGATAATATATCCTCCTTGAATTGTGGTGCCCAGATTTGGATGCAATATTCCAGGTGAGGTCTAACCAAAGCAAAATGGAGAGGCACTATATGACATCCTTTCATGATAAAGTTTATCACATGGGAGGAATTTCTCTCAATTTTGAAAGAAATGGAAGTGAGGCCAGTTCGGAATTGAGTAAATTTGCTAGTTCAGCAAATTTACTTGATTGCGTATTGACACTGCATTGCGTTCAGAACTGCCCGAAGTTGCCTCCCCATGCTCAAAATTGCATGTGATAGTTTTTCACGCAATCACGCGAAACCCCATGATTGCATTCAGATTGCCATTGGATTATACTTCCAATTCCCTTCGTGTGATAAACTCCATAGACATCCCTTGATCTGGACATTATAATTCTCTTTTGGGCTGCTGTCACACTGCAGAAATGAAGCAGTTTGACGCCACTTCACCTGCCATGACTCAATGCAATGGGAATTCTTGGGTTTATAGTTTTGTGAGACACTTCAACCATCTCTGTCAGAGAGCTCTAGGGCCATGACAAACTACCAATCCCAGGGCTCCATAGCATTGAGTCATGCCAGTTAAAGTGGTGTCAATATGTTTTATTTCTTTAGTGTGGCAGTAGACCTAATGTAGTCCAGAAGTACATTGGTTTTTTCCCCCCCTGCCATGTCACACTGTTGTCTCATTCATCACATCCCTCTCTGTTTCCCATTCTCTTCACCTTCAGGCTACAGCTTCCACTGCCTTTGTCTGCCAACAACCATTGCTAAAACTGGACTTGCCAATTCATTTCCATACACAAAGGATTTTGAATTTGAATTGACATCTCACACGCTAATGGCATGTATGTGTCTGTCCCTGGCTTTCAGCTCTGTCAAATGCATCTTAGGAAGTAGACTCAAGCCCATGAAAGTTCATGCTGCCAACTTCTTCCTTTCAGTTAGTCTCAAAGGGACTACAAGATCTTTATTGTATTTTATTTGTTATTATAAGCTACCTTGATCCTGCGAGACAGGCAGCATATAAATAAAATTATTATTATAATATTATTATTAATCATTATCATTATATCATCTCTTTACATACTGTTGCCTCGTGTTGAGTTTGGGATCTGCTAAGACCCTGGCTTCTTTTTGCATTCACTGCTCTCAAGGCAAGGAGTCAGCAAATCTTATGTTTTCCTTCTTTGGCCATTATCATTATGTTGAAGTCACAGTTCTCTGATCACTTCCACAGTTGTGGATAACAAGCATGACATTTTTCTCCATCTCCCAACCCTTCTTTTTCTTCTCTTCTTTCAGGAGGAAGAATTCATCGATTGGTGGAGCAAGTTCTACGCTTCCACGGGGGAGCGAGAGAAATGTGGCTCCTATTTGGAGAAGGGCTTTGACACTCTGAAGGTAAGGATGCTGTGCATGGAGTCTTCCCTTGGATGGCTATTGTGTGCTTTCAAATCATTTCCAACTTCTGGTGATCCTAAGCCGGCTGGGTTTTCTTGGTGAGATTTGTTCAGAGGAGGTTTGCCATTGCATGCTCCTGAAGCTGAGAGAGTGTCACTTATCACAGGTAACCCAGTGGGTTTTCATGGCCAAACATGGACTTGAACCTTGGTCTCCAGAGTCGTCCAACACTCAAACCACTACAATTCACTGGCTTTCTATACCGGACTTAAATATAGCACCAGCAGCTGACGTTGCATTGCACTGCAGAAATAATGTGGTTTGACACCACTTTAACTGCCATGATTCAATGTTATGTAATCCTGGGATGTGTAGTTTGTGGTGGACTCTGAACTTTCTGACAGGGAAGGCTAAATATCTCATAAAACTACAAATCCCACGTTTCTATAGCATTGAACCATGGCAGTTAAAGCAATACCAAACTGGATTATTTCTACAGTGCAGATGCGGCCTCATCCCCTGGTGCTACATTCAAATTCGGTATAGAAAGCCAGTGAGGTATAGTGGTTTGAGTGTTGGATGATGACTCTGGAGACCAGGGTTCGATTCCCAGCTTGACCATGGAAACCCACTGGATGACCCCAGGCAAGTGACATGCTCTCAGCCTCTGGAGAAGGCAACAGCAAACCCCCTCTGAACAAATCTTGCCAGAGAACCCCATGGTAGGTTGGGTCGCTATAAGTCAGACATGACTTGAAGGCACACAACAACAACAACAAGCCAAATACTGGTGGGAATGGTGTGATCTTCCACATCCCTGTGGTGTAGATTTGATGTTTCCTTTGGTCTCTTAAGTGTGAACTCATCCCAACTTGGGCAAGCAGAGAGGAGAGGGATGGGACTCTTGGGGATTGAGGATGAGAGCATTTCTGGACCATTTCATCCCTCCACGGAAGGGGGAACACAGAGATAAGAGGAATGCAAGGCTCCCCATGCATTTTTCTCAACTGCTGTCCCCTCCTGCAACTGTAGGTCTATCATACGGAACTGGAGAACATAGAAGATTTTGGGGGCCTCTCAGACTTCTGTCACACCTTCAAGCTGTACCGTGGCAAGACTCAAGATGTCCATGAAGACCCTACGGTTGTGGGCGAATTCAAGGTTTGCCAACCTCTTTGGATCGTTTGGATACCAGGCTGCCAAGAAACGACATGTTGGATTTCCCTTGGAAATCTGAGGGGTACACCTTTTTAACACAGTGGACCTTCCACATTTGCTGGGGTTAGGGGCACAGGACCCCTGTGAAAGTGGAAAAACTACAATTAAAAATACTATTATTATTATTTTTTACTTGAGAGAACAGTTCTCTAGAAATCTCTAGGTCCTCCAGGGCAACTCTGTGGTCAACATCAGCCAGAAGCTGAGGATAGAATTGCAGTGGAGGACCTAAAAATAGCAATAGCCATTGCAGCTTCGTTTATACACTACTTCATGCCACACTAAGCAGTCTCTAAGCGGTTTACAACTGTAAGCTAATTGCCTCCAGTAACCTGGGTACTCATTTTTAGCGATCTGTGGAAGGATGCCAGGCTGAGTCGACCCTGAGCCCCTGGCTGGGATTGTGAGTGAGCATTTAACCACTGCACCACCAGGACTCCTAGGCAAGTGTTGTTTCTAAGTCTTTCAGCATCACTTTTGGCGGAAGTTGACCATAGAGTCATGCTGGAGGACTTAGAGGTTCCCAGAGAGAACATAGTAATCAAATTAATGCATAACCAAATCTCCAAAAGTCAAAGATGCAAATGTGGAGGGCCAACTGTGCAGTTCTTTTGACTCGGGATCACCCACTGGCCCACCTTCTTGGCTACTTAACTAGGGTGACCAACCTTAGTGATGCCACTGTGTGTGTATGGGGTGGTGTTTCCTTCTTTGCAATCCCCTTCGTCTAGATACATACAGTGTCTCTCTTTGTGCCCATTGAGCATATGTGACTACCAGCAGTGTGCATGTGCGACCAATGTGGGGTATCTTTTTTGCATGTGGCTTAATGAAGGTGTGACCCGCTCAGGAGCCATCGAGTAGATTTTAAGGTATCTGTGGCCTTGTTTTTATTTGCTGCACCCCTTTTCTTGCAGGGCTCGTTCAAGATTTACCCCCTTCCAGATGACCCCACGGTGCCCGTCCCGCCTCGCCAGTTCCACCAGCTCCCGGCCAGAGGACCCCAGGAATGTCTTGTCCGTGTCTACATCATCCGGGCCTTTGATCTGCAACCCAAAGACCCCAATGGCAAGGCAAGGCTGCGGAGAAGGGTGGAGGAGCCAATGATAGCGGGACGGGAATAAAGATGGAAGCGGTGTAGTCACCAGGCTGATTTTTGACTGGTGGACAATCCATACTGGAGAAATAATCCAGTTTGACACCACTTTAACTGTCATGGCTCAATGCTATAGGATTCTGGGAATTGTAGTTTGTTGTGGCTCCAGAGCTAAATCCCGCAATTCCCAGTTAAAATGGCAGTTAAAATGGTGTCAAACCAGATTATTCCTACAGTGTGGATGCAGCCTATGTCCTAGTTGGGAAAACAACACCAACAACAACCCACTACCTGCTGTTCTCTTGAGTTACGACCCATAATGACCAATCCAGATGATGGAGCAGCCACAGGTCTGGGCTCCAAAGGGAAGGAAAAGAGGGTCTTCTCCTTCTGTGTGCATACCCTCATTTATTTCCCCTTCTATTTTAAAAACATTTTTATCTTTTCCACATTAAACTTTTAATCCATTGTTGTCTTAATTGCACATAGCCTACATCTCTAATGCAATCCTTTCCATATCTTCAACACATCTATGACTCAGTACTGTGGTACGTGCAATACAATATTAGCAATATCATACCAACATATATATCCTCTTAGAGTAATCCAAGCTGCTAAAATCCTGCATTAATTGTTTTTGCCCTTTCGCTGTACCTTATTCAACACACATGATCTGTTTTATACATATTCCTTTTCCAGTTATATCTGTTTTCTCCACGTTGTCCTTTAGTTTTCCTTTTGTAAATGTATTCTTAACTCTCTCTGTCTGTATCTCTCTGTCTCATGTTTTTGTTTATTTGAATTTCTAATTAGTCTTTCTGACTTAGTCTCTCTTTCTATACCCTTTTCCCTTATAACTGTTGTTTCTTTATTTTATTTGTTCGTTATCTTAATCTTGTTCAAATAAAGTCCAATCTTCATCTGAGTCTTCTGTTCTGTTTCCCTGAATGCTTCTGGACAGGGAACAATCTGGTCCTGAAGCATTTCTTTCCCCTTCTGAGCTGAGACCAGTTGTTTCTCCCTTCCCCAAAATGCCTCATCCATCTGTCTTCTCTCGATTGGTAACCAGGAATAGTAGATGCTCCTCCTGAGATCTGACAGGTCCTGGGGCAGAAAGGTGGACAAGGAACTACATGGATGGAGCATTATTTTGTGCCTATTTCATATCAGATCTCAGCCAATGTCCCCGGACCTTTCCTGAATGTCCCTCGACTGCATAATTTGTGGTGATGACCAGATGACCACCTTGGTTGTCCTTCTTTCTTTCTCCTCTGCAGTGTGACCCTTATGTGAAGATTTCCGTGGGGAAGAAATCCATCAATGACCAGGATAATTATATTGCGTGCACCTTGGAGCCAGTCTTTGGAAAGTAAGTGTACGCTTGCATTCCAAGCGTGCGCGGAGAGTCGCCATTGCAGCTGAAAGTGACCTTTGCATTCCTGCCTCTCTGTAGGATGTTTGAGCTGACTTGCACCTTGCCCTTGGAGAAGGACCTGAAGATCACCCTCTACGACTACGACCTCCTGTCCAAGGATGAGAAGATTGGGCAGACCATCATTGACCTCGAGAACCGCTTTCTCTCCAGATTCGGAGCCCGCTGTGGCCTACCCCAGACTTACTGCATGTGGGTTCCCTGATAATGTACTTTGCAGGGTCCAGAAAAGTGCCTTATCCTTAGGGTGACCAGATACAACAGATGCTGGATGGCCATCTGTCGGGGATGCTTTGATGTAGAGTTCCTGCACGGCAAGGGGTTTGACTAAATGGCCTTTGTGGTCTCTTCCAACTCTATGATTCTATGAGATGTCACAACCATATAGGAGGACAAGGCATCACAAGATGTAGGACGCTCAAGAAAAAATGTAGGCCATTAATGAAATAAAAGTGAAAAGCACTTATATAAATATAAACTCATGCTTCTTAGTCGTGCTCAAAAGTGGAGGACATTTTGAAATTCCTCCTGGAGAGACAGTTGGAATGTAGGACCTGTCCTGGAAAAGGAGGACATCTGGTCACCCTGTCTGCTCTACTTCAGAGGATAGGGAGCAGCAGGGATGTGTCCATAGAGAGGATGAGGGCATTCCCATCAGCACAGTTTTTAGGTGCATTGCTTCAAATTTGTTTTAAAATGTTTGCCTTCCCTGATCCAAAGTGGCTTGCTGCAATATTAAACAATACAATGTACAAATGCACGGCAACAATTGGGCGGGAGATCCTCCTGCACAATTTAATTGGTTGATTATGATGATGATGATGATGGCTTTTTAAGTGACTTTTTCTGGGCCCCACTTTGAAATCAAATACATAAGCACCATTGAAACGAAAGGCAGCTGTGCCAGTCCATGGTTGTATTTTGAAATAAGTTTGAATAATGTGCAAATGTGGATATGGAGGGCTAAAACTTCATTTTGTTCCATTTTGTCTCATACCTGCAGTTCTGGTCCTAACCAATGGAGAGATCAGTTGCGACCCTCTCAGCTGCTTCATTACCTGGCCTTGCAACGCAACTGCAAACCTCCTGTTTACAAGCCGGACCGTGTCATCTTTGGAGATCAAACCTACAGTCTCTCAGATTTTGGTAAAAAAAAGGACGAAAAGCTTTTTCAGTCTTTTCCTTTGCTGCTTCATTATCTTTTATATTACCTGAAGCCCCCTTAGAAATATTCCAACCATCGCGTTCTTGCACTGTTCCAGTGCACTTATGGTGGGCTGGTGGAACAAGGGACTTTCTTGTTGGATCATGCCCCATGGAGTTTGGACCACTGGGACGTGGATGGGTGTTAAGCTGTGGAAATATACTTTCCACTCTCCCTTTTAGATATCTTCTCTCTTAGCATGTAAGGGTAAACAAGACCAAGAAAGGCCAATGGATAAAACTTGGACCACACTTGGAAGTAAACAGTTGAGGTGCACCATTGGTTTCTCTACCTCACTATCGTCATCTTTAACAGACTGGTTCTCCAGGGTTTCAGTGAGGACTCTCTTCTCCTAGCCCTACTTGGAGAGCCTTGGTCTTCCTTGGTGGTCTTCTATCCAAGTGCTTATCAGGCTAGATCCTATTGAGTTTCCAAAATCAGACCAGATCATGCATCTTAAGGACTGTATGAGAATATCTGCCTTATTGTGGAGCTAATGATTGATACAGCCCAGGTGGTATCTGGCCAAGGGTTTCTGGGAGCTGAGCTGTCAGTGTCCATCTTGTGTAAGAGACAAGGGTTGAGCCGAGGGTCAGAGCTGAGAGCTCATCAGGCCTAGACAGTCCAAACCAATGAACAAGCCTAAACTTTCAGTGTCCGGTCCAGAAGAGGGTCATCAAAATGGTGAAAGGTCTGGAAACTAGGTCCTACGTGGAGCCACTTAGGGAGCTGGGTATGTTTAGCCTGGAGAAGAGAAGGCTGAGAAGGGGAGTGATAGCAATATTTAAATATTTGAAGGGGTGTCATATTGAGGAAGGAGCAGCAAGCTTGTTTTCTGCTGGTCCAGGGAATAAGACATGGAACAATGGATTCAAGGAATAGGAAAAGAGATTCCACCTCAATATTAGGAGGAACGTTCTGACAGTAAGGGCTGATAGACAGTGGAACACACCCCTTCCTCGGAGATTGTGGTGGAGTCTCCGTCCTTGGAGGTCTTTAAGCAGAGGCTGGATGGCCACCTGCCAGATATGCTTTGATGGAAAGTTCCTGCATGGCAGAATGGGGTTGGACTGGATCAGGGCCCTTTTTGGGGTCTCTTCCAACTCTATGATTCTGTGATTCTAAAATGTTAGGGTGCATCTACACTGTAGAAATAGTTTGAAACCAGTTTAAGTACTATTAAGTAATATATGGAATCCTTGGATATGTAGTTTTGCAAGGTCTTTAGCCTTCTCTGCCAAAGAGGACCAGTTCCTCATAAAAGTACAAATCCCAGGATTCTGCAGGATGGAGCCATGACAGTTAAAGTGGAGTCAAACTGCATTGTTTCTACAGTGTAGGTGCGGCTGTTGTTTTCGATTATTTCATTCTTGCATGTAAGAGCAAATAATTTCAAATGTTTTTCTGCACATTGGGTGAGACTGAGAGAGTTTCTGCCCATTGAGCAATGATTTATTGGCTACCTAGACCTGTTTTTAAAATTATTTTACAAAATTGTGAAATGTTGTTTTATGCAGAAAACGGCTTATCCGCACAAGACACTTGTTTTCTATAGGATTGCTAGAATGAAAACTAGAGAAAACTCCTTTAACTTTACTGATTTGGTAAGAAAAGGGAATTTCAGCAGGTTGTGCTTGTTAACAAATTCTGTGACAAGCAACACCTGCTGAAATTTCTCTTCTACACAACCGTTAAAAGTACAGTAGACTTGTCCAGTTTTCATCTCAACAGTTTCCTGTGGACAATGTAATTGCACAAGAACAGGTTTGTTTGGGGGGTTTCCCCCCAAAAAGCATTGTTTTGTCCAAAAGAAGCAAGGTTTTTGCACGAGTGAATTTTTCGCCCAAAGTCCCAGTATTTGAAAAATCTAGTTTTAGTTGTACATTTTTCCCCCCAGAGGGTCATCTCAGTGCACCAAGGGACAGTTTCTCAATGAGAATGAGAAAATTTGGTCTAAAACACACTGCAGAAATAATCCAGTTTGAGACTGCTTTCACTGCCCTGGCTCAATGCTAGGGAATTCTGGGAACTGTTGTTTTGTGAGACATTTAGCCACCTCTGTCAGAGAGCTTTGGTAGCACAAGAAACTACAATATCCAGGATTCCCTAGCACTGAGCCAGGATAGTTAAACCGGTCTCAAACTGGATTATTTCTGCAGTGTGTTTTGGACCTCTGTCTCCTTGGCCCAGCTTTGTGCATGTAGCTTTTTTGCCACTCAGGAACAGAGGTTGTGTGTGTTTAGGAAGAGTCTTGTATTTGTAGTTTTTGGCCAGCAGAGAGAGACCTTATCACACAGACCAAACTGTCCTGATAACAAAACAGCCAAAGGGATGATGACGGAGGATCTCTTTGCACCTGGAATCCACGTTTACACTCATTCGCAGAGAAACACAGGTTTGGCAAAATGTGTTGATTTTTTAAAAACTGTAAATGCATTCCTTGCCTTGTCCAGCCTCTTCAGGTGAACACAAGGGCTCGAACCTTGCCACTTACGGGCTCTTAGGGTTAACCTCAAATCCCAGGGATTTTAACTGTAGAGTTGGCCCTCTACATTTGCGGATCTGACTTTTGCGGATTTGATTATTTGTGAGTTTAAGATGTTCTCTCTAGGAATCTCTAGGTCCTCCAGGCCAACTTTACTTCTTTGGAGGTCTTTAAACAGAGGTTGCATGGCCTCTGTTTAAAAACGTCTAAAGAAGGAGACTCCACCACTCTCTGGTTCCACCATTCGACAGCTTTTACTGTCAAGATGTTCCTCCCAATGTTGAGCTGGAATCTCTTTTCCTGTAGCTTGCATCCATTGCTTTGTCTCCTATTCTCTGGAGCAGCAGAAAACAAGCTTGCTCCATCCTCAATGTGACATCACTTCTAATATTTAAAAATGGCTCTCATGTCACCCTTTAACCTTCTCTTCTCCTGGCCAAACATCACTAGCTCCCTAAGTCTTTCCTCATCGGGCTTCATGGTTTCCAGACCACTTCACCATTTTAGTTGCCCTCCTTTGGACAACGCTCCAACTTGTCAGCCTCCCTTTTGAGTTGTGGTGCCCAGAACTAGGCACAGTATTATTCCGGGTGAGGTCTAATCAAAACAGAATAGAATGGCACTATTACTTCCTTTGATCTAGACACTATACTTCTATTGATGCAGCCTAGAATCACATTGGCTTTTAAAGCTGCTGCATCACACTGTTGACACGTATTCATCTTGTAGGACTCCTAGATCCCTTTCACATGTACTATTGTCAAGCCAGGTGTCCTTATATCGGTGCATTTCATTTTTTTCTGCCTAAGTGTAATACTTTACATTCCTCCCTGTTGAAATCTAGTTGTTAGTTTTGCGCCGCAGCTTCTAAAGGTTGCGAGAAGGCTGCCAGTGGACCTTGGGCGAGGTTTGACGTTGTTGATCCCCGCACCAACTCCACCACCCAGGTGTGAGCCTGAACAAGCTCTTCCATTTTTTTTTGTAGAAACCTTTTCAAGCCCCAGAACAAAGCTTGGGCTTTGACCCTGGGGGTGGGAAGGGGTCTGGAAAGCAGCTGTGCTGAAGCTGAACCTGGCGGGGCATCAAGTGATTCCTTGCAAGCCAAGAGAGCAGGGAAGGTCTTTTACAAGGCTCCTTCGTGTGCCTTGGTTTTGTCAGCCCCACACTGGTGCTATAGGTGGGAAGGGGAGGGAGAAAGAAAGAAAGAAAGAGAGAAAGGAGAAGTGTGGGTGTGTGTTTGGGATCCTTGTGATGTCCATACAAGCTGGCTAACAAATGCTGTGCTTCTACAGCATGCTTGCATCATGTACATCTATTCTACTTGCACTGCGGTTCTGATGCACCATCCTTCTGCAAAATACATAGAAACTGTGCAATCAATAATGTAGCTCCGGCTGCGCTGACAACATCCCACTCTCCAAAAACAACTGTGTCCGTTTCTGGGTACCACAATTCAAGAAGAATGTTGAGAAACTGGAACTGTGTCCAGAGGAGGGCCATCAAAATGGTGAAGGGCCTGGAAACCATGCCTTATGAGGAAAGACTTAAAGAGCTGGGGATGTTTAGCCAGGAGAAGAGAAGGTTAAGAGGTGATATTGTAGCCCTGTTTGAAGGGATGTCATATTGAGAAGGGAGTAAGTTTGTTTTCTGCAGCTCTAGAGAATAGGATCTGGAGCAGTAGATTCAAACTACAGTACAGGGAAAGAGATTCCACCTCAACATTAGGAAGAATTTTCTGACAATAAGGGCTGTTGGACACAGCCTTGGAGAGAGGTGGAGTCTCCTTCCTTAGAGGTCTTTAAACAAAGGCTGGATGGCCATCTCTTGGGGGTGCTTTAATTGTGCTGCTTTGTTTCTGCTGCTCCAGGTCCAGTACTCTGGAACAGCAGAAAACAAGCTTTCTTCAGCCTCTCCCTGCCTGTCTTTGCTTGGGCTTTTCATCAGTGCTCACAGCTGTCTTGAAAGGATGAGCCAAAGTGGTGAGCCTGACTGTGCCCTCATTCACTTCTTTTCTTGGTCCAGAGGATGGGAAGCCCCCCAACCCACATCTGGGGCCTGCGGAGGAAAGACTAGCCTTGCACATTTTGCGGAAGCAAGGCCTGGTGCCGGAGCACGTCGAAACCAGGCGGCTGTACAGTCCTCTGCAACCAGACATCGAGCAGGTAAGGCAGATCATTGGTGGAAATCAATGGCCAGGGTTGAAGAAACATTACCTAAGCCTGATTATCAGCCCTAGCTAAATTAGACTCACCAAATCAATGCTCTGCCATGCCATGTATGGAAATGGCTGGCATCCTCTTGATAACATACACAGCCATATGCCCAACCTTGCCCCTGCTCGTATATTTTTATGGTTAGTGGGAAAGGTGCAGTGCAATTCCCTCATCTTTGAGTCTTACCTCTGCTAGTGTTGGTGTTCCTCCACCACAACCATTTAGTGGCAAGAGGATTATGGAGGGTGGCCAGGTAGTAATACACATCCTTTTGGGCACCTCTAGGGTCCCTTATGGCCTGGATAGTTGGCATCATCTTCCTGTAGCCAGGGGCTGTACTGGTGCCTGGCACAACTTTACACTCTGCCAGTCAAAGTACTGACTAACCAATGTATTGTTCTTGGTCAAAGTGCTGGCTTACCAAGTTCCCACACAAATTTCATGGGTTTACATTTGACATTGTACTGTACAAAAATGAAAAATTTCAACCATTTTAGCAGTAGCAATAGTGTTTACATTTCTTGACTGCTCAGTAGTCTCTAAGTGGTTTACAAAGTGTAAGCTAATTGCCCCCAAGAAGCTGGGCACTCATTTTCGCAACCTACGGAAGAATGCCAGGCTGAGTCAAACATGGAGCCTTGGGACTGAACCCATTTTCTCATTAATGGATAACAATAGGGCTTTAAAAAAATTGGGGGATTTTTTTGGTGCAAAAAACCCAAAACAAAAAACAAAACAAAACAAAAACCTCATTTGTGCAAAGAATATTTTTTGTGCAACCAGGCCCCAGTGCCTTTGGCACACAATACACTGTTTTTCATATACATGTCTTGGCTAGAATTCACAATCACAGTTACGAATGCCTAAGCTAGAGTGCCACATCCTTAGTTGATTTGTATTCATGAGTTCTATGTATTTACAATTGGGACAATATCTTTCAGTGTTTGATGCCCAGTAAGGCAAGATTGGAGGGTCAGGCCAGGAAACACTAAATATACATAATTAAGCTGCTGATCTAGAATCTTGGCCATTTAAAAAAACAAACAACAACATTGTTTTTGCACAATAAACTTTTTAATAACTGTCCCAAGATGCACACAATTCTTGCAACACCCGCCATTTATTTGATGGAGATGCCTCAACGTAAAATAAAATCATAAAGCCACCAATTCGGAAGGCTCCCAAGAGCCATCTAATCCAATGACCTGCCAGAGCAAGAAATCTAAAGTTAAAGCTCTCGTGAAAGGTGGGTATCCAATCTCTTTTGTAAAAGGAGGCATCTCCAATGCAGGAGGGTTTACTGTCTTCCAAGGTTTCCTGATCCACTGTCAAATGTCTTTGAACATCAGGAAGTCCTTCCTAATCTTTAATCAACTAAAGATGTGTCAGATGTCTAAGGCAGGTTTGGACTACATCACAGTGGGATCCAGAAAGAGAAAGGAGTGATGTCTTGGAAAGCCAGCAGAACAAGGAGGGAAAATACCCTTTAAGAAATGGGAGGATCGGGCATGCACTGGCTGGACAGTCCAAGCCGATGCCTTTTCACTGGTCTACTCTCAAATTTGTCCTTTTCCAGAAATACTCAGTGTGCTTCTGACCATCTTCTAGAAAGAATACCCCGCTCTTTCACTCACTTGTGCCATGTCCAGGCATTCTCTCCATCTCACAACTTCTTTCATTTCAGGGAAAGGTTCAGATGTGGGTGGACATCTTTCCAAAATCGCTTGGGCCGCCTGGACCGCCATTCAATATAACCCCACGGAAAGCAAAGAGGTGATGGATAACTCTTTCCCTTCCCTTCATGCGTGCAAAAGCTCCTCTGTGCAAGCAGTTGGATGTTTTGCTTGATGTGGAACACTCTTATAAGTCTGTTTTTGGTATGTCTTGTCGTTGTGCATGCAAATGTACCTGCGGATGAATGTGTGAGTGTGTAGGCACACAAGCATTCTGTTGCATATTTCAGTGGTGATTCCATTGTGCAATGCTGCCATTCAACACAAGGGTTGCATAACAGAATGAGTAGCCTCACATGCACAAATTTAGGCCATGCAGTCCGTAAAGACCCCGTTCCCTAACTAACTCAATAAACAAGCTCCAACCATGAACCTAAAAGGATGTATTGAGAAGCTCAGCACAGTAGACAAGCATTTGCCAGAACTGGCTGCAAAAACCTAAACACAAGCATATAACCCAGCGGTTCTCAACCTTTGGCCCTCTAGATTTTTTGAGACTTCAACTCCCAGAATTCCTGAACAATAAGCATACTGACTGGGACTTCTGGGAATTGACGTCCAAAACATCTGGAGGCCCAGAGGTTGGGAACCACTGATATAGCCCCTTCACACTTAGATACCCTTTCCTATGGGGAGAGGCGGCATATAAATAAATTATTATTATTATTATTATTATTATTATTATTATTATTTTATTATTACCCTTTCCTGCCCATTCCTCTTCCCTCTCATTCCTTCTCAAATAACAAGTCTGCTTTGCTCCTTCCCTGCCTTCCACTTCCAGCCATTAAACCAAAACTGTTTCAAGAACAATAAACAGCAAATTTCCCAGTTATAACTCCACTATTCCATACATCCTATAACCCAAACCATCATAACCAATAACCCATGACAGGGACCTCAAGGGAACCCTAACATAACCCCTTAGGACCTCCGCCAAGAACTACTTACAAGATCTGGCCAAGATTGACATCTTATTTGAAGTTGGCAGAGCAGAAGTCTGGGATGGTGAAGGTGGCCAGGCATCAGAAGTAGTGGAGCAAAAATCCTTGTGTATCCCGTTTGGCTGAAGGATGGAGCTGTGCCCATGTGCTGTCCAGCATTCATTGCCCAGGGTTGCAAAAAACATGGTGCAAGGAGGTACTGAATAACTCCTTATGCAGCATCAGGAAAAGCTGCTACATTAGCATAACCCCAAATTATGGTATGATAAAGCCTCAAAAGGATTGTGCCCCCAAAGTCCCCCTTGTTCATCTCTATCTTGTTCCAAGTCTGAGCCAGCCAAGAAAGTAAGGCACAACGGTGACAACCCTTCTCAATTGTTCTCCACCCCAACATTGGGTTTTTAGAAGAACTTCAGGTATATAGATGTCCTCAGAACATGGTGGCTTAATCTGGCCAGAACTAAGTGGGATGGCGTTTAGAAGTTTTATCTGTGTGTTTTGTTTCACTGTCCTCAAACTGTTTATGCAGTACTTCCTTTTATTTGGGTTAAAATCTTAAGTCAGGAGCCATTTCCAAATTGTTTACATTCCAAAACGGATAATTTGACACAACCTAGAAGATAAAACTTTGCTCTTAGTTCATTTCCAGCACTATAATCTTCAGCTCCTGAGCAAGTAAAATTCTGAATTTTAACCATTCTACTACACTAGTCTTCACAACTTGTTGGCCGTATTCTTCCATTTTAATCCTTCCACTATCCTTCCTTCTACCTTTTCCATCGTATTTCAGAGAAGATGCCAGCCACAGGAATAAACTCACATGGGATGACATTTCATTTCCTTTTAGTTAATGATGGCCAATGTTACTTTTTAATAAACTAGAATAAACTCAGTGTTACAATTATTGTGCAACCAGTAGCATTTACATGTTATTGCAAAATAATAGTAAAAATAAAATAAAATAAAATAAATGTTCTATGGGGGAGGGATTTGGGTGTTTTTGGGTCCACTTTTAACCATTGCTTTCATGTTTTTTTATAAAGTAACACTGACATTAATATGTTAATAACATATTATGTTACTCACTCCTCATAAAAATTAGTGCAAAATTAGTAACACATTGTTTTGGGGGGTTAATGTTTCCAAGTTTCAGCATTTAGCCCTGGAGAGGAGAGATGCTGCTTTCTCCAGCCACAACCCATCTCTTTCTGCGATGCCAAGCCCCAGCTGTTTCCAATGGAAGCCCTAGCGAAACTGTCTTGCGGTGGTGCTTTGGATTCTTCACTTGATAAACTGCCTTGCATGTTTTGGTGTTATGTAGATCCTACATAAATTTGCACACATGCAGCTGAGTGGTGGCTGCAATGCTCCATCCTCTTGCTGAATAACAGTGTTGCATATTTTCCAGTATGTTTCCTTATTGTCCCATTCTGCAATAGGGAACGGACAAAGCCTGTCTCCACAATTCCAGTGAATCAAGTGGTACATTGACAGTACAGTCGTAGAATCGTAGGATCATAGAGATGGAAGAGACCATTATGGCCATCTAGTCCAACCTCAATAGATAGCACAGAAGGATTTGAGCAATCAGTCTGCAAAATCCTGATGGATTTTTTTAGAAGTCTTAACCTAGAATCATAGAATCATAGATTCCTAGAGTTGGAAGAGACTACAAGGACCATCCAGTCCAACTCCCTGCCATGCAGGAACTCTAAATCAACTTACCTGCAGATAGCAAGGAGGGTACCTGTCTCCGTTTTCATGGGAGGAAGTTCTGGAGCAGGTTAAGAGGAGAAGCTGGGCAGTTTTGGCCCTCCATGTTTTTGATATGGCAAAGAACTGGTGGATGGTGGATGTTCTTCTTGCTTTTGCTGCCATGAAGAAGGAAAGGTGAGAGAGGAGAGAGAATGATATGGTGCTTGCAAAGAGGTTCCCAAGAACCGTTCCCTATTGCAGAATGGGACAATAAGGAGACATACTGGACTTGCTCATCATGCAAGTAGTGGTACCTTTCCATCCTTTATTAACACACAGGCATCGATCTTGGGCTTTGGTTTCAGGTTCTACTTGCGCTGCATCGTCTGGAACGCCAAAGACGTCATCCTGGATGACCTGAGCATCACAGGGGAGAAGATGAGCGACATTTATGTGAAAGGGTAGGCAATTCAGTTGCTCTTCAGGAGAAGTTTGCAGGGAATTGGGGGGAATTCAGGGCAGCTTTGTGTCCAGAATACTCTGGAAGTAGCCTGTAGTGTTCTGGCACCCTAAATAGTAATTATGAATACAAAATAGTTACAGATGAGTAGATCTAAGAGACTATTGTATTCATGACTGCTGCTTAGACAAGAGTTTGACACTATTGTCATGACTGTAATTCCCCCTCCTTTCAATGACATTTCCATCAGGTTTGGAGGGATGGGTGGGCCAAGAGAAGTTACTTATTTAAGTATACTTAATATGCAAAGTCTTTGAGACTTAAATGGAAGAAAGAGGCTAGTAGCATGAGCTTTTGTAGACTTGGGGTTACTTCCTCAGACAATGATGATGATGATGATGATGATGATAATAAATGATGATGATAATAATATAAAATTATTTTATATTATATAAAAACCCCAGTAGAATTGATGCAGCGTACAACAGAAACCTGTTATATCCATGTATCTAAGGAAGTTGGCTCAAGTCTACGAAAGCTCATGTTTCCAACTTCTCGCTTCCTGTTAGGTTCAAAGATGCTACAAGATCCTTTTACACACTGATTTTCCAGACTAACACGGTTAGGACTTTCAGTTCTATACTTTAGTAAGTAGCAGATACAGGATTCAGGCCAAGTTACCTACTGTATATACTCATGTATACGTCGAGAAATTTAGGTTAAAAATTGACCCAAAAAACATGTGTCGACTTATCAGTGGGTCAATGTAAGTACGGTACTTTAACTCTCTCTCTCTCTCTCTCTCTCTCTATATATATATATATGAGTTGACTTATCTATGGTCAATGTAAATACTGTACTGTAACTCACATATATATACACACATACATACATACACCCACCAACATGTACACACACATACCTGAGATGACTTATCCATGGGTCAATGTAAATACTGTACTTTAACTCATATATATGAAAAGCAAGAGTTTAATCTGCCCTGGAAGCACTTGACCCCCTTCTACTATCTCGTCCCTCCAGCCTTTAATATGTGCACAAATAGTTACGTCTGCTGCAATTTTGTACGTTCTTTGGCATTGTTTTCTTCTGCTTTGTCCTTTACATTCTTCATTACATGCCCCTAAGTTTTGCCCTTGACTTATCCACGGGTCATATCAAAATCCGTAATTTTGGCCCCAAAACATACCTTTGACTTATATATGTAGTTGACTTATAGTCAAGTATATACAGTAAGTAAGTAGCTGATCTAGAACTGTGTCCAAGTTATTAGAGCCGTCTTGGGTCCGTTGCAGCTGCTGCTTCCTATCTGCCCCTCACTTGGATGTTTTGGGTGATGCCCATCTGCTGCCATCCACAACTTTGCACCCTCCGCTGTCTGTTGCTCTTGCAGGTGGATGGTTGGCTATGAGGAGAACAAGCAGAAGACAGACGTACATTACAGGTCAATGGGAGGTGAAGGGAACTTCAACTGGAGGTTCGTCTTCCCCTTTGACTACCTGCCTGCCGAGCAGGTCTGCTACGTAGCTAAGAAGGTGAGCCGACGGGCATCCCTGGGTCAAATGAAGTACAGTTGGCCTTCCACATTTACGGCTTTGATCCTTTGTGGATTTGATGATCCACTGATTTGATTAATATGTTCTCAATAGGAATCTCAAGGTCTTCCAGCATCTGCCAGACGTTGTGCTGGAGGAGCTAGAGGTTCCTGCAGAGAACGCTTCTTTAGGCATTTGTAGGTCCTCCAGTGTAATTCTATGGTCAGCTTCTAGCGGCTGGTATGTGAGGATGTCAATTCAAATTACAAGTCTTTTGTGTATGGAAATGAAGTTGCAGGTCCAGTTTCAACGATGGACCTGCAACTTCATTTCCATACACAAAGGACTTGTAATTTGTACTGACATCCTCACATACCAATGGCATATATATGTGCCTGGCTTCCAGTCCACCAAATGCACCTGAGGAAGTAGACTAAAATCTAGGAAAGCTCACGCTGCCAATTTCTTTCTTTCCATTAGTCTCAAAGGTACTACAAGATCTCTCTATGTACTGATTCTGCAGACTAGCATGGCTGTATCTTTGAATTCTGGCAGATGTTGCAATGGAGGACCTACAAATGTCCACAGAAATATTTTTCCACTATTTTTTGAATAGTATTTTTTACTTGCAGTTTTTCCACTTTTACCTAACCTCAGCAAATGTGGAGGGCTCACTGTCTCACATCTCTTTGCCCCAATTTTTCCTCCCTGTCTCTTTTGGAGATGCTTGGAATTGGTCTTGCAAGGAAGTCTTTTGGTGTCCTACATTTGTCTACATTCCTTGCACAGGTGGTTATACTTTTTGGACTGTTGGGCAATGGCCCTATTCAGTTTAACCTGCATGTGTTATTTTTAAAAATATATATTTTTATTGGTTTCAATCTAAAATTTCATGCTATACACATAGTTCACAAATGAATGATTATTTTCCAATAAGTACCTACTTCCTTTGGAGAGTTGGTGCTTCCTAACATAAGTTGGTTTTCATTTCTGTCAGCATTTTCCATCCTTTACCTATTAACCAAATTTCCTACCTGGTGGCCCATACCTATGTATTATAATTCTGTAGTTATGTAACTCAACGGACAATACATTTCCATGAACAGTTTTACTGTTACTAAATCTCCTTATGTTTATCAAATCAATTTTGCATCCCTACTCACGTTGCCATATATTACCACCTTATACTGTCTCTTATATGATTACTTAATATTTTTTCCCTCTGAGATCCAAGATAGCTTTGACAATATTTGAAATAATATGACTTAAGATACTAGTTGTTGTTCCATATCTTAGCAGAGACATCAATTTGTCCATCTCTATTAAGTCCAATAAATTAAGTCATATACAGATGGGGAGTTTGGGTCTTTCCATTTCTGTTAGACCACCACTCTGCTGATTATCTTTCTGCAAACAGGTCAAACCCTGTTAACTTTTTAAAAGGAAAACAGGACTCGCATAATGTTCTAGACTTTTATTGTATTGTACTGTATTTTAGAAGGGATTTGGTGCCAGCAAATACAGCGCTTAATTGGGTGAGATGGGTATTGTGTTTTTATGTCATCACATTTTAAATGCCTTTTAATGTTGTTTTAACTTGTGGAACAACAACTAGTTTTAGCAAAGTTTGGGAACCTTTCATTGTCTGTGTAAATCAAAGATGGGGCAGTAGTTGTATACAGCAGGGTTCACTTGAGTGTTACTATCTTGCTAATATTTTACCTTGTGTAGCTGCTTGAGAAATCCAGCCATTAGCCGCAGTAGTAGCAACAACAGCAGGCTTGCACACTCCACAGGTTCATGGGTGGAAATGCACACAGCTTGTCAATTAAACGAACACCTGCATGATATACAATGAGTGTAGCACATTTCATTGGCCATTGTCTTTCGTATTGAATTTGGCACACATTTTTACAATTCCGTTGACCAGGTGGCCAGCCCAGCGGACGGTGGTGGCATCTTGGACCCATTTTCCTCCCATTTTCCACTAAGGACAGCTAGCTGCAAGCATGCGTTTTGCCCCCGCTTTAAAAGGACCCAGAACAAGCAAATGCACCCCGCTGTGTTGCGATTGATTCCTCCCCGCTCTGCCCCCAGCCATGGAGGTTGCTGTTGCTGGATCAGAAAAAATAAACAGCTTGTAAAAAAATCTTTGCAAAGGTAGAAATAATGAACGAGAAACCTGGGCTTTGCATCCAGAAGGCGCATTCCGCGCGGGCCATTTTTGATCTCGCCGTGCGCCGTTTGAAGTCCGAGTTCATTACTTGCTGCTGTAAAAAAGAAAGACCTGGAGGGTGGGGAGGTGAGCCTGGGGAGGGAAGGAGCCTTGAAGTTCAAACCCAAAGACTTAGATGGAAAGCTGGGTGCCCCCCATCTCCACAAAGCCACCTGGAGAAGAGGGGCCAATGGCAACCAGGTGGGGGTCTAATAAGGCAAGGAGGCCCCAGACTGTATTGAACAAGGCAGCTGTTGAGGGAAAGCAGGCTTGGCCAAGAAGATACCCTGGCACCCTCTGACTCTGGAAAGACGTTGAGGTTTGGAATCATAATAGACTCATCAAATCCTAGAGTTGGAAGAAACCTCAAGGGCCACCCAGTCCACCCCATTCTGCCATGCAGGAAGACACCATCCAAGAAAGCTGGGCCAAAGCTAGCAAACTGAATTTCAACACGGAGAAATGTAAGTTACTGCACTTAGGGCGGGAAAACAAAATGCACAGATATAGGCTGGGGGACACTTGGCTTAAGGAGACTTCTATGTGTGAAAGGGATCCAGGAGTCCAAGTAGACCACAAGTTGAACATGAGTCAAAAGTATGATGCAGCAGCTAAAAAGGCCAATACAATCTAAGCATCAATACAAGCATAGATCAAGGGAAGCAATAGTGCCACTCTATTCTGTTTTGATCAGGTCTCACCTGGAATAACCCTTTGTCCAGTTCTGGGCTTCACAATTCAAAAGGGATGTGGAGAAACTGGATCGTGTCCAAAGGAGGGTGACCAAAATGGTGAAGGGTCTGGAAACCATGAAGCCCTAGGAGTAGAGACATAGAGAGCTAGGTATGTTTAGACTGGAAAAGAGACAGTTAAGGGGTGATATGATAGCTCTTTTTAAGTATTTAAAGGGCTGTCCCATTGACGATGGAGCAAGCTTGTTTTCTGCTGTTCAGGAGAATATGAGCAGAAGCAATGGCAGCAAGCTCCAGGAAAAGAGATTCCAGCTCATCATTAGGAGGAACTTTCTGACAGTAAGAGCTGTTCCACATTGTAAGACCCTTCCTCAGAGAGTGCTGGAGTCTCCTTCTTTGAAGGTCTTTAAGCAGCTGACTCCCTCCTCAATATGACATCCCTTCAAATATTGGAACAGGGCGATCATATCACCTCTTAACCTTCTGTTCTCCAGGCTAAACATTCCCAGTTCCCTAAGGCCCAATACAGATGGCCAAAAAAGGCCGTCCCCAGATTGTGAATCCATGGAATTTACGTCTGTGTTCATGCAACACTCAACCTTTGATGCAATGGGTCTTCTCTAGAGTCATGCAGTTGGGCATTCTTGGATGGTGGTGAAGGGGGAAATCGCTGTTAGCTGAAGAAATGTATATTTAAAATAGTTTGTCTGTGACTATAAATTTGGAGTCAGGCTAGATGACTACCTGGGGCTCTTAAAAGACGAAGTTCATCTCTTCAGCTTTTGCAAAGCTTTGCTTGGGAACATGTGGTTTTGTCATTCTGTAACTGTACATCTAGGGCAAAGTGCTCGGGATTGCTTGTTCCAAAACAAAGGAAAGAAAACTTTTAACATTTCCTAAACAGATTGTACCGTACTTCTTAAAATGTAAACAAAAGTTTGATAACACCATAGAATGAATTCGCTAATGCAGATGTTTTGAAATTAACTAAGGGGAGGAGGAAAAGAGGGGTTTGGATTTCCTTTTTCTGCATGAATTTCTATAAATGCTTGGCAATATTTGAGTTCAGGGTTCCCTCTTTGCACCTTTAGATACAGAGGGGCCTGGCCAAAAAAATAAAATAAAATCTCCGTGTCTTTTGCATGTCAGTGGGTCTTTGTGGATAATTTCACCTGCCTTATCTTCTACCATCCGCAACAGTGCATTAAGTGTCTTCAATGTAGCACCTTATTTGCAGAAACAGCCACTATGTATTATTCTCTGTGGTGCCGGGGGACAATGAGGATCCAGCACATAAGCAGAATATATCACCAGTTGTGCACCAGTTGGCATTCAGCAAAAGGGTGGTTCAATGGAGTTAATCACACGGGAGAAATTTCTCTCAATTTCGAATGGAGCCAATTCGCAATTACGTGAATTCGCTAGTTCAGCGAATTTATGTGAATTCTAATTGCATTCGGAATGCTTCCAGAATGACTTCCCATTGCCCGAAAATGACTTCCCATTGCCTAAAATTGTGTGAGATAAACTCATACGCAATAATGTGAAACCCCATGATTGTGTTCGGAATGACTTCCCATTGCCCGAAATTGCGTGAGACACACTCATACGCAATAACATGAAACCCCATAATTGCGTTCAGATTGCCATTGGATTATACTGCCAATTTCCATCGTCTGATAAACTCCAATGCGACCACTGTGGAACAACACGAATATAAATGTGCATCCTGGAGTCACAAGCTCCTTCCAGTCTATGTATGTGCTGCTGTCGACTTCAGTAGATGCATGAATTAGAGCTTAGGATGCATCTGCACTGCAAAAATATTACAGTTTAATACCACTTCAACTGCTATGACTCAATGTAGTCTGCTGTGGCACCAGAGTTCTCTGACAGAGAAAGCTCAATTGCTCACAAAACCTACCAATCCAAGAATCCCAAAGCATGGAGTAATGGTGGTTAAACTGGTGTCAAACTGCATTAATTCTGAAGTGTAGGTGCAACCTCGAGGAATTGAATTTCTGACCCCGGGGTTCACCAGAGCCATCTTTGTTTAGTAGCCTTCCCTGCTGGATCCCACCAGCTCTCCAGATACATCCCCTCATTATTTTTGGTCCTGAAGCGTTACAGCAGGGCTTGTAAATCCCTCTCTGAAAACTGGGTCAAGAGGTTGGCTTTTATGTGCAGCCTCCTTGACTTATAGAGGTGTGCAGTTGTTTGTGCAAAGCGACACCTTTAGGTTAAACTTCTCGCAGTGCCATTTCCCCCAGACGTTTCTCGGGAGGCCTCTCCGCTTGCCATGATTTCCACTTCTGTTGCGGGGATGAGGCTTCTGCTCTTCCTCTGGGGAGCTCATTAGAACGACCAAGGCTCTGGGCTTCTCCCTGGAATGCTTCCCCAGATGTTTGCTTTGCGCTGGGTTGCCCCTCTCTCTTGGCTGCCCTCCCAACTGAGAGAATGGGCATCCCGTCCTTGCAGGCCATCAACCATCTTCCCATGCCATGGGTCTGGAGAGTCTTTCCCAATGTGGGTAAGGAGGAACAACCACAGAGTTCTCTAACACGTTCCTCATAGGGTTTCATGATTTTCAGACCCTTCACCATTTTACTGGCCCCCCTTTGGACCTGGTCCAGTTTCTCCGTATCCTTTTTGAATTGTGGAGCCCAGAACTGGACATGGAGTTATCCCAGGTAGGGCCTGACCAAAGCAGAATAGAGCGGCACTATTACTTCCCTTGATCGAGACACTATACTTCTATTGATGGAGCCTAGAATCACATTGGCCTTTTTCTTCTTTTTCTTTCTTTTTTTATTAACAAATTCAGTATTACAACAAAGTTAAACAGTACATCAATACTTGTAGTATATAATAGTAAATCTATAAGCCTGTAAGAGCATTGAATTCAACAAGATCAGCTATAGACACATTAACTCTAAGTTTTAAACCAAACTATTTAACCTTTAACTTTCTCAATAAAGAAAAATACAAACAAGTGATTATTTCTATATAAATCTTATTGCCACATTGGCCTTTTTAGCTGCTGCATAGCACTGTTGACTCATGTTCAACTCGTGGTCTACTTGGACTCCTAAATCTTTTTCACACAGATAAGTCTCCTTAAGCCAGGCGTTCTCCATCCTATATCTATGCATTTCATTTTTCCTCCCTAAGTGCAGTACCTTACATTTCCCCTTGTTGAAGTTTATTTTGTTACCTTTGGCCTAGCTTTCTAGTCTATTCAGGTCATTTTGAATTTTGATTCTGTCCTCTGGGGTATTAGTTACTCCTCCGAATTTGGTGTCATCTGCAAATTTGATAAGTTCAATTCCCAGCTCAGCCGTGAAAGGTGATCTTGGGCAAGTCACTGTCTCCCAGCCTCAGGGGAAGACAATAGCAAACCTCTTCTGAACAAATCTTGCCAAGGAAACCCTATGCCTTAGGGTTGCCATAGGTGTTTAAAAAAAAACCTAAACAATAAAAGCACAAAGATATAATAGTGTAAACTTGCTTATTAAACCACGATAAAATGATAAAAGCACACCGCACAACATGAAAACAGCTTCTTGCCACATGAGCCAGTTTTTTTGTGTGCCTTCAAGTCATCTCTGACTTATGGCAAACCTATGGCACATTTCTTCAGGGGAGGTTCACCATTGCCATCCTCTGAGGCTGAGAGAGTGTGGCTTGCCCAAGGTCACCCAGTGGGTTTCCATGGCTGAGTGCAGATTCAAACCCTGGTCCCCCAGAATCGCAGTCCAACATTCAAACCAATGCACTGCACTGACCGTCTGCCTATTAAAAGTAAAATAGCTGTGGGAGTTTGGTCTCCCTCTTGGATGAGAGAAGGGAAGTGGCGTATCATGGAGTTGCAGATAGAGTTCTGTAATTGTCCATCAGATCCAAACACATGGTTCTGTCATGATGATATGATGTAATGATGGTAAGATGACATGGTGATATAGAGTTAGGATTGAAGCTGGTTTATTGAGAGAGGTAGGATTCCTGTTGGGGGAAAGGAGGGGTAAAATGGCCAGAGGTGAGAGAGATCTGTGGTTTTATGACCCTGTTGTTCCTGCAAGCGGGTCGGGGCTGTAAACCAGGAATGCTCTCCTTCCTTAAGTGTGATTGAATGATAATTCAGGATAGGAAAGAGGAAACATGAAAGCTCACTTTGATCTGGATCAAAGGCTTGGGATCGTAGCCAGGGAAGGTGGCTGGATGATGGGAACTCTTAACTATGATCCAAGGGGGACACTTTTCATTCAGTTCCAACACAAACCCTGGACAGAGGAACCCCTGTCTCAATTTCTGGAATAAAATCTTTTGTTTGGGAAGGTTGGGAGGGTTTGGGATATAACTGATAATGACATACTTATTGCATGTTTATTGTATTTCAAGGACATTGTATTGTTACCCGCTTTGATCTCTTTGGAGAAGTGGGATACAAATAAATTTTATTATTATTAGTAGCAGTGTTACTACTACTACTAATAATAATAATAATATAATAAAATTTTATTTATAGCCCACTCCTCTGTCAGTCAATCGGAGCGGGTTACAATAATTAAGAAGGCAACAAGATAAAACAATTTCAATAGCCCAAAGCTATTGATCACATTAGGATGTTCTCTTGGTCATTGGGAACTGAGTCCACTGATCCTGACAGTGTCCTACATTGGTGTAAATGGACATATCTTTGTGGTTGCACTTCTTTTTGGAAGATGTACAAGGAACGTATTCACTTGCATGGGTGTGTATGTGGAATTCCACAAGCGTAACCATTTCCCATGCTTCTGTCCGTTCTGAGATGGAGTGTGACGAGTCCTCAGGGCCTTCAATGTGTAATTCTCTATTGCACAAGAGGATAAGGAGCAGGCACAGGGGCTGATACACAACTTCAGGATTCAGCAGCAAGTGCAGGTCTGCACTATGCAAGCATGAGATGTTAGCCTAGCGTTTTCTTGCTTTTGATTTCCTGATTTCCCCTTTGTTATGTGTCAATGTAGGAGCATTTCTGGAGCTTGGACAAGACGGAGAACAAAGTTCCACCCCAGTTGATCCTTCAAGTCTGGGACAATGACAAGTTCTCCTTTGATGACTATTTGGGTGAGTGGAGATTTCTGGTAGGTGACTGTTCCTCTGTTCCATGTAAATGTGCTGCTGCTTCACAATCTTCTCCATTAACAATATATTTTTTTAACCTGGAGCTTTTTTTCAAATTCTTTTTGGTGTTGGCACATGTGCAGCAGGACATCATTTTCAGTTTGCAGCTTCATTTTTGCATGGTGCAGTGGTCTGAATGTTGGATTACTGAGTGACTGTGGGCAAGTCACACACTCTCAGCCTCAAAGGAGGGCCTTGGCAACCCACCTCTGAACAAATTTCAGTAAGGCCTTTGACAAGGTTTCCCATGACATTCTTACAAACAAGCTAGTAAAATGTGATACAGACAAAGGTGCTCAGCAATGGCTCCTCTTCTTCACCCTGGAGCGAAGTGACCAGTGGGATGTCCAGTGGGGTTCTGTCCTGGGCCTAGGGCTATTCAACATCTTTATCAATCACTTGGATGAAGGAACAGAGGACATGCTTATCAAATTTGCAGATGACACCAAATTAGGAGGAATAGCTAATACTCCAGAGGAAAGGATGAAAATTCAAGAAGACCTGAATAGATTAGAAAGCTGGGCCAAAGCTAACACAGAGGGAAAAAATGAAATGCATAGATATAGGATAGGGGACACTTGGCTTAAGGAGACTTTTACATGTGAAAGGGATCTAGGGTGTCCAAGTAGACCACAAGTTGAACATGAATCAGCAGTGCAATGCAGCAGCTAAAAAAGCCAATGTGATTCTAGAATAGCATCAATAGAAGTATAGTGTCAAGACCAGAGGTCCCCAAACTGTGATCTTGAAATGATTTTGGACTTCAGCTCCCAGAATCCCAGACTATTTGCCAACATGGCTGAGCCTTCTGGGAGCTGAAGTCCAGTGGTTTGGGGACCACTGGTCTAGATCAAGGGAGGTAATAGTGCAATTCGATTCCACCTAAACATTGGACTCTTTCAAACGGGGAGGAATTTCTCCCAACTCCGAATGGAGCCAATGCGGATTTATGTAAATTCGCTTGTTTAGCGAATTTACATGAACCCCTGCTCCGTTCGGAATTACTTCCCATTACCCGAAAATAACCCCCTCCTGCCTGAATTTGCGTGCGAAGCTTTAATTCGCAATAACGTAAAACCCATGATTGCATTCGAATTGGCTTCCCTCTTGCCCGAATTTGCATGTGAAGAGTTAATTCGCAATAACGTAAAACCCATGATTGCATTCGAATTGACCTTAAATTATACTTCCAATTTAGCCTTGTATGAAAGAGTCCATTAGGAAGAACTTCTTGACAGTAAGAGCTGTTTGACAGTGGAAGACACTTTCTTGGAAGATGATGACGTCTCCTTCTTTGGAGGGTTTTAAGCAGAGGCTGGATGGCTATCTGTCAAGAACGCTTTGGTTATGTATTCCAGGATGGCAGAGGGTTGGATTGGATGGCCCTCGAAATCTCTTCCAACTCTATGCTTCTATATCACACCTTTAATTACAATATCATATGCACAGCTTGAGCATGAGCTCCAGTCTTTTAAAGGGATGTGAGCGAACCAATGCTGCAACCTGTTTCTGCTAAAAGCCAGACTAAAATTTGGGGAACATTATTGTGAGGCCCCTACTTAGATTGTCACTCCGTCTGATCCATGGTCCTTGCACACAACAAACCTGTGGTGTCTGCAGCTATTCAGTCTGCAGCTTTCTCTACAGTACTGAGCTCCTTGTTGCTTTCTTTCCTGCAGGCTCCATCCAGCTGGACCTCAACTGCATGCCGAAGCCAGCCAAGACAGCCGAGAAATGCAATCTGGACCTTCTCGATGGCCCAGAAAGGATGGTCTCTCTCTTGGAGCAGAAGACCGTCAAGGGCTGGTGGCCCTGCGTGGCAGAAGAGGATGAGACCAAGATCGTTGCAGTAGGTCTCTCTTTCTCCCCCTTTGCAGCTTTATTCAGAACCATTCTACCTCTTGAGTAGCTAGGGATGGGTAGATCTATCCAGACTTTGGAAAAAATTACTTTTTAAAACCAATTGGTTCCTCTTAACTTGTGCAGCCGATCACTTTTCGTAATGGGAAAAGTAAGCTGGGAAATGATGTCTCGACATGTCATGAGAGGTTTTCATAATTACGTTTCTTTCCAAGAAGCAGCCTAGCTTACGATTAATTACAATGGCATTAATAATTCTTATTAAAAATGCTTCCAAAGTGTTGCAGGGTGCATCTAAACTGTAGAAATAATGCAGCCTGACACCGCTTTAACTGCTGCCTTGGCTCCATCCTACAGAATCCTGAGATTTGTAGTTTTGGGAGGCACCACAGGATTCTTTGGCAGTGAAAGCTCAAGAACTGGTAAAACTGCAAATCCCATTTAGGTTGAAGTTACAGCACTTAAAGTGGCGGCAAACTGCATTATCTCTATAGTGTAGATGCACCCTAAAATATCATTTAATTTTTATTTTAAGTAACTAGAAATTTTACATGTTGTGCTAATAAATTAACTCGGAGATGTCAGTGGTCGGATGTAGGACATGCTAACCTGGATGCTCCGATGCCAAGCTAGGTTCTCCCGTCCCCTTCTGTCCTCAAATTGTGCTTTAGTCTTTCCCTATCAGTCCTCAAGCTTGTCTGCTGTCCAATCTTATACAGGGCAAGCTGGAAATGACGCTGGAGATCATCAATGAACAGGAACATGAGGAAAGGCCTGCTGGATTGGGCCGGGATGAGCCAAACATGAACCCCAAACTGGAAGACCCCAAGTAAGAGAGAGCGACCCTATTAACCTTCGCTATGGGGACACAAAGAAGAGGCACCAACATTCCCATTCTCAATGGGAAAGGGTGTCTCAACTTGTTGCAAGAGGTTTTAGCATTCCTTGATGCTATTTTAGCATTTCAGTTTAGGGTGTAACAAATCTGTTAGTGCAAAAACCATTGCATTGTGCACAGCATAGTTGTGTTGGGTTTTTGTTTTTTGTTTTTTGGGGTTTTTTTTGCACAAACAGATGTCATCATTTGTGCAACATGGAGTTTCTTTGTGTAAAAGACGCTGCATTTTGCAGAAAATACAATATTTGTATAAACAGACATCAGCTGGTTGGGCTGCATCTGCACTGCAGAAATAATCCAGTTTGCCACCACTTTTAACTACCATGGCTCAATGCTATGGGTTTCTGGGAATTGCAGTTTAGTGAGACATTTAGCCTTCTCTGTCAGAGAGCTCTACTGCCACAATAAACTACGATTCCCAGATTTCCATAGAATGGAGCAACGCAGATAAAGTGGTGTCAAACTGTATTACTTCTGCAGTGCGGAAACAGCCTTAGTATACTTAACTAAGTAGCTTTTCATGGCATGACTCCCAAAATGTTGTTCAATAACAATTGTGGCTGTAGTGTCACAATTGTGATGCAATTGTGAAGATGGAACAGTTACAGTTGTATAAAATGCCAGGGCCTGAATCATGTGGATAGATCTAACTAGAGTCGACCCACCAGATCAACTGGATTTACTTCCTATTGATTCACCATTCAAGAGTTGATTTGGTGGATCTGCTGTAGTTGGGACTAAACCAAAGGATTACAGCTAATGTTCTTGGTCCAAACAAAATTTTCACACTAAGTATCAAAGGAAAAAACCCCACACACCGACATTAAAATTCCTGCAATCTTTCCTTCATTGGAGAAAACGTCATGAAATGTTCTCCTCTCATATGGGAGAATGAAGCAAGCATCTTTACCTGGGATAAGAAAACAATATTTTCTGCAGCAGAAGTAGGTTTGGTTTTTTGTTTTATTCTTTGGTGCGTGCAGCAAATGTGGTTTTGCGCACACACAAAAATGTGTTTTTCTGTAGAGAAAAATCTTCTGCAGAACTTTGGAACACTTAAACACGGTATAAAATTGTGCAAAAATATTCATTTTCTTTTGTAGAAGGAGGGGGAAAAACCTATAGTAATTTTTGTATGCAAAGACAAAATAACCCAGGGTTTGAAAAATCCTGCACAATCCTTTGGAACATTTGAACATGGGTGAAAATTGTGCAAAAATATTCATTTTCTCCCATAGAAGGAGAAAAAAAAGCCTATAGTAATTTTTGCATGCAAAGACAAAATAATCCAGGGTTTGAAAATTATCCTCTGCAATTCTTTGGGATACTTGAACATGGGGAAAAAATTGTACAAAAATATTCATTTTCTCCCACAGCAGGGAAAGAAATCTACAGCGATTCTTGCATGCAAAGACAAAATAATCCAGGGTTAGAAAAATCCTCTGCAATCCTTTGGGATACTTGAACACAGGCAAAAATTGTGCAAAAATATTACTTTTCTCCCATAGCAGGAGAAAAAAACACACACGCCTATAGTCATTCTTGTATGCAAAGAAAAAATAATCAAGGGTTTGCAAAATCCTCCGCAATATTTGGGACACTTGAACAATGGTGAAAATTGTGCAAAATTACTCATTTTCTCCCACAGTAAGGAAAAAAGCTATAGCAATTCTTACATGTGAAGACAAAATAATCAAGGGTTCTCAAAATCCTTGGCAATACTTTGAAACACTAGAACTTTTAGTTTGTTATTGTTGACTGTCCGCTATTTGCACTATGTTTTAACTTGTTGATTTAATTTTTTTTTAAGGGGGGGAGGTGGGAATGGGATTGGATATTTTAATTGTCTTGTTTTTAATTTTATCTTGTACCCCACCCCGATTGCTCGCTCAGAGGGGCAGGCTAGAAATAATAATAATAATAATAATAATAATAATAATAATAATAATTAGATCATGAGCAAAAATTGTGCAGAAAGATTCCTTTTTCTCTTGCAGTAGAGGGAAAAATGGCAGTAATTTTTGCATGCAATGGCAAAACAATCCAGGGTTTGCCTCCCAATTGGCCCCCTTAGAAGCCATGGCCTGCCCGTCCTGATGCTTCACATTGGCTTCTGTCCTGCTGACCATCCGATGTCTCTCTTTGGCTTCAGGCGTCCGGAGACGTCCTTCTTGTGGTTCACCTCCCCCTACAAGACCCTGAAGTATATCCTCTGGAGGAGGTTCAAGTGGGTCTTCCTCCTCGTCCTCCTCGTCCTCATTGTGTTGCTGTTCCTGGGGATCTTCATCTATGCCTTCCCGGTAAGATCCGTGGGGAATTGCTTGGTTGTGTGTTGTGTGCCTTCAAGTCGTCTCCGACTTATGGTGACCCGAAGGCCCAACCTTTCATGGAGTTTTCTTGGCAAGATTTGTTCAGAGGGAGATTGCCATTGACGTCCCCTGAGGCTGAGAGAATGTGACTTGCCCAAGGTTTCCCTATGGTCTCTTAGGGAGATTAAAAAACCCATACATTTGTTGTTGTGTGACTTCAAGTCACTTCTGACGTACGGCAACCCTAGATTGGACCTACCCAAGACATCAGATATGTAGCTGAAAGTGCAATTAAATGTGCAACACACTTCAATTCTATAATGTGTATCCACATACAATCCCACATCAAACCCAGCTACATTTCTGCAGACCTGGGCTAAATGCAGCTTTCCCACATGGGATTAAAAATGCCAGACCGCTTCTGTAGGGAGAATCCGGTGTTTTAGCTGAGTGTTTTTAGTTTTTATTTCTATTTGTATTTATTCATTTAATTTCTATCTCACCTTTCTCCCCGAAGGGATCCAAGGCAGCTCACAATAACCATTTAAAAAACATGGGTCCAATCTAGGGTTGCCGTACGTCAGAAGTGACTTGAAGTCACACAACAACAAATGTATGGGTTTTTTAATGGGAGCCCTGGTGGCGCAGTGGTTAAATGCCTGTACTGCAGCCACTCACTCAAAACCATAAGGTGGCGAGTTCAAGACCAGCAAAAGGGCTCAAGCTCAACTCAGGCTTGCCTCCTTCCGAGGAGGTTGCTAAAATGAGTACCCAGATTATTGGGGGGCAAATAGTTTACAATTGTAAACTGCTTAGACACTGCTTAGGCGGTATGAAGCTTGTTTGTTTGTTTGTTGACATTGCAATAATTTTTTTTGAAACATGAGCTAAAAACAATATAAAATTACAGATATTAAAACCATAATAAAATCACAATACCCATCCCATATAAAACCCATCCCATATTTTTCTTTGGTCATGTCCTCCATTTTTTCTTGAACGTCCTACATTTAGTGGTGCCTTATCCTCCATTATGGTTATGATGATATCTGGTCACCCTGTTGGACGTAGCTCCGATGGAAACTTGTGCGTTCCCAGTGCCAAGCAGAGAAGGGATCCTGGAAACTCTGTCCATCTTGAACCACTTAAAGATGGGAGTGGGAGAGTTTATAGGGATCCATACTGAGCGGCTGCTTATTACTGGCCTTTAAAAGTCTGCATTCCTCCCTTCCTTTTGTTCCAATGGTCCAAACTGGAGGAAGCAGCTGCCAGCCGCCTTCTTAATTGGGATGGAAGTGTTGCCTCCTCTTACATCTCCCCATACATTTCAGTTCCCTTTGGAAAAGACAGATCCCCGCTAGTACCAAACTCCATCCATCCGTCTTGCTACGAGATAAATCTCCAAAGCCTCTTCCAGCTTAATGTGGAGAAATAATTCATGCTGTGTGATGGGACGTCCCCCCATGCAAACCTGGGACTGATAAGAAAAACAACAGGTTTCTCCTTCTCCCACACATCACAAATTCTGCGGCTGGTCCATTAAAGGCATGCCAGTTTGGGCATAAACTGCAAGAAGGTTGCCAGGCAGTGCAGCAAATGATATGACAATTGTTCGCTTTGGGTTGCTTTATTTTTGGGGGGCTTGGGGGAGAATGATTTCTCGCAGACAATTATGGCACTGCTAGCTCCCCATCCATTTCTTTCCCTGTCTTTCTCAAGCCATTAGCTGGCCTGAATTTGTCTCCATCTTGCTCCCAGCTGCAAAACACCCGGGCTGCCCTTATCTGATGAGCTTCCCAGACTTAAACTCACTCGATGGAACAACCTGCTTACCAAAAACCAAGGCTTGGACATGTCCCGGATTCCTGCTACAACTAGGAATCCCCCAGGGTCTATGGTCATGGTGGGATTTGGGCAGGTATAGTCCCCAAAAGGAATTTTTCTTGACTCCATAAAACAATGAAGATGGCACTGTAGTCTGCATTCATGCTCTGCTTGGGTGGCTTCTGGAAAAGCAAGCCAGCTGAGCAGCAAGGGTCTTTCTCAATAACAAAAGAACAGACTTTGCAAATGTTCATTTTTGGGAATATGGCTCCCAGAATCCACCCCCCAGTAGGACCAGTCCACAGTTAAGGGTGTCATTATAGCACTGGTGTAGGCCTCTTTGGCTTAAACCTCTCGGTTGCCTCAACTGCAGTATGGCAATTCAAATGGGTTGACTTGTGTGATAACTCCCAATTGATCCAATGGGTGAAGTTGGACATTTTTAATGTGAAGTCCAATGCATTCGTGGCCGGCATCCATAGATTTTTGTGGGGCTTCTCAGGCTATGTGGATGCGTTCTAGAAGAGTTTATTCCCAACGTTTTGCCAGCATCTGTGGCTGGCATCTTCTCTGAAATCTTTGAACATTTTGGTCTGATGCAGAATGTCCACAACTCATGGCTGTAAACTGGAGGCACAGTTGGTGTGAGGTGCCGGCACATTGGGTGGACATTCAGTCACACAATATTGCTATCCAAATTATGGGTTGTGTAGCACAATCAGCGCAGAACTCTGCCTGCAAAGATTTACTCAGAGACACAGCCATGTTAATCTGGAAAATCAGTGTGGAAAGGGATCTTGTAGCATCTTTGAGGCTAGCTGTGCTAAAGACATTGCAGCAGAAGCTTAAGTAGACTTAGGCTTTGTGCAGATTGGCCATTAAGGCTGGCCTGGGGGCAGAGTTGGGGCACCACATGACACCCCCCCCTCAAGGCGCCATGATGATGTGCACCGTTCTACACAGCATGCAGCATCACAACCCTCCTCTGGCTCTGTGTCCACACGATGCATCATCAAAGGAATGCCTTCAAGTCATGGCCCTGTGGCTATCGTGCCCTGGAAAGGCAAAACTGGGGCCACAGCGTGTGGTTGCCACAGCTCCAATCCAGCACACCTGAAATTGGCTGCAGGTGGTCTGCACAGCCCTCTACATATCTTTCTGGTTCCCAGCCAGCACATGCCACAACCCAAAACTCCCACCACCGTACATACAATCATCTACCCACCCTGGCCTTAGGCAACATCTTTCCTCCTGCCTTTGTCTCTTAATTAATATAGTTAAAACTGAACTTGTTACCTCAATGCCAGACCTACACGTTTTGCATTTCTATGGCTATTCACACAGTCTGGTTATAAAAGTCCTTCCTGGACACCAATTTACTCAGTACCTCTGAGGAAGTAGACCAAGTCTAAGAGAGCTTATGCTACAACTTCTTTTGCACACTTAGTCCCAAAGATGCTACAAGATCCTTTTGTGTGCAAAGATTTATGCTACATAAACCCAAAGTAGCACCTTTGCCCTTTTTCTGGTGCAAATTAATTTTCACAAAAAGGTCTCCAAACATTTGACCATTTTTTTTGATGGGGAATGTTGATGTGTCGAGACACTGTTTCTCACTGAGGACAAGCCAATTTGTGAGTGTTCTTTACATCCCTAAGATGGAGGTTGCAGGTTGATCAAAACAACTGAGACAATTGCAGGTCTAGGTATTTATATATTTATACATTTATTTAATTAATACTGGTAGAACTGGATTTTATTGTAAGCTCCTACAGGGCAGGCTCAAAGGTCTTTTCAGTCCAATTTTTGGATAGCCACCTTGACTTTAGTCTTTGAGAATATATTCCTCACAGACTAGAGTCAAGGGGGATGTCAAAAAATTGGACTGAAAATATCATTGTTGGCATCCAATAGCACAGCACCAAGGAGAGCTCCTCAAGGGACAGATGAGTTACTCTGACGGATGCTTGACTCAAAAGACATATGTATGTATATATCCCAAAGTGGCCTGCCCTAAATGGATGCTGCAAGAAGCTTGTCCATGTGGCCATGCAGGAAGAGAAATGAAAGGCAAGAACACAGGAGGCTTGTAGATTGAGTTGGGGTGGATGTGACTCCAGATATATCTGTTCTACACTGCAGAAATAATGCAGTTTGACTCCACTTTATGGAATCCTGGGATTTATAGTTTTGCAGACTCCTTAGCCTTCTCTGCCAAAGAGTGCTGGTGCCTGACAAAACTATAGATCTCAGGACTCTGTAGGATGGAGACATGGTAGTTCAAGTAGTGTAGTATAGATGCACCCTCCATTCCCATTCCTCTCCTCTAATCTCTCTGCTTAGTCCACAAGATTCAGAAGGCTAGGTGCATGCTCACATCCAGCATGCCTTCTCCTATGCTCTCCTGTTGGGCTTATATCCAGCATAGTGTTTCTCATTCGCACACACACAGAGAGAGAGAGACACACTTATACTGATACAGTCTAGAATTGCATTGACCTTTTTAGTGGCTGCATCACACTGTTGACTCATTTTCAACTTGTGACTTGTGGTCTACTAGGACACCTAGATAACTTTCACACCTAGAAGTCTCCTTAAACCAGGTGTCCTCCATCCTATATCGGTGCTTTTCATTTTTCTGCCCTAAGTGCAGTACCTTACATTTCTCTGTAGTGAAATGCATTTTGTTAGCATTGGCCCAGCTTTCTAGTCTATTCGGGTCATTTTGAATTTTGATCCTCTCCTCTGGGGTATTAGCTACTCCTCCTAGTTTGGTGTCATCTGCAAATTTGATAAGCATGCCCTCTATTCCTTCATCCAAGTTGTTGATAAAGATGTTGAATAGCACTGGGCCCAGGACAGAACCCCACTGGACACATTATTATTATTATTATTATTATTATTATTATTATTAATCATCCTTTATTTATATAGCACTGTAAATTTACACAATGATGTACATCTCTCCCCCCCCCCCCCCCGGCTTTTCTTCACTAATGAAGATTCAGGAAGGACTCATCCCACACTTTCTACAAGACTAAAAAGACCAATCCAAGATAAAATCTTGTTTATTATATGGTTCCCATCTAAAAAGACATGACACAAAAAGAGAAGGGAAAGGTGGTGGTGGGGAAGGGGATCAGATCCTCACAATTTCACTATTCTGTGCATCTTGGCAAAGTCAACATGAGCCCTGGGTGAGGCTCTGCTCCTTGGTCTCTAGTCTTTGCAGATTATCAGATGGGGGATGAAACGTTCTTGTGCTGTCTTTTTTTGTTGTTTTATTTTGTTCTCATAGTTCAATTGTGAGAAGATTTTCATAGGACGTTGTGCTTATCCAGACATTATCCCATCTGGAAAGCACAAATGACTGCAAATGTGCGAAAGACTTTCAGACGACGTCATGCAGATCCTGTCATTGTCCTGTCATTGAAGTGGCATTGCCCAGCATTTTGCATTAACGGGACAATTGCGCTGCAATCTGATAGCCTTTTGCGGGATGAGATAAGGATGGGGGAGTGATCCCGCCCTTATCCCATCCCCATGTGATAATCTCCATTGTTAGGCAAGCAGATTGTCAGCAGATTTACACGGAAGTCAGTCCCACTGTTTTTTTTGGGAGGCAAGGAAGCTTTATCCTTGGAGAGGATTGGGACCCGCAGTCGCTTTGCGTGGCAGTTTTAGTGGTGGAATCAGGGCTTGGGTCTTTGTGGGTGAAGCAGAACAGAAATCAAATTCAATATGTGAAAAAATGTGGACAGTCTGACTCATATTTCTGAAAAGCAACCGAGGCGTGTCGTGGAACTTCTCTGCTCTCATTTCATTTGGAAAAGATCTCCTGCTCCCCCAACTTTATCCGCCCCACACCTCTCCCCAATTTTTGAGGTTGCTGACTTGAACTGCCTGGAATCGGGTTCCTTTTGCGGCTCTGTTACCTATTAGGCTTTGGCAATAAGGCTGGCTGGGAGGGAGGGAGAAATTGGTGGTGCCTGGAGTATCAGGGATGCCCTCGAACGCAGAGATCCCTGGCAAACACCCTAGAAATCCTTCATCATTTGCTCTTGGAATGAATGCAGATGGAAAATTAGAGAGTGATATTCCTTCTTCCCCTCCCTTCCTTCTTCTCCTTCTCCTTCTCCCCTTCCTTCCTTCCCTCTCTCTATGCACAAAAAATTACCATTGATCAATGTGAACAAGGAACACATAAAAGCACTCACCACCAGCACTACTTATTTTTATTATTAAAGTTTTACACAAAAGAATAGTCACCCATCCCCTCTCTTCCGTCCCATTCTTGCAACCAGGATTGTGGTCCACACTCAACATGACATTGGCCAATTGGCTTAGGAGAGTGTGTCGCACCATACAACTAGCGGAAAACATCACAGACTTGGAACATTTGCTAAGGAAGGTCAAGGAAGAAAGTGCAAAGGCAGGCTTAGGGCTGAATATAAAGAAAAAGAAAATAATGACCATGGAGAATCTGTACAAATTGAACCGGGACAATGAGGAATTAGAAGTAGTAAAAGACTTCCCATAAGGATCAAATGTTGATCAGAACAGAGATTGCAGTCAAAAAGTCAGAATAAGACTAGGACTGGGAAGGGCAGCCATGAAGGAACTGGAAAAGATCCTAAAGAGTAAAGATATATAACTGAGTAGTAAAGTTAGAATTGTCCAAGGCACTGTATTCCCCATCACCATGTACCGATGTGAGAGCTGGACAGTGAAGAAACCCGACAGAAAAAAAATAAATTCATTTAAGATGTGGGGCTGGAGAAGAGCGGAGAGGATACTGTGGGTAGCCAAAAAGACAAACAAATGGATCGTTGAACAGATGAAGCCTGAAATCTCCCCAGAATCCGAGATGATCATAGAATCATAGAACTGTAGAGTTGGAAGAGACCACAAGAGCCATCCAGTCTAACCTCCTGCCATGCAGGAAATCACAATCAAATTGAGGCTGTCATACTTTGGGTACATCATGCGAAGGAACAACTCACTAGAAAAGACAATGATGCTAAGGAAGGCAGAAGGAAGGTAGTAGAAAGAGAGGAAGACTGCACCCCAGATGGTTAGACTCCACCAAAGAAGCCATGGGTCTGAACCTGCAGGACCTAAATAGAGCAATGATGGACAGGAGGTCTTGGAGATGTTTCATTCACAGGGTAGCCATGAGTTGAGGTTGACATGAGGGCAGCTAACAACAACAACAACAACAACAACAGTGTGTTGCACATCAAGGGACATTGCTATGCTATTGGACACCACTGTACTCCAAAAGGCCGTCTGGTATATGAGGATGATGTTGCAGATGGTCCAGTTATGTGTGATGCATTTCAATCACAGCACTGCTCAGAATATCGAAGATAGGACCTAGGATGTTTCAGGCCAAGATGGACAAAAAAGGACCTTATCACACTAGAGATTTGAATTAGAAAAAAAAACTCACAAATGCGGGATGTTTATCAAACGACGTTCCTGCAAATGTGAAATAACACAAAGTTAAATCAAAGGTAAAAGAGAGAAAAATGGCAGCGTTTTACTTTTGGAACTCGCCGAAAGTAAAAAGCTGCCATTTTCCTTCTTTTTACATTCGGTTTATTTCTGTGTTATTTCGCATTTGCAGGAATGTCGTGTGATAAACTTCCCGCATTTGCGAGTTTTTTCTAATTTAAATTAAATCTACTTTAAATCCTTTTTCTGAATGGGATTACACTAGTGAGATAAGGTCCAAAGTGTGCGCTGTGGGTCACATATGGCCCCCCCAGGACCAAAATTAGTGTGTGTGTTTATTGTTTATTGAATTACTAAAATTGCCTCCCCACACATTGTAAAGTGTTTGAAATGAATTGAAGGCACACAACAACAACAATAAAAACAACAAGAGAAAAAGGGGGGAAGTGGAAAATAGAAGAGAAACTGGGACATTTTAGAAGCAGCTGGAAGAGTGGGATGATTGAGGATTAACCAGGGCTGTCCGTACCAAATGGGGACAGTTGGAGAACATTGTTATGTGGCCAGTGATGACTTCTGACCTCCACAATCACTGATATAATGAGCTGTGGTGGTGTAATAATTCACCAATGAATTGTGGGGCCCCACAACAAACCCCCAACTCCCAGAATTCCATAGCTTTGAGCCAGGGCAGTTAAAGTGGTGCCAAACTGGGTTATTTCTCCAGTGTGGATGCAGCCCAAGTCTTTTGCCTTCCCTAGAAGAAGCATCTTGCTGCTGCTTTGCATGGCTCCTTGCTTTCCAAGCCAGTTGGTTAAGCCTTTCTTGGCTTTCATCGTCATCATCCCACTCAGCAGAGAGTTTCCAGCCAGATGGAACGGCTCTCCCTTTCCTCCCTGCCCTCCAGACAAACCCTAAAAATAACAGCCACAATCTTCTGGAGGAAGACTCCTGAAAGAGAAAATGGTGGGAAATTAATTAGGAGGTTATAACGTTGTTCCACCCAGGAGACTTGCTAATGGTCCGTGATGATGTGCTTCACGTTGGGCTGCTTGGTTTATGGGCCGATGCGCTGTTTTCTCCCTCCTTCCCACATTGGAAGGGAGCCTTGCGCTGGTGCAAAATGCAATTTATTACACAGCTTGGGGGTCACATTTTTTCCCCTTCCACTTCTTTCCAGTTGGGTCTGCCTCCTTTTTCTCTTCCTTTTTCCAACGTTCCCTTTCTTCTTCTTCTTTTTTGTGTGGGGGAGAATGAAAATGATCGAGTGGAAGCTACCAGCCAGTCCCAATTAAATCCAGTGGGTTTGGAAGAGAACTGCCAGCCTGAGTGGTGTGTGGATCAGAGATGGTTTGAAGCATGGCTCTTTCCTAGGAGCATCAACTAGCAAGTCAACTTGGCTTGGCGGAAAGCATAAAGAGGGGATCTTTCTTTATACTGATGGGACCGAATTACACTGGAAAATGGACTGCCACAGATAAAGGGAATCGACCTGAAAAGCAGCAGGGAAGAAGGTTGATGGGAACGAACCAAAGTTCCTCAAAAATACCTCCTCCCAGTCCACCACACACCGTCTATACTTTGGACTTTACACCAGCCTGCTGTCTTACCACCACTTACCAGGGAGTAACATCATGGTGGCAGCCCTTCCTGTTTGCGATGCCACAAAAAAAGAAGCCACTCTAGGCATCTTCTTTTTGGCGGCGCATCAGTGCTGCAGCATGTGGCTCCCGCAGCACCGACCTGGGGAAAATTAAGCCCCTTTCTCACTTTTTTAAAATTGCAGAATGGCACAATGTTTGGATCCTTGTTATATATAAAAAAGGAAAACTTTTGGAGGATTGCATTGACATTCTGCCCATTCTGCCCATACCTGCCAGTTGGAGAAATGGGAAGCACCCCTTTTCCCCTGGACACCATCATGGTGGGCATGGAAGTCAAATGTGTTGAGGAGAAGGTCTCCAATATGGAATGGAGCATCCCCATGATGGAGGTTCACTTGCACTCCTTTGCTAAGGAGTGCCAGGCTGCTCCTGGGCATCTCCCTCCTCCCCATCTGTTCCAATGAGGCTGGCAGACTGTGATCATCATTAGCAGCCCAGCTGCTTTGGCGTGCAAGAAAACGTTTAAGTTATTGACAGTTGGACACTTTTTTATTGGCACCTGGAATAGGGTTATGGACAACTTTTCTCTCTCTGCGTAACATATGGAAGAGATGAAGGGAGGGAAAAAAACCTTGTTACTGGAAATGAATATATCAGAAACCTTCTTTGCGTTGCCAGTAAAGTTAATTATTTTTTTGTGGCATTAGATGTTTCCACATTAGCGATTTCTTCCTTGTCTCGATCACCATTATGGCGGACTGGGCTGGGCTGGGTGAGTGTGGGAGAGACTGGGGAATTTATCACACGGGGAAGAATCAGGGGTTTAAAGAGACAATATCCCCGGAAAATTGCCTGACTGCTTGAGTGAAAATTTTCGCACGACGTTACCATGATCACACGATTATCCCATGAACAGAGCGGCAAAATCGTGCCGCTTTTTATTCACGGGATTTCCCCACAAATAAAAAGCGGCACAATTTTGCCAGGATAATCGCACGATAATGGTGACATCACACAATGTCTTGTGAAAATCTTCACTTTATTGCGCAATATTGACGGAAGCATGGCACTATGCTCCCAGCTTTTTTTTTTTTTTTTTTTTTTTGGTTGTGTGCTAAAGTCCAAAAATTGAGGGGGAAAGCCACTGTAAAGGCTGGGTTTCTTAATGTTCACCATCAATCAGACCTTTCCTCCTTGACCACCTTCAGCAATTTTTCTAGTTTTTTGTTGGTTTCTGCTAGTAGTATTGGGTTGTCTTAGAATAAAACTAGGAATGAGGAGGGTAGCTATGAAGGAAGATCTTAAAGTGTAAAGATATAACTCTGAACAGCAAAGTGAGGATTGTTCCAGCCATTGTATCAGAGAATTGCAGCTGGGCACAACTAAATGTCCATTGTGCATCAGTGTGCAACATCTACGTGTGATGGCACCATATGCGTAACTCCATTTTTGCAACCTTGAACTGAACATGGTTATTCACTTCCATAGGGGAACGTACACCTGTGTTGTGTGTCTAGATACCCTCAAGGCACCAGATCCTGTTTGATCGTGAAAACTAAGCAGGGTCAGGCCTGGTTAGTAACTGGTTGGGGACCCATCTAGGAATATCAGGTACTGTAGGCTATATTTTAAAGGAAGGCAATGGCAAGCTCCCTCTAAATACTGTATATAGAGAAAACCCTACCAAATCCATAGGGTCACCATAAGTCAATAGGCAACATAATGACACCTATTACCGCTATAGACACTCAGAAAAGCCCCTTAAGAGGCTTCAGTCTTTCTCAAAATGGCCACTGGAAGTTATATAGTGAAATCACTATAGTATATAGTATACTATCACTTATTGTCATTGTTTTGATAGGGACTGCATAGGGAAACAGAGGGTTCGGGGATCATATTGGGTACTGGTTGCTTGTGGGGGTGATGTGCAGGTATTTTCAAATATTTTCATGCATTTGAGTGTCTTCCTGCATGGTTTGGGCAAAAAATGCTCCAAAATACAACTTATCCCTCTCAATTGTGGGGTTTGGGTGGCTTTGGTGGAGAACCTTAGGGGTCCAGGGATCACATGGACAGGCTTTCTTTTGGAAGAAAGGTAGGATGAGAAGGAAGGAAGGAAGGAAGGAAGGAAGGAAGGTAGGTAGTTGGCTCTCCACATTTGTGGCTTTGAATTTTGCATATTTGAATATTTGCGGATTTGATTAATACATTCTCTCTAGGAGTCCCTAGGTCCTCCAGAGAAATTCTGCTGGAAACTGACCGTTGAGTTGTGCTAGAGGACTTAAGAGATTCCTACAGAAAATATTTCTCTAGGCATTTGTAGGTCCTCCAGTACAGCCAACTTCTAGAAGATGTTGACCATAGGATTGCTTTGGAGGACATAGGGCCTGTCCAGACCAGCCATTAAGACCGTCCTGGGGGCAGAGTCAGGGTGTGCCATCCATGATGCTGTGCACTGCAACACACGGTGCGCTGCGTCACGGTGCTCCTCTGGCGCTGCATTTAGATGATGCAGCGCCAAAGGAGGGCTGTTAAGCTGCGGCACGGTCACTATGGTGCCATGATACATCTTTTATTGAATAAGTCACCAGACCATTTCAAAAAATACAAGATTAAAGAAAGCATACATAGTTAAAACTTACATAAAAAGAAATCTCTATAAAATTAAAAAATATTTGGCTCTGATTACACCCCTCTTGTAATTTGCACAACAGTCCATCCGAGGCCCTTTTATACTACTTGCTTCCATAGAATAGCTGCTTTCAGTGCAAACAAGGCATCCCTAAGAGTTATAAAAGTTGCAAAAGCAGAAAGAGCTTACTTTCATCATTCCTTTGCCTTAAATTTCTGAGGATGGGAGCTAGATATTGTTCTCTGATACCTTTTGCGCCCTGAAAAAGCCAATTCGGGGCTGTGGCAGGTGGTTGCCGCATCCCCAATCTGGCTCTAAAATGTACATCAGGAACAGTGTAATTGGAGTGTTTGCTTCTTACTGGAGGGGTTTGCTTTGCTATGTTTCGAATTGCTATAATATTTCTCTTAGTATTTTGTAAGGATTTTGCATTTTTGACTGCTGAAGTAATCTGGTGTTCCAATTGTGTTTTAAAATTGTACTGTTCTGTTGCTGTGGTTGTTATGGTTGTTTTTAAGCATCTTTTGTGAGCTGCCTTGGGTCCAATTTGGGAGGAAGGTGGCATTGCTATAATAATTTATTTTAATAATTTAATTGTATTGTTTTTATTGTAGGTGGGTGGGTTTGTGGGAATATTGTGTTTTGTTTTATTTTAATGTTCTTTTAATGTTGTCAGCCGCCTTGATCTCATTGGAGAGTTGGGGTATAAATAAAATATTATTATTAGTTTTTGTGGGGCTTTTAGGCTCTTTGGCCATGTTCTAGAAGAGTTCCTTTCTGACGTTTCGCCAGCATCTGTGGCTGGCATCTTCAGAGAATGAGAGCCTGGAAAAGGATTGGATACATATATCCTGTGTGACCCTGGGAAGGAAGGAGTACTTTGCAAATGTCTTGTTCTGTTGCTAATGGCAGTCCTCAGGGTGGGAGGATATGCAAACGAGGATTAATGTCTGCTAACTGGTGCTCCTTGTCTGCTGGGGATCCCCTGGCCTTTGGCTGTTGCTCATTTGCATCGGTTGAGTCTTGACCTTGCTGTCCTTCAGGACTGGGAGCCAAGCCTTTACTCTCAGGGTTTCCTCTTTCCTGTTGAAATTGTCCAGGTGTTTATGGATTTCAATGGCCTCCCTGTGCATTCTGACATGGTAGTTGTTGGCATGGTCCAGAATTTCAGTGCTTTCAAACAGCATTTTATGCCCAGGATGGTTTATAGCATGTTCTGCTACTGCTGATTTTTCCGGCTGACCCAGTCTGCAGTGTCTCTCGTGTTCCTTGATTCTTGTCTGCACACTGCGTTTGGTGGTCCCTATGTAGACCTGTCCGCAGCCGCATGGAATGCGGTAGACTCCAGCGGCCGCGAGAGGGTCTTTATGGTAAAAAAAGATATTTTTACCATACATCAAAGGAGTCACAGGCAGAATAGGGAAAGTGGTGAAGAAACACAACCTTCAAATGGTTTACAAACCAACGAAGAAGATCCAGCAAATGTTTCGCTCAGCCAAGGACAAGAGAGACCCTCTCACGGCTGTTGGAGTCTACTGCATTCCATGTAGCTGCGGACAGGTCTCCATAGGGACCACCAAATGCAGTGTGCAGACAAGAATGGCCACATAGCCCGAAAGCTCCACAAAAACTATGGATGCCGGCCATGAAGGCCTTCGACTCCACAAATATTATTATTGTTGTTGTTGTTATGCATATGTACATGAAATTTAGGCAACCAGTTCTCTGAAACATGCTGAAGTGGAAAGATCTTCACTCACTGACTGCAAGAAAGTGAGGAAGAAAGGGATTCCCAGAGTCTGGGAATGACCGCAGAGAGTGACTCCTAATCCCTTAATCCCATTCCTGTTTTTTCTTCCTTGCAGAATTATGCTGCTATGAAACTGGTGAAGCCTTTCAGCTGAGTGCATGATGGAAAAGAGCCAAGAGAAGAGCCTTGCAAGGCGGAGGCCAGAGCTGGCGGAGAAGGCGGCTTCACAGTGCCTTGCAAACCACACAACCTGCCTTCTGTCGCACACTTGAGTGCAAAAGGGAATGAACAGCAACCATTCCCTGCATAAAGTGCATCCTTCTCAGCCACAACAGCCATAGATTTTAGTACAGTACTAGCCCCTCTCACCCTAATGCCCCCCAATTCTGCAAATGCTGCTCAGGTGACGCGGCTGAACAGATGTACCAAAATTGCACTTTTGTTTCCGGGGCTTCGTTCTCCGTACAAAATAGGCCTCCGAGAAGTAGGCGATTCACCTGTACAACACTTGAGATCTGCCAGCAGTGATTCCCAAACTTTGGTCCTCCAGATGTTTTGGACTTCAGCTCCCAGAATTCCTGACTATTGACCAAACTGGCAGGGCTTCTGGGAGCTGGAGTCCAAAAACCCAAAGGACTAAATTTTGAGAACCACTGGGTTGGAGTAACAAGGAACTGCTTGAAACCACCCTGGTAAGAGAATAGGGTCCCCGTTTCTTTGCCACCCATTGCGTCCGCTTTTAATGCCAATGAGTCAGTTCAGCCCCTGGAAAAGTGGGAAGTGTTGCATCATGAGAAAAGCAGGGAAGGCTTTAGGGTTCAACCTCTGCAATTTTCCCCATCTCTGGATGCATATGCCCCAAATATTCCTGATCACCAAGAACAAGGAAGCCACGCTTTACTAATTTCATTCTCAAAGCAACAAGTTACCGTCATCATACTCTTCCACTTGAAGAAAGTCTTTGAAAACTCTGCAGTTTTTTTTAAAAAAGACTATTTGCCATAAAAGCCTTATTCTGCACAAAATTCACATAGAATCATAGAATCCTAGAGTTGGAAGAGACCCCCCCCCCAAGGCCATCTGATTCAACCCTATTGTGCCACGAAGGAAGACACAATCCAAGCCCTCCCTTTGACAGATGGCCATCCAGCCTCTGTTTGAAAACCTCCAAAGAAAGAGACTCCACCATTCTCCAAGGCAGCATCTTCTAGTATTGAACACCTCTTACCATAAGGAAGGTTTTCCTAATGTTTAGATGGAATCTCTTTTCCTGTCATTTGCATTTGCTTCTTGTGTCCTAGTCCCTGGAGCAGCAGAAAACAAGCTTGCTCTCCATCCTCAATGTAGCATCCCTTTGAATATTTAAACATAGCTCTTATACTTCTTTTTTCCAGTATTTTGTCACAGAAAGTGGCGTTTTCTGCACAGAAAATAATATTTCTGCATAGAAATACAGTTTCCTGTGCAGAAGAGTGCTGTAGTTAGGGATTTATGCTGCGGCAAATTCACACTTGGGATTTTTTTTAAAAAAATGGAAAACAGCATTTATGTGCAGGAAAGATTATTGCTCCATGTCCTATTCTCTGGAGCAGCAGAAAACAATTTTGTTCCCTCCTCAATATGACATTCTTTCAATCATAGAATCATAGAGTTGGAAGAGACCACAAGGGCCATCCAGTCCAACCCCCTTCTGCCATGCAGGAATTCTCAATCAAAGCATCCCCAACAGATGGCCATCCAGTCTCTGCTTAAAGACCTCCAAAGAAGGAGACTCCACCACTCTCTGAAGAAACAGGGCTATCAGATCACCTTTAAACCTTCTCTTCCCCACTTTGTAGTTTGTCGTGGAACCAGAACTCTTTGGGAAAGAAGGCTGAATACCTCACAAAACTGCAGATCCCAGAATTGCGCCAGTATTGAGCCATGTCAGTTAGAGCGGTGTCAAACTGCATTAATTCTGCAGTGCGGATGCAGCCTGTGCTTCAGTTCAGTTAGACCAGGAATAGGGAAAATGCAACTTGTGGGCCACATGCGGCCCATGAAGCCCACCTTTGTGGCCCCCAAACCTCTTAACTTTTCCCAGTTGTGCGTTACACAGTAAATGCCAAGGATATGTAGTGCTGCGTGCTTTGCAAGAGAAGAGGCAGGAGGACACAACCAGAATGAACTGGCTCCTCCTACCGTTGATCGTGGCCCATTTTCCATGGGCCATGTAGCCCTTTGAGTCCTTGGGGGCACCAGCCACCACTGCCTTGGGGTCCCATATTCTTGCCTTGCTATGGGATTCCTCCCTTGTGTGCTTAGGACCTGACAGGCTCCCTCTCCATCCCAAGAGAACAAGCCCGAGTTCATTTTATTTTATATTTTATTTTATTTTTTGCAATATTAAAGTGCACTTTCCATGGCAGGGATCTTTGCTGCAACTGAGACAAACCAGAAGCCGGATATAAAACTGCTTTAGAGCCGCCCTGGAGCTCGGGCTCTTTGAAAGCAGGGTGGCTGGGAGTTTTTCCATATCACCTGTATATGCCTTCGAAGCAATATCGCAATTGCACTGCGGTTACCAATGAAATGCTATTAAACCTCCTGAATGCTAGTGGTGTTTTATTTTCCAGAGCGCGGAGTCTCCAAAGGTGCGGGCGGAGAGGGAACGCGGATGCCCCCCATTTTCACCCCACAAACATGTGCAAGAGCTAAAGCATCTGATTCCACTTACAAGGAAAGCAGGCGGCTGGGCTCCGAGGTTTTGCCATTTCGTTTTATCTCCGTTCTGCTGGGAAAAGAGATGAGGACTAGGAATTTTTATGGACCGCAGCTTCCAAAGTCTCCTAGGCAGCACGGCCAGAGAGATTCTTGGACTTGTCACCCCTAAAATGCATCAATTAATACATATTTTATGTCAGAAATTAGACATGGAAGGAAGGGAATGAGCATTCCTTGAATTCAGCTTATTTTCTTAAGAGACGCGTGTCTCTTCAGCAATCAGATTTACAAGTGAAACCTGTGTGTATTAGAGAGGAAAGCATGCTAAATGCAAGATTTAGCAAAGGCAAAGCACATGATATGACAACGAGACATCTTTCTCTATATGAGGGAATGTTTCCTCGAAAAAATTGTTAAGAGCATTGTCTGATATTTGTTCAACAGGTATAACCTGCTCTTGTCTCCTTTGACTGCCACTGGTTTTTCAGGATCTTGGTCAAAGAAAGGTCATTCCTGGGAAATGAACCTGAGACCTTTTGCATTCAAACAGTGTTAGAAGAGCCCAGACTCTGGAGAAGAATGAAGGGTCCACCTTAATTCAGCATTGCATTTCTAAAGGTGGTTGAAAAACTCTTCTGAAAGGTCACAAGCAGACCATGGAAGTGATACTTTTTCCATGGTTTCTCCATAAAATGTGAGACTATAGGGCAGTGATGCCCAAATTTTGGTCCTGTAGATGTTTTGGACTTGAGTTCCCAGAATTCCTGACTCTTGGCCAAGCTAGCTGACATTTCTGGGAGTTGAAGCCCAAAACATCTGGTGGACCAAACTTTGGAAATCATTCCTTTAGAGACAGTGGATAGATGACACATGGCATTGGGGACCCCATCCCCATTACATTTTGGGATGGCACCTGTAACTATTGTTATTTAGGACTGCAGGAACCATCATGTCCCCCCAAAAAACCACATTCCCAAGTTCTGGCCAGTATAGACACTAAAATAGAGACACTAGTACAGGTATCAGGGCAACATACCTCTGTGCATCCATTGCTGGGGGACATGAAAGGGAGGATGCAATTGCACTTATGACCGTCTGATGGACTTTTCACTGGCCAAACAGGTGGCCACTATGGGAACAAGATGCTGGGCTAGAGATTTAACATGGTTCTTCACACCCAGAACCATGTTGATGCCCCACAACCATGTCAGTCCCTTTACACTTACACTGGTGTATATATATTACAGTCGCCTCTCCAAGTCTATGGACTTGAATTCCGCGGACTTGAAAATCCACGGAGGGGCGACTGCCATTAACATCAGTGGGGCACATGTCCCACACTCATGCCCCCTATTCAAGCCCATGGAACTTGAATATGTGCAAGTTTTAGAACTCGTGTGTGCGTGGGGGGGTCCGGAATGGATCCCCTGTGAGTTCCAAGGGCCAACTGTATTATTATTATTATTGGCTGTGGTGAAATGGAGGCATTCATTTCATGATTGTTTAAGCAGAGTTCCACCAGGGCAGCCATCTCATCTGGTCCCCAAACCCTTGCCTACAGTGGAGCCATTGAACCAATCGGATTTACCTATGTGTTGACTCAATAGTTGGTTTGATGGGCTTACTCTAGTGGAAACTAGACAACTCATGGGATTCCAGACATGCATTTAGAAATCCTTGGATGGTGCACAATTGCTCAACACTACCTTCAGTGTACCACTTGATCCCCTGGGATTGCAGAAACAGTGTGTCCACCATGGTACAGAGAGACAAGAAGCAGAGACCCCATCCATTGCACGGTGTTGGTACTCAGAAGGGTGGTGTAATGCAACCAACATCTAAACTGCGTGAGTGAAGATTCACACCATGCAAGCATGATGTGGGATCTTAGCTCCTATGCGCTCACTTGCTCTGGTTCGACTCCTTAACTCAGGCTCTGGAATTTTCCTTTGAAATCTTCTATTGAGGCCATATCTGCACGGAGGAAAAGTGTTATTCCTGCCCTGTGCCTGCACTGACCTGTTTAGATGACACGTGGGACCAAAAGGAGTGGGTCCAATCTGCACGCCAAGGCAATCCTCTGCAGTAAAAAGAGTTCTTGTTTGCTCCAAATTGGGCTGGAAACTCCAGAGAAATCCCCTGAGTGTGGATGGCATGCTGGTGCAGAGAGGAGTGGAGGAGCGTTGGTGGATGGATGAGCTGCTGGCGTCTTCCCACGACTTTCAAGTTTGCCCTGTTCCTCTGGCATCATTCCTTTTGCAGATGTGCAAATGGATTGCACAAACACACATTTAACACAACAATATCACCAGCACAGCACACCGACTCTCAGTAGGGTGGCCCTTGTCCCCATGAGCCATGGGAAAAGAGGGAGAGTGCAAACAGGGCTGCTGCTATTGTCCTGTTGTGGTTGCCGGTTGTGCAGACTGCGCATCCTCCCTCTAAAGCCCTCGGTGGTAAGCCAGGTTTTCCTGTCAGTGCAGAAACTGCCCTTGAGAGGACAAAATTGAATGAATTCCTTTTACATTCACTCCCTGAACCGGTCCATAAATGTAACCAGGTGCCCCTGAGTTTCAACTCTGGCCTATGGAGTGTCACCCAATGCAGCCTGTACCCTTTGCACCCTACTAGTGATGCCACTTTGCACAGTTCTATTGGCACATACTGAATTTTAATGGGACTTAGAACATGATGGAATAGGGGAGTGTGCAGACAGTGGGGCTATACAGACCACCCCTTTGGGAAGGCATGCAGCAACCCCTTTTGCTGCGGCACCAATCCGGCCACTGTAGAGCACAAAAAGGAGATGGAAAAACCAGCTCCCTTTTGCACCTTCGAAGGGGTGCCATAGCCGCTGCCATTTGGATGCAGCGCCAGAGGTACATCATCATGGTGCATGCCATGTAGACCAGCGGCACCGAAATGGTGCCCTGGTGGCAGGGCCACAGCATCCAGTGTGTGGCTGCTGCACTGTGGCTTCACTCACAGACCAGCGCTTTTCGCCGGTCTGTACAGGGCCAGTGTTAACTGAACTGGCCTGTTGCGAGTACCAGTTGTGCGGACAGCTCATCTTCCCCATAGATCTGGAAGCCCCGATGGTAAGCCGGGTTTTCCCATCAGTGCAGATATGGCCCCAGAGTCCTAGTCCAACACCCAAATGGTTACACTGTGCTGGTTCTTGCAACCAAGTATTGCTTTGGAAAATAAAACTTACACACTCCTTGACGGTAGCAGAGATGAGACGTGGGTAATCCTCTGGCCCTCTCCTCGCCAGCATCACTTCAGAGCAATGGAGGAAACATCCCTACCTCTGCCCCAAATATCGCATGCCAGGGAGTCTCGATTGGCTTCTCTGCTCCTTCCTCATACCAGTCCTATCATGTAATCCCCAGTTCCATCTGAGCCACGCTATCTTCGTAATGCTTTTTGCAGGATCCCCAGGAAAAAAAAAAAGATAGAAAGCCACAAGATGGCTGGAATTTTATTTTTTAATTTCCCTCTTCTGAGACTGAGCCTGCTCCAATACGTTCCAGACGGGTTTTGCAATCAAAATGAGAACATACTGTCATCGTGGGTCATAATAGGGGAAGAGAATAGGAAGGCTTCCCCCAAAAGGTTGGAAGAAACTCTGGAAAGGATAAAGTTGGAGAAAAGAAGCAAAATGGAGGGAAGGGAGAGGTGATAGAGCAGAGTTTTCAAAGGGGGATCAATTTTCATTTCCAATCAGGGTGTTTTGCACAAGCGCTGTGCAACTCTGTGAGCGCATAGCCGTACTATGTCTCTTTGATGTAGGATCACAACCCTGGCGTTGTACCTGGGCAATTCTCCTGCCAAAACAGGTGCGTTTCTATTGAACAAAGCTTTTCCAATACTTTGAGTCATGACTCAAGGCAGCATCTGAGTGCAAAATTAATATTACAGTCTCACGCTGGGATCTTTGGTTGCCATTGAGATGCAATGACACCAAAGCGAATGGCAGCAGAGAGACCTGATCCCAGAGACCAGGATTTTCTCATTGGACTTTGATGGTTGCCAGTACCTGCTGGCAAATTTTGGACCATAGGTTTGCCTGCCTTGCAGTAAGCCTGCCTTTTTATTAACATACCTGTGTTATGGTAGGTGGGCCTCCATATCATCAGCATAGTATAAATATCACATGTGGACTTATGGCTGCATCTAAACTGCAGCCTTAATGCAGTTTGACACTGCTATAACTGCCGTGGATCCTCCCTATGGAATCCTGGGATTTGTAGCTTGTTGGGGCATCTCAGCTCTCAGACAAAGAAGGCTCTCTCTCTCTCTCTCTCTCTCTCTCTCTCTCTCTCTCTCTCTCTCTATATATATATATATCTCCCTACAAATCCCAGACATCCTTAGCATTGGCACTTAAAGCAGTGTTATTTCTGCCCTGCAGATTAGACCAAGGCTGCCCCTTTTTCTGATAAAGAAGAGTATAAAGTTGAAGGTCAAAGTGTGAGGAATTGTCTGTATTTTTATATGTTTAATAAAAATTATTTTATAATTTTTTAAAAAAACCCAAAAACAAAGCTGCCCTTTTTCTGTTCACATTAGAAAAAGAGGTCTGTCTCAAATCAATTACAAATTATGAACACACACACACACACACACAAATTTTGGAGGACACAATTGATTAATTTATATTCTCCCAAAGAGGACTCAATGCAGCTCACACTTTTTGTGAGCATATTTGGTTGCAAATTCACTGGGGAGAATTTGCTTTGCCTTCCCCCCCAGTTCCATTTCTATCCAGTAGACAACTTTTGTGTGTGCGACTGTGTGTGTGTGTGTGTGCGCACACATGAACAAAAAGGAGCGAGTGGGAAGCCCATCAGCGCCAGGCCTGGAATGCTCTTGGAGCGTGCATAAAAGTTAATTACAGAATGTTCCACTGCTTAAAAAGGTTTGTGATGCTTGTTTTTATATTATTTCCTTGGTCTTTAACTCTGTGTCATGTGTAATTGAAGGGTGGAATTATGAAGTGTGCAGGCTGCCCTTAGGGGAGACCTTAACAACATACCTTTGTGTTTCGCACTGGTGTCGGCTTGGCCTGGCCAGCCGGAGGACGCAAAGGGGGGGATTAGATGCTGGCCGGCTGCCACACCGCAAGCGCACTGAACTCTTTTAACCCCCGGTAGCAGACTCCTTGGACTCCCTGGGCCTGAGTTAAAATGGAAATAGAAAGGCCCAGATGTATTTGCACATATTGGGCGAGCTTGGATTTTTTTTTATCAATTGCAGCCAACAAACAGGTTCAGGCTCAAGTGGCTTGCATGGAAGGATTTGGGGGCATGCCTCAAAGCATGTGGGGTACAGACCACTGGGCCTGTGCCACCCGGAGACTGGCTGACCTCCTGTCTGCTCTGCCCGCACTGCCAATCCTGATCAGTTTGTTGCTTTAACACCATTTAATGGTCCTGCGGTTGGTTTCCCTCCGTCATTACTCCATGACGGAACGGAAATGTCCTCTGCAAAAGCTTCTGTGTTCTCTAGGATGCGGCAGGGGTTCTGTGCCTGAATTAGCTCCAAGATGGCATTCAGGAAGGAAATTGGATTGCCTGGTGCAACTAGAGATCTCCCTGACCCACGCTTTGCCTTATGGTCCAGTGGTGAAGGAGACGAACGGAGGGACCTCCACTCGTCTGGCCTAAGGAGACTCCATGTGAGAGGGATCTAGGAGTCCTAGTAGACCACAGGTTGAACATGAGTCAACAGTGCGATGAGGCAGCTAAAAAGGCCAATGCAATTCTAGCCACCACTATGGCACCAGAGTTATTTGACCCACGGCAGGCAACGTGGCTCTGAACTCAACCACCCCAACAACACTTTTGTAGCCTTCCCTAAAGCAAATGGGTATGACACAAGAAGCATTGAATCATAGAGTTGGTAGATAGCCCAAGGGTCATCCGGTCCAACCCTCTTTTGCCATGCAGGAACACACAATCATAGAAACATAGATTTGGAAAGGACCCAAAGGGCCATCCAAACCAACCCCTTCTACCATGGAGGAAGACACCATCCAAGCCCTCCCTGGAACAGATGACCATCCAGCCTCTGTTTAAAAACCTTATAAGAAATAGACTCCACCACCCTCCAAGGCAGCAGCGTCTTCCACTGTCGAACAGCTCTTATTGTTAGGAAGTTCCTCCTAACGTTAAGGTGGAATCTCTTTTCCTATAGTTTGCATCTATTGTTCTGGATCCTGTTCTCTGGAGCACCAGAAAACAAGCTTGCTCCCTCCTCAATATGACATCCCTTCAAATATTTAAAGATAGCTATCAAGGTCGCCAGAGCCAGTGTAGTGAGTGTGGGTTGAGTGTTAGAATCCTAGAATCCTAGAGCTTGAAGAGACCCCAAAGGGCCATCCAGTCCAACCTTCTTCTGCCATGCAGGAAGACACCATCCAAGCCCTCCCTGGGACAGATGGACATCCAGGCTCTCTTTAAAAATCGCCCAAGAAGGAGACTTCACCACCCTCCAAGGCAGAAGTGTCTTCCACGGTCATAGGACTCTTTCACATGGGAGGAATTTCTCCCAAGTTCGAATGGAGCCAATGCGAATTCATGTGAATTCGCTTGTTTAGTGAATTAACGTGAATCCCCATTGCGTTCAGAAGGTGTTCGGAATGACTTACCATTACCCAAAAATGACCTCACTTGCCTGAAATTGCGTGAGAAGTTTTAATTCGCAATAACGTGAAACCCCATGATTGAGTTTGGATTGCCCTTGGATTATACTTCGAATTTCCCAAGTCTGAAAGAGTCTTAACAGCTCTTACCATCAGGAAGTTCCTCATAATGTTGAAGTGGAATCTCTTTTCTTATACTTTGAATCCATTGTTCCGCATTCTAGTCTCTGGAGCAGCAGAAAACAAGCTTGCTCCCTCCTCAGGATGACATCCCCTCAAATATTTAAAGACAGCCATCATATCACCTTTTAACCTTCTCTTTTTCGGGCTAAACATACCCAGCTTCCTAATGTTTAGGCGGAATCTCTTTTCCTGGAGCTTGCATCCATTGCTCTATTGTGTCCTATTCTCTGGAGCAGCAGAAAACAAGCTCACTCCATCCTCAATATGACATCCCTCCAAATACTTAAACAGGGCTATCATCATATCACCTCTTAACCATGTCTTCTCCAGGCTAAACATCCCCAGCTCCCCTCATTTCTCCTCATATGGCTTTATGGTTTCAAGACCTTCCACCGTTTTGGTTGCTGTCCTTTGGACACGCTCCAGCTTGTCCACATCCTTCTTGAATTGTGGTGTCCAGAATTGGATGCAGGAGTCCAGGGGAGGCCTAACCAAAGCAAAATAGAGTAGTACTGTTACTCCCCTCCATCTAAACTGGGACCATCTGGGAACCCAAGGGTGTTTGCGCATATACATGTGCATATACTTGTCCTGGATCCAGTTAGTTAGTCACCCTCCTTTGGACACACTCCAGTTTCTTAACATCCCCAGTTTCTCACCCATTTAGTTGCACAGCTTTGCTGTTCAATACAAGGTTTCTATGTGGTCCAAGGTTCACCTCGGGTCCCTTTCCAAGAGACAAGGGGCATTGAAAAATAAATAAGTAAGGTTTCTCATCACAAAATCAATGCCCAGCTCCAGACACGGAGGTTTACACTACACAACTCTGACATCTGATCTCAGGCTGCATCTACTCTGCAGAATTAATGTAGTTTGATAGCCTCAGTCTATATTATTTGTTTATGAAAACCTTTAGTGTCTGGAATTAAAAAGTAAATTAAAAGCAATTAAAATGAGAAAAGGAGAAGAGAGCGAATGAGGAATGCTGAATATCTTAATGAAAAACGCTATTGTGTCAAAGGTTTTTCCAGAATTTCTCAACCGCCAAAGCCCAACATTCACTTCTGTTGTTTGGCAAAGGAATTAAAAAAATTTTTTTGCTCCTATAAATGGAGTAATTTATTTCCTATTTTCATGCTCTCTGCCTTTTCCTCCTCCTCTCCTTTTTTTCCCTCCCTCCTCCATCACTTTTTCTTTTTTGGCCTCATTTGCGGTTTGTTGTGAGTTTGGTTCCAGACCTCATAAAATAAATACCTTCTCTGGAGAAATGGCAAATTACAACCTACAAATTAGCAAAGCCCTGACGGCTCTGTCTTTCTAATTGAAGCAGGAGAGAAACCCCCTTTCTTGCCCATGTGCAAAAATAACTTGATCCTAACCTTGCAAGGGCTTTGGTTAGGATTTCTTCTTTTATTTCATGGAGACGTCATAATCTCACCTTTATGGACCATGGGAGGAGGGATTGGGAACACACACACACACTCAAAAAACCAACAACCCCAAAGCAAGTCTTCCCATTGATTCTGGAGCTTCTGCAATTTATGCACATAAATTTTTGCTTTGGTGCTAATCCACCTGGGTTAATTTTTGGGTTGTCGGTCAGGGAGATATCTATTGGTCCAACAAAAAGCCCCATGTTACATCGGGAGAGAAGTAGCATGAAAGTCTAAAAAATTAGCATTTAATGAAATAATAATAATAATAATAATGATGAGTAGAAGAACAAGATGATGATAATGATGATGAAGAAGATTGCAACTAGTTTTGTAAACCTATCAATTTCTTTATCAATGACTTGGATGAAAGAATAGGGGGCATGCTTATCAAATTTGCAGATGACACCAAATTAGGAGGAATAACTAATACCCCAGAAGACAGGATTGAAATTCAGAATGACCTGAATAGACTAGAAAGCTCAGCCAAAGCTAACAAAATGAAATTCAACAAGGAGAAATGTAAGGTACTACACTTAGGATGGAAAAATGAAATGCATAGACATAGGATCAGGGACACCTGGCTTAAGGAGACTTATTCATGTGAAAGGGATCTAGGAGTCCAAGTAGAACATAAGTTGAACATGAGTCAACAGTGCGATGCAGCAACTAAAAAGGCCAATGCAATTTTAGGCTGCATCAAAAGAAGTATAGTGTCTAGATCAAGGGAAGTAATAGTGCCACTCTATTTTGCTTTGGTCAGGCCTCACCTGGAATAATATTGTGTCCAGTTCTCGGCACCACAATTCAAAAAGGATGTGGAGAAACTGGCGTGTGTCCAAAGGAGGGCAGCTAAGATGGTGAAGGGTCTGGAAAACATGCCCTATGAGGAACGACTTAGGGAACTGGGGATGTTTAGCCTGGAGAAGAGAAGGTTAAGAGGTGATATGATAGCCCTATTTAAATATTTGAAGGGATGTCACATTGATGATGGAGCAAGCTTGTTTTGTGCTGCTCCTATGAAGAGGTGAACTGTCAGACACGCACCATTCACCTTTTCACGATTCCATCCTATGAAGTTCTAAGTACCCCTCCCCAAACAACAAATCCCAGAATTATCATAGAATTGTAGAGTTGGCAGAGACCCCAAAGGCCATCCAGTCCAACCTCATTCTGCCATGGAGGAACTCGCAACCAAAGCATCCCTGAGGGATGGCCATCCAGCCTCTGTCTAAAGACTTCCAAGGAAAGAAAACTCTAGTGCTGTAATTCAGAGGAAGGCACTAGAGGATGCAGGGCTGAAGTTACATCTGCTGCTGGTATTAAACTGTGTTGCTCCAGACTGGAAAAATCAAAATGCTCTGGCACATTCCAGGGCAATTTCGGTGCTTTCCAACTGGGCACAACTGCATTGGCCCAGGAGTGTGAGCAGCCAGGTTTTGCAAAGGCACACTGCTGCCGTCTCATAATCAAAAGGACCAAAGTTACTATTTCCTAACCTCACTGAAAACTTGCAAGTTGGGCTCATTTTCTCCTGGTTGGCACCTTGGTATTCGGAGTGCATCATGCCCCCAGAAGAAAAAGCAAAGCCCTTTGGAGAGCAGATACCATGACCTGGTCTCTGGGCCTGGGACGTTCTCAGATGGCGCAAAGCTCTAAGGAAAACCATGTGCCGGCTGCATTAAAGCATGATTTATATCAGATCTGGGGGCTACAGTTGAGCACAATATTGTTTCCAGGTTCTTAGGCATGGCTCGTAACTTTTTATTGGCTATACCTTCAAGGTATTGTTCTGTCTTCCCATCTCCTACAGATTTCAAGGAGCAAATCATTACAAGGGAATCGGTCTAAGTCTGGGCAGCTCCCTTTCCACCATCTTTTGTACCAAAGAATTTGGCCCCACTAGCAGAAGACACAAGGATGGGGTTACCTGTCCAGAAGAGCCAATATTTCTTGTGTCTTCTCTTGGGCTCTGCAAAGGAAATTCCTATAAATCCCAGGATTCCATAGCACTCGATCCGTCTGGGATTTGCAACCTGGCGAAGCACCAGCACCCTTTGGCAGAGAAGACCAAAGACCTTGTAATACTATAAACCCCAAGATTACAGAGGATGGCACAATTGCACTTAAACTAGTGTCAAACTGCATTATTTCTACAGTGTAGATGAACCCTTAGACCAGGAATGAGTTCCTGCATTGGCGTTGCACAGTGTAAATCCTACTTATTGATTTTGCTATGAAAACCTTGCGGTGAATGGCAACATTGCTCAACCTACCAAGGCACTGAATATGTAACCAAAAGCACAAACCAAATACTGAGCAAGGCTGAATAGAATGGGATAATAGCTTCTTTTGATCTAGACGCTGTAATGGAGCTTAAAATTGCATTGGCCGTTTTTGCCTCTGCGTCACACTGGTGGCTCGCGTTCACCTCGTAGTCTACCAAGATTTCCAGATCCTTTTGACATGAGCTGCTGTCAAGTAAACTGTCGCTCATTCTGCATCTGAGTTTTCTATCTGATTGTTGTGCCTTTCATGTTTCCACTTTGAAAAAACATTTAATTAGTATTTGTCTTCACACTGCTTTTTGTGTGAAACTGCAATGTGATCTCAGGGCCTCATTCCCTTTTAAATTGGACCGTAAATCGGCGTGTATCGGTTTAAATGAGCCTGGTTCACACTTGAACCGAATCACTGAAGCGATGCGGAGAGGGGGACCATGCGCTAGACCCATTTAACCCGTGTCTTTTTGATGCTGATTTTTTTTCAGTGTCTTTTTGGATAAGTGTGAACCAAATGTGGATCAGAATCGATTTAAATGTGCCCTTTGGCCAGCTAGAGCAGGTCCATTTTGAGCCGATTCATTTGTGAATGTGAACCACAAGTGGGTTATTTTATTTTATTTTGCAGCAAGAAAATGGGATTGGGGCAAATGCAGTGTGAACCACGCTCCGCTGCCAAACCGATCTGTCGATTCGGTTTGCAAAGAAATTTATTTGTAAGTGGGAATGTGATCTCTGTTTTGCAACTGGCAGAGGAAGAAAGATACTTAAGCAAGAGGTGAACTGGTAGAGACACACCATTCATCTTTAGGATCCATTCTTTTCCTTTCTGCTGCAATAAAGGGTAATTGGGTGTACCGAACCTTTCAAGTGCCCCCAAATGGAGAAGGAAAAAAAAGAAGTTGATTTGTGTTGTAAATCTGTAAAATGGGCCATTAGAGGTGCACCGTTCCAATTATTGTGCATTATTTCTTAGGTTCACCAGCGTGTTTTTAAGAGCTCTGTTTGTTTTCTACCTGCAAAGTCTATATTGCATGAATGGTGGTTAATACGAACCACATGAGAACTGTTACATGCAGGGACATTCTTCCGTACATCTGATCTTTGAATGAATGGATTTATAAAGTGTATCCCCCTTAAAAGTTGGCACAGTTGCCACAGAGCAAATCACCTTTATGGAAGAGAATCCATAACAGAGGACCTGCAAGGAAACATGTCACTTTGACTCAACCAAGTTTCAGTCTGTTGAATTCTCTGACACACAATGGCAGCCTTGTACTTTCAGGCAGGTAGGACACTCTCCAGGTAGATATTAGAGATCTACCTTAGATATCTGTCTTCGTTGTCACCTGGATTGTCCTGATTTAAAGTGAACAAGCACCCAAATGTAGCCACGGAGGCTGACCCAGGGGAAAGTTCGGCTGGTCCCAAGGTGTTGTTGTCATGTTGTTGGTGGTTGTTATTGTTGTTGTGTGCCTTCAAATCATTTCCAACTTATGGTGAACTTAAGGCAACCTTATCCCAGGGCTGAGAGTGTGTGACTTGCCCAGGGCTACCCGGTAGGTTTCCAGGGCCAAGCTATGATTCAAACCCTGGCCTCCTGAGTCCTAGTCCAACAATCGAACCACTGCACCACGCTAATAATAATAATATAATGATATAGATTTATTTGTTTTCCGCCCAATCATGGGGAATCCGGGCGGCTAACAACAGCAAATGAAACAATACAAAATTTACAATAAAGTACAGAATAACCCTTTCCCAGTTCCTAACCAATACATAGCAAGCAGATCAATAAACAATATAATACAGTAGTAACTGACAAAACATGGATATTACAGTCAAATGAAACTCATAACTAAACCGTTCCCAATCCCTCAACACAAGTTCAAATCAAGATAATATTACAAAAAATTAAACCCAAAAACATAACAAGTTTACCAAAATATATTATGTCATAGTCCTAATATATTACCAGACATTATAAAACACAATAATACCAATTACATTTTTGAAAAAAGACAAAAAGGCAATTCAAATTGATAAGAGGAGCCCAGGTAGAGTAGGGCGCAAGAGCCCAGATGGAACATGCCGCTCTCCGAGCTGTACAAATCCAGCTGTGGCTCCACTAACTGACAATAACCGACCCTCCTCTGACAATAAAGAATTACAATGCAGCATGAATACAAAACAGCAGAATACAGTAGCAAGGGAGGTGTTCCGGAGGACAGAGGGACGGCTTTTAAAACATGTTGCCGCCTCCTCCTCAGCCCCCACCTTCAGGTGCCTTGCCTCAGGCAGCATCTCAGTCCCAGGTGGAAACGGGGAACGGGGGAGCCTCCTGGCTCAGCTCTCCTCTGGCAGGGATATGTGCCAGCTCTATCCCAAGGTGATAGTTGTTGTAGTGACCCTCAGGTGAATCTGTCATGGGGTTTCCTTGGCAAAGTTTGTTCAGAGAAGGTTTGCCGTTGCCTTTCTCTGAGGCTGAGAGAGTGCGACTCGCCCAAAGTCACCCAGTGGGTTTCATGGCGCCAAGCTGGGAATTGAACCCTGGTCTCCAGAGTCTCAATCCAACACACAAACCACTATGCCATGCGGGCTCTTTCCCAAGGTGATACCCGAGTCCATAAAACCAGAGGTGTAAACCAAATGCTCCAAAGTCAAACAAACCAAGTAGTCCTGAGCCGAGTCTGTAACCGAGAAGAGGGTTGCCAGAAGGATTAGTTTAAATCCAGAGCTACAGATAACACACAAGGGGCTTATTCCCACTTACAAGGGGGTATCCAAAAGTTTTAATGATCACCTTTTTAAAAAATTGACAGAAAGTTTGTAGTCACTACCTAGATTTATGCATTTTTCCCAGCGTATCTTGACCTCCGAATACCTGATATTGTAGAAGTCTACAGATTGCACTTGACGAGGATTTTATACTTTAGTCCCTTCTGGCAGAGCCAGTCACAAAAATAAAGGATGCAATGAGCCAATTTTCTCAGCAACGTGCACTTAGGGACCAATGAGGACACTGACAAAATTTCATCAATATGCCATAATAACTTTTGGGGAAAATTATTACTTTATGATACCTCCTCGTAAGGCGCAGTCTGCAGACTTCTACAATGTCAGGTATTCGGAGGGTCACGATACGCTGGGAAAAAATGTGTAAATCTAGATAGTGACTACATAGAGATAAGTTAACAACTACAAATCAAAACAAACCTTCTGTCAATTTTTTAAAAAGGTGATCATTAAAACTTTTGGATACCCCCTCATACATTTAAACCAGTTTGCGATACGCCTTTGCTCCGTTTTGGTAAATCAGTTCCAAAAAGTCCGCTGTTCCCACTATGAAAGTGGATCTTTTCATTATCCCCTTGTTTAATCACTTCTCTCTTTGGCACTACAGTACTGTCATCCCTACTAGTTTGTGCCAATTCAAAATGCACGTCAATCATCTGTGTGTCGTCTGTGACATAAGTGGCAGCCTGGGCACCCGGCTTTATCGCGATTGAAACCGATCACGGTAGGATTGGAACTGGTTTCAAATGGGAATAACTGTCATATAACCCGATCAGCAATTCGCTTTAAATCATACTGTGAACGCAGCCCAGATTTCATAACTGCAAAGGAGGACAAGGCACCGCAAAAAGTAGAACATTCAAGAAAAATGGAGGACGTTACAACATAAAAGCGAAAAACTTTCATATCATGGAATCCCTCTATATAAATATAAATTCATTTCATATGGTTTATATACAGCTGTATTACATATGCAATATTTTATTATATACTCAGCTGTATTTTTTAGACAAACTTTATCCTTTCTATAACTCCTTGTAGGCTTGCAATAGACTTATAGAATTCTGAGCAACACAAATGCCTAAAAATGTACTTTACTAGCAACAAACCCTTAACCGAACCTACATTGACATTATTTCTCACATTTGTTCATTGTGCTAAAATTAAGGGGGAAACCCTTTTTTTCAGCATTTGCATTCTGTCCTCAAGAAGCCTAACACCTTTGCTGCCCTTTTCCCTGCTGAGAAACAAACGTGCCCTGAGCTCTGGATGCGAGCCTCATCTGCTGCTGCTTCTCCTAGAAAGATCTTCCTGGGCTGCGTCCACGCTGGCATTCCTTCCTCTTCCCTGGAGTTTATCACACAAAGGGAATTGGAAGTATAATCCAATGGCAATCTGAATGCAATCATGGGGTTTTGCGTGATTGCGTGAAAGCTGATCACACCCATTTTTGGGCAAAGGGAAGTCTTTCCGAACACAATCATGGGGTTTCATGTGATTGCGTGAGAAACTATCACACGCAATTTTGGGCACTGGGAGGCAATTTTGGACAGTTCCGAACGCAATGCAGTGTCAATATGCAATCAAGTAAATTCGCTGAACTAGAGAATTTACTCAATTCTGAACTGGCCACACTTCCATTTCTTTCGAAATTGAGAGAAATTCCTCCCATGTGATAAACTCCTATGTTATCATGAAAGGATGTCATATAGTGCTCCTCCATTTTGCTTTGGATAGACCTCACCTGGATTGGGGTAGTGATGCTACTGTGAAGCAATCCAATGGACAGGAGAATAGACAAGCACACCCATAGCAATAGCAATAGTAACAGAAATAGCAATAGCATGTACATTTCTATACTGCTTATCAGTGAACTCAGCACTCTCTAAGCAGTTCACAAGACATAAGCCAACTGTCCCCAGAAAGCTGGGTACCTATTTTACTGACCTTTGAAAGGATGGAAGTCTGAATGCACCTTGGAGACCTCCTCTAGGATCGAACGTACAAAGTTGTGGCTGCAGCACCAGCATTTAACCACTCCAGTCACTCACAGTGGCTGAGAACTCGGTTGTTAAAAGTCTGTCACTCCCAGCTTCACCAAGTCACACTCTCTCAGCCTCAGGGTAGGGCAATGGAAAACCACATCTGAACAAATCCCTTGGAGTGTGATGGAGTCTCCTTCTTTGAAGGCCTTTAAACAGAGGCTGGATGGCCATCTGTCAATGGGGATGCTTTGATGGAGAGTTCCTGCATGGCAGAAGGGGGTTGGATTGGATGGCCCTTGGGGTCTCTTCCACCTCTATGATTGTATTATTCTAGCAACAACCAGTCCAATGCATGATTAAAAATAAAGATCCATAAAAGGGATACATAAGAACGTCATAAGACTTGTTCCAGCAGTGGAATATGGATTGCCTTGGAGGCTCCACCTTTGAAGGCTTTTAGGCTTTGAATTTGGATAGACAAGATGGTCCTTGGGATCCCCTCCAACTCTATGATCCTGTGAGTTTGTGAAATTGCTTCAATAAATAATGCACTGTAAAGGCACCAGATCCAGTCTGATCTTGGAAGCTAACCATTTCTGAGAGTACCAGCACCTCCTATTCTTTGGCAGTATCACATCCAAGGACTAACCAGGGCTGACCCTGCTTAGCTTCCAAAATCAGCTGGGACCTGTTCCCTTTAGGGTATTTATGTTTGTCTGTGTCTTCAGGTTGCCAATTGACTCATGGTGACCCCATAAATTTCAGAGGTTTTCCTTAGGCAAGGGATCCTCAGAGGTGGTTTTTCCAGTTCTTTCCTCTGAAATATTGCCTAGAGCACCTCACTGTTGGTCTCTTATCCAAGTACTAACCAGGCCTGATCCTGCTTAGCTTCCACGACTAGCCTTGCCCAGACTGTTTCCATCCATTCATCCACACTCCCAACCCTAACACATCCCAAGCCGCCACCTTTCTCCACCATTTCCTTGTACTTCTCTGTTCTTTATATTGTTTTTCTGCCCTTGCCTGACCCTCATTAATAGAAGCAGAAAAACCATTTGTCTACAGACTGGATTTCCCCCCCCCCCCAGAGAACTTTCTTTCTCCACGCTGCACCCCCTACACTTTTTCTTTCCTCCAGCCTTTCCCTTCAATTCTCCGACTCATAATGTTTTACGAGTTGGGCGATTTCAAGTGACTAATTTGCAGGAGGCCGTTGTTATTGCCATGTTGGGCTTTATAGCAGGTCAGGGGTAAACAGGCAACCCGGCTTTCCATGGGGGGCTTCAGTCTAACGGTTCAGAGGCATTTTTCTTGCCCGGAGCAGTGCTTCCGTTTGCGCCTGACCTCCTGTGGTGTTTTAGCTGGGGACTTGCTCCATAGGGTTTCCGGAGAACCCACTGGTTGGAGAAAGATGCCCAGATTTCCAGAAAGTCAACGGGAGCATGAAAGAAGCCTCACAGGTCTGGTGAACCACAAGCATTGCTTCTGCTTGCTTCGTGATGTGGAGAACCGTGTCCAGTTTTGGGCACCAAAATTCAAAAAGGATGTTGAGAAGTTGGAGCATGTCCAGAGGAGGGCCACCAAAATGGTGAAGGGTCTGGAAACCATAAAACCCTTTGAAGAGAGACTTAGGCCACATTCCCACTATGATTTAAAACGAATTGAGGATCGGGTTATATGACCGTCGTTCCCATTTGAAACCGGTTCTGATCCTACTGTGATTGGTTTCAATCGCGATGAAGTGAGGCAGACGCAAAAAAACTCGCTCTTTCCTGACACTAATTCTTTGGAAGTTCTTTTGGAAAGAATGGATTCCAAAGCGTGTTAAACAAGTGGGAATGATGGATCTGAATGGCATCATTCTGGAGAGGAGGGACTAATGGGTGTTTACCATCCCTTCTCAGTTTTTGGTAGATCCACCATTTCCCCCCTTCTCAGGGTCAAGAAACGCTGGGAAAACTGTGCAAATCTGGATGGTGACTCCATAGAAATAAGTTAACAACAACAAATCAAAACAAACTTTCTATCTTTTTTTTAAAGGTGATAATTGAAACTTTAGGATACCTCCTTGGATACATGAGTATATACAGTAACAAATGAATCTTTAAAATGAAGAAAAAATAATGCAAAAAACAGAAAAGAAAAAGAATTCTACTTCCAACATCTCTCTGCAAAGATATCTGGAGAAAGGAGTGTGCAAACACACAGAGACAGTGCTGACAGCATTGTCCTACCACTTACTTCCCACTCTCTTAAAAAACCATCCTCTGTCTTCAGCGTCAGGCCTCATCAGGCAAAGGTTTCCATGGATGTAAGCTGATATATCTTTAGAGGAATAATAACCGGGGCCAGAAAGACACGACCAGATTTGGGAACATTTGGAAATACTTTTGCAAATCCAGCCCAAAGAGAGAACAGATCTGAGTGTCAAGCAGATTGCAATGCTCTTCGAAGACTGAGAAAAGGATGAGTTACCGGCATGCCTTCCTGACAGAGGTATTGAGGACAAGGCTGACAGTATGCCCTCCATCCTCTCACACATTCATCGTGTGTGTGTATTTGCATGTGCTTTCAAGTTTTTAAACAGAGGCAGGATGGCCATTTGGTGGTGATGCTTTGATTGTGAACTCCTGCATGGCAGAATCGGGTTGGATTTGGTGGCCCTTGAGATTGTGTCTCCAACACAAGCCGAGGGAGTGTGTTTTGCTCTTGTGCAGCTCTTACTCTCAGCTCTTACTCTCAGTTCCTCCTAATGTCTAGGTGGAGTCTCTTCCTGTAGCTTCCATCCATTGCTCCATTGTGTCCTGTTCTCCGGAGCAGCAGAAAACAAGCTTGCTCCATCCTCAGTATGATACCCCTTCAAATATTTAAACAGGGCTCTCATATCACCCCTTAACCATCTCTTCCACAGGCCAAAAATATCCAGCTTCCTAAGTCTTTCCTCATAAGGCATGGTTTCCAGATCCTTCACCATTTTGGTCACCCTCCTTTGGACACGCTCCAGTTTCTCAATATCCTTTTTGAACTGGAGTGACCACAACTGGACACAGGATTATTCCAGGTGGGGCCTGACCAAAGCAGAACAGAGTGGCACTATGACTTCCCTTGATCTAGACACTATGGGGCTTTTTAGATTGGCTGAAAGGGGCGGTCCAAACTCGCCCCTTTCAGCGGCGGGATGACGCCGTGGCTGCCGCACGGGCAGCCTCTAGGCCTCATCCCGCCGCTTTTGGAGGCCGGGGGGAACCGGCCAACTGCCGGTTCCCCGCGGCCTCCAAGCGGGGTGCAGCAGGTGCTCTGGACACCCGCTGCACCCCGCTTCCCTTGGCAGGGCTGAAGGGGGAAAGGGGCCACCGCCGCGGCCCCTTTCTCCCTGGGTCTTTGCCGCGGCCATTTAAAGGCCACGGCAAAGACCCGCCGCAAAAAAAGAGCTCCGAGAAGGAGCTCTTTTTTTGGGCCGCGGGAAGGGTGCGATTGGTGCCCTCCCGCGGCGCAAAAGCGTCATAACATGCGCAGCTCGTCAAAACGCTGCTCACGTGATGACGCTTTTGCGGCGCGACCGTATGGACGCCACCATCTTTAAATGGCGGCGTCCGTACGCTTTAGGCCTAGGGAGGGTGTAAACGCTACGCCCTCCCTAACCCTAAAGGCGGGCTTTTTAGCCCTAATCGCGCCCCTTTTTGCCCGTGTAAAATGGGCCTATACTTCTATTGATGCAGCCTAGAACCGCATTGGCATTTTTAGCTGCCTCATCGCATTGTTGACTCATGTTCAACTTGTGGTCTACTTGGACTACTAGATCTCTTTCACACGTAGAAGGCTCCTTAAACCTGGGGTCCTCCATCCTATATTTGGGCATTTCATTTTTTCTACGTAAGTGCTGTACCTTACATTTCTCTTTGTTGAAGTTCATTGTGTTAGCATTGGCCCAGCTTTCTAATCTATTCAGGTCATTTTGAATTTTGATCCTCTCCTCTGGGTTAGTAGACATTCCTCCTAATTTGGCGTCACTCTGCAGATTGGATAAACATGCCTTCTTTTCCTTCATTCAAGCCATTGATAAAGATGTTGAATAGCACTGGGCCCAGGTAGAGAACCCCACTGGACACCCTATTGATCACTTCTCTCCAGGATGAAGAACAGGGGCCACTGCTGAACACCCTTTGGGTTAAATGGCGTTATTTCTGCAGTGCAGATGCAACCTTAGAGCTCTTTTTGAAACCACCGCTGCTGCCTGTACACGGCGCTATCGGACTCTTTTCCCACGTCGAGGCAACTTGCCATCAGGAGCTGAATAAATTCAGGTGCTCACTTGCTTTCTTAATCCAAGATTTTCCCTGCTGCATAAACAGCTCCTCCAACCTCACCTTGGTCCAGAACCAGAAAAAGCAGAACTTTCTTGAAAGGTCCTGCAGTTCTGCACACCACGCCGGCAAGCAGACGCCTTGCATTACGCTGGAGGCACATCCAAAATGCAATGGGATGGAAGAGGGTTTTCTACCGGCCTTGACCGGAAAAGGTTGGACGGGCTCCTTGGGTTTGGAGAAGGAAGGCAGAGCCCTGGTTTCACACCTCACCGATCAATATTGGTCAACCCAACACCTTTATGAGCCCCGCTTCCCAAGGACCTTGAAGCCTGCCTTTCCAGCATGGCCAGCATCTGGGATGCAAACACATTGGATTCATTAGTTCAAAAATGCAGACAATTTGGGAAATGTTGCTTATATTTCAGGGTGTTCCTCCCCTTCTGGCCCTAAAGGACTGATATTAAAGTGGATATTACGGGAGGTTTCTCTTGCTCTTTGGCACACCTGCCAGGTTTCTGGCTTTGAACAGGAGAGGACCGTTCAAAGCTGGCTGACCACTTTCCTTCCCTCTTTGAAATCCGATTGTCCAACATTCTTGATCTTCTGATCTGTTAGCATTTCTGGAATAATGTTCTTTGCCATTGCAGTGTGTGTGTGTGTGTGTATACGTGTATACATATGCGTGTGTGTGTGTGGACTCTTTCATACAAGGCTAAATTGGAAGTATAATTTAAGGTCAATTCAAATGCAATCATGGGTTTTACGTTATTGCAAATTAACTCTTCGCATGCAAATTCGGGCAAGAGGGAAGCCAATTCGAATGCAATCATGGGTTTTATGTTATTGCGAATTAAAGCTTCGCATGTAAATTCGGGCAGGAGGGGGTTATTTTCGGGTAATGGGAAGTAATTCCGAACAGAGCAAAGGTTCATGTAAATTCGCTAAACAAGCGAATTTACATGAATCCGCATTGGCTCCATTCGGAGTTGGAAGAAATTCCTCCCCGTTTGAAAGAGTCCTGTGTGTGTGTGTGTAATCCCCAAGAGCTGATAAGTATTTTCTTGAAGACAGTGCAGCTAGTTTGCAAGCAAATTAAAATAAAACTTTAGCTTTGCAAAAGAATTAGGTATTAGGACTCCATATCCTCCACTGTTTCACAAATTGAAACCCGGAACGTGTGTATCCACGCAATCTCAGAGTGCAGTTAAAATGGCAGAAGTTATTAATGAAGAAGAAGACTCAAGCTAAGAAAGGCTGAAGCAGTTTGCTTTTGCCTGAGCCTCCTGGGAAGTACAAGGTTTCACTCCTTCTTCTCCTCTCCTCTTTTCTCTGCCTGCTGCGTGCAAATTACAGAGATTATCACATTGACGAATAACCCAACTGCTCCCTAACAGGATGCAGCCTAGTTGTCTGATGCAGGAGGGGATTATTGCATGTAATCTGCCGCCGCTGCCATGGGTCAACTGCATCCCTGGTCCCAGCTATGCTTTGGAGGCTGCTTTTCAAACTCAGAAGGCTCCTGGCTTCGAAAAGTGGCCTCCAAAGCATGACTGGGACCCCGAATGCAGCTGCCTGGCAGCAGTGGTGGCACATTATATGCTCTAATACCTGCCTGCATCCCATTACGGAGCAGTCGGGTTATTTGTCAATGTGAAAATTTCCTTACTTTTGTACTTGGAGCTCAGTTTGCAGGAATTAAAGTAAGACGGGGAATTATAGAATCATAGAGTTGGAAGAGAACCCCCAAAGGCCATTCAATCCCACCCCATTTCACCATGGAGGAAGACACCATATAAGCATTCCCTCTGACAGATGGTTATCCAGACTCTCTTTAAAGACCTTGAAAGAAGGAGACTCCACCACCTTCCGAGGGAGTCAAAACATTCATCCTGATGTTGAGCTGGAATTGCTTTTCCTGTAGTTTGCATCCATTGCTCCGGGTCCTGTTCTCTGGAGCAGCAGAAAACAAGCTTGCTCCCTCCTCAATATGGCATGCCTTCAAATATTTAAACAGGGCTATCATATCATCTCTTAACCATCTCTTTTCCAGGCTAAACATCCCCAGCTCCCTAATTCTCTCCTCATAAGACATGGTTTCTAGACCCTCCACCATTTTGGTTTCCCTCCTTTGGATACACTCCAGTTTCTCAATGTCCTTTTTGAATTTTGGTGCCCAGAACTGGACACAAGATTATTCCAGGTGAGGCCTGACCAAAACAGAATAGAGTGGCACTATTTTCCCCTCAATCTAGACACTGTACAGTGACGCAATCCAGGATCATATTGACTTTTTTAGTTGTTGCATCACACTGCTGGCTGATGTTCAGCTTGTGACCTACTTAGGCATCTGGATCCCTTTTGCATGCACTTCTGTCAAGCCAAGGAGAATCCAGGGAGAGGAGAGAGAAACTGGGACATTTTGATAGACATTGAGAAAGTGGGATGGCGGAGGATAAATCATAAAATCGGTCATGGCTTCCTCGGCCAATCTGGGATGCTTGGAGCCTGCACTTGCCCTGTGCATGAACTTCCTAGTGGGGCCTTGCTGAACCAGCTCTTGCAGCCAGCAAAGTGCTTGGCCCCAATGAATTTTTGGTCCAACGCATCAAGGCCAGTTCTTTTTGCCCTCCGGCCGTTCCAAAGGATGACCGAATGGTTTGGAACAGCTTCTGTCTGACAGGGTGAGACAACAACAAGCCCAGAAGGAATGACAGATTAGGTCATGTTATCTCTCCAAATGGCAAAGGGGTTAAAACCTTCAAAGCAAAAACACAGATCCCTTCCCACCTATCATTACCGCTCCATAGGATCATTTATGGTTTCTTGAAAAACACACACTTGCACACCCACAAGGGTCCAAGGAATCTCTGGAACGGCTCTTTCCTCCTTCCCACCCCCTTCCCTTGCAGAAGCGAGCCTGATTCAGAAAGGCCAGGAGGCTGACCACAGGCCCATGTGAGCCAAAATACTAAAAATTCCAGGAAATGTGGTTTTTGTCTTCTCTCTCTCTCTCTCTTGGCTAGTATGAAACCAAGCCCGAAATAAGCAAATGGACCTTCCCTGGAGACCCGCTAACCTCTCCGTTACCTGAAGAGATTCCACTGAACTCTTTCTGCTCCTGCGCCTCATTAGCAAGGCGAGGTTTGCTTTTCCAAAGGCTTCTGGCTGCTGTCAGCAAAGAGGTGGATGCAAAAGGAGGAGGAACGGCCAAAAATTGTGCCTCTCTTGTGTGCTCTTGCTAGTTGGAGACACGATGATTTCTCTATTTATTAAAATATGTACAGTCAGCCCTCCATGAAGGAATAGAAGGCATGTTTATCAACTTTGCAGAGAAGTGACCAGTGGGATGTCCTATGGGGTTCTGTTCTTAGCCCAGTGCTATTCAACATCTTTACCAATGACTTGGATGAAATAATAGGGGAGATGCTTATCACATTTGCAGATGACACTAAATTAGGAGGAGTAGCTAATACCCCAAATTGATCTGAATAGACTAGAAAGCTGGGCCAAAGCTAACAAAATGAATTTCAACATGGAGAAATGTAAGGTACTGCACTTAGGTTAGAAAAATGAAATGCACAGGTATAGGATGGGGGACATCTGGCTGAATGAGACTTACAGGTGTGGAAGGGATCTAGGAGTCCAAGCTGAACATGAATCAACAGTGCAATGCAGCAGCTAAAAAGGCCAATATGGTTTTAGGCTGCATCAATAGAAGTAGAGTGTCTAGATCAAGGGAAGTCATAGTGCCACTCTATTCTGCTTTGGTCAAGCTCCACCTGGAATAATCCTATGTCCAGTTCTGGGCTCCACAATTCAAGAAAGATCTTGAGAAACTGGAGCGTGTCCAAAGGAGGGCCACCAAAATGGTGAAGAATCTGGAAATCATGCCTTATGTGGAGAGACTTAGGGAGCTGAGTATGTTTAGGCTGGTGAAGAGAAGGTTAAGAGGTGATGTGATGGCCTTGGAAGGGATGTCTAATTGAAGATGGAGCGAGCTTGTTTTCTGCTGCTCCAGAGAATAGGACCCAGAGCAATGGATGCAACAGTGACAGGAAAAGAGATTCCAGCTCAGCATTAAGAGGAACCTCCTGACAGAGCTGTTTAATAGTGGAACGAGTTCCCTTGGGGTTTGGTGGAGTCCCCTTCTTTGGAATTCTTTAAAGTGAGGTTGGATGGCCATCTGTTAATGGGGATGCATTGATTGAGAGTTCTTGCATGGCAGAATGGGGTTGGACTGGATGGCCCTTGGGGTCTCTTCCAAATCTAGGATTCTATGTTTCTACAACTCCATTTTCATGAATTTGTCAACCACAGATTCAACCATCCATGGCTTGAAAATATTCCAAACAAATACAACTTTCCAAAAAAGAAACCTTGATTTCGCCCTTTTATATAATGGACACCATTTGTCTATGCCATTGTATTTAATGGGACTTAAGCATCCGAGGATTTTGGCATCTGTGGGGGGGGGGGAATTTTGGAACCAAGGGCCCATTGTATACTCCCCTGCATCTGAGTGGCCTACAAGCTCCAGCCCTCCTCATCCCTTCTCTTTTTTTGATATCAAATTGATATCAAAAGGAGTGTTTAAGACACATAGCCATGAGGGCTCCCAGTGCAAAAAACTGGCCATGCCATATAAAAAGATCCAGGACCATGTTTGGGTGTCTGGGAGGGTCGGCATGGGAGAAGCCCCAGAGCACATTGCCAGGACAGATCAATCAGTTTTGGATTCTGCATAATCCCTTCATTTATAGAAGTGATGGTGGATAGACCTTGGCTTTACAATAGAAAAGAAGTCCAAGATTATCTCCTTCTGGGAGTGGAACTCCTTTGTCCCGAGACATTGGCACTGATTGTCTGGCCATTTACAAATTCCTCTCTCATTTTTCTCTCCTGGAAATTCTTGGGTGGTGGACTATGGGGCTGTACAGACTGTCCCTAAGAGATGAACTGTAGCAACCCTTTTTAGTGCTGGATCAGGACTGTGACATATATTTATCTTTCCATGTACCTTTCCATGGTGCAAATAGGAGCTGTAAAAAGCTGCTCCTTTTTGCACCCCGGAAAGGGGCACCATAGCCACCAGTGCACAGCTTTTCAGTGCTCCTTTGGCGCCGCTTCATGTAGATGCAGTGCCAGAGGAGTGCCATGATGCCATACACCATTTGGTGCAGCGCATGGCATCATGCCAGCCTGGGTGTAGAGTCAGGGCATGCGTCGTACGGACGCCATGCCCCAACTCCACCCTCAAGCTGGCCTTAATGGCCAGTCTGTCGAGGCTCTATGACTCTGGAGACCTGGGTTTGAATCCCAGCTCAGCCATGTAAACCCACTGCTTGACCTTGGGCAAGTCACACTCTCTCAGCCTCAGAAGATGGCAATGGCAAACCCCCTCTTAAAAAACTTGCCATGAAAACTGTTCATAAAGTTCAACGGGTCCAGAATGCTGAAGCCAGAACGCCGACTGGGGCCAGTTATAGGGAGCATATAACCCTCTCATTGAAACAGCTTCCCTGGCTACTGATGTTTTCTGCCAAAATAATGCAATTTGACTCTGCTTTAAGGCACCAGAGCTCGCTGACAGTGAAGGCTAAATATCTTACCAAACAACAAATCATAGAATTCTATTGCATTGAGCCATGGCGGTTAAAGGGGTGCCAAACTGTATTAATTCTGCAGTGCAGATGCAGCCTTTGATGGTTTTAACTGCTTTTAACAATGTATTTGAAAACGATTTCTTTTATGAGCCACCTTGGGTCCTATTTTGGGAGAAAGGTGGCATATAAATGAAACAAAGGTCTGAAGAATAGGTTCCCTGAAACCTATTCAAAAAGGGAACGTTGCCAGCCATGCCTCTTTCAGAAATCGACAGAGCAACTACTTTGTAGTATAAGGAAATAACCAAATGGATAGATAAAGTCGTGAGATAAAGGACATCCACTTTATCCTTTCTTTGCCTGCTTTCATTCTGACAGTAAACGGTTTTGGAGTTCCTGGCTCAGGCATTGCTCCAGTTAAGATGTTAAGTGGGTATGTGCCGTCGATGGGGAACATGCAGATATAATAAAGGCCTTATGTAATTGGATGTTACGTCCTTGTGTAATATTTTTAATACGGCCCCATGAACAATGCCTTTAAGAGTAAGCTGAAACAGGTGCTGAGCTATTTAGTGGAGAAAAAGTCATCCTTCCAGCATCTTGAGACGTGCCTCCTTCTACTCTTCAAGCTAACAAATAATCCATGGCATATGCTGCTGTCTCATTAAATGCAGGTTTAATGGCAAACTCCACCAGGATGGTGGGTGAAGCTGCAGAATGGCTACAAAATGGAATGTGAATTCACCGTTCCCTTTGTAGTCTGCACCACATTTGAAATAATGTCCAGATTTTTGCCTTTCCAGCTAAGCAGTGGCAGAGAACCAAAGGGAGGCTGTATCCTCACTGAAGAAATAATCCAGTTTGAAAATGCACTAACTGGCGTGGCTCCATGCTATGGAATCCTGGGAGTTGTAGTTTGTTTTGGCAGCAGAACTCTCTGACAGAGAAGGCACCACAATTCAGAAAAGATGTGGAGAAACTGGAACATGTCCAAAGGAGGGCAACTAAGATGGTGAAGGGTCTGGAAGCCATGCCCTATGAGGAACGCCTTAGGGAACTGGGGATGTTTAGCCTGGAGAAGAGAAGGTTAAGAGGTGATATGATGACAGCCTTGTTCAGGTATTTGAAGGGATGTCACATTGAGGAGGGAGCAAGCTTGTTTTCTGCTGCTCCAGAAACTAGAACACGGAACAATGGATGCAAACTGCAGGAAAAGAAATTCCATTTCAACATTAAGAAGAACTTCTTGACAGTTCTGTTCGACAGTGGAACACACTCCCTCAATGGAGAGTAATGGAGTCTCCTTCCTTAGAGGTCTTTAAGCAGAGGCTGGATGGTCATCTGTCGGGGATGCTTTGATGGAGAGTTCCTGCATGGCAGAAGGGGGTTGGACTGGATGGCCCTATTTGGGGTCTCTTCCAATTCTATGATTCTATGATTCTATGATCTCAAGCCTGCCTGGAAATCATGCTGAGGCTTGTTACAACCTTCCACTTCACCTTGCTGCAGTTACTTGGGCACTCTACACATGGTCATTTACTCCCTTGTTACTCTTTGCTCTGGAACTTCAGGATCCAGTTTGTGAGAGTCGAAATAAGCCTTGCACACATGGGGTGTTTCCAACTTGTGACACATCGCTGCTGGGTTTGTCCATCATGGCTGGGAAGGACTTGGACTCCCCACTTTAGCTGAGTGAAATACTGTTTCGAGCACAAGTGGTTTTCATTACAAATTGGAGGCGTTTGCTTTGCAAGGATCGCTGACTCCAACTTGCCCTGGTTCACCCTGGCCTCCATGGCCTTCTTGGTGGAGGCCTTTTCCCAAGAGCTATTAAATGCTGGGCCAAAACCTGTCCTTCAATTGCTCAATTTTTTTTCCTTCCCGTCTCAAAGAGGCTTCCCTTCATCTGCCACATTTTGGGAGTGCTTTCAAATTTACTTTGCACTTCTTGTCTGGAAGTTCTTCCCAATGTTGAGGTGGAATCTGTTTTCCTGGAGCTTGCATCCATTGTTTTAGGTCCTATTTTCTGGAGCAGTAGAAAACAAGCTTGCTCCATCCTAAATATGACACCCCTTCAGATATTTAAACACGGCGTTCATATCACCTCCTGACATTCTCGTCTCCAGGCTAAAAATCCCCAGCCCCCTAAGTCGCTTCTCATAAGTCATGGTTTCTGGACCCTTAACCTTTTTGCTGCCTCATCACATTGGAGTTTATCAGACAGGAGGTATTTCTCTCAATTGCGAAGGGAGCCAATTCGAATTCACATGAATTCGCTAGTTTAGCGAATTCATGTGAATTCCCATTGCATTCGGAATGTGTTCAGAATGACTTCCCATTACCCGAAAATGACCCCCTCATTGCCTGAAATTGCGTGAAATGCTTTAATTCGCAATAACGTAAAACCCATGATTGAGTTTGGAATGACTTCCCTTTTACCCGAAATTGTGTGAGATACTTTAATTTGTAATAACGTGAAACCCCATGATTACGTTTGGATTGCCATTGGATTATACTTCCAATTTCTGATGTCTGATAAACTCCACTGTTGACTCTTGTTCAACTTGGGGTCTACTTGGATTCCTAGATTCCTTTCACACGTATAAGTCTCCTTCAGCCAGGTGTCCCCCATCCTATATCTGTGCACTTCATTTTTCCTCCCGAAGTGCAGTACCTTACATTTCTCTGCATTGAATTTCATGTTGTTAGCTTTGGCTCAGCTTTCTAGTCTATTCAGGGTCATTTTGAATTTTGATCCTGTCCTCTGGGGTATTAGCTACTCCTCCGAATTTGGTGTCATCTGCAAATTTGATAAGCATGCCCTCTATTCTTTCCTCTAAGAATCATAGAGTTGAAATAAATCACAATGGCCATCCAGTATAAAACCGTAGGTAAAGTTTGATACCACATTAAGTGCCATAGTGCCTTTCTATGCTGTCTTGAGATCTGCAGTTAAAATTGTGCCATGGCAGTTAAAATTGTGTCAAACTGCATTCTTTCTGGAGTGTAGATGCACCCTAGATGAGAATACTCACCTGAATCTGATGTGCATCTGGGCAACTGGTGAGCTCTTTTGCTGAGGATTTAAGTTGCCCACCTTTATGACACTTGCTGCCTTTTCCCTGGGCCTTTTTTGGTGTGCTTGAAAAACCCATTAGCAAGGTTTCCAGGGCCTGGAGCTGTTTCCAATTAAGGGGAAAATCCTTACGTTTGATGCTGGGCTCTCCCCTCTCTGGATCTCCCATGCACCGTGTCAGCGCACGGCCTTGTTGGGGAGCTTAAAGGCAGCCCTGGCTCTCCATGGCTGGTTTTTCCTTCCCTGTCATTAAACTGAAGTCTGAAGGACATCAAAAGGTGGCAGCAGATGCTCTTTGGGGTCCCCCAGAAGAAAGCATCCCAAGCTTTGTCCCTCTTGCACCAAAGGATGCGAGGAGCAGAGAGGAAGGCAGGGAAGCTGTAGCTGAAGAACAATTGCTAATCTTGACTGCTTTTAAACAGTGGCCAAGATGGATCTCTTCCCAGATTAGCATTTCAATAATTTATTTTAATAATTTAATTGTATTCGTTTTTATTGTAGGTGGGTGGGTTTGTCAGATGTTGTGTTTTATTGTATTTTAATGTTCTTTTAATGTTGTTAGCTGCCTTGATCTAATTGGAGTGGTATAAATATATCATCATCGTGATCTTCATGATCATCATCATCTAAGGACTCACGAGAGCTGACCATGCTTAGCTTCCAAGATCTGATGGGATCTGGTGCTTTGTGCATCCCTTTCTGTGCATGTGCCTTCAAATCACCTGCCAATGTTTGGCAACCCCATGAATTTCACTGGGTTTTCTTAGGCAAGGAAGACTTGGAGACAGTTTTGTTAGCCCCTGCCTCTAGAACAGAGCCTAATGTAGCTGCTATTTGGTTGTTGGTCTCCTGTCCAGGTACTAACCAGAGTTAGTCTTGCTAAGCATCCATGGTCAGACAGGTCCTGGCGCCTTGTGCATGCCTGCGTATATATGTCTTCAAGTCACCTGTCGAATTATGGAGACCCCATGAATTTCTGAAGATCTTCTTAGGCAGAGGTGATTTTTCAGAGATGGCTTTGCCACCAGTTCCCTCCTCTGAAATACAGTTTCATTCTGGTGTTTGCAGATACTCTTTTTTGAAGTTTTGCAAAGTTTTTTCAAACTAAGCATCTGGATTGCAGTAGAGGGAGCTGTTCTATTGCAGATAAGGAAAGAGATGTGAATTTCAGCCAAAACAATAAAAAAAAAATCTGCTTTCCTCTCCCACCCCCCACTCCCAACTCTGAAGTGTCTCCTACAGAATATCCCCATCCAGATCAACAGGAGGGTGTCCAAAATACCATTTTTCTACTGCTAAACAAGGGCCCCAAATACTCTGTTAAAGGTATTGTGAAGGAAAACAAATAACAACTAGAGGCTAGGTGCACCTTTGGAATTTGCCTTTTAAAAATAAAATGGACACTCTGGCTTCCAAAGAGGCCATTTCCCATTTCACCCAGTTCTGCGTTCTGTTCCCGTCTCCCAAACTCTTCTTCTTCTTCTTGTGTGCCTTCAAGTCATTTCTGATTTATGGCAGCCCTAAGGTGAACCTACCATGGGGTTTTCTTGGCAAGTTACTTCAGAGGGGTTTGCCATTGCCATCCCCTAAGGCTGAGAGCATGTAACTTGCCTAACCTCACCCAGGACTTTATCACACGGGGAAAATTGGAAGGTTAACCGAAGGTTAATCTGGTGTCATCTAAGGTATTTCACGTAATTTTGCAAAAGATTTTCAAATGACGTCGCACACAAATGGAAGGCAATCCAAACGCAATCGTGAGACATCCCAGAAATAGCTGTATTTGGAAAAATATCAAATTTATTAATCCTTTTCCTCTGAGAGTTTGCAGTCAATTCGCATTTGCGTTAGTATGAAATGCATCTCCAGTTCAGCCATGGGATTACTGTCAACCATGGCATCCCTGCGCAGGCACAAAGACACTAATTCAAACTCAAGAAGCCTTGTGTGATGATTTCATTCACATTTGCATTGCTTTCTATTTTGGATGGATGCTGTGTTTGTCTCTATGTGTGTGATAAACTACTATGTAATCTCTTGCATTTTTGGATTGCAACCCCTCTTTCTTCTTCTTTCTGGAGGGCGATACATTCCTCTGTGTGAAAAACTCCCCAGTGAGTTTCCCTGCCTGAACCAGGATTTGAACCCTGGTCTCCAGAGTCATATAGTCCAATGTTCAAACTGAAAGAGAATTGGGGAGTTTAGTTTTAGAATCACAGCACACACCAGTGGCCACAGCATCATGATTTCTATGGGGACAGGGGGGGAAAGGTTCAGTGGTCAGATGAAAGGCGAGAGGGACTGACCCATAGGTGTCCATCATGGACAACACCATGTTGCCCATGATGGGCAGCAGTATGAATTCCACCTCATTCCATTCCAATGCAATGTGCTCCAGAAGTCAGAATCATAGCATCATAGAACCATAGAGTTGGACATCCAGTCCAACCCCGTTCTGCCATGCAGGAACTCTCAATCAAAACGTCCCCAACATATGGCCATACAGCTTCTGCTTAAAGAGCTCCAAAGAAGGAGACTCCACTACTCTCCAAGGAAAAGTCTTCCACAGTCAAACAGCTCTTACTTTCAGGATGTTCTTCCTAAAGTTTAGGTCGTGCAATCTCTTTTCCTGGACCTTGCATCCATTGCAGAGCAGCAGAAAACAAGCTTGCTCCCTCCTCAATATGACATCCCTTCAAATATTTAAACAGGGCTAACATGTCACATCTTAACCTCCTCTTCTCCAGGCTAAACATCCCCAGACCCCTAAGTCTTTCTGGAGCAGAAATAGGATCTCCTGGAGCAGAAATAGGCAGAAACAGAATCCCTCAGAGGATGGCGGATTCTACATCTTTTCAGGTCTTTAAGCAGAGGTTATGGAGATCTAAGTACCCTACAGACACCAGATCCTATCTGATCTTGGAAGCTAAGCAGAGGCAGCCATGGATGGACTTTGGCCAGGAGATTGCCAAGGAACCCCAGGTGCTGTAGGCTTCATTTCAGAGGAAGAAATTTGCAAAACCGTTTTTGATGATTGCTTATCCAGGAAAACCCTATGAAATTCATGGGGTCCCATAAGTGAAAAGGTGACTTGAAGACACACACAGCAGCAGAGGTTGAACTGCCATTTTTCAACAGTGCTTCAATTGTGCGTCCTCCTGCGTGGCAGAATGCGGTTGGACTGGATGACCCTCGTGGCCTCTTCCATCTCTAAGGTTTTGTGTTTCTCTCATTTGCCCAAAAACCCTTCCAGCACGCCAGCTCCAAACCCAACCAGACTGTGCAGAGTAGACCACACCGTTGCCATATGTCCATTGACAGCTCCTTCCCCGCTTTGTTGCAACAGGTAACTTAACTTCTGAGATGGATGTGTTTCCAAGTTAAACAGATGTTCAGAACAAGAGGATGGGGTTACTCAGGAATGATAATCCACCCGTTCTCTCCCTCCTTCCTCTTGTTGCAGCCCACTTACAAACTCGGTGGTCCTACAACTCTCCCCTCCAAACGCCCCCCTCCAGCCCATCGCCTCCTTTGGCTGCCTTTTTAAAAGCTTGTCTCTTGGAGGACGACCGGCAGCCTTCCCGCTGCTTTACAGTTTCTCCAGGGCCAGTTTTTCTGCCTGTACTTTGGCCGGCCTCCGCCGTTTCAGCATTGATGTATTGTTTTATTTCATCCTCTGGAGCTTCTAGACAATTTAAAAATGATGGGCTGGAAGAGAGTGAGAAAACATCATAATAATTTTGATGGCACGGAGGCTGCTGCTTGTGGGGTATGAAGGGCCGGCTGCAGAGACGGCCTGACTCTTATTACGACCAAAGGGCTGGGAAGACCATCGCTTGGGGCTGTGATGCTGTGATCCAATGCAGGGCAAAGTGGCCATTTTGCCCACCTCTCCGCAGGATGCTACTATCACCATTGAAGGAAGCCTGTGTCTGGGCTACAGCTGGGTTGTTGGAATAAAATGCTGGATCAACAGTATTTGGGGCCATATGGGACAGTTTGCTGGGAAAAGAAAGCAAATATGATTGTGGCCTGATTCCCACTTCCTTTTAAACCAGATTGCAAATTGGTTTGAACCAGTTCAAAAGACCCTGGTTCCTCCTTGAACCAAATTGCTGAAGCGATTCGGAGAGGGGGACAATGTGCTAGACCCATTTAACCTGTGTCATTTTTATGCTGATTTTTTCCCTCATCTTTTTGGATAAATCGATTCTATGCAAGTGTGAACCAGATGCAGATTGGAATTGATTTAAATTTGCCCTTCGACCAGCTGGAGCGGGTTCATTTTGAATAGATTCATTCGTGAACATGAACCACAAGTGGGTTATTTTACAGGGAAAAAATGTCATTGGGACAAATGTAGTGTGAACCACGCTCCGATGTCGAATCGATCCTTCGATTCAGTTTGCAAACCGATTTATTTGTAAGTGGGAATGAGGCCATCTTTCTGGTGGATGGGGAAGCCTCGGACATGGGACTGGACTAAGTCTCCGGAGAACAGGGTTCAAATCCCCACTCAGCCATGGAAACCCATTTGGTGAGCACTGAGAGAAATTTGTGGTTATAATTGTTTTTCTACAATTGGAAAACTTTCCCTTATGGAGAAATATATGGTACTACACTTAGGAAGAAGAAAAAATGAAATGCACAGATATAGGATAAGGACACCTGGCTTAATAATAATAAATAATAATAAAATTTATTTGTATCCCACCTCTCTGTGCAACACAACCGGGACGGCTTACACATTACAATAATACAGACCCATACCCCAATATCCCACCCACCTCTAAAATACAATTAAGCAATATATAATTTAAAACATACCTTAAAATCACAAAACAGATGAAATGATGGCAGAAGTCAGGGGTATGGAAGTTTCAGATTTTTGGTGGCTGGTTATCTGTACAGGAAAGGCCTGCGGGAAAAGATCTGTCTTAACAGCTTTCTTAAAAGCTGTCTAAGGTGGTTATATTGACGAATCTCATCCGGCAGGCCATTCCATAATCTGGGAGCGGTTGCCGAAAAGATCCTCTGGGCGGTTGGCAACAATCTAGTTTTCATAGGTTGCAATGAGTGTGCAGGGTGGATTTTATGGGAAGAGGCGCTCCCAGAGATAGGTTAAACCCAAGCCATTTAGGGCTTTAAGGGTGATAACCAACACCTTGTACTGCCCCTGGAAACTAATGGGCAGCCAGTGAAGCGATCTTAAAATTGGTGTTATGTGGTCTCTTCTGGTTTTGCCTGAGACCAACCTGGCTGCCATGTTCTGCACTAACTGAAGTTGCCAAGCTTAGCACAAGGGTAGCCCCATGTAGAGCGCATTACAGAAGTTGAGACAAAGGGTTACCCGCGCGTGTACCACAGTTTCTAGGTCCTTGACTTCCAGGAAAGGGCGCAGCTGGCATATCATCCAAGGCTGATAGCAAACACTCTTGACCATCACATTCACCTGATTTGTCATCTGGAGCGACGGATCTAGAAACACCCTCAGACTGTGAACACAGTCCTTTGAGGAGACTGTGACCCTGTCCAGGACTGGAGGTTGTATCCCAATACCTGGGGTTTGGAGCCGATACTGTAAGTACCTCTGTTTTGCCTGGATTCAGTTTTAATCTGTTTTTCCTCACCCAGTCGACTACTGCTTTAAGACATTCATTGAGAGGAGAGATGCCATCTGAAGACAGAGCTGTAGACCAAGACATGGAGAAATATATCTGGGTGTCCTCAGTGTACTGATAACACACCGCCTCACAAGACTCCATGTGAAAGGGATCTAGGGGTTCTAGTAGACCACAAGTTGAACATGAGTCAACAGAGGTGGAACTCAAAGATATAGCTGTATTAGTCTCTAGAATCAGTATGTAGAGGGATCTTGTAGCACCTTTCAGACTAACTGAAAGAAAGAAGCTGGCTGAATGAGCTTTCGTAGACCAAAGTCTACTTCCTCAGATGCATTTGGTGGAGTGGTAAGCCAGGGACAGATCTATATATGCCCTTGGTGTGTGGGAATGTCCATACAAATTCCAAATACTTTGTATAAGGTAGTGAAGTGGCAAGCCCAGTCTTAATGATGATCATTTGTAGACAAAGGCTTTGGAAACAAGCCTATAGTCAACAGTGCGATATGGCAGCTGAAAAGACCAATGCACTTCTAGGCTGCGTCAATAGAAGTCTAGTGTCGAGATCAAAAGAAGTTATAGTGCTCCTCTATTCTGCTTTGATCAGGCCCCACCTGGAATAATCCTGTATCCAATTCTGGGCCCCACAATTCAAGAAGGACATTGACAGAGGAGGACAACCAAAATGGTATAGCGTCTGGAAATCACCAAGTAAAGTACTGTACTGTACTGTATTGTCTTTTGTCTGATGGAGTGAGCTTTTCTTCTGCTGCTCCAGAGACTAGGACAAGAACCAATGGGTCCCAGTTAGCATTAAGGAGAACCTCTCTAAATATTAGGACTGGAGTAGATTGCCTGGTGGGGTGGGAGGACAATCCATGCTGGAAGGTTGGATGGACACCTTTCCAGAGTGCTTTACTTCTGTGTTCCTGCATGACAAAATGAAGCTTGGCTCTGGGGTATGATTCTACGTATGATCTTGACTGTAGCTTTCCAAGCTGTGCATGGAAGTCCCCAGATCACTGGAAGCAGCCTGAATGAGCCAGCCCACGGAAAACTGGCAAACTCACAAAACTTCTGTGAAGAGGTGAATGGAGAGGCTGCACAGAGGGGGAAAGGCTGACCTTTGCGCGGGTGCATTTGGGCAACGGCTTTGGCGCTGCAAGCAAAGGCCCTGCTGGCTGCTTTTATGGGATTCAGCTGGGCCGCTTTCTCCTCCGTTGCCTCCAGCCATTTTTCCATTGCACGCACAGCATCTTTTGGCTGGCCTCTGGCCACAAGGTGTATAAACAGAAGGCCTTACATTTAATTAAAGCGGGTTGTAAAAGTCACCCGGAGCTGAAAAACCCAGCGGTTCAAGCCAGTGCCTTGCTTTTGGCTGCTTGCTTGACTTCATGCAGAAAGCTGATTTTCTGAAACACACACACACATAGACTCTTATAAGGCCGTTGTTGTGGTTGTGATCATTGCGATGTCGACTGGCATCCCATTAGCTAGTTCCAACATTGTAAATGAGACCTGCAAATGTGTAACTGTTCCCTATCCACATTTAGGATTATGGGGCTATGGCCATGACTGTAGATGCTCCCCAAACCTGACATAACAGCAGCAACAATGATAATAATACATTTTATTCCTTACTCACCTCTCCCCAAGGCTTGAGGTGGGATAAAGTGTACATTAAAACACACAAAACTATTTACATACATCAAGTGAAAAAACATAAACACAGAAATAGATTGGGTAAGCCTGCTGGAAGAGATAGGTCTTTAAAAGGTATTAAAATCCAGGCAGCGTATTCAGCTGTTCAATCTCTGCTGGCAGGTCATTCCACATTTGGGGGACGGCTGAAGAAAAAATACTCTGGCTGACCATTGCCAACTGAGTCCCGCCGAACTACCTGGATGTTAGGAAGACCTTCCCGACACTAAGAGCTGTTCAATGGTGGGAGACACTCCCTTGGAGAATATTAGAGTCTCCTTCTTTGGGGTTTTTAAGTGCTGGATGGCCATTTCTCAGGAGAGATTTGACTGGGGTTTTCCTGCATGGCAAAATGGGGTCAGATTGGATGGCCTTTGAGGTCTCTCCCAAATCTATGATTCTATGATTCTATGTGTATGGAGTTTATCACACAGGAGGCAAAGTACCCAAATCCTGTGGATAAACAAGGTTTAAATCCTGGGAATATCCAACAAGAGCGGGATTCTTTTCAGGCATGTCGGGCGATTTTGACATTAACCCTTGCAGAAAGCTGCAAAACCATGCTGCTTTTTAACTTCGGGATTTTCCTGAAGTTAAAAAGCAGTGAGATTTTGTGTCTTTCTGCACAGGTTAATGTTGCATTAATGCCCAAGTTGCACACTGTTGTCTGAAAACAATCCTGTCTCTTGCAGGATATTCCTGGGTTTAAACCCCATTTATCCACAGGATTTGGGTGCTTCCCTCCCGTGTGCTAAACTCCTACGCTTTATTTGTCTTTTTAAACTGTTGCATGTTTTAAATAATGTCTTTTAATTGGTGTTGTTTATTGTTGATTTGTTGTTGTTCCTCACTTCAATCCCAGTGAAGAGGCAGGTAAGATATCATCATCGTCGTCATCATCATCTGGATTAACTTTTGTTAAGAAAGCAAAAAGGAAGACTTTATTATCTGCTCCTATGGTGCTCTAAGGTTATGGGGACAGCATGATCCTGGGCCATGGGCCTCCATGGGCCTCCATCAGCACCCTTTTGGAAACCCATACCATTTGTTTTTTGCATCCATTTACAACCCTCTCTCCAAATCTTGGCGGCTCACCTTGGCGTCTCTCCGTAGGTCTCCCCACTCTCTGATTTTATTTATTTTCCATCCTTGCCATTCTTCTAGCTCTGTGATACTTCTTTGCTGTTTTGTCAGGGTCAGAGGCTGCGATCCATTTTGCAAGAAGCCCATTTGCACTATGTTCCCTTGCATTCCTGTGGCTTGACTATGCTTTCCTCTGCAAATAATTCTGGGACATCCCTTGTGGGCAACGGACAAAGTTCTTTGCAAAGTGTGCTCACCTTGCATCCTGAGGCCTCATTCCCAGTACCTTTCAAACTGGGTCATAAATTCGTTTTAGCCAGTTCAAACAACTCTGGTTCCCACTTAATCCGAATCGCTGAAGCAATTCTGAGAGGGGGGCCATGCGCTAGACCCATTTAACCCGTGTCTTTTTGACGCTGATTTTTTTCTGCTTCTTTTTCGATAAATCGAATCTACGCAAGTGTGAACCACATGTGGATTGGAATTGATTCAAATTTCCCCTTCGGCCGGCTGGAATAGAATCATTTTGAATCGATTCATTTGTGAACGGGAATCACAAGTGGATTATTTTGGAGAGAGAAAAATGCGATCTGGGCAAATGTGGTGGGAACCTCACTCCGTTGTTGAATTGATCCATCAATTCGGATCGCACGCCAATTTATTTGTAAGTGGGAATGGGGCCTGAGTGTGTTATGTCATAGAATCATAAAATCATAAGAGCTGGAAGAGACCCCAAGCTTGAGCTGGAACCAGAAGCCACCGTCCCTGAGCCTAGAAGAGCCTCCCAGTTTCTCCCAGTAAGTCGGCTGCTTAGCTTAACGCCGACAGCCAAGTCCACACACCTGCGGAGTCCAGCTGCCGCAGGCCCAATGCAAGCGCACGCCAGCCACAGCCGCACGTGGAAGGCATAAAGAATTTACAGTGCAGAACAGGAACAAACTCCCTCCATGAAAAATACTTGTAGGGGATCTGCAGTCTTTCAAGCCCTTGATGTAGAAAACATTTCTTCCCCCTTTTTCCCTGACAGTTCGGCGCCAGGAAGACAAAAAAGAGAACCAACGTCTCCCTGTTGCCTGTTTGCGAAAGAAAGCTCGGTTTGCCAAAGAAGAGGGACACAAGAGCTCCCAGGAGATCCAACGGTGCCAGGAGGAGAACCACGCTGAGGAGGACTGGGGGGGGGGGGCGAAATGAATTGAAATGGATTTATGTACAGGCAGCCTTCCGTATCCACAGAATATCCATGGATTCAGCCATCTACAGCTTGAAAGCATTTAAAAAATATATATGTTCCAAAAAAGCAAACCTTGAATTTGCCATTTTATGTAAGAGACACCATTTTATCATGCGATTGCATTTAATGGGTCTTGCGCATTCTGTGGATTTTGCTTGGAACCAAACCCCAGCAGATACCATTGTAAACAACAACAACAACAATGTATTATATATGATGGGACCTGTGCATCTGTGGATTTTGGTATCTACATGGGATCCTGGAACCAAACCTGAGCAGATACCAAGGACTAACAATAATAATAATAATAATAATAATAATAATAATAATAGTATCCACTCTGAGCCCCACAACAAAATCCAACTCCCAGCCTTGAGCCAGAAAGAGTTAAAGCGGTGCCAAACCAGGTTATTTCTCCAGTGTGGATGCAGCCAGGGATTGGCTGATTCCTTCGATGCCCAATGCGCCTCATGCCCCTGAACCAGAAAGCACAGAGGCAAAGAGGGAAACTTTAAGGGAGTTTATTGCAGGGCTTCCCACCTTGGGACCTGATAAATCTGCCAGACAATTTATTTGATCTTTGAACTCATGGGTCCCTTGGAAATTAGCTCTGAAGCCTGCAAAAATAATCAGTTCTTTTCTTTAAAAAAATCCCTAATAAGACATAGGTCTTGTCCCTTTCCAGGTGAAATTTATAGCTCTTTATGGAAAATGAGAAAGGTTTAAAATGCTATGTGTATTTAGAGGCATGGGGAGGAGAAAGAGAAAAGGAGGGAAGTTTTGATACAACTCAGAGATGGTTGGTATGAATGGAAAGAAAACTAGCGCACACATGAACTGAAGCAGAGATTCATAGAGTAAATTTCTGCACATGGATCACAATATGTGATCCTTGTACAGAATAGCAATATGTGGTGTAATGTTTGAGCATTGGACTAGGACACTGGGAGACCAGTGTTCAAATTCTGGCTCGGCCATGTGAACTCGCTGGGTGACCTTCGGCAAGTCACACTCTCTCAGCCTCAGAGGATGGCAATTGCAAACCCCTCGTGAAGAAACCTGCCAAGAAAACCCTATAATAGAGTCACCTTCTGGTCACTGTAAGTCGGAAGGCACACAACAACAAAATACAGCTGAATTAAGATACTGACTAATAATAATAATAATAATAATAATAATAATTTATTTCTATCCTGCCTTTTCCAAATGGGCATCAAAGCGGATTACAGCAAATGTTTAAAACATCAGTCTGATGCAGTGACCAGGGATGGCGTCGCTCCTCTCGTGGCCTGTCTGGAATCGGTAATGGACTGGATGAGGGAAAACAGACTCAGCCTGAATCCAGAGAAAACGGAAGTACTGGCGATAGGTTCTCCCAGTCCAGGGATGGAGGTGGTTCCACCTGTCCTGAACGGGGTCACGCTCCCCGTGAAGGACACAGTACGCAGTCTGGGGGTGCTCCTTGATTCGTCGCTCCATCTGACTTCTCAGGTGGACGCGACGGTCAGGAGCACCTGTTATCAGCTTCGGCTGATTCGCCAGCTGCGTCCCTACCTGGACCGGAGGGACCTTGAAACCGTAGTACACGCTCTAGTAACCTCTCGGTTGGACTTCTGCAATGCGCTCTACATGGGGCAGCCTTTGTATCACACTCGGAAGCTACAACTGGTGCAAAATATGGCAGCGCGGGTGGTCACTGGTGCTCCCAGGACCGCCCACATAACACCAATTCTGAAAGACCTTCACTGGCTGCCGATTCGCTTCCGGGCTCAGTACAAAGTGCTGGTTATTACCTATAAAGCCCTATATGGCTTGGGTCCAGGGTACCTGAAGGACCGTCTCTCCCCATACAATCCGCCCCGCACACTTAGGTCTTCTGGTCAGCGGTTACTGAGAGTTCCGGAGACTAGATTGGCGAGTACGACGAAGAGGGCATATTCCATCTCTGCCCCCTGTCTCTGGAACTCTCTACCTATCGATCTCCGCTTGTCCCCCTCCCTTGCTCAATATAAAAAGGACTTAAAGACCTATTTATTTAACCAGGCTTATCGCTGAATGGACTTTTATTTATTAGCCTGTTGTAATGCTGCCCACTGTTCTGCTGCTGCATATGCACTAGCATTTGAATTGAGAATTGTGATTTAATTGTGATTTTATTGTTTTACTGATTTTACTGTTTTATTGTTTTATTGTAACCAGCTTGTTTTAATGGTTTTTATGTCTGATTGTTTTTTATATGCTGTACACCGCCCTGATCTATGGAAGGGCGGTATAGAAATAAATCATATTATTATTATTATTATTATGAACACTTAAAATCACAATAACATAGAATGGGCAAGTAAATGCACAATCCAAAGTTCATGAGTATGAATGGCATTCATTGCAAGATCCATGTACCTCCATGTGCAACTCCATGCATGATGATGCCACATGCACATCTTTGCTTCTGCAACCTGGAACCGATTGAAGACATTCCACATTGAAAAATGTCAAATCGCATCCATAACAGAACAGACCCAGGCATAAGACACCATCAGGATTACGGATGCAAAGATCAATCAATCCGACGTACAGCGCTACAATTCACTAATTGTAATGTTATGCTCCCCTTCTCTTGGCACCTACTAATCGATCTATTTGCTAACGTCATCCATCCACCTCTCGGTTGGCTCTGTATGCGGTGCCTGTTTGGATTGCTGTCTTATGTGTGTGGATGCACTCTGCACTACCTTCTTAATTCACTCAAGACCTGGAGTCTGCCCAGTTAGTACTGGCATTAACTGGTGCAAATGGTCCGAAGGTTATGCAGTGTGGAGTCGAAGGCTTTCATGGCCGGCATCCATAGTTTTTTGTGGAGCTTTCGGGCTATGTGGCCATGTTCTAGAAGAGTGCCCAAAAGCTCCACAAAAAACTAGTTATGCAGAGCTCTTGCAAAAGCGAATTTCCCCAACATTTGAAGCAACTCTGACAATTGGTGGGGACCTTCCTGTTCCTTCACCTGATATTTGTGTAACAGGGTTGTGTAACAGGGTTAAAACAACACACCAGTATCTCATATTTGAATGCAAACCTATCCAGTGCTTGGGCAGGTTGCTTTACTGCACTTTATCGCATGTGCTTTTATAAAACCGTTTTGGGGACAGGGATGTGACTAGCAGGGGTGTGCGTGAACACATTTTACCGCACACGGAAGAGTCCACAAAGAGGCCCCGTTCTGGCACCCGTCCTTGTCCCGTGCCGTGAAGTGTTAAATGTTCTGCTCAGAAGACTTCTGTCCAGCGAAAATGGTGCCCGCTGGCACTGAACAGGGACGGCTTGGGGACAGGTGCTGGAATGGGGCCTCTTTGTGGACGCTTGCGTTTGTGGTAAAATGTGTTCACGCTCGCCCCCGTGAGTCCCGTCCCCGTCTCCAAAACGGTTTTGAAAGCGCATGCGATAAAGTCCCCAGAATATTCCAGTTGGCATGTGGTTTATAGAAGTAATCTGCCTGAACCACGCTTGGAAGATTGTGTATCATTCTGGTCACCACTAGTATTGCCCAAACTCAAAATTCATTGAAGAAAGAGAAGAATGTGATATTGTGATTTGAGGGTCAGGGTTGATTGTTTGGCTGAGTTGTTCAGAGGCTCCTATGAGTATTTTAGTTTGTTTGGAGGGCTGTGCGCTCTCCCTGAGAACATGGCCTAGAAAGTGGGGCTTCTGTTGAGGCATTGACTTCGTTGAGGCCACTAGCTCTCTATGGTTGCTTCCACATTGGGAAAACTGGAAGGTTAACGAAAAATTAATCTGGGGTCATCCAAGGTATTTCACATCATTTCGCAAAAGAGTTCCAAACGACATCGCATGCAAACGGAACACAATCCAAACGCAACCGTGAGACATCTCAGGAATAGCTGCAAAAATATCGAATTTATAAATCCTTTTTCACTGCAAATTTGTAGTCAACTTGCATTTGTGTTAGTATGAAATGCATTTCCAGTTTGGCCATGGGATTACCCTCGTTAGACACAAACTACAATTCCCATGATCCTCTGTTGCGCAGGAATCTTAATACATGCCTGCGCCTTTCAAGGTGTCTAATCTCCAACTCCAGATTAGCAAGAGGTAGACACAAAGACAGACTTGATATTTCAAGAAACCTGCATGGTCGGAATTGTGAATGGACAAAATAACGTGAAATCAAGGAAAACGGAAGATCGTACTAACCGAAAGGAAGCTCTCCCATTCACCCAGAAGTGTAAAATCTTCAAGACACGATCCTGTCCTCCCCGTACATGCACAAAGATACTAATTCAAAATCAAGAAGCCAATGTGATAAGTTCATTCTCACACTGCTTTCTCATTCGGATGGACACTGTACTCGTTTGTGTGTGTGATAAACTACTATGTAATTTCTTTCATTTTCGGATTTCCCCCACTTTCTTCTTCTTTCGGGATGGTGATACATTCCATTGCAGAATTAATGCAGCTTGGCACAGCTTCATCTGTAATGGCTCCATCCTATGAAATCCTGGGATTTGTGTCTCGAGAGCTCACTGACAGAGAAGGCTCTCACAAAACAACAAACCCCAGAATTCCATTGAGTTGAGCTATGGCAGATAAAGTGGTGTCAAACTACATTAATTCTGCAGTGTAGATGGAGGCTATATTGCTGTTACCTCTGGAGTTCAGTCTTAGGAAAAGGTGATGTTGTGATTTTGGGGACAAGGCCTACTGTTTGCCTGTGCTCTTTGGAGTCTTGTGTGATATTTTTGTTTGGTTTTGGCTGTGTGTTGTCCCTTGGCACACGTTCTAAGCAGGTGCAACTTTCGCAGAGTTGTCGACTTGGTGGCCACTTGCTCCATATAGCTAGCCCTTGTTCATGGTGCACCAGAAATCCAATCAACCTGATGGCACCTTGTAACAACAAAGAGTTTTCCCCCCTCAAAAAAGGAACAGAAAGAAATAGCAAAACAAAGCACCGATGCAACCAATTATTTTCTCCAGATTGCACCATGCAACGGTAGCAGGACATTTTGAAACAATGCAATGGCTAACAGGGACGAATTACTTTTTCCAAATAAGTTTTCCATGCTCTGGAGTGGCTTTGGGCTATGGAGGAAGCCACTAGGACCCTTTCTTTCCATCTGTGTCTTCTCAACATATTAGTGAGCTGGGCATAGAAATCGCAATGGCCCACCGGGGAGTCAAGGGAAGCCAACCCAGCCTCCAGAGCCCCATCCGCTCTTTGGCTTTTATGGGCCCTGAGCGTCTGCCAGCCATAGATTTACACCTCTTCCTTGAAATAGCGTGAGTTGAAAACCAGTTCCCAGAAACACCAGGAGCCTTGTTGGAAGTCCTCCATGTTGCTCAACTCCTCTTTCCACGCTCTTCTTTTCTTTCTGGGAGAAGGGCTGGACGACCGTTTGGGGAGACGGACGTCTGTTAAACACCTCCAAGGTGAAACTGTGGCAAGAGGGAGTGGTAAGGAAAATCCTTCTGTTTAGAGAGCCTTTCCCTTTTATGGGTGGAAAGAAGGGACAAAATCAGCTCAGAGGGAAGACGTAGTAGTCCCCAGAGAGATGTTTGCAAGGAGCTTGATTTCAGGTTCAGGCCTGTCTCAAAGAACCATGGTTTGGTTAGGCATGTTCCCATCCCAGATGTTTTGAATCAACTGGACAAGGAGGAACAACCTTTATAGCACCCCTTATATGTTCCTATGGAAGGCTGGAATCTTATGGGTGTCACACATCTGTAAACGTTCTCTTGCACATACAGTTGCACCTTTTTGGTCATTGTGAAATGAATATATCCAGTCCATGGTTGGGTGAGTAGAGTTCCACAAGTGTAACCATTTCACTTGGACCTAAATCCTCTTATACCGTATACGCTCAACTATACGTCGACCTCATATATAAGTCGAGGGCAGGTTTTGCGGCCAAATTTATAGATTTTGATATGACCCATGGATAAGTCGAGGATAAAACTTAGGGGATGTAATGAACGATGTAAAGGATGAAGCAAAGGAAAACAATGCTAAAGAACTTACGAAATTCCAGCAGACATAACTATTTGTGCACAGAGTAAAGGCTGGATGGATGAGGGAGCAGAAGTGGGGCAGTGCTTCGAGGACAGATTAAACTCTTGCCTTTCACCATATATATATATATATATATAGAGAGAGAGAGAGAGAGAGAGTTCAAATACAGTACATACATTGACCCATGGGTAAGTTGACTCAGGTTTTTTGAGTCAAATTTTTAACCTAAATTTCGAGACTTACACATGAGTATATACAGTAAGTCCCAACTACTGTAAGTATATGAGTATATACAGTAAGTCCCAACTAGAGTAAGACCATTGATTCAAGAAGATTTGCTTTCATCTTGACCTATGAGTCAACAGTTGAGTCAATAGGTCCTCTCTGGGACTAACCAACAGGTTTCCAGCAATGCAGCGGCACATTCTTGGGTCACAGAATCATAAAACCATAGAATCCTAGAGTTGGGAGAGATCCCATGGACATCCAGTCCAACCCTTTAGATGAAAAGGGATTCCATCTAAACCTTAGGAAGAGCTGTTTGACAAGAGAAGACGCTGCTGCCTTGGAGGGTGGTGGAGTCTCCTTCTTTGGAGGTTTTGAATGGCCATCTGTCCCAGGGAGGGCTTGGCTCATGGACAGGATGGCCCTTTGTGTTTGTGTGTGTGGGGGTCTCTTCCAGCTCTAGGATAATGTTATTCTATTTAGCAGTTTTTTAGGTCTCAGCCTCAATTGAAGTAGGCAGTTTTGCAGTGAATTTCCTTCATTTGTGAGGCCAGCACGCAATCGTTTTCTCTAGGGACTGTTTCAGGACATTTCCCATCTGTTCCCATTCCTTCCTTAGCTCTCAATATCCAGAATCTTGTGATGTCTTGGAAATATATAAGTCTCCCCATAGAAGTAATTGGGTTTTTAAAAAACGATGTGGCATGGCTATATTCAGGTCAAGGCTGCAGAACTAAAGTTGTGCCTATGGTCCAATTAGTTTTAAGTTCTGCCTTCCCTGTTAGGCTTTTTATAGACAGTGTGGTGCAGTTGTTTGAGCATTGAACTGTGACTCTAGAGACTAAGGTTTGAATCCTGTCTCATCCATGTAAACCCACTGAGAGACCTTGGCCAAGTCACACATTCTCAGCCCTGAAAAACCCTGTGATAGCTTCACCTCAGAGTCACCATAAGTTGGAAACAACTTGAAGGTACACAACAACAACAACAACAACAACAACAACAGCAACGTGCTTTCAACATGGGACCCAAAATGGCTCACCAGTATTTTCTAAAATTTTATACAGTTAATGCATTGCATTCCACATGGTTGCAGGTGAATTCACACTTCTGTTGCATGTGGTTGCACATTGTACATACAGAAACACATATACATTTGGTTGCTCTTGGTTGTGTGGTGTCAGGATTTACTAATACAGCTGTATTGCACAACCAGTGTGTGCTTCTGCTTTTCTTTTTTAAAAATAAACCATTTATTAATTATTTATTAATTTATACATGTGTTATAACATTCAGATCCCAATCCCCTTCCTCCCTTCCTCCTGTTCCCTTACTTAATGAGCCGTGTATATATCACTGGAGCAATATAAGTAATAAAGGGTTTCCAAATTTCCCCAAACTTATCTTCTTTAATTTCTCCACTCGCTAGTGTCATTTTACATCTTCGCCTTTCTGATCCTGCAAAAACCACACTCTGTTGATCCACTTTCCTATTGAAAAATCCTCTAACGTTTTCCCCAATTTTACTATTTCTAATCTCCCAGCACTTAGCAACAGAACACACACAACACACAGATAGGGTTTTTTTTTGGGGGGGGGGGGTTGGGCTCTGTGGCCATGTTCTAGAAGAGCTCCTTTCTGATGTTTCACCAGCATCTGTGGCTGGCATCTTCAGAGAATGTTTTCCTGGAAAAGGATTGAATATATATATCCTATGTGACCCTGGGAAGACTCAGGACAAGCAACCACCCAAAGGGAAGATATTTTACCATACATCAAAGGAGTCACAGACAGAATAGGGAAAGTGGTGGAGAAACACAACCTTCAAATGGTTTACAAACCGACGAAGAAGATCCAGCAAATGCTTCGCTCAGCCAAGGACAAGAGAGACCCTCTCACGGCCGCAGAAGTCTACCGCATTCCATGCAGCTGCGGAGAGGTCTACATAGGGACCACCAAACACAGTGTGCAAACAAGAATCAAGTAACATGAGAGAGACTGCAGACTGGGTCAACCGGAAAAATCAGCAGTAGCAGAACATGCTATAAGCCATCCTGGGCATAAAATGCTGTTTGAAAGTGCTGAAATTCTGGACCATGCCAACAACTACCATGTCAGAATGCACAGGGAGGCCATTGAAACCCATAAACGCCTGGACAATTTCAACAGGAAAGAGGAAACCCTGAGAGTAAACAAGGCTTGGCTCCCAGTCCTGAAGGACAGCAAGGTCAAGACTCAACCGATGCAAATGAAAAACAGCCTAAGGCCAGGGGATTCCCAGCAGACAATGCGCACCAGTTAGCAGACATTAATCCTTGTTTGCATATCCTCCCACCCTGAGGACTGCCATTAGCAACAGAATACATTTGCAAATTACTCCTCCCTTCCCACAGTCACACAGGATATATATCCAATCATTTTCTAGGCTATCATTCTCTGAAGATGCCAGCCACAGATGCTGGCGAAACATCATAAATGAACTCTTCTAGAACATGGCCACATAGTCCGAAAGCTCCACAAAAAACTATGGATGCTGGCCATGAAAGCCTTCAACTCCACAAAAAAGATCTTTATCTCTTAATCTTTCTTTTTCAAATTTTCAGATATGGAAATTAACAATTCCATTGTGCTCTTCTACAATGTATTGTTTGAGCTAGTATTTTGCTTATCCGATTTAAAACATTTTTTTTTCTCCCCAAGAAATTTACTACTTGGGGGCATGTTAGCTGCATGTGTTGCCAATCTCCTATTTTACCACATCCAGGAGAGAAGAGACAGTAAAACCACTGAGTAACTCAGCAGACGACACAACAATACAAAAGAAGAAAACAACAAAGACTTGGAACAATTACTAAGAAAGGTCAAGGAAGAAAGTGCAAAGACAGGATCACTGCTGAGCAATAAAAAACCAAAAATAATGACCATGAAGGATTTACATGAATTCAATCCGGACAATGAGGAAATTGCAATAGTATTCCCCATCGCTGGGTACAGATGTGAGAGCTGAAGAAAGAGGATAAGAAAAAAAAAAAAATCAACTCATTTGAGAAGAGTGCTGAGGATACCACGGATTGCCAAAAAGACAACCAATGGGTCCTTGAACAGGTCAAGCCTGAACTCTCCTTGGAAACCAAGATGATCAAACTGAGACTGTTGTACTTTGGCTACATCATGAGAAGACACCATTCATTAGAAAAGACAATAACGCATGGAAAGGTAGAGGGAAGAAAAAAGAGAAAAAGACCAAAGGACAGATGGATAGACTCATGTGTGGAGACCACTGGCCTACATCCATAAGACTTAACTAGAGGATGTGAGCGTAAAAGGTCTTGGAGATGTCTCATCCACAGGTTCGCCCTGAGTCCAAATCAATTTGAAGGCAGCTAACAAAAACAACAGCTACACTTCTCTGACTGCAAAGTTATTCTCCATCTCCTTTAAACAAGATCTCAAATCATAGACTCATAGAATCATAGAGTTGGAAGAGACCACAAGGGCCATCCAGTCCAACCCCCTGCCATGCAGGAACTCCCAATCAAAGCATCCCTGACAGGTGGCCATCCAGCCTCTGTTTAACGACCTCTAAGGAAGGAGACTCTACCATCCTCCATTGAGGGAGTGTGTTCCACTATCGAACAGCCCGTACTCTTACAGTTCCTCCTAATGTTGAGGTGGAATCTCTTTCCCTGCAGTTTGCATCCATTGTTCCGCGTTCTAGTCTCTGCAGCAGCAAACAAGCTTGCTCCCTCCTCAATATGACACTCCTTCAAGTATTTAAACAGGGCTATGATATCACCTCTTAACCTTCTCTTCTTGAGGTTAAACACCCCCAGCTCCCTAAGTCATTCCTCATAGGGCATGGTTTCCAGACCCTTCATCATCTTAGTCGCCCTCCTTTGGACCTGCTCCACTTTCTCCGCATCCTTTTTAAATTGTGGTGCCCAGAACTGGATGCAATATTCCAGGTAGGGCCTGACAAAAGCAGAATAGAGTGGCATTATTACTTCCCTTGATCTAGACACTATACTTCTATTGATGCAACCTAAAATTGCATTGGCCTTTTTAGCTGCTGCATCACACTGTTGACTCATGTTCAGCTTATGGTCTACTTGAACTCCTAGATCCCTTTCACACATAGTTTCATTCAGCCTGGTGTCCCCCATTTTATATCTGAGCATTTCATTTTTCTGTCCTAAGTGCACTACCTTACATTTCTCCATGTTGAATTTCATTTTGTTAACTTTGGCCCAGCTTCCTAGTCTATTCAGGTCATTTTGAATTTTGATCCTGTCCTCTGGGATATTAGCTCCTCCTCCTAATTTGGAGTCATTAATAAAGATGTTGAATAGCAAACTGGGCCCAGGCCAGAGCCCTGTGGGACCCCACTGGTCACTTCTTTCCAGGATGAAAAGGAGCCATTGTTGAGCACCCTTTGTGTTCGGCCAGTCAACCAATTACAAATCCATGTAACAGTTACCTTGTCTAGCCCACATTTTGCAAGCTTGTTTGCTAGAATGTCATGGGAAACCGTGTCAAAGGCCTTACTGAAATCAAGATATACTATATCCACAGAAATCCCTTCATCTACCAAGCTGGTGATTTTATCAAAAAAAGAGATCAGGTTCGTTTGGGCATGACTTGCTTCTCTGAAACCCATGTGGGCTTTTTGTGATGATGGAATTAACTTCTAGATATCCGCAGACTCTCTGTTTAATAACCTGTTCCAGAATCGTTCCTGGAATTGATGTCAGACTAACTGGACGATAATTGTTGGGATCCTCTTTTTTCCCCTTTTTGAAGATTGGGACAACATTTGCCCTCCTCCAGTCTGCTGGGACTTCTCCTGTTCTCCAGGAGATTATTCTCAAAGATTATTGCCAATGGCTCCGATATTACATTTGCTAGTTCTTTTAATACCCTAGGATGTAGTTCATCTGGTCCTGGAGACTTACATTCATTTAGATTAACCAGGTATTCCTGTACTGTTTCTTTACTTTTTCTGTGCTGAAATTCCCCTATTCTGTCTTCTGCTCCATTATCCTTAGGTTGAACACCCTTTGCCTTTTCCGAGAAGACTGAAGCAAAGAAGGTGTTGAGTAATTCTGCCTTTTCTCTGTCCCCTGTTAGCATTTTGCCATCTTCTTCACACAGAGGGCCTATCATTTCCTTCTTCTTCCTTTTGCTACGGACATATCCAAAAAAGCCCTTTTTATTGTTCTTAACCTCTCTAGCAAGCCTGGGTTCATTCTGTGCTTTAGCTTTTCTGACTTTATCCCTACAGGTTCTTGCTATTTGTTTGAATTCCTCTTTGGTTATATCCCCATTTTTCCATTTCTTATACATGTTCCGTTTAAAACTTAGCTCAGTTGAAAGTTCCTTAGTCATCCATCCTGGCTTCTTGAGATATCGTCCATTTTTCTTCCTCATTGGAACTGTTTGAAATTGCGCCTTCAGTATCTCCTGTTTGAGAAACTCCCATCCGTCTTTAACTCCCTTCTCTTTTAGTATTCCTGACCATGGGATCACCCCTAATATTTCTCTAAGTTTATTGAAGTCAGCTCTCCTAAAGTCTAGATTGCGTGTCTGACTATGCCTGGCTTCCCCTTTCCGCTGTATAACAAACTCCAGGAGAACATGGTCCCTCCCACCTAAGGATCCCACCACTTGCACCCCATCAACTAGGTCTTCCCTGTTGGTTAAGATCAGATCTAAAATAGCTGATCCCCTTGTTGAGTCTTCCACCTTTTGGACAATGAAATTGTCTTCCAGGCAAGTGAGGAATTTGCTAGACCTTGAGGATTTGGCTGAGTTTGACTTCCAGCAAATATCTGGATAGCTGAAGTCACCCATCACTACTATGTTTTTCCTATCTGAGTGTTTGGTCATCTGTTCTAGAAAGACATCATCCAATTCTTCTGCTTGAGTCGGGGGTCTTTAATAGATTCTCACAGTAACATCCTTGTTTCTCTCTCCTTTAATTTTTATCCAGATGCTCTCCACCTGGCTTCCAATACTGATGTCCTGGATCTCTTCATTGGTGTAAATATCCCTCACATATAATGCTATTCCTCCTCCTTTCCTGTTTGGCCTGTTTCTCTTAAAAAGGTTATATCCCTCTATTTCTACATTCCAATCATGAGACTCATCCCACCAGGTTTCAGTGATGCCTATTATATTTCCCTTGTTGTGCTAGGATTTCAAGTTCATCCTGCTTATTTCCCATACTCTGTGTATTAGTGTAGAGACATCTAAGACCATGTGTCCTCTTTACTTGATGCCTGTGCATGGTTTTTTGCCTCCTATTGTTGGGTCCTTGCCCTGTTTGCCTTGTTCCCTCTATGTCAGTTTGACTATTGTTTCCAGAGCTTTTGCCTTCCAGACTGCTGTCTCCCTTCCCCAGATCACTCAGTTTAAAGCCCTCCTGATCAGATTCTTCAGACTATTGGCAAAAACGTTTTTTCCAACTGGCGTGAGATGCAGCCCATCCCTTGCTAGAAGTTCTCGGTGACACCATCTGTGTAGCCAGTTGTTGACATCTGTGATTTTCCTCTCTTCCTGGGCCATTCCCTTCTACTGGGAGAAGAGATGAGATGACAATCTGTACATCCATTTCTTTCAGCTTCTTACCCATAGCCTCGTAATCCCTTCTGATATTTTGAAGGCTGTGTCCTGCTGTGTCATTCATTCCCATGTGGACCAAAAGGAAGGGGTATTGGTCAGTAGATTTGACCAGTCTTGTCAGCCTCTCCGTCACATCACGGATCTTTGCTCCAGGGAGACAACACACCTCCCAAGACATCTTGTTGGGCCCACAAATCACTCCTTCTGTACCCCTCAGCAAGGAGTCCCCCACCATGACCACCAGCCTCCTCCGAGGCTTAGCAGCGACTGTTCCCTGTGATGGAACTCTTAGGCTCTCCTGCTGTGTCCCTGAAGTCTGTCCATGCTGCTCTTCCTGATCCTCCTTGATAAGTGAAAGGGCTTCAAAACGATTCTGTAGCTGCAAGCTCTCAAAACAATCCCTGGTTTCCCTTCGTCTGTGTGTGACATTCCTCTAGCTGTCTTCCTCCTGTGTACGTGAAGTGACAGTCTCCTCCATAGCGACTTCCTCTGTGGGGTCCCCGTCCAAGACAGTTTGTTCCGTTCTGTCCAGGAAAACCTCTTGCTCCCTAATATGTTGAAGTGTAGCTACGCGGGCCTCCAGCCGCTGCACTTTCTCCTCCAACAGGGCTACCAATGTGCATTTTGGGCATGTGAATTTTCCCATATTGGTAGGCAAGAAGACAAACATCCCACAAGTGTTGCAGGTGACTGTGGCAGTCCCCTCAGTGTCCACACTGAGAAGTCTTAGTCCCTGAAATTGGATTATGGGCTTCCCCATCAGAAATAAAAAAATCCCCTAATATACAGCAAGGTTAAAGGCCCCTGGTGACCTGGGCTTTTTCCCAATCAGTGCTAGTGATAAAAATTCAACCCAGGAACTGCTCTCCTTCTCCTTCTCTCCAGCAGGAACTGGTCTAGAAAGGTCTAGAAAGGCTCTGGGAGGGGTTATATAGAGCTAGACTGCTAGCTCCACCCCTTAGTGACTCACAGAATCTCCACCCCCAGCTGGAACTTTCTAGAAAGGCTCTGAGACTGCTAGCTCCACCCCCTAGTGACTCACAGGTGTGACTCACAGAAGCCCCACCCCCAGCAACAACACACTCTCCCAAGAGTTTTCAAAAATTCAACTCTCACCCACTTTAAAATGGCCACCCAGGAACTGGTCTCCTTCTCCTTCTCTCCAGCAGGGACTAGGTGTATGTACATTTTTGTTGTTGTTGTTGTTATTAACTGTCCTCAGGTCGCTCTGGACCCATGTCGATCCTGTGGATGAAACATCTCCAAGACTCCCTCTGCTCCACTGCGCTGCTCAGGTCCTGCAAACTCATACTCGACCTCCTTCATAGAGTCCATCCATCTGACATGTGGCCTTCCTTTCTTTCTGCTTCCCTCCACCTTTCCCAGTATCATTGTCTTTTCTAATGAGTCCATCCTTCTCATGATGTGGCCAAAGTACCACAGCCTCAGTTTGGTCATCTTGGCTTCTTCTAGGGAGGCTTCCGGCTTGATCTGCTCTGGGACCCATTGATTTGGGACCCTTTGGTTGCTGTCCATGGGATCCTCAGCACTCTTCTCCAGCCCCACATCATCTCCAATGAATGAATTTTCTTCCTATCTTCTTTCTTAACCATCCAGCTCTCACATCCATCCATGGTAATAGGGAATACAATGACTTGTACGATTCTGACTGTTGTGCTCAGTTGTATGTCTTTGCATTTTAGGATCTTCTCTAGCTCTTTCATAGCCATCCTCCCCATTTTTAATCTTCAGATTTCCTGGCTGCAGTCTCTGTTTCTATCAATGCTTGATCCCAGGTATGGGAATTCTTTTACCATTTCTATTTCTTCATTGTCTAGGTTCAACTTTTGAAGGTCCTCAGTGGACATTATTATTTTTTCTTTATGTCCAATATTAGGCCTACCTTTGCACTTTCTTCTTGATCTTCCTTAGTAGTTCTTCTATGAGGTTTTCTGCTAGTGGCTCAGATTGTTGTTCTTCCTCCTTCCTTCCTCCTATTTCCACTCCTCCTTCTTCTGTGTCCAAGCCTGCTTTTCTTACAATATGTTCTGCATATAAGTTGAACAGATATAGGGTGATAAGATGCAGCCTTGTTTAAACCACACAGTGCTTTAAACAAAACGATGTCAAAAGCATCCAACAATTTCTCCAACAAGTTTTCATATTTGAAAACTCCTATCAGAAATTTCTGTCGTCTCCTGGAAAGAGAAATGTCCTCTAGCCTTATAGAACCAGAAATTTCTCTAGCCTTACCGAAACTCTGCTCCAACATTCCTTGGATATTTTGCCATCCTAGCAAGCAGAAATGTGAAATCCAACCTAAACTTTTCTGTAGGCAAAACCTACAGTGGCAAGATCTCAGGGAAGGTGTGAAACCCACTCCTCCGCTGAGGAATGTCTTGCTGACACTTCTTAAAAATAATTTTGGCCTCTTTTGAAATTTCGCAGCTGATTTGGTCCAGAAGACACAAAAACTGGCCTTGAATTTTGCTTTAAGTGGGAAATGGGGGCTGGTCAGCGTCTGAAGGTTGAGAAAGGTTGCAAGACTCAACCTCAGTTCAGTGGGGCAATATATTACTTTAAAATGGATAGTTTTATCATGGAAGGGGGGCATGATCTTCTCTTTCTTTTACAATTATTTCCTCAGATCATTTCAAATGATCCTCCAGATTCCTTGGAGCTGAATAGAGTGGAGCGAATGAGTTTCTGGATAGAAGAACATTTGCTTCAGACTCGGTTACCGGCCAATGGCCTCAGCATGAACCCATAATCCTGGCTTGCAAGGAACAACTGTGAAAAATCAAGCTCAGTCCTTTCCAGTTTTCATACTTTGGCTTTGCAGGCCCATTTCTCTCTGTCTTGCTCAGCTCCTTTTTCCCTTCCTTTGTTTGTTTTCTCAGTTGCAAGAAGAAGGAAAAAAATCAACGCTGAGAAACCCAACCGTCCAAACTGTAGAAAGATGCTCCGATGATAGGACCTCCCCAGGGATGCATCTAAATCATCTAAATCAGCTTAAGGCAGAGAAGGTTTTCTTCGCTCCAGAGTGCCTTGAACATGGAATAACCGGCAAACATCTTTGGCCGCACAGATCTAGGAACATGTCTGCACAAATCTAGGCAACACAGGTTGGGGTACCATTGCAAAGATATTCCACAAACATCAGCCAGCTTTGAGCAGTCCTTGGCTAGAGCCCTGCGGGTGTTTTTCTACATTCATAAATTTTTGCTATGAAAACTGTTGAACAATTTTGTCCATTGTTGAACATCCATATTCAGTTCAAGGCTGAGGAAGAGAAGTTACACACGTAGTGCATTGCACACAGATGTACATGGTGCATGGATGTGTATGCACTTTGTGCACCACTGCAGAGAGATATAGATGTGTGTTTTACCTGTTTTTAACTTTTGTATGATTTTTATATGATGTTGTAAAATTGGTTTTAAAAATCTTTTGTAAAATGTGCAGTCGAAGGCTTTCATGGCTGGCGTCCATAGTCTTTTGTGGGTTTTTCGGGCTCTGTGGCCATGTTCTAGAAAAGTTTATTCCTGACATTTTGCCTGCATCTGTGGCTGGCATCTTCAGAGAAAACTATATTTTGTAAACGTTTTTAATTTGTTGTTATGGAGGCTGCCTTGGGTCCCAGCCTTGGAGAACAGTGGCATATAAAAAAGTGAATAAATAAATAAAATAAAGAAATATGTAGTTACATCTTGCAAACAGAGGTCAGATAACCACTTCTCAAGGGTACTTCTAGCTCTGGATTTCTACAATGAGCATCAGAAGGGACACACTGTATGAGCCATGCGCTCTGTGAAGAAGAAAAAAGATCTTGTCTGAGACCGAAGGGACAGAGCAGAAAGTCATGCTCATGTCATGGTTGCTCAACAACACTTTGTGAATTGTGATGCTGTGCAACTGAATATCCAACTATAATGCACATCTATCAGTGCACACCAGTGTGTGTAATGCACAATGCATGCACACCACTGCACTGCACATGAGAGCTTGCATGCAAAAATTTGTAGGTTTACTCTTCAATTAAAAGATCTTAAATTTAGTGTTTTGGGAAGGACCTCTCTCTGTGTGTCTGACAATGGATCACAACTAAATACCTGTGATAAGCTTGTTTTTCCTCCCACAACTGTGTTTTCTCAGAGAAGTGTACCACAGCAAACAGACTTGCAAATTAAGCCTTTCAATGAGCAACCACAAAACGAAACCCAAAATGTATTTGTTGTTGCTGACTGCCTTCAAGTCATTTCTGACTTATGGGGACCCTAAAGTGACCCTACCATGGGGTTTCCTCAGCAAGATTTTTTCAGAGGAGATTTGCCGTTGCTTTGCCCTGAGGCTGAGAAAGTGTGACTTTCCCAAGGTCACTCAAAATTGAACCCTGGTCTCCAGAGCTGTAGTGCAAGATTCAAACCACTGGTTGTGGATGACCCTGGGAAACAGAAAAATCTCACACATGGTTTGAAACCTCCAAGCCAGTCTCTGCTTCCCTTCGTATCTCCTCATTAACCAGGAAAAGACGGGAGGCAGTGAATGTCCTGGTGAGGAATCTGTACTCAGGACAGGAGGCCATTGTCAGAATAGAACAAGGGAGTTTATCAGACGGGAGGAATTTCTCTCTATTTCGAATGGAGCCAATTCGAATTCACATGAATTCGCTAGTTTAGCAAATTCAGGTGAAATCCCATTGCGTTCGGAAGGCGTTCGGAATGACTTCCCATTACCTGAAAATGACCCCTCCTTGCCTGAAATTGCGTGAGAAGCTTTAATTCGCAATAACGTGAAACCTATGATTGCATTCGGAGTGACTTCCCTTTTGCCCGAATTTGCGTGAGAAGCTCTAATTCGCAATAACATGAAACCCCATGATTACGTTTGGATTGCCTTTGGATTATACTTCCAATTTCCTACGTCTGAAAGAGTCCACAGTTTGAAACCTCCAAGCCAGTCTCTGCTTCCCTTCACATCTTCTCATTAACCAGGAAAAGACGGGAAGCGGTGAATGTCCTGGTGAGGAATCTGTACTCAGGACAGGAGGCCATTGTCAGAATAGAACAAGGAGAAACAGAATGGTTCCCAGTTGGCACAGGGGCCAGGCAAGGCGGCATCCTCTCACCGTATCTGTCCAACTTGTCTGCAGAACATATTATAAGAAAAGCAGGCTTGGACGCAGAAGACGGAGGAGTGAAAATAGGAGGAAGGAATATCATCTCAGATATGCAGATGGCTCCATATTGCTAGCACAAAACCTCACAGATCTGGAACACCTACTAAGGAAGATCAAGGAAGCAAGTGCAAAGGCAGGCTTAATGCTGAACATAAAGAAAACACAAATAATGACCACAGAGAATTTACACAAATTCAAACTGGAGAATGAGGAAATAGAAATAGTAAATGAATCCCCATACCTGGGATCAAATATTCCTGGAAATGGAGGCTGCAGTCAGAAAATCAGAACAAGATTAGGAATGGGAAGGACAGCTATGAAAGAAGATCCTAAAAGGCAAGGATATACAACTGAGCACAAAAGTTAGGATCGTACGAGATGGTGTATTCCCTATTTCCATGTACAGATGTGAAAGCTGGACATTTAGGAAGGAAGACAGGAGGAAAATCAACTCATTGGAGATGTGGGGCTGGAGAAGAGTGCTGAGGATCCCATGAACAGCAGCTAAAAGGACCAACAAATGGGTCTTGGAGCAGATCATGACAGAAACCTCCTTGGAAGAAGCCAAGATGATCAAACTGAGGCTGCCATACTTTGGACACATCGTGAGAAGGAAGGACTCATTGGAAAAGACCATAATGCTGGGAAAGGTGGAGGGAAGGAGAAAGAGAGGAAGGCCACAGGCTAGATGGAGGATGGACATAAAGAAGTCATTATGGGTTTTATGGGGATGCAGGAATTAAGCAGAGCAGGGAAGGACAGAGCGGGGTTTTGGAGATGTCTCACCCATAGAATTGCCATGAGTTGAGATGACTTGAGGGCAGTTAACAACAAAACCACTTAAGAGTGAATTCAGGAAACACTAAGTGGTTTACAATGTGTAAGTCAATTCCCCCCAACAAGCTGGCTACTCATTTTAGTCACCTACGGAAGAATGGAAGGCTGAGTCAACCTTGGAGCCCTGGGATCAAACTCATAACCTTGTGGCAGCAGTACTGGCATTTAACCACTGCACCACCATGCTCCATGTGTGTAAAGTTACTCAAAGTAGACCAACATATAGATATGTGGCTGGTGTCATTAATCAAACCCCTCCAAAGTCAGGCAGATTGTCACTTTAACATCCTTTTAGGCTGTTCCCTCCAACAGTTTGCTAAACTTATTGTCCCCCCCCCCCCCCAATTCTCCTGTGTCTTCCAGCACTTTTCCAAATGGTATTTCATATAAAGGTCCTGGGATCTATTCCCAGGATTGCAAAGCTTGTCTCAAGCACATACAGCTGAAAAGCTCGCTGGCTCCAACCGACACGAGATCCAATTTCCCCTTTAAATTCCCAGGATTTTCCATTCCCAGAAACTGGACTCTCCAATGTGTTCCTTCCAACTCGGGGTGATGGTGAGGCCCAGATTTGGATTCTTTGAAAAAATCCTTTTGACACAAACTCTTTTACCTTCCAGAGTCCTGTCAAAGGGGCTCTTGTTATTCCGTTGCCGGAGCCTCGGCTTTTATGGCTTACGGCGCGTCTCTGAGATTTAATTTAGATCAGGGATAATTGGGGAAGGAATGTCAGTGCCGAGTGCCATGGGCAGAGGCAGCCTTTTGCTGGGAGGCAATGTAAGGCCATCATCTCAATCGCTGTGGAGTTTGGATGCCAAGCCTGGATGGCAGCAGGGAGAGGAAGGGGTGGTCGAAGACTGGCTTTTCTTTGGGGCATAAGCCATAAAAATCTAGACAAACCCCTGAGAAACACTAGCACACCTTCCAACTGCTCCAATTAATTCTCTACTGTCCCATTTTTTCCCCTGCTGCTTCTAAAATGTCCTGGTTTCTTTCTCCACTCCTCACTTTCCCCCTTTTTCCTCAGCTTACTTCAGTTGCAGCTGATGGAGTTCAAAGTGCAAACCTAGTTTTGTTACTCAAAATGCCACAGTCCCAGAGGGCACCCGCCATCAGTATTTAATAGGGGAATTTTTAATAGCTCAAGTAAAAGGAGATTATAGAATGGAGAAAAAGATCCGGAATAGATTCAGGTTTGCAAACTCAAAAATGAGTATTATTGCATGAAAAATCACCGCCGCTGGCGCTGGGTGACTATAACCCAGGTCCCAGCCATGCTCAGCCAGCCGTTTTGCAAATATGGAAGGCTCCAATAAAGTGTTCAGCTGTGCACAGCCAGGTTGTAGTTGCCCAGCGGCAATGGCAACAATTTTATGTGCAATAATACCTGTTTTTGAGTTTGCAATCCCGAATCTATTTTAGGTCTTTTTCTCCATGCGACAATCTCCATAGCGGCTGAGAGGGCTTTGGGTAACTAACAGAAGAGGTCAAGCCTGTGTATATTGGTTCAAAGGGTCCAAATGCAGTTTTCTTTATAGATCAAAGGGAATCACCACTCACACAAAGGCACTCATTCACACACACATACAACAACCAACAATATAAAAGGTGGTAGCAGATAGTGACTTTCAGGATTGCAGGGGGGAGACTGTAGCGATTCCAGAAGCAGAGGTTCAAATCAGTGAGATGAAAATGGCTCAGCATTTGCTGAGGAGTCAAGTGAGATACCGACAGAGTGTCTGTCTGATCTCAATGAAACTAAATTGGGGTGGGGGTGGGGGGACTGGGCAGGCATATTTATAGGGCTAAATGTATCCTGGGGCAGATTTTGGAATTCAAATGAAGTTTTCAGTAGAGAAGGATGAGAAGGGAACTTGTGAATGGTCAGACAATCAGTGCCAATGTCTCTGGACAAAGGACTTTCACTTCCAGAGAGATGTATTCTTTGATTTCTGTTCACACATATGCCCCAGGTCTATCACCCATCATCAGTCCTATCAACAAAGGGATTATGCTGATTCCAGTCTTAATGTATCTATCCTGGCTGTGGTGCTCTGGAATGTCCCCCATGCTGAACCAGTCAAATCTCCTAATATAATCATAGAAATCCTTATATTACATTGCTAGTTTCCTAAGATATGCGGACAATGACCCCATATTATTAGCAGATGACATTCAGGAACAGCTCATAAGGAAGGTCAAAGATGAAGGTGCAAAGGCAGGTCTGATGCTGAACATAAGGGAAACAAAAATAATGACCACAGAAGAAATACACAAATCCAACCAGGAAATTGAAATAGTTAAAGAATTCCTATATCTAGGATCAAACCTTGACCAGAATGGAAGCTGCAGTCAGGAAATAAGAAGTAGGCTAGGAATGGGAAGGGCAGCTAGGAAAGAAATGGAAAAGACCCTGAAGAGCAAAGACATACAACTGAACACTAAAGTCAGAATCGTCCGGGCCATTATATTCCCCATCATTCCCAGGTACGGATGCAAGAGCTGGATAGTGAAGGAAGCAGACAGAAAGAAAACCAACTCCTTTGAAATGTGGGGCTGGAGAAGAGGACCTAGGATGATCCCTTGGACAGCCAAGAGGAGAAACAAATGGGTTCTTGAATAGATCAGACCAGGTCTCTCTTTGGAAGCAAAGATGGTCAAGTTGAGACTATTGTACTTTGGCCACATCATGAGAAGGAATAGATCACTAGGAAAAACAATAATGCTAGGAAGGGTGGAGGGTAGAAGAAAGAGAGGAAGACCACAAACCAGATGGAGAGATTCAGTCAGGGGGTTATTATGGGCACATTGCAGGATCTGGGCAAGAATGCAGTGGAAGATAGAGATTCCTGGAGATGTCTCATTCACAGGGTCACCATGACTCAGAACTGACTCAAGGGCAGCTAGCAACAACAGTTTCCTGCACCAGTGGCACCCTCTTGGTTACATGCCCAAAAGACCCCTTTTTATATCAATTTGATACTGAAAAGGAGGGGTGCAGAGAGAGGCTAAACCTTGGGATAACAGTTTGCACTCAATGAACCTAGTTAAATTAATTGAGAAGGTTAAGAGGTGATAAGATAGCCCTGTTTAAATATTTGAAGGGATGCCATATTGAGGATGGAGGGAGCTTGTTTTCTGCTGCTCCAGAGAACAGGACCCAGAACAATGGGTTCAAACTACAGGAAGAGATTCCATCTAAACATTAGGAAGAACTTCCTGGTGGTAAGAGCTGTTCAACAGTGGAAGACGTTCCCTCAGAGGGTGGTAGAGACTCCTTCTCTGGAGGCTTTTAAGGAGAGGCTGGATGGTCATCTGTTGGGAGGGCTTTGATGATGTCTTCCTGCATGGCTGACTGGGGTTGGATCAGATGGACCCTTGGGGTCTCTTCCAACTCTGTGACTCTATCATAGAATCATAGAAGAGTTGGAAGAGACCCCCAAAAGGGCCATCCAGTCCAACACCCTTCTGCCATGCAGGAACTCACAATCAAAGCATCCCTGACAGATGGCCATCCAGCCTCTGTTTAAAGACCACCAAGGAAGGAGACTCCAATGTTCTCCAAGGGAGTGTTTTCCACTGTCCAACAGCTCTTACTATAATGATGTTCCTCCTAATGTTGAGGTGAAATCTCTTTCTATGATTCTAAGAGAGAGTGAGAGCATCTGGAGGACTGACATGGGATCGTGCAGAAACCTGGCTGATGTGATCACAATGACAAGAGAAAAAAGCTTATTGCAGAAATTGGAATGGAGTGAAAAAGGAAGCAAAAACGGAGAGTGAAGCCAGCAAACAGAAGGTCGAGTTGGCCTGAGTCTCTTGAGCAACCAGGCACCTTCTTCCTTCATTCCAGCCTCCAAAAAGCCCCTGCAAACCCTTGGTCTCAGCTTACAGTTCTGTCCGGCAGCTCTTCGGCTCAGCTGGCGCATTGCCCTTGACTGTTGTGGGCAGCCGGAACACCAGCACATTGTTTGGGTTGGGAAAAGCACAGGCAATACCTCATGCCAGTGGAATGGCAACTGATGAGGAGTTTTGGACAGGGAAAGAGAGAAGCTGAGAGAGGAAAAGGGTGCAATTTCTCCATCGGATGGGGCTGGGTTTTTCTTGGCCAACATACTTAGGTTCCCATCCGTACTGCTTCAAGGAGAGGTTAAAAACCCAATGAGTCTGAAAGGCTCTGCAGAATAGTCTCCAGGTTGGTCCTGGGGCTGCTCCATGGCACTGAAGGAACACGTCCCTCCTTAGCCTGGAGGGAGCCCACACAGCGGCCCTGGCAAGAGCCATGATGGGAAGGTGCTACCCACTGGTTTGGCTGTGCCAAGACCTTTCGCAGTCTTCCTGCCACTTAATTAGCTCATAAATTCACACACTGTTTTCTGTCTGGCCAAGGTGTCCCCAGCTATATATATAACCAGCAGAATATCTGTGGTCTGGGAATGCATGGCCCTCGCCAGCTTCTGGAAATTTGGCGCTTGCCAATCGGGAGATGCTTCAGAGAGCAAAGAAGAAAGCCGGTGATACTGACAAATGGGAGAATTCTGCTTCCAGGGTTAGGTGCATTAGATCACCTCCCAGACATTTCGAAGGCAGATTATGAGGTCCCTCCCCAAACTTTGTCATAGAGAGAATACTCCAAGGAAAGCATGGAGCAAGTTGTGACTCCCCCAGGAATGGACATGGAAAGTGCATCCTTCACTCATTCCCATATTCGCTTGCAAAAATGCAAACCTACGGTTGGTGTTTTGTTGGTATTTCATACACATGCCAGTCCCCTTCTGCACATTCTTGTGCCTGTTTGGCCATGGTGTAATGTTTGTATCCCATTCACAGCTGCATAAGCAGAGTTCCAGAAGTGTAACTGTTTCATATGTAGCTGTGCATTCTTGGATGATGCTTAACTAATCGCCAGCGACTGCAATGTGCCCTTTGATTCCCTGGGTTTTCAGAAACAGACGTTGCACATTGGCATATGTATATGCACAGTGGCGATAATCGGCAAAAGGTGGTGCAGTGCAACCATTGTTTACTAATGAGTGCAGACTTATAGTCGTGTTTAGTCACACTTAATCATTTACATGCAAAGGGATCTTGTAGTACCTCTGTGACCAACTGAGCAAAGATGTTTTAGCCTAGTCTCCTTGCTTAGATATAGACCAAGCCTACCAAACTTATTTCACACAGTTAATATCACAGGTGTTAGAAATCCCTTTGCGTATGGATATTTCAGATTAGCATGGCTAGGTTGCTGAATCTTCCCCAAAACATTACCATCAATGAATGGCCAGGATCCTAGATTAAGCTTGTGTGGTGCAAACACCCTTAGGCAGAGTTATGCCTCCATTGTGGCTTGTGTTGAGCATCAACATCATGCATCTTGATTGCACAGCTAAATGCCCAATGGAAGGAGTTGTTGTTAACTGCTGTCAAGTCACTTTCAACTTATGGTGACCATCTCAATGAGAACTAGCATGGAGAAATGGCTTGAGTGTTGGACTAGGACTCCAGGAAGCCAGGGTTCAAATCTCCACTTGTCCATGGAAACCCACTGGGTGGCCTTGGCAAAGTCACACTCTCTCAGCCTCAGAGAAAGGCAGTTGCAAACTTCCTTGGAATAAATCTGGGCAAGAAACCCTTAGAAGAGGGTCACTGTAATTCCATGTTGATGGGAAGTGGAGATCCAACATGGTTTAGTGATTTCAAAACTGGATTAAGAATGCAGGGAGACCAAGATTCAAATCTTGGCTCAGAGATGGAAACCTTGCACAAGGTCCACTCTCTAAGCTTCAGAGGAAGGGAATGGCTAACCTTCTCCAAAGAAGGAACCAAATGCCAGAAAGCAGAGTCGACTTGAAGGCACATAACAAAAACATGAAGTGTGTAGTAGTGTGTCCTCTTGTACCACATTTGCTCTTCAGCCTGTACAATATCAAATGTGCAAGAAGTAGATGACAACATTTTCTCTCTCTCTTGAAACAATAGCCTTGACTCCCTGAGGTTTACTTTTTAGTGCCATCAACCATCATATCTAAGCGGGTTGATCTTTTGCTACAAATGAACGCAGTGTGTGTTTTGCTAGCTGTAGCAAGGAGAAGGAAGCTTATCTGCAACTTAGCCTCAGCTTCACGTACAGTTGCATATTTAGGAAAATCAAAAAGAAACAAAAGAGGAGGAAGAAGACAAAGGACTTTTGCTAGCTTGAAGGATGAAGAGCCTTGGCCCCAGACAGAGCGCTTTGGGGGCAGCGGAGGCTCCAACTGGTTTATCTACAACCAAACATTTCATAGAATGCCTTCGGCATCTTGGTTGCTATTGTTTGTTTTGTTTAAACGGCCTAATTTGAGAGTTGTGGGATTTCATTGGCAGGGTGTGTTGCTGCATCACAAAAAGGACATTTTAAGATTTTATATTTGAATCTTAATTTTGCACAGATAACTACCAATCTTCCCCTTGTTCTTGGATGCTAGATTCTGAAGGCCTTTCCCTAAAAGATAATAAAACACTGAGTATCTAGGTTAGCAGTGCAGTGAATTGGCTCTTTCACCGATGCATATCTTCCATTTTACAGGTGTGACGCATGTAGCCAAACAATATCAGAGTGTGGCTGAGATGGCTGAAGACAGTAATGAAGAAGAAAAAGTTAAGAAAAGTTGCAGCAGTTTGCTTTTGCCTGAGCCTAATGGGCAGGGTAAGACTCCAACTGCTCCTTTCCTTTCCCTGCTGCTGAGTTCATTGAGTGGACGCTACTTTATCATTTTGAATTCTGTCTGTAGCAGTGGAATTAAGCTGGGAATGAAGGTTGACCAGATGTCCTCCTCTCCGAGGACTTGTCTTACGTTTCAACCTTCTCTCCAAGGGGAATCCCAAAATGTCCTCCATTTTGAGCATGTGTATGAAGCCTGTTGAGTAATGCCACGTTTGCTTTCCACCAAATGCTACTAAAGAAGTAGGCTGAAAACTCATGTAACCAACTTCTTTCTTTCAGTTAGTCTCAAAGGTGCTACAAGATCCTTTTGCATACCGATTTTCCAAACTAACATGGCTATGGCTTTGTATTCTACCATATTTGCTGTTCCCCTGGCAGCCTGTCCTCACTGCAAATAGGGGGATAGGTTGGATACTTCTGGAGATATTTTTTTCCTCAGGAGGAGAAACAGACAAGACTCACACCCAGAGCTCAGAGTGCGTTTCTTTCTCAGAGGGGGAAAGAACAGCAAACATGGTGTTAGGCAATTGGCTGCTTGAGAAAAACACAATGCAGACATTGAAAGATTCCTCCTCCCCTTAATTTCAGCACAACAGACAACTGAAAAGAATAATTTAAATACGGTTTTAGTCAAGGGTTTGTGGTTAGTAAAGTACCATGTTCAAGCATTGTCTTGCACAGAGTTCTGGAAGTATATTACAAGCCAGCCAAGCATTTTAATGAAGATAAGTTCATCAAAAAAATATAGTTGACTACTTAATACAGTGTGGGAGCCAGTGTGGTGTAGTGGTTTGAGTGTTCAACTCTACGGACCAGGGTTGAATTCCCGCTTGGCCATGAAACCCACTGGATTATCTTGGGCGAGTGACACTCTCTCAGCCCCAGAGGAAGACAATGGCAAACCTCCTCTGAGCAAAACTTGCCAAGAAAACCCCATGATAGGTTCCCCTTAGGGCTGCCATAAGTTGGAAGTGACTTGACGGCACACAGCAATAATAACAACAGACTTCATATAGTATATGTAATATAGCTGGAAGTATACCATATGAAATGGATGTGTATTTATGCTGGTCTTTTTAGCCTTTATTTTGCAACTTTCTACATGTTTCTTGAATGTCCTGGATTCTGCAGTGCCTCATCTTCCTTTGCGGTTATGACATCTGGTCACCTTGGTGTATGTCTCTCTGTGTGTTGTATGTCTTCAAGTCACTTCCAACTTATGGCAATGCTAAGGCAAACCAAGATTTCACCCATCTACATTTGTGCAACTGATTCCTCTTTCTCTGAACATGCCAGCCACAGATGTTGGCGAAACGTCAGCCACAGATGTTGGCGAAACTCTTCTAGAACATGTCCACATACCCCCCCCCCCCAAAAAAAACCACAAACAACTTTGGATGCCAGACATGAAAGCCTTCAACTTCACATTCATTCCTCTTTGTTGTTGTGTGCCTTCAAGTTATTTCCGGCTTATGGCAACCCTAAGGTAGAAGATTTGTTCAGAGTAGGCTTTCCATAAGAGAAAGAGAAATGAGGGCATTTTGAAAGCAGCTGGAAACGTGGGATGCCAGAGGATGAATTGGGACTCTCCCTGCCAAACTTTGAAGGATATGCTGATTTTAAATCTGTGCTGCTTTTAATGGTTTGCAAGGCACTTGAGTCCCATTTTTGGGAAGGAATAAAAAAAGAGTTCCTGCATAGCAGACTGGGGTTCGACTGGATGGCCCTTGTGGTCTCTTCCAACTCTATGATTCTATGATTCTAATACTAAGGATAAGAAGACAAAGGATATCTACTTGGTCTTTTGCTTCTAGGACCCAGGGCCCTTGTGTTCTTTGCAAAGCCGTTTTTCCTTCCCTGCACCCATGTTAGGTCTGGGCACGATGCCCGCGGTGTGGCTAGCTGAGCGACCCAACTGTGCAATTAGAGGCAAAAGCTTCGGAGCTATTTTGAAGGCCCCACTTGGGGTTTGTTCATGGATCAGGAATGCAGCCTTTAAGTGGCGGTCTCCGAGAGGCCAGCTATAAATAGGGAGGCTCTGTGGCTTTCCCTCTCCCCCTTCTCTCTGCAGCATCATTGCATCCCCTCATCATCCTCATCATCATCTACCGCCAGGCCTAGCGTCTGGGCAACCACATCAGATGGACTGCCAAGGGCACGGGGAGTCCAAGCAGAGATGAAGGGGAGACCCGCGACCGCTGGAAACGAGAACAAAAGCTACAATGGAGCTGACTGTGGCCATGGCTGTGGGCAGGGAATCTGCTCATAAAAATGCCCTGACACAAGAAAGTTGCCTGTCATGCCCACTTGGCTTTGCTGACCACAAGAAGGTCAGAGGCTGGATGGCCATCTGTCGGAGGTGCTTGGATTGAGCATATCTGCATGGCAGGAGGTTGGACTTCATTGCCTTTGGGGTCTCTGCCAACAGTATGATCCTGAAAGGCAAGAACAGTTACTGCGGAGAATACAGACAAATGCTTTCCTGGCCTTCACAGAGTACTTTTATCCCAAAGCCACAGAATCGTAGAGTTGGAAGGGACCACAACAGCAATTTAGTCCAAGCCCCTGCCATGCAGGAAAACACAACTATAGCACTTGTGAAAGATGCCCATCCAACTTCTGTTGAAAGACCTCCAAAGATGGAGAGTCTGCCACGCTCCGATGAAATCTATTGCACTCCCAAACAGCTCTTCCTGTGAAGAAGTTCTTCAGATATTTAGGTCGATTCATCTTCAGCTTGCGGTCTCTTAAGACTCCTAGATCCCTTTCTCGTGTGCTGCCTACCCTGAAACAGGAGCTGATGAAATACTTAGGACAGAAATCAACCAGGGCTGGAGAAGAAAAAACACAGTTTGTTTTGCTATCTGCTATGTTATCCATGACCTAAGCAAGAAGCCATAGCTGGTATCTTGTTGGCATTTTGTGCATGCCCAATTTGTCCTACAGAAGTTGTGTACGTTTTTGTTCAATGTGGAACAGTTGCATTTCCAACCCAAGGAAGTGAAGTTTGCACATCATCCACCGTTTGTTAACAATGAAAATTTAACTGCATATTTAAGATTTTTTTAAAAAAGTATTTTAAAATAGAAGATGCCAGATTCTAATCTGGGCATCATTCTTATCACTGGATGGGAAAGAAAAGGAATTTTTTTTGCAATGGGACCTACTTGCATCTACTGAGCTTTACCTAAGAAAAAACCAGCAACATTAATGCAGTCTAATGTGCAAAGGAGCAGTTTTCTTGCAGAAATGATTAAAAAAAAACCAGAGATGGATTTTGGTCTTGCGAACTCAACAAATGGGTCTGCCTGATTATTAACAGGACTATAATAAGGAGGCGTCCGTGAAAGGGGACCAGATTTTAAGGAGAAAGAGAAAGAGAGGTATATATTAGATTCATACATTTCCAGCATGCACTCGAAAGGTTTGGCAAGTCTGCAAAATAAGGAGTAGCCATTCGCCAAACACACATTCTGTCCTAATGGTTAAAGATTCCTGTAAGTCAGCTCAGAGACATATGAATGGTAGAAAAGGGAAAAGGGGAGAGAGAGAAAAAGGCAGATGAAAAAAAAATCATATATAATGTCAGTGCTTTTGTTCATCCGAGCCAACGTAAATGTATCTCAGCAACAGTACATTTATTGTTCCCAAGTCTCGACCAGATTTTGCCTGTTTTCTTAAGTGAGCAAATGTATGTTTTGGAGCGGAAGGTCCTGACAGCGTAAAGCAAAAGGCTCATAGGTTAAAGATGCTCGGGGATGTTGCCTCCTCCTTTGCCAGGGTCTTTCTGCTCTCTGTTCCTTGGCAAAGGGGAGACGGAGGAGAAATGAGAAAGAGGGCAGCTTAGGAAGCCAGCCAAGCCCCCTTATGTAACCCCAGGCCTGTGCCAGACCCACCAACATTTCACAAACCAAAAACAGGACATGGGTGGCCAAGAAACATCGGAGCGGTGGTCAAGATGGCAAAAGTTATGCACGAGGAAGACCCACAAGCAAGGAAAGGCTGCAGCTGTTTGTTTTTGCACCTACAACGCAGAAATAATGCCGTTTGACACTACTTTAAGGGCTGTAACAGCAGCTATAGAATCCTGGGATTTGTAGTTTTACCAGGTCTTCAGCCTTCCCTGCAAATCTCAGCTGTAGTCTGTAGTCTGGACCTACGGCAGTTAAAGCAGTGCCCAGCTGCATTATTTCTACAGTGTACCTGTATATACTTGAATAAAAGTAGACCTCATATAGAAGTCGAGGGCAAGTTTGGGGGCCAAAATTATGGATTTTGATCTGACCTGTGGATAAGTCAAGGATAAAACTTAGGGGGCATATAGCAAAGGATCTAAAGTATGAAGCAAAGCAAAACAATGTCAAAGAACTTACAAAATTCCAGCAGACATAGCTTTTGGGCTTACTTTTAAGACTGGATGGATGAGAGAGTAGATGGAGTTGGTGCGTCATATACAGTATTATGCTCTTGCTTTTCACCAGGAGATGGTTCCTTCTTTTAAATAAGTTTAGTTACAGTACTTACATTGACCTGTGGATAAGTTGATCCCAACCAGGGGCTCCAGGTTAACTAAGCCTGACATCTTTCCGTAGGTCACTAAAATGAATACCCAGCTCATTGGAGGCAATTAGCTTACGCTTTGTAAACCGTTTACCGGTAGTAACATCGGTAAGCTGTATAGAAATGTACTTACTATTGCTATTGTCCAAGGTCACCAAGTAGGTTTCCATAGCTGAGCAGGGATCTGAACCCTGATCTCATAGAATCATAGAATCATAGAATCATAGAATTGGAAGACACCACAAGGGCCATCCAGTCCAATCCCCTGCCATGCAGGAACTCCAAATCAAAGCATCCCTGACAGATGGCCATCCAGCCTCTGCTTAAAGACCCCTAAGGAAGGAGACTCCACTACGCTCCGAGGGAGTGTGTTCCACCATCGAACAGCCCTTACTCTCAGGAAGTTCCTCCTTATGTTGAGGTGGAATCTCTTTTCCTGCAGTTTGCATCCATTGTTCCGCGTTCTAGTCTCTGCAGCAGCAGAAAACAAGCTTGCTCCCTCCTCAATATGACATCCCTTCAAATATTTAAACAGGGCTATCATATCACCTTGTAACCATCTCTTCTCCAGGCTAAACATCCCCAGCTCCCTAAGGCGTTCCTCATAGGGCATGGTTTCTAGACCCTTCACCATTTTAGTTGCCCTCCTTTGGACCTGCTCCAGTTTCTCCACATCCTTTTTGAATTGTGGTGCCCAGAACTGGACACAGTATTCCAGGTGGGGCCTGACCAAAGCAGAATAGAGTGGCACTATTACTTCCCTTGATCTAGACGCTATACTTCTATTGATGCAGCCTAAAATAGCATTGGCCTTTTTAGCTGCTGCATCGCACTGTTGACTCATGTTCAGCTTATGGTCTACTTGGACTCCTAGATCCCTTTCACACGTAGTTTCATTCAGCCAGATGTCCCCCATCCTATATCTGTGCATTTCATTTTTGCGTCCTAAGTGTAGTACCTTACATTTCTCAGCATTGAATTTCATTTTGTTAGCATTGGCCCAGCTTTCTAGTCTATTCAGGTCATTTTGAATTTTGACCCTTTCTTCTGGAGTATTGGCTACTCCTCCTAGCTTAGTGTCATCTGCAAATTTGATAAGTATGCCCCCAATTCTGTCATTCAAGTCATTAATAAAGATGTTGAATAGGACTGGGCCCAGGACAGAGCCCTGTGGGACCCCACTTGTCACTTCTCTCCAGGATGAAAAGGAGCCATTGTTGAGCACCCCTTGAGTTTGGCCACTCAACCAATTATAAATCCATGTAACGGTTACCTTGTCTAGTCCACATTTTTCAAGCTTGTTTGCAAGAATGTCATGGGGAACCTTGTCAAAGGCCTTACTGAAATCGAGGTAAACTATATCCACAGCATTCCCTTCATCTACCAAGCTGGTAATTTTATCAAAAAAAGAGATCAGGTTCGTTTGGCATGACTTGTTTCTCTGAAACCCATGTTGGCTTTTTGTGATTATGGCATTGGCTTCTAAATGTTCACAGACTCTCTGTTTAATGAGAGTCCTCAAACCACAACACCATGCTGATTTGATGGAGTGCCAACACTGAAATTAAGTGTTGTAAATATCTGGATGGACGCATAAGACACCAACAGGATACCAGCCTAGGTTTCCCAGTTCAGGTTTCTTCCAAGCTCTCAGGTTTCCAAGCCAGAAATTGAGACCCGGGGATGGTCCCTAGGGTTGGCATCACTCGATGTAGTAACTCATGGTGTCACACGCATCCCAATGGACCATACAGAATCTTTAGTAAGATTTTTTTTTTTGTACAAACATTACTCATAAATCCTAATTCCCATATATCACTGAATGTCCTGGCAATAGTTGTGACACAAACAACTAGCAATATTAATATTATAGGGGGTTTTTTTTGTGGGTTTTTCGGGCTATGTAGCCATGTTTTGGAAGTTTATTCCTCATGTTGCGCCAACATCTATGGCTGGCATCTTCAGAGAATGCTGGCATGGAAGAGAGTTGGGTATACATATATATATATATATATATATATATAATACTGTTGGTTGAGGGGAAGTGGTTTACATGTTAATCTGTGTATTATTCTGTTGCTGAATGGCAAGGCCTACAGGGTATCCATTTACTTAGTGATCCATTGTCTTCTGGGAAATCCCCCTGACCCTGGGTGGTTTTCATTTGTGTTTGCTGGGTCTTGATTGTGATGTTTTTCAGGATTGATAGCCAAACTTTGTTTGCTTTAAGGGTTTCTTCTTTCCTGGTCTTTCCAGGAAAGAAGAAACCCTGAAACTAAACAAAGGGCCGGTACAGACAGCCATTAAGTGGTGATACTAGGGTTAGGGAGTGTGCACCATCCACATGCTCCCTAACCCCAGCACTGGTCCACACAGGGGTCGCCATGACGCTGGTGGCGCCATACAGCGACTATATGTTGTGCACAGGAAGTGGCGTCACAAAGAAGGAGCAGCGCCACAAAGTTGGAGCTGCTCTAGGTTTGGCTACCAAATGGCTGTAAGAATGATGCCATGGAGAAAGCCCCTTTCTCCCATGGCTGTGGCTGTCAGGGTGTCTGGGGTCATGAAGCCCCAAAGACACCCCTTTTCTGGACCACGGAGAAGCATCAAGAAAAACTCCAGATTGGGGCCACAGGGCTGCCGGTAAGGCTGCCCTGGCCCCAATTCACTGTGGAAAAGGGCAGCACAGACCTGTCCCTTTGGGGCTCGTCTACACTGGCCCAATGTTTGGCTATCAGTCCTGAAAAACACCAAAATCAAGACCCAGCCACAGCAAATGGAAACTACCCATTAAAAGTATACCTTGAAATTACAATATCATATGCACAGCCTGTATGTATTTACATGCACATAGTTTCTCGTGGTTAAAGTGAAAATGAAGATGTGATGTTTTTAAAGAAATTTTAAAAGAATATTTTAAAAAATATTAACATTTTATCATTTTGAAAAAGCATCCTGAGACCTCTCCTTTCTCCTCCCACTGAGCCTTGCCCAACTCACAGCATCTTTCTAGGATTTTAAAGGGATGCAGGTGAACACCACAGTCTGTTTCTGCCAAAAGGCAAATGTCTGGGGAGCAGTGGGGTCACCCCCCTTTATGTTGTCCCCTGCTCCGCTCCAACCCCCCCCCCCAGCAACACCTCTGAAGCAGTGAGCCTAGCAATGTACTTATAACAACATGTCCCATCATCCAACTTTAATACAATACAAAATGTTGCAAGCAAGCAAGGCAAGCAACTAAGGGACTCAATTTCTAAAACTTCTCAATTTACTAAGAGAATTCTTTAGTGACTCTGCTATGTAGTTATAGATGTGTAAAGTTACACAGAGAAGATGAAGATATAGATTCATGCCTCATGTCATTGATCTAAAAAACCCTCCAAATTCAGGCAGGGTGTCATTTTCAGGCCACCAAATCAGGGGTATCAGCACCTTCTGTTCCTGCCTGGAGATGGCCCATGGAAGAATGGAGACAGAGGGCCAGGTCCCGAGATCTGGCAACTCTATACCAGCCGAATACCTATAGAGACAGTGTGGTGCAATGGTTTGAGTTCTGGATTATGACTTTGGAAACTAGGGTTCGAATCCCTGCTCTGCCATGGAAACTCATTGAGCGACCTTGGACAAGTCATACTCTCTCAGCCTCAGAGGGAGGCAAAGGCAAAGTGAAGGAATCTTGCCAAGAAAACTTGAAGATATCCAAAATTTTTAGGTCAACATAAGTCATAAATGACTCAAAGGCACACAGCAACAACAAACATCAAGTGAAGTCAAAGGTTTTCATGTCTAGCATCCATAGATTTTTGTGGGTTTTTCGGGCTATGTGGCCATGTTCAGAGACTACCCAGAGTCACACAGTATATATATATATATATATATATATATATATATATCTATCTCCTCACTCTCTTCCTTGCCAGCATTCTCTGAAGATGTGAAGATGCCAGCCACAGATGCTGGTGAAACGTCAGGAAGTAACTCTTCCAGAACATGGCCACAGAGACCGAAAAACCCACAAAAATATAACAACCATTATTTTCAACCCTTCCTACCACAGCCAGAACTGGTACAGTCCCAGTGATGGGTTGGCCACCTCATCTTAAAACAGACCACCACAAACAAGATTTTCAAGCCACTTGCAAAAACTTCCCGAACTACTGCCCAGTATTGCCACAGTCTCCCTCCTCCTGAAAAATTCCAAAGTCCTGTTTTTTTGGCTACCTAACAGTGGAGATGCAAACCATCCAAAGACGAAGAGAGCCCCAGGATGTTAGCACAGAACTGGGCAAGCTCTCGACCCTAAGGACCACTCTGGGAAGGTCATGTTCTTGGCAGAGGCAAAGCCCACCAAAGCTTCTCTTGCTCACCAGAAAGTCAGAAGTGTTGCTAAAATTTCCTTTTGGGTTGGGCCATAAGAGGAAAAATGCTCCAAGTGACTCTGAGAATTCAATGGACCAAGGAGCAGCCTCAAAATGCAGCCCTCTGAAGCTGGCTCCAGTTTTGGAGCTCCTTCTAGAAGGCCTCCTCTTCCATCCCTCTCTCCCTCCAGAGCCATGTCACTTTGGATCCCAACCATCCGTAATTGCTGATGATGGATGAAGGCATGCTCTCCAGCCTTGTTATTCTTGAACTGGCTCTTTCACTGAGAGAAATCTTTTTTCAGCACTCTCTGTCAAGATGTTCTCACACTGGGCTTCGAGAGGAGAAGGACAGGGCTTTTCTCCAAACTATATTCAAGGGGGTGGTTTTGGGGGGTCGCAGGAACGCAATCCACCATGTAGCTGCATTCTGGGTGTTGCTTGGTGTTTCTGCATGCTCTTGGGGTCTTTTGGGGGACCTCCTTCCAAGATGAGTTGAGGAGGAAATAATGGAGTCATAGCAACATAGGACTGGAAGAGACCACAAGACCCATCATATAATCACAGAGTTGGAAGAGACCCCAAAAAGGGCCATCTAGTCCAACCCTATTCTGCCATGCAGGGACTTTCAATCAAAGCATCCCCATTGACAGATGACCCTCCAGCCTAAGTAGACCATAAGCTGAACATGAGTCAACAGTGTGATGCGGCAGCTAAAAAGACCAATGCAATTTTAGGCTGCATCAATAGAAGTATAGTGTCTAGATCAAGGGAAGTTATAGTGCCACTTTATTCTGCTTTGGTCAGGCCCCACCTGGAATAATCCTGTATCCTCTCCCTATCCAAGTTCTCTTTCTTATCTTCCTTTTTTTTTTTTTTTTTTTTTTTTTTTTTTTTTTTTTTGCAAAAGAAGATCTTGTCTGTTCAGTTCTGGGCACCACAATTCAAAAAGGATGTGGAGAAACTGGAGCATGTCCAAAGGAGAGCAACTAAGATGGTGAAGGGTCTGGAAACCATGCCCTATGAGGAACGCCTTAGGGAGCTGGGAATGTTTAGCCTAGAGAAGAGAAGGTTAAGAGGTGACATGTTAGCCCTGTTTAAATATTTGAAGGGATGTCATATTGAGGAAGGAGAAAGCTTGTTTTCTGCTGCTCCAGAGAACAGGACCCGGAACAATGGATGCAAGCTCCAGGAAGAGATTCCACCTCAACATTAGGAGGAACTTCCTGACAGTAAGGGCTGTCTGACAGTGGAACACATTCCCTTGGAAAGTGGTGGAGTCTCCTTCTTTGGAGTTCTTTAAGCAGAGGCTGGATGGCCATCTGTTGGGGATGCTTTGATTTAGAGTTCCTGCATGGCAGGGGATTGGACTGAATGGCCCTTGTGGTCTATGATTCTAAAGGCTGTTCAAATCCTACCCTCTTCTTTGGCCATGCAGGAAAACACTATCCAAGACCTTCCTTTGACAGATGGCCATCCAGCCTTTGTTTAAAAGCAACCTCCAAAGAAGGAGATTCAACCACCCTCCAAGACAGCATCATCTTCTTCTGCTGCCAAACAGTTGTTTATGGCAGGAAGCCTTTCCGAATGCTTAGGTGGAATCCATTTTTCCTGTAGCTTGAATCCATTACTTTGGGTCCTATTCTCTGGAGCATTAGAAAACAAGCTTGATCCATCCTAGAATCATAGGGTTGGAAGTGATCCCAAGAACCATTGAGTCCAACCCCATTTTCTGTCATGCAGGAACTCTCAATCAAAGCATCCCCAACAGATGACCATCCAGCCTCTGCTTAAAGACCTCCAAAGAAGGAGACTCCACTAAAATCTCCAAGGGAGCAATGTGTTCTACTGTCGAACAGCCCTTACTGTCAGGAAGCTCCTCCTAAAGTTGAGGTGGAATCTCTTTTCCTGTATCTTGCATCCATTGTTCCTATTCCTGTTCTCTGGAGCAGCAGAAAACAAGCTTGCTCCCTCCTCAACATGACATCCCTTCAAATATTTAAACAAGGCTATCATGTCACCCCTTAACCTTCTCTTCTCAAGGTTTATTTAATCCCATGTTAACAAGGGTATACCCCAGATTCGGAGTTCCTGCATGGAATAAGGGGGTTGGACTGGATGGCCCTTCTTGGGGGCTCTTCCAACTCTGGGATTCTATGATTCTATAAATAAATTACATTTGCTATAATTTTGTTGTGTGCCTTCAAGTCACCTTCAACTTACGGAGACCGTAAGGTGAACCTATCATGGGTAGACCCATTCAATTGAATGCTAATAAAATACAGAGGTAAATCCAGTGGCTTCCATGGCTCTCCTCTTGCAGGGGCGGAGAAAAGACAGGATCCAGGCCAAATATGTCTCAGAGACGCTATGATTGATGACCTGCGAGCAATACTCCAGGAAGGCAAAATGTTAGCGCTCAAAAGGAAGGTCAGGCAGTCAACAATTTCCAAAATCGGAATGGATTCCTTTCCCCTTTCGGCACATTGGAGCATTTTTGGAAACGAACTTACTCTTTGAGTGATTCATGCCTGCTATTTTTCGGCTTGCTCCGTTGCCACGGCCTGACCTTCCGCTACCCTTAGCAAAGAGAGATTGCCTTCCTCTGTCCTTCCTTCCTTCCTTCGCCATAGTGTGACCTCATAGGTCTCCTCGGCTTCCACTTTCCCTGTGAAGTCCATCCTTCTCAAGGATGGGAAGGAAGAAACATGTCATTTACCTTATTAAGCAAGGGGATAATGGGCCAAAAAGCAAATGCGGAGAGAACAAATGGCCGCGATGATACCTCTACTTCTGATTTCCCGGTGTTGGCAAGACCACCAGTGCTCCAGAAAACGGGGAGAATTTATGGCAAAGTGGGAGAGAGTTTGTTTTGAGATAGTTTAATGGTAATATTGGGGAAGAATTTACAAGCATTTGCTGCTACCGAGTGGAAAAATACATTGGCCACAAAGGCAGAGCTGTTTGCCAAGGGTAATGATTCACTCCTGACTCATAAATAATAGGTCCCTAATGACCCAGCGCTATACGAGGGCTTGTCTCTTGCCAAATATTTATTAGAAAATAGAGCTAAATCATTAGCTGGGGGCTCTCTTACTGGAAAGCCGAAACTGCATCGCTTTATGAAAGGTCATAAGCTATTTCCACAAGAATTTAGACAAAACATTATTGCATTTTGAAACTTTCATCTTTAGCACTAGAGAGAAAAGGAGAGACAGAGAGAGTGAAAGAGAGAGAGAGAAAGATTGTTTGCCAGCGATTATAAGGGTTCCAATTTGTTTCGAACATATCCCTCCTTAAGTATGAAAGTGGCAAGTAAAGAAAAGAACAAATTACACAATATCTGGAGGAAGGAGAAATTAATTATTCTTGCCTCCTTTTAAATAAAAAATGTTCCCAAGTTATCAGTCCCGCTGCCCACTCCAACATGAAGAAGATAATCACACACCAAGCCAATGTAAGAGTTAACATACGGAAACATATTGCAACCGAGAAAAAACCTCAAATTGTCTGCAACGTTTGCTGGGATAACCTCAGCTTTTAAAAAATTACCGTATATACTTGTGTACAAGTCGACCTCATGTATAAGTCAAGGGAATGCAACTTATACCTATGGATAAGTCGAGGGCAAAACTTAGGGGGCTATAAGGAAGGATGGAAAGGGGGAAAGACCACACTTCCATCCCTCCTTCTCCTTCTCTGGACCTCTCCAAACTGATTTCCAGGTGCTGGAGGAGAGGTTTTAATATCAGATTGAGAAGGGAAGCAAGTTGATTTAAATTCCTATGTTTCCATAGGAAGCCAGGGCTTGCAAAAGGGACCAGTGAGAGAAGCAAGTGGATTCAAATGGAGAGGTTTTTCCATAGGGAGCCAGGACTTGCAAACAGACCAGAGAGAGAAGCAGGTGAGAAAAGCTTGCAAAACAGACCAGAGGGAGAAGCAAGCGGATTTAAATGGAGAGGTTTTTTTCATAGGAAGCAAAGGCTTGCAAAACAGACTGGAGGGGGAAGGAACTGGTGTTCAATGGAGATTGGGGCATCAGGCTTGCTTGCTTTAGGACCTTTCTAAGCATTACTGGTGTATTGAACCTTATATAAGTCTACCCCAAAATTTTAGGGGCAATTTTGGGGCATAAATTTCTCAGCTTATAGTCGAATATATACAGTACTGTCCAACAATTCCAAAAAGCTGGTGACTTTTCTGATACGAGGAACAATATTAGAGAAGTTGTCATTAAGACAACAATCAAGCAACAGGAGCCTTATCACATGAGAAAAGTGGAGGTGCAGCCAGATAGTAGCTCCTTTCCACTTGCCTTACCACATGATGTTGCAGCGCTTCGGTTTTTTTCCTGTGGGATATGGTCATAAAAGTGTGTCTCTACTGCCCCATAATAATCAGTTTTGATGTGGTCTCCCTGTTCTCCAAAGTCTCCAAATTGGACACAGTGGCACTCATCTGACAATTTTTTCCCAAAAGACATCAGAGCCCTGTTTGAACATTGCCTCACCACAAGCTGTTTCCAATGGGACAATGGATTCTACAAACAAAGAGATGGGGTAGTAATGGGAAGCCCTCTAAGCCCTGTGATAGCAAACTTTTACATGGAACATTTGGAAAAGCAAGCCCTGGAAACATCACTGAAAAAGTCTACAACTTGGTTCCGATATATAAACCATCCTGGGCATAAAATGCCATTTGAAAAAACTGAAATTCTGTCCCATGCCAACAACTATCAGGTCAGAATGCACAGGGAAGTCATTGAAATCCACAAAATCTTCAACAGGAAAGAAGAAACCCTGAGAGTGAACAGAGGCCCAAGACAGACCGCCCGAAAATGGCGGGCTGGAGGCACCCGTTTTAACTCCGGAGGAATGCTGTAGCAGCCAAACCCTGTGGTGTCCCTCTAGAGTAAAAAGAACTTGCTAAAGGCAGATTCATTTTGTGGCACAGTCCGCAGCCATGACTGCACCTGTCACATGTCCATGATGTAAGCGCAGTGCAGCGATGTGCAAACCCTGCGCCATGCTTGCGTCATGGACATGCACCCTGTGTGGGCAGGTCTGAGCAGTCATGACGGCGCCTGTACATCCTAGGGTTCGGTGGCGTGTGGTTGGTGTGTGCTCCCGAGCCCTAGAATCGCCACCACCAAGCTGTTTTCGACAGGTTTGTACCAGGCCAAAGTTTGGCTACCAGTCCTGAAAAACAGCAAAACCAGGACTCAGCAAATGCAAATGAAAACCACCCAAGGTCAGAGGGGTTCCCAGCAAACAATGGACCTCTAATTAAACAGACACAAATCCTCTTTGCATATCCTCTTACTCTGAGGCCTTGCCATTCAACAACACAACAATACACAGATTAACATGCAAATCACTCCTCACTACCCAGAATCAGTGTGTATGTGTATGTGTGTGTGTATACCCTACTTTCTTCTGTTTCAGCATTCTTTGAAGATGCCAGCCACAGATGCTGGCAAAACGTCAGGAATAAACTCTTCTAGAACATGGCCACAGAGCCAAAAACAAACGCACAAAAAAACTATCTTCTATATATGTTGCAAGATCTCCCTGTATGGTTTAACATGAACAAAATAGCCATTTTATAGAACCATAAATAGACTTCTGGCTACTTGGTTATATATATATATATATATATATATATATATATTTCAGTAGTCCAGAAAGTCCCTGGGCATAAAAGTGGCCTCTGGATCTCCCTTAGTTGCCCATCCCTGGTTTATAGCAACATTGGGGAATCTCAGGCCCTGAGGCTAAATCTGGAGTTTGAATCTGGTCCTCTGGGATTTGTCAGACAGCCAAGACATTTTAGATGAGTGATTCCCAAATTTTCATCTTCCAGATGTTCAGCTCACAGAATTCCTGACCACTGGACAACCTGGCTGGGGATTTTGGAAACTGAAGTCCAAAAAAAAAAAAAAAAAAAAAAAACCAAAAAACTTGGGGACCAAACTTTGGGAACTACCGTTTTAAACCATGCAACTCATTCCCTGACAGATCTTCAGGATGAAAATTAAGGGAAAACCTGATGGCTCATGTCTGTCCACTTCTGTCTCATGAGGAACACAAATTGGTCATGATAGCTGGACAGAGAAGGGATCTGGCAAGAAGAAAACCATCTCATTGGAAATGTAGCGCTGGAGGAGAGTTGTGCGGATGCCGTGGACTGCTAAGGAGACCAATAAATGCGTCAGAGAGAAAAATCAAGCCTGAATTCTCCCTAGAAGCCAAGATGACTAAAACTAAACACTATTGTACTTTGGGCATGTAATGAGATGACATGACTCACTGGAAAAGATTATAATGCCCAATGAAGTGGAAAGCAAAAGGGAAAGAAGGCGGCCGTGTGATGGATGAACTGACTCGATGGTCAAGTGAGCCACAGCTGTCCTGAGTTTGCAAGGCCTGAGCAGGATTGCTGACCACTGGAGCTCCTAGAGAGAGTCTCCATAAGCGGAAGACAACCTATACATAAAAATTAGTACATGGTATTTGATACAAATCTGTGTCTTCTTCTATCTCCTCTTAGAGTGGTAATGCATTTCTTCTCCTGCTGATGACACATACATCACCACCCTTGATAGATAGACACCTTTCTCCTGGAAAGCAGTGGCTCCTATCCATTGCACAGAATCATAGAGACCACAAGGGCCATCTGGTCCAGTTCCCTTCTGCCATGTAGAAAGACATGATCAAAGCATCCCCCCAAAATAGCTATCCAGCCTCTGCTTGAAAAGTTCCAAAGAAGGAGACTCCACCATTTTCCGAGGCAAAAATGTCCTCTACTGTCAACAGAGGAACTGTTTTAACCTTTAGGAAGTTCTTCCTAACATTGAGGTGGGATCTCTTTTCCTGTAGTTTGTGTCCTGGGAATTTATCACATTGCCTTCGTTCCCGCGATAGACGTGGGATGTAAATTTAAGAAGATAGATCTTATCACATTTCCCTGTTGCCAGGCAGTACGCAGCCTGTATACAGACCAGGCTTCTGCCACATCTTTTCAAAAATGAGATTTTCTGATTCTTGAAAAAGATGAGGAGAACCCCAGAGAAGCCCAGGTTGAAAATGGGATACATATGTTAAGGATAACTACTCAAATTTGGGGAAATTAATTAGCTCTAATACACCAATCTTGGCTCCTTACAAAGACCATACAAGGACCAGATTCCCGTATTGTTTACGGACGTGCCAGAGATCCCAGAACTGACACAAAGGCGACGTCTTTGGATTTGAAGTGAGTTTATTGATGTACAGGGGGACCATGCGCGCACACATTCCACACATGCAATCACACAAGGCTAATAGAAGGAAAAGAACAGGTGAAATAATGGTGAAATACCTTGCCTGAAATGTCTCTTCCAGAATCCAGGCCGACGCAGCAACACAATGGAGGGAAATAGGGAGAAGGGTGTGTAAGACTTGGGAGAGGGAAAGGTGACGGGGGTTTGGAACTGCAGAGAGCCCCAAACCATGACCAGAGGTCTGTCTGAGATCCCAAAGCAGAACAACTTAACAAAGAAATGGCAGACTTTAAGTAGTCTTCTGGTCACGTCCTCATCAGAGGCTATTGTCGTACATCAAAGCAAAGCCAAATTCGCTCGATCTATAGGAAGCTTCTTCCATGGGAAAACACTGATACCGGAGTAGCTGGCATCTGTTAACCGTCCCAAAGTCATAAATCTATCCCAAGGTGTGAAGGGTTTCTTTTCCTGTTTGCAACTCCCAACTAGGCTACACTTTGTACGTGATCCCCTCACTTTTAAGCCATGGAGGACTGGGGGACATCTCCCTTAATGCCTCTCCATTAGGGTCATAAGGAAACATGCCTTCATTTTAGGGATGCAACTTCTCCTTAGAGGCCTCTATGATCAAGCGACTGTCAGGAAAAAGGGGCGCCTGATTACCTCTGCAGATGCATTTTTGGAATAGGAGTTGTGGAGGTGTTTTTGTATCATTGCAGTCTGGCTAACAGCATGCCACCTGGTGACAGGGAAATGTGATAAGATCTGCCTTCTCAAAGTTACATCCCGCACCTGTCATGGGAGCAAAAGCAATGCAATAAACTTCACTTGTCTCTGAAGCAGCAGAAAACAAGCTTCCTCTTATCTTCAACAGAGCATCCTTTCAGATATTTAAACATGGCTATGATAGGACTCTTAACCTTCTCTTCTCCAGGATGAACATCCCAGCTCCCTAAGCATCTCCTCAGAAGGCATGATTTCCAGACCCTTCATCATTTTGGTCACCCTCCTTTGGACACGCTCCAGTTTGTCCACATCCATCTTGAATTGTGTTGCCCACAACTGGACACAATATTTCCAGGTGAGGCCTGGCCAAAGCAGAACAGAGTGGCACCATTTCTTCTACATTTATCAGACTTTCTGTACCAAAGATCATCAAAGCAGCTATAAATGGTGGAAACCATAATGCTGCGCAAGATCATGAAGTGACCGAACGCAATTGTACATGTGTGCTTTTGGTTTTTGAATAATTGTTATCCGTCTCTAGGCCAAGCCTCGGGGATACAGAAGGCTGTAAATCAAAACAGAACAAGAGACAAAACAAATGTTTTTGATCCTGCGGCACAGATGGACTCTCGCGATTAATTCTGTAAGAAACCCCAAAGATGAACGCCCTTCCATGCGATGACTCCATGATCACATGAGTACCTGGCTGCTTCAAGCTTTGCTCCGTGGGTGATTCACAAGAAGGGAGCTTTTCCAAAGGCCAGGGTGTTCCAAATACTTGTTTCTGGAGATGGTTCTGTTGTTTTTCATATTTATTGTTTCATCCTGGGCCAGTAGAGCATTGTCTTTAACTGAATGCATGGAGAGCATTGGTTCAGCCACCATCCCTGCCATCAATTTGCTTTTAGCACTGAAAGGAGAACGATCTTCCCCAGTAAATCCAGGAGAAATATGGAGGCCATGTTGATGAAATTAGGGTCCAGCTTCATTGAAAGAAATGCATTTGTGTCCCATGTTTTATAGAAAATTCAGGTTGCCTTACATTGCCCACACAGTGGGGTAACTTTCCATCCAAGTAAACTTCCAAATATTTGCATCCTCTTCCCAGGTTAGGTGTCAACACTGGCCTTCCTCAGACTTCTTTAGACTCTTTGCTATCAGAAGGCCAGGGAGGAAATAATCTAAATCAAGTCTCCACTTATTTTTGTGGTGGAAAAGTCCAAAGTTCTAAAAAAATGCAAGTCCGTTTCTAAGTTAGCCTAAACAATGCCATATTACATCTCACTTTCTTGCAAGAAAGGAGAAATGGAGCGGTCAGGTACATAGACAAATCATTGGTCCATCTACCTCAGTATTGATCACACTGAATGGCAAGAGTTGTGCATGGCTCCAAATAAACATTTTTATTTATTATTATTTATGGTAGGACCATAAATGATAGGACCATGGCAGGAACGTTGTAATAGCACCATGAAGGATCCATTCCTGGACCCTTCAAATAACAGGATTTCTATGTTTAATCTGGAACACTATTTCTCTTAACTGAAATGAATAACAAAGGCCTGATATAGACAGGCACTATGAGGCGCCTGAGCGGCGCCATTAGGGTTAGGGAATGCGCAGCGTTTGCATGCTCCCTAACCCTAGCATGAGATGATGCCTGCGTCATCACTCTAAAGCTTTTAGATGGCGTGCATAAGCACGCTGAAGCAACTGCGCTGCTTCTAGATGCAGCTGCGCAGTTGTGGCAAACTAAAGGCACCGAACGGCATCTTTTTTCTTAATCACACCGCAACTGCGGAGCAAAAAAGGAGTGGGGTTTGCAGCAAAAAATGGTGGCGACAGACCACCCTTTTTGGGCGGTCTATATCACCCCAAAGACTTTTCCTTGGCATATTCAGGTTCTCCGGCAAACCTTGGAATTGCTGTTTTACAAGATCTCTAGCCTCCTCTGACAAAGTGTTCTGGGCCTCAAAGTGTGTGATTCGAATTGATGAATCGGTTCAACATAGGATCGTGGTTTACACTACACTCACCCCAATCGCATTTTCTGGCACCAAAATAACCCACTTCTGGTTTCCATTCACCAATGAATTGATTCAAAATGAATTGGTTCCAGCCAGCCAATGGGGAAATTTGAACTGATTTCGATCCTCTTGTGGTTCACACTTGCACGGAATCGATTTATCGAAAAAGAAGCGGGGAAAAATTCAGCGTCAAAAAGACGTGGGTTAAATGAGTCTGGAGCATGGCCCCCCTCTCGGAATTTGGATTAAGTGGGAACCAGGGTCATTTGAACTGGTTCAAACTGATTCACGGTAGTGGGAATGAGGCCCTGGTGTCTCGCAAAAACTACAGATCCCAGGATTCTGTAGGATGGAGCCCGGGCAGTTAAAGTGGGGTCAAACTGCATTATTTCTACAGTGTAGATGCACCCTGTTTCTCCTTACTAACCTCATGGATTTTCTTGCAAAGATCCTGAGGTGGCCACTGAATTATCTGAATACCAGTACCGTCATACTCTTCATTTTACTGAACATGAATGGGAACGAAGTTGGGCACAGGACACCAAGAGGATTCTGGCCCGGTGTATTCCATAGGAAATCTGTGAACAAAGGTTTCTCTTCCATTTTTTTTTTTTTTTGTAGAGCAAGAAATTAAGTTTGGAAAAAAGGGTTGGAAAGCCCTGCAAAGGGATGGTGCAGCCGGATTGCAAGGGCTCTGCAGCTGCCGAACATCTGGGATAGAAGCGAGAAGGAGCAAGGCTCCAAATCCTCCACCCGGTTCATCTTCCATCCATTTCTTTCGTGAGAGACTCAAAGGAGGACAGACTAGCAAATTACGAAAACATTTTCAAATGTGTGCAGAAGATCAATCTTCCTCTTGCTGGACTGATTTGTTTGAGGTTTGTAACCTGCCTGCCTCCAGCTTCACAGCAGTTAATATCGGAGGTGGTGGAATGTAACCAAGAAGCATATTTCAAACACGCCAGAGAGATAACAGAAACAAACAAAACCAGCTCATCTTTGGCCACAAAATGCTTTCTGTTGTTCAAAAGATCTCAGCCGAGGTCCAAATAATCTGCAAGAGTGACTCAGAAAATGGCTACTACCTACTTCTTTTAGTGGCCCTTTTAAAAGCCACCTGGGTAGTAAAGGCAGTAAAGGTGTAGCCACACTGCAGAATTAAAGCAGTCTGACTGTTGTAACTGCATCCTGTGGAATCCTGGGATTTGTAGTTTGTTGTGGCACAGCAGCACATGTCATAAACAGCTGCTGGCCATCACTCCAGAGGGCTCTGGATCTTTTGGGAAAATGCAAAGCAAAGTGAGAGCTTTTAAAATTTGTGAAGTCGAAGGCTTTCATGGCCAGGATCCATAGCTTTTTGTGGGTTTTTTTTTTTCCAGGCCATGTGGCCTTGTTGTGGAAGAGTTTATTCCTGATGTTTTGCCAGCATCTGTGGCTGGCATCTTCAGAGAATGCTAGGATGGAAGAGAGTGGTGTATATATATATACACACACACACACACACACTGTATGACCCTTGGTTGAGAGGAAGTGATTTCCATGTTAATCCATGTGTATTGTTCTGTTGTTGAAATGCAAGGCCTCAGGATGTCTATTTGGTCTTGCCATTCAACAACAGACCAACACACAGGTTAACATGGAAATCACTCCGCCCAACCCAGGGTCACACAAGTGTGTGTGTGTGTGTGTGTATATGTACACACACACACACACACACACACACACCACTCACTTCCATGCCACCCATGCCAGTCACAGATGCAGACGAAACATCAGAAATAAATCCTTCTGGAACACAGTCACATAGCCTGAAAAACCTACAAAAAACTATTTTTAAAATTTGCCTTAAGCAGTGTATACCATGGGTTCCAGAGCCTTCATGGTGTAGTAGTTTGAGTGTTGGACCACGACCCCAGGGACTGGGGTTTGAGTTCCTGCATGGCCATGGAAACCCACTGGTTGGCCTTGGGCAAGTCACACTCTCCCAGCCTCAGAGGATGGCAAGGGCAAACCCCTTCAGAACAAATCTTGCTAAGAAATCGCCATGATAGAGTCACCTTAGGAAATGACTTGAAGGCACACAACAACAACAACAACAACAACAAACCCCAGGTCCGGTGCTGAACTGGCCAGACGTGGTTTGGACACTTTGCACCAGAACCAGGGATTGAACCTTGCATTGTCCAGAGCGATGGCCTTGGAGAGGACGTAGTACTTGACCTGCGTGGACACAGCCTTGAACATCTGACGGCAGCCAGTTTGGGAAGGAGCCTGGACCTCTTTGGTGGTTTGGAGAAGAAACCTGGAACAAGATGCAAAAGCATGTGGAGAAAACATTTCAGTGGCCGCTCGTGAGCATCTTCAGTTTCTCTCCGCTTGTGGTTGGAAGATAAATGGAGGTTTATTCTGGGGCCGAACATGAGCTCAGCCCCAGAGTGGGAGCCATTTGGGAGCATGCCCTCCTCGTTCCCCTTCTGCGCTGCGCACTTGGAGGACGGCTCGGCAGCGCACAGAAGTTGATGTGCCGAAGGTTCCCCCGAGGCTTTTGAAAAGGCATGGAGAATGCCCAGACCTGAGGGCTGGAAGCCTAACAAAGGGAACGGAGTCTGCCCTGGGATTTACCCTCCAATTGTAAAATAGGATACGGCCATTAGCTGACATGTGGAAAACTCCAGATGCTCGCTCGGGTCCCTCGCCAGATCCATGTTGATTAGGAGCAAGAAAACAGCTTCTTGCCTTTCAGGCGTAATCGCTGGGGTTGTTAAGACGCTTGTAAAGCTCGCCTGGGTGGAAGGCCTTCCACTTTTGAAGTTGGTGGGGAGGTCAAACAGATCTCTTCTGTTTTGGGGTGTGGGTTTTCTTAAACACATACACACACATGCATATATATATATATATACATTTCCAAAAGCAGAGTAAGGGCCAGGTGCACATAGTACCTTCAAACAACGGAAGGAGGGAAGGAATGATGTGTCTTTGAGAAAGGAACAGAGACAAAGCATCATTAATATTTTTTTATTTTCAAGAAAATGTGAGTCCAGATCTGTTTTCAAGCACCTGGGGTTACCTTAGACTTGTCCTTCCCCTAACGTAAGTTTGCATAAAACATATCCAGGGATATCTGTGGAGGCCTTATAGCAAAGTACAGCATCATCCTAAATCCGTACCATCTGAACTGAGGACAACAACCACAACATCTTGACCAAATGCAGGGCTAGGACTGGCATAGTCAATTCCGCCCCCTTCCTCCCCGCTGCCGCCCTTTCTTTCTCCTCTATGGTTTTTAACACCTTGCCCAATGAAGAAGCTGGTGGAGTTTTGAATTCTTGCAAAGTGTATGTTCATAGAATCATAGAATCATAGAATCATAGAGTTGGAAGAGACCACAAGGGCCATCCAGTCCAACCCCCTGCCATGCAGGAACTCCAAGTCAAAGCATCCCTGACAGATGGCCATCCAGCCTCTGCTTAAAGACCCCTAAGGAAGGAGTCTCCACTACACTCCGAGGGAGTGTGTTCCACTGTCGAACAGCCCTTACTGTCAGGAAGTTCCTCCTAATGTTGAGGTGGAATCTCTTTTCCTGCAGTTTGCATCCATTGTTCCGCGTTCTAGTCTCTGCAGCAGCAGAAAACAAGCTTGCTCCCTCCTCAATATGACATCCCTTCAAATATTTAAACAGGGCTATCATATCACCTCTTAACCTTCTCTTCTCCAGGCTAAACATCCCCAGCTCCCTAAGGCGTTCTTCATAGGGCAAGGTTTCCAGACCCTTCACCATCTTAGTTGCCCTCCTTTGGACATGCTCCAGTTTCTCCACATCTTTTTTGAATTGTGGTGCCCAGAACTGGACACAGTATTCCAGGTGGGGCCTGACCAAAGCAGAATAGAGTGGCACTATAACTTCCCTTGATCTAGAAACTATACTTCTATTGATGCAGCCTAAAATTGCATTGGCTTTTTTAGCTGCCGCATCACACTGTTGACTCATGTTCAGCTTATGGTCTACTTGGACTCCTAGATCCCTTTCACATGTGGTCTCATTCAGCCAGGTGTCCCCCATCCTATATCTGTGCATTTCATTTTTCCGCCCTAAGTGCAGAACGTTACATTTCTCCGCATTGAATTTCATTTTGTTAGCACTGGCCCAGCTTTCTAGTCTATTCAGGTCATTTTGAATTTTGATCCTGTCCTCTGCGGTATTAGCTACTCCTCCCAGTTTAGTGTCATCTGCAAATTTGATAAATATGCCCCCAATTCTGTCATCCAAATCGTTAATAAAGATGTTGAATAGCACTGGGCCCAGGACAGAGCCCTGTGGGACCCCACTGGTCACTTCTCTCCAGGATGAAAAGGAGCCATTGTTGAGCACCCTTTGAGTTCGGCCAGTCAACCAATTACAAATCCATGTAACAGTTACCTTGTCTAGCCCACATTTTGCAAGCTTGTTTGCAAGAATGTCATGGGGAACCTTGTCACACATTTTGGTTTGGCCCAATAAAGGGATTACTGTTTTTGTGGATTTCATAGAAATGGCTTCAAGAGCCATACAGTCCAACATTATTCGGCCCTGAAGACATAATTGAAGCCCTCCCTGTGAAAGATGGTCATCCAGCCAGTGGCATTCCTGCACTGGGTGATAGCATATAGTAACGGTAACAACAACAACAACAACAACAACAACAACTTATTATTTATTTATTTATTTGTATTTGTATTCCACTCCCCCCCCCCCCAAAATAATTAGGGCTCAAAGCATCATACAGTCTAAAAGCACCATACAATTAAAAACTTACAAATGTGATGGTTGGACTGGATGGCCCTTGTGGTCTCTTCAAACTCTATGATTCTATGTGACAATTAAAATGGAATTAAATATTACAATATTAACACAGATCATTTGTTTAAAAAATAGAAAACAGCTAAGAATATATTAGCTGTATGTATGAGTTGTTTTTACAGTTTGTATTTTAACTGCATAACTTGCTTAATTTTGTATAGTTTATAATGTATGACTTTTAGGTTGTACACCATTGGAAGGTTATATGCTGTTTTGAAGATGCCTGTAAAGTGTTTTGATGACGCCCTAAAAATAAACATTAATAATAATATAATAACATTGAGAATAAAAAAGACAAAAGGACTTAAAAACCATACACTTTAAAACAATGCAGCACCCCCCGGGATGTTTAAAAACTTTTAAACGCCTGTCTCAACAGAAGGGAAAACTTCCCAATGGTAGCAAAAACAATGATAATTACAAATAGAATCACAGATTGGCATAAATTTCCATCCGTTTCTTTCATGATGAAGCAGACCCAGTGCCTTTCCCAAAAGCAAGTTTAGGAGAGAAGCAGGACTTCCAGTCAACAGTCGTCTTTTTAGCAATTCGGTGCTGCCTTCCTGAGCAGCAAGAGCAACAAACGGATAGGATGTGCAATTGCGCATGCATGCTTGGCCTTCAGGTCCCAAGTGGGCCACCCAAACCGTGCAAAGTTGGACTTCTGGTAGCCCAGGAGGAAGCCAGGAGAACCTGAACAAGCGGGGAAACGTCAGCTGGAACCGTTCTGGAGAAAGCCAAGCAACAGAAGGCAATAGATCCTCCTTGGATGGGGAGAGAACCCCCCGAGGCCCACGCAGAGAGACTTTTTATAGAAAGCAGCTGGGCCAAGATAAGCTACCCGAGTTCTATTTGTGCCGCATATTTCAAGTAATAAGACACCCAGGAGTGCATTATAACATGTTGGGATAACCCTGTGCTCCTTGCGGTCGCAAGGCAGAGCGGGAGAAGAGGCCGAAAGAATTGCTTCTGGAGCCTTAGCCGGGAGAGAGACACCGGCGTCGGAAGGTCCCATTCGCAAGGTGGCCTGACATCCTCCTTTTCCAGGACATTTCCACCTTTTGTCCAGGAGGAATTCCAAAATATCCTTCAAGAGGTCATTCACACGTTGTTGTGTTTAGCGTGACTTTGCAAATAATCTCACTCACGGGTTTGTTGATCACACTATCTTTGTGCAAATTTGCGAATAATCTCACTCATCTGTTCCAGTTTATCTAGGGTCTATTCGCACCAATTAATCACACAGCCAAAAATCCAAACCTTTGCATATCTTTGCAAGTTCGGTTGCTCATATGTGACGGCATTAAGATGGAGCCGATGATGCTAATTCATTCGAAGTACATTCAAGGCATGCAGAGTTTTATCCCAGAATATCCCAGGTCTATTTGCAGTGGTGATCCAAACAACGGGAAATCAAATCTTTTAAGAAAACTCAGGAAAAAATCCGAATCTATTACACCTGGTTAAGTGTGTTTTTTTGGCAGCCTCCATCCAAACCTAATTGGATGCATTTGAAATGCATGTGAACAAGAAAAGATTTCCCAGATTTGACCAGGATTATTTTCACCGCCTGAATAACCCCTTGGAAGCATGAATATGCACAACTTCCCCTAGAAAAACAGTGTGGTACTTTTGTGCCGTTGGGTATTTTTTCCATTCCGTTGAAGGTTTTGGAAGAGGAGTTGTACCATCCTGCGTGCAGATGCACGGGCAAATGAGATGCATGCTTGGTATTTCTTTCCCTCCTCATCTCAAGGCTCAAGATGGGGTGCAACCTGTTACAACACCAAACACAACAGCTGAATAGACCAGGTTTGCTCAATCCAGGATGAGGACAAGCTGGAACATGTCCAGAGGAAGGCGACCAATATAGTGGAATGAGGAGCGACTTAGGGAGCTGGGTAGGTTTAGCCTGGAGGAAAAAGCCCTGTTTAAATATTTGAAGGGATGTCATGTTGAGGAGGGAGCAAGTCTGTTTTCTGCTGCCCTAGAGACTAGAACGCAGAACAATGGATGCAAGCTGCAGGAAAAGAGATTCCACCTCAACCTCAAGAATAACTTCCAGACAGTAAGAGATGTTTGACCGTTGAAGATGCTGCCTTGGAATATGGTAGAGTCTCCTTTGCTGGAGGTTTTTAAACAGAGACTGGATGGCCATCTCTCATTGCAGAAGGAGAGTGGACTGGGTGGCCTTTGGAGTCTCTTCCAACTCTATGATTCCATTGTATTCTAATTCATGGAGGCTGTTGAGAAGCTCAGAGGCATCTGAGGGAGAGTGACCAACATGATGAAAGGTCTCAAAATTATGGATAGCCTGGAGAGGAGGAGGTTAAGGGGTGACATGATGGCCATGTTTAAATATCTGAAATGATATCATATGGAAGAAGGTGCAAGCTTGATTTCTGCTGCTCCAGAGACTAAGGAGTTTATCACACGAAGGGAATTGGAAGTATAATCCAATGGCAATCTGAATGCAATCATGAAAGCTGATCACATACATTTTCGGGCAAAGGGAAGTCCTTCCGAACGCAATCGTGGGGTTTCGCGTGATTGCCTGAGAAACTATCACAAGCAATTTCAGGCACTGGGAGGCAATTTCGGGCAGTTCTGAACGCAATGCAGCGTCAATACGCAATCAAGTAAATTTGCTGAACTAGCGAATTTACTTAATTCCGAACTGGTCTCACTTCCATTTCTTTCAAAATTGAGAGAAATTCCTCCCGTGTGATAAACTCCTAGGGCCCTTATCAGACGAGGTTTTTTGCAGCCCCAATCCAGAGTCACTCCGCATCCATCCAGGTGAATTCACATGAATGCGCATTGAATTATCACACGTGAATGCTGTTACTATGAAGGCATTCCAAAGCCAATCCAAAGTCACCCCAGAATTCAGTGAATTCAGTAACAACCGAATTCATAGAAATCAATTCCAAGGTCACTTCAGATTCAAACCGAATTGGTCTGGTGATAAGATCCTAGGACACTGAGCAATGGATGCAAACTACAGGAAAAGAGATTCCACCTAAGCTTTAGGAAGAACCACCTTATGGTGAGAGCTGTTTGACAATGGAAGACGATGCCTTGGAGGGTGGTGGAGTCTTCTTCTTTGCAGGCTGTTTCCAAACAGAGCCTGGATGGCCATCTGTCCCACGGAGGGCTTTGTTCCTGCATGGCAGAAGGGGGTGGATTGGATTACTCTTGGGGTCTCTTCCAATTCTAGGATTCTATGTATTCCTGCATGGCAGAAGGGGGTGGGTTGGATTACTTTTAAGGTCTCTTCCACTTCTAGGATTCTATGTATTCCTGCATGGCAGAAGGGGGTTGGATTGGATTACTTTTAAGGTCTCTTCCACTTCTAGGATTCTATGTATTCCTGCATGGCAGAAGGGGGTTGGATTGGATTACTTTTAAGGTCTCTTCCACTTCTAGGATTCTATGTATTCCTGCATGGCAGAAGGGGGTTGGATTGGATTACTTTTAAGGTCTCTTCCACTTCTAGGATTCTATGTATTCCTGCATGGCAGAAGGGGGTTGGACTGGATTACTCTTAGGGTCTCTTGCAATTCTAGGATTCTATGTATTCCTGCATGGCAGAAGTGGGTTGGGTTGGATGGCCCTTGGGGTCCCTTCGGACTCTAGGGACTCTTTCATACAAGGCTAAATTGGAAGTATAATTTAAGGTCAATTCGAATGCAATCATGGGTTTTATGTTATTGCAAATTAACTCTTCGCACGCAAATTCGGGCAAGAGGGAAGCCAATTCGAATGCAATCATTGGTTTTACCTTATTGCGAATTAAAGCTTCGCATGCAAATTCGGGCAGGAGGGGGTTATTTTCGGGTAATGGGAAGTAATTCCGAACGGAGCAGGGGTTCATGTAAATTCGCTAAACAAGCGAATTTACATGAATCCGCATTGGCTCCATTCGGAGTTGGGAGAAATTCCTCCCCGTTTGAAAGAGTCCTAGGATTCTATGATGGCTGGGCTTTTTAAAAAATTATTTTTATTAGAATTTTTAAAAAAGTGAAACATACATACAGGCAAAAAACATAACTACATTTACAATAACATAATTGCAAAACACCACTGCTTTCATACTCTAATTCATTTTGCAACAGTGCTTCCGCTTTTGGCTTCTACTTTCATTCTCTTCTTTCATATCTTCATTGCTTCCTTTTGTTTTCACCTTTGGTAGTTAGTGTTACTGAGTTAGCATCTATCAGCCTGGTTCAACTTTACAGTTACTTATATTTAAAACTGTATATGGCTGGGTTTTTAAATGAATGAAGATGGTATTTACATAGGTAAATTATATAGTAAATTATATAGGTAAATTACATAGGTAAATAGGTAAACTGTAAGACCGCATTGCCTAGTTCAATATCGATCAATTACGGATCCGTAACTCTACGTTATAAATCCATAGCTGAAATACTGAGTACCAGCTCTGTTTATTAAACTGGTCAATGAACCATTGGCAGGTTTCATTTTTATCGATTTTATTAACTGCACTTACAGCGCTGTGTAAACCTACAGTGCTATATAAATGAAGTATAATAATAATAAATAATAATAATCTGGTATGCTTTTAGGATATTTTAAAAAGCGATTGTTTCGTTATTAATATGAATTGATTTGATTGGGATCTTCAGATATAGGAAGGGACATCATTATTTAAATAAATGAAGGCCATCTTGCAAAAGCGTAAGGCCCCGATGGAGTTGCAACTGTGATTGAGGGGGAGCTTTGCTTTCTGCCGGCCGGCCTAAGTTTCGGGAGCACTCTGTCATTCAATGTCTGTTTTAAAAGCTGTTAGGTCTGCACATCAAATGTTTTTCGCGTGTTCAGGAAGAGAAATGTAATCCTCCGCCATTTCTTTGAAAAATTATGGGGCCTGGCGTTTTACACCTGTAATTATGATAAAAGCTCTTGGCGGAAGCCTGCCAAGGTGGCTGTGAAATAAATCATCTTCTCCCGCCTTTCTCCCAGGAATTTGGAGAGCAGCCCTGGGTAGTAAATTTAGGAGGAGGAGGAGGAGAGGCAGAGAAGAGGAGGGTTCCTACACAATAAACACACACACACACACACACACAGAGAGAGAGAGAGGAGCTGGTTTCCTTCATTGAAGTGTGTACAGTGGCCAGGGAAGAGAAGTTACTAGTGGCAATGCTGCTGCAGAAGCACTAAGCAATGCATGAAGCTCTGGATCTGAACTCCGCTCCGCTCTGGACCCCACAACATACTCCAACTCCCAGAATTCCAGAGCCTTGAGCCAAGGCAATTAAAGCGGTGCCAAACCGGGTTATTTCCCCAGTGTGGACGCAGCCTCAGTAGGAGACACGTCTGGGGCACTTTGGCACTTAGTCCTGTGGCTCTCAGAGCAGAGAGATTGAGCAGAGAACCCAGACATAGGAAACCCAGACATAGGAAACCCAGACATAGGAACACACTGGATCTGGCATGGACGAGACAGATAATAACTTTATCCTAACGGACCAGGGCAATTGATAGAATCGTCGAATCCCAAGGGCCATCCGGTCCAACCCCATTTTCTGCCATGCAGGAACGCTCCATCAAAACATCCCCATTGAAAAATGGCCTCTGCTTAAAGACCTCCAAAGAAGGAGACTCCACCAAACTCTCCAAGGGAGCATCTTCCACTGTCAAATAGCTCTTACTACGAGGGGTAAAAGTTTTAATGATCACCTTTTTAAAAAATTGACAAAAAGTTTATTTTGATTTGTAGTTAACTTATATCTGTGTATTCACTACCTAGATTTATACATTTTTCCCAGCGTATCTTGACCCTCCAAATACCTGATATTGTAGAGGTCTGCAGATTGCGCCTGATGAGGATTTTACACTTTAGTCCCTTCTGGCAGAACCAGTCACAAAAATAAAGGACACAATGAGCCGATTTTCTCAGGAATGTGCATTTAGGGACCAAGGATGACACTGACCAAATTTCATCATATGCCATAATGACTTCCAGGTGATAATTATTACTTTACGATATCCCCTTCACAGTCTGCAGACTTCTACAATATCAGGTATTCGGAGGGTCAAGATACACTGGGGAAATGTGTAAATCTAGATAGTGACTACATAGAAATAAGTTAACAACTACAAATCAAAACAAACCTTCTGTCAATTTTTTAAAAAGGTGATCATTAAAACTTTTGGATACCCCCATATCAGGATGTTCTTCCTAATGTTTAAGTGGGATCTCTTTTCCCATGGCTTGCATCCATTGTTCCATGTTCTATTCTCTGGAGCAGCAGAAAACAAGCTTGCTTCATCCTCATTATGACATCCCTGGGTGTGCAATGTCCATTGTTGCACAAAGCACATAAATCTGGAAAGAATGGTTCTTGCACCACTCTGCTTCAACAACCTTGAAGTGATTGCACTTGGCAAAAATGTCCAAACATTTATACACCTGGAAGACACCAGAAGGACACTGGCCACAGGATGCTGTTCTTACATTCAGACCCTTGACATCCATCTCACCCAGTTGTGTGTCAACTCTAACTTTTAGCTGTTACGGTTGCCCAGGTTTTAGGAAGATGCTTTCCTTGTCCTTTCAGCAAAGGCTGAGGGTTCATCCTGATGGAGGTGGAACTGCTTCACAATTTCATTGAAGCATCATTGACACGAGGATGACGCTTTTGGAATGTTACAGCTGCTTCCTTTTGAATTTTTGATTATTATTGATTATAGCAAAGCATTTGATTATATAGAAAATATGGAACATGCTTAAAGTAATGGGCATGCCACAACATTTAATAGTCCTGATGCATAATCTGTACACAGGACTAAGGGCTACTGTCAGGACAGAATACGGAGAAACCGAATGGTTCCCATACTTTATCTGCTCAATTTGTATGCAGAGAATATAATATGAAAAGCCAGATTGGACTCAGGAGGGAGGCATGAAAATTGGAGGAAGAAACATCAACCATCTAAGATCTGCAGATGACACCACAATATTAGCAGAAAATAGAAGAGATATGGGGGAAATTATTGAAGAAGGTCAAGGCAGAGAGTGCAAAGACAGGTTTACAGGAGAACATCAAGGATACAAAAAATAATGAGACCACAGCTGATTTATATAACTTTAAAGTTAACAATTAAAGCATTGAATAGATCCAAGAGTTTCCATACCTTGGTTCAATCATCAACCAGAGCAGAGAATGTAGTCAAGAAAGCAGAAGGTTAGGACTTGGAAAGGTAGCTATGAAGGAACTAGACAAGATCTGGAAAAGTCAAGATATATCATTAAATATTAAAGTTAGGGCTGTTCATGCCATTGTATTCCCCGTTACTATGTACGGTTGTGAGAGTGGGAAAGTGAAGAAAGCAGATAGGAAGAAAATCATCATCATTTTCTTATATCCTGCCTTTCTCCGAAAGGCATTGGAGATGTGGTACTGGAAAAGAGTGTTGATAATAATAATAATAATAATAATAATAATAATAATAATAATTCCCGTTACTCCAAACGATTGAAGTGGCTGGACTGATAAAAAGACAAACAAAAGGGTCTTAGAGCAGATCAGGCAGATCAAGGAAAGATGATTAAACTGAAGTTGCCATATTTTGGCCACATCACGAGAAGAAAGGATTCACTAGCAAAGCCTAAAACGCTTGGTAAAGTGGAAGGCAATAGGAAAAGAGGAAGACTAGCATTCCAGATGGACTGAATCAATCGAACAAACCCTGGCTATGATTCTGCAAGAGCGGTTCAAGGTGGTTGAGAAGAAGGTGACTTGGAGAGCTCTTATTCATAGGGTCACCATGGATCAAACTCAACTTGAAGGCAATTACCAACAACAACAAAGTATAATTTCACTCTTCTCCTGGCATGTCTGCTGGCCCAAAGCCACCGTGATGTTTTCCAGCATCTCCTGAAGAACTGCACATCGATGGCAACTACATGAAGGAGGCAGAAGGTTAAGTGGAGATTTTAAGAAGCAGGCGCTGCAATTGAAACACGGAAGGAGCTTGTAATAACAGCAATAATTCATGTTCGCCTCTGTCTCGCTCCAGATCCAAAGAAAAGAAAAGGAAAGATGGAGAGTCTGAGCTTATTGTCAAAGTCAACCCTGGAGCAATAGAACAGTTGGCCAAGATCCTACACTAGCCTTGTGGCATAGTCCTATTGAATCAATGACCTTTGCCTACTTGGAGGCTGGACTGTCCTTCATTAGTGGTTCTTAACTGGGGAATGAATGGTCACATTCAGAAACATTTTAGCGGTGGATTTCCTCCACTGGCAAAACAGGGTTGGACTTGGTGGCTCTTGGGACTCATAGACTCATGGAATCCCAGGCCTCATTCCCACTTACAGATAAGTCCATGTGCAATCCGAATCGATGGATTGATTTGACAGCGGAGCATGGTTCCCAATACATTTGCCCCAATTGCCTTTTTCCCCTCTAAAATAACACACTTGTGGTTCACATTCATGCATGAATCGACTCAAAATGGACCCGCTCCAACAGGCCAAAGGGCAAATTTAAATTGGTTCCGATCCACATCTGGTTCACACTTGTGTAGAACTGATTTATTGGGAAAGATGTGGAAAATATCAGCGTCAAAAAGAAATGTTTTAAATAGGTCTAGTGCATGGCCCCCTTCTCAGAATCGCTTCAGGGATTCAGATGAATTGGGAACCAGGGTTGTTTGAACTGGTCCAAAACGATTTGCGAACCCGTTTGAAAGGTAGTGGGAATCGGGTCTTAGAGTTGAGGGAGGCGTAAGGGCCCTCCAGTCCAACTGTATTTTGCCATGAAGGAAGACACAACCCAAACCCTCCCTGTGACAGATGGCAATCTAGCATCTGTTTGAAAACAACCTCCAAAAATGGAGATGCCACCACCGAGGCAGCGTCTTCCACTGCCAAACAGCTATTGCTGTCAGGACGTTCCTCCTAATGGACTCTTTCAGACGTGGGAAATTGGAAGTATAATCCAAGGGCAATCCAAACGCAATCCTGGGGTTTCACGTTATTGCGAATTAATTCTTCTCACGCAAATTCGGGCAAAAGGGAAGTCACTCCGAATGCAATCATGGGTTTCACGTTATTGCGAATTTAAGCTTCTCACGCGATTTCGGGCAAGGGGGGGTTATTTTTGGGTAATGGGAAGTAATTCCGAATGCCTTCCGAATGGAGCAGGGGTTCAGGTAAATTCGCTAAACAAGCGAATTTACATGACTCCGCATTGGCTCCATTCGGAATTGGGAGAAATTCCTCCCATTTGAAAGAGTCCAATGTTTAGGTGGAATCTTTCCCTGTTGCTTGTTCCATGTTCTAGTCTCTGGAGCAGCTGAAAACAAGCTTGCTCCCTCCTCAATATGACATCCCTTCAAATATTTATTATTACTAAAAGGAAGCTCCTCCTAATGTTTAGGTGGAATCTCTTTTCCAGTAGCTTGCATCCATTGCTCCATTGTGTCTTCTTCTCTGGAGCAGCAGAAAACAAGCTTGCTCCCTCCTCAGTATGGCATCCCTTCAAATATTTAAACAGGGCTATCATTTCACCTCTTAACCTTCTCTTTCCCAGGCTAAACATCCCCAGCTCCCTAAGTCTGTCCTCTTAAGCACCACCTTTCCCTTCTCTTTTTGTTTTGTCTCTCTTATAGGGTTATCACACGAAGGGAATTGGAAGTATAAGCCAATGGCAATCTGAATGCAATCATGGGGTTTCGTGTGATTGTGTGAAAGCTGATCACACACATTTTCGGGCAAAGGGAAATCCTTCCAAATGTTTAACGTTATTGCATGAGAAACTATCACACACAATTTTGGGCACTGGGAGGCAATTTCAGGTAGTTCCGAATGCAATGCCGTGTCAATACGCAATCATGTAAATTTGCTGAACTAGCGAATTTACTCAATTCCGAACTGGCCTCACTTTCATTTCTTTCGAAATTGAGAGAAATTCCTCCCGTGTGATAAACTCCTTAGATTGTAAGCCTGAGGGCAGGGAACTGTCTAATTTATAAGATTGTATATACAGCACTGTGTAAATATATAGCACTATATAAATAAAATTAATAATAATAATAATTAAGGCATTCTTTCCAGACTCCAGAGTTTGCTTCCATTTTCCTTTAGTTTGCATTCATTGCTCCATTGGACTCTTTCAGACGTGGGAAATTGGAAGTATAATCCAAGGGCAATCCAAACGCAATCCCGGGGTTTCACATTATTGCGAATTAATTCTTCTCACGCAAATTCGGGCAAAAGGGAAGTCACTCCGAATGCAATCATGGGTTTAACGTTATTGCGAATTTAAGCTTCTCATGCGATTTCGGGCAAGGGGGGGTTATTTTTGGGTAATGGAAAGTCATTCCGAATGCCTTCCGAACGGAGCAGGGGTTCATGTAAATTCGCTAAACAAGCGAATTTACATGAATCCGCATTGGCTCCATTTGGAATTGGGAGAAATTCCTCCCGTTTGAAAGAGTCCATTGTGTCCTGTTCTCTGGAGCAGCAGAAAACAAGCTTGCTCCCTCCTCAGTATGGCATCCCTTCAAATATTTAAAGAGGGCTATCATATCACCTCTTAACCACCTCTCCTCCAGGCTAAAAATCCCCAGTTCCCAAAGGCGTTCCTCATAGGGCTTTATGGTTTCCAGACCCTTCACCATTTTGGTCACTCTCCTTTGGACACAAGGCTCCAGTTTCTCAATATCCTTTTTGAATTGTGGTTGTCCACAACTGGATGAACTATTTCTGGTGAGGCCTGACCAAAGCAGAAGAGAGTGGCACTATTATTTCCCTTAGCCTAGACACTATCCTCCTTTTGATTTATAATCTAATCGATTATCCTCCTATTGATGCAACCTAGGATCATGTTGGGTTTTTTAGCTGTTGCATCACACTGTTGGCTCATGTTTTAAAATCTTTCAAGAAGGGGACTCCAAGACACTCTGCTGCAGCATAATCCACCTCCAAAGAAGACTCCTGTCCAGCTCTATGGAGTTTATCACGCAGGGACAATTGGAAGTATAAAGTCTCTAACAGAGAAGGCTAATTTTTTCACAAAAGTATAAGCCATGGCAGTTCAGGTATCAAACTGGATTGTTTCTGCAGTGCGGATGGAGCCCTAGTTTTTCCTTGCAAAATGGAGTCACAAGTTCCTAAACCAAGGTGACACCTGAACTATAAGAAACCTATAAAAATGATAAGAATCCATAAGAATTCAAGTTGAGAAGCAGGGGGAGGAAAAGCCAATAAAATAGGAAGAAACCAATAGGGAAACAGAAAATTATTTTGTCTCCACTATTTTCTCCACGGTGTTGAGCAGACATAACACACTCATTCCCATCCAAAGCACTGGGAAAAGGATAGTAAACCAAAACCAGGGATTGCAATGATGTGAGATATTATTACTTGTCTTCATCTTACATAGGAAAAAAGTAGATAGATGTACACTTCATCTTAAATATTTTATTCCTCACTCTCAAATAAAATATTTCACTTTCCTTTTCCCCCTCAATTTTTCTGGGGATAAACGATTTGAAAATTAGTAGGATAAATCAATACATAGTGAAACTAAAATGCTGCTTTTCCTTTGTAAGCCTTTTTGTGTCTATGTTTTCAGTTGGCAGGAGTGTTTTTTAGTTGCAGAGAGGAAATTTTTTATTATAGACTTTAATTTTTGTCATTCTTAGTAAGTTTAGCTCTTTTTGGAGGGAGGGGGAGTGTTGCTGTTTGACCAATGTAAATGACATACCAAGTTAATTTTGTAACCTGCTTTTTGTATGTATTTCACCTTTATGTACAGAATTGTGACCGCCTTCGGCTATACCCATAAAGTTAACATTGCATGTATTTTTAATAAAGAAAATAAATTATGATTTTAAAACCCATTTCTTTCCCCTGTCCAAAGTTCTCACATCTCTGGACAGTAAGATGCAATAGGACTTTTTACATGCAGGTCAATCTGTTGGGTTCAATTGGTCCAGATAACGGTAATCTTGTTTTGGTCCATTTCTGATAAGAAAGTACCAACACGTTAATTTTTTATAATCAGGATGCAAGGAATAGTAACTACCAAGAAAAACAGAGTGTGCATGGAGTAACTCTTGCAGACTCATTCTTAAATGTATGTCTTCAATTGTTTTAACATTAATAGGTGCATCCAACGCATAATGGGACCTATGCACAAAGGAATGTACTGGTAACATCGCCAGGCCCCAGGTTTGGTTCCCATGTTCATTGCACACCAATATGCATCAGGGACTCTTGCTGGTGTCCCGTCATGCAACCTTGCAATTCAGTAGTGGGTCTAGGAGTCCTAGTAGACCACAAGTTGAACATGAGCCAATAGTGTGATGCGGCAGCTAAAAAAGCCAATGCTATTTTAGGCTGCATCAATAGAAATATAGCGTCTAGATCAAGGGAAGTAATAGTGCCCCTCTATTCTGCTTTGCTAAGGCCTCACCTGGAAGACTGTGTCCAGTTCTGGGCAAAACAATTCAAAAAGGATGCGGAGAAACTGGAGCCATGTGTCCAAAGGAGGGCAACTAAGATGGTGAAGGGTCTGGAAACCATAAAGCCCTATGAGGAATGCCTTAGGGAGCTGGGGATGTTTAGCCTGGAGAAGAGAAGGTTAAGAGGTGATATGATCGCCCTGTTTAAATGTTTAAAAAGATGTTATATTGAGGAGGGAGCAAGCTTGTTTTCTGCTGCTCCAGAGAACAGGGCCTAGAACAATGGATGCAAGCTCCAGGAAAAGAGATTCTACCTCAACATTAGGAAGAACTTCCTGACAGTAAGGGCTGTTCAATGGTGGAAAATGCTCCCTCAGAGATTGTAGTGGAGTCTCCTTCCTTGGAGGTCTTTAAACAGAGGCTGGATGGCCATCTGTTGGGGGTGCTTTGATGGAGAGTTCATGCATGGCAGAATGGAGTTGGACTGGATGACTCTTGGGGTCTCTTCCAATTCTATGATACTATGATTCTATGAACCAGCTTGCACTTTGTAAACCGCTTAGTACATTAGTAAGTTGTAAAGAAATGTACTTGGTATTGCTCTTGCTATGTAGGATTCCAGCACATCTTTCCAAATTGATACGTGACTGAACAGTCTTGCAAAAAGAAGGAGGGTGTGGGGGGTACGGACCACAGCAGGTGACCACCCAAGGTGGACGGTGACCCCACTGCTCCCCAAACATCTGGCGTTGGGCAGACATGGCCTGTGGTGTTTGCCTTTATCCTTTTAAAATGCTGAAGAGATGGTGTGAATGGGAGGATGGCTCAGTGGGAGGAGAAAGAAGAGGCCCCAGGTTTGTTTAATTAAATTATTAATTTTTAAAAAAACTTATTTTTTTTTCATTTTTATTTTAAAATAATTATTCTTTTAAAAATTTCTTTAAAAACATCACCTTTTGCCAAATTTTCACTTCCAGCCACATGAAATGATGCATATGTAAGTGCACCGCAACTGTGCATATGATACTGTAATTGAAAGGTATAGTTTTAATTTATGTCTCAACTATAACCATAGTTGTTCAGTGATATGCAGGAACTATGATTATTGAGTGACATTAGTATAAAAACCAGGATGAAAGATGGTGTATGGGGTGGTATGGGAGGAGGTCAATGGGGGGTGAGTCAACCCTAGTAATGCCACTGAGCCATTGCACTTTTTCAGTTGCACACGTGGACAACCAGCAAGGTTGCACAACTAAGCACTAGTTGCACAAGGGTTGGGTAGCACAAGTGCCACACATACTTACGTGAAGGTAGATTTATCCTGTGCAAACATGATATAGGATCTCAGACTCTGCAGCTCACGGTTGCTTCCAAAGTCGCAAGGCCCTTGAAAACCTATTTTGCAATAGTCTGGGCACAAGGCGATTTTTGTTCAAAGTCCGGTTCCCAAATCTTTGGCTTTCTCCTCTCACCTTCACGTCGCCAGATGGAGCATTTGGGGAAGCAGCGGCAGCCGTGGCGATAAATCACCTCATCCCCCAAGCTTTACTGCGCGCCAGACTGTTTAGAGATTCAGAATCAACAAATCATCCCGATAAATATGATTTTTTCCGGTGGCGTTTCATCAAAATACTTTATGCCTCTGACAATTCTGGGGTAGATTTATGGCAACGGGTGCTTGGGAAAAGCTGTCAGACATCTTATTGAAATTCAGCTTTTCTTATTTTATTTTGCTCCACATCTTGCCCTCCCCTCCCCGGTCCAGCATTAGATTACAAGAAAAGTAAAGTTTTCAGTTCTTTTTGCTTTCGGGAGGAAAAATCCATCGGCTTACGGTAAAGCAATGTTGGCATTACCTTAGGCCAAGAAGTCTTCCTTTCAACAACCAAAACTGCTCTCCACGCACATAATAGTGTCCTTTCCAGGTTATGTCATGGGAGCAACCTTAATCCAGCGATTCACGGCCTTTGGTTCACTAGATGCCAGACCCTCCAATTGTCCAGATTTGGCTGGAGCAGGACCAGTTAATCCTCTGCCATCCTATTTTTCGAGTGGCATTGAAAATGTCACAGTTACTTTCTCCTCCCCCCACTTTTCTCCTTTGTCTCCAGCTTCTTTCAATTTCTGCAAACTAAGTTCAATGTGCGAGAATAGTTCGTGCTCCATTTACTCGGCAGCAAGCCAGCGTGGTGTAGTGGTTTGGATGCTGGACTAGGTGTTTCAAACTCTGGGAGCAACCACCGAGAAGGCCTCGTCATCTCACTTCTTCCCACCCAAAAAGGCTTGGAAAGTGATGGGACAGAGAGGAGGGCCTTTCCAGAAGATTTCAGAGCTCTAATGGGCTCATAAAGGAAGATTTTGTTGTTTTTGTCCACCCTCGAGTCAATCTTGATCCATGGTGACCTTGTGGATGAGACACCTCCAAGATCTCCTTTCCTCCATTGCTCTGCCCAGCTCTTAAAACTCCTATTTGTGATCTCTTTAATAGAGTCCGTCGATCTTGCATGCGGCCTTCTTCTCCTTCTGCTTCCCTCCACCTTTCCTTGCATTATTGCCTTTTCCAAGGAGTCACTCTTTCTCACGATGTGACCAAAGTACAACAGACTCAACTTTATCATCTTGGCTTCCTAGAGATTTCAGGGTTGATCTGTTCAAGGACCCATTGGTTTGTCTTTTTGGCTGTCCATGGTATCCTTAGGATTGTCGAGTTGGAAGAGACCCCAAGGGCCCTGATCTAGTCCAACCCCATTCTGCCACGCAGGAACTCTCCATCAAAGCATCCCCAAAAGGTGGCCATCCAGCCTCTGCAAATTCACAAGACCTGTAGCATCACATTTTGAATTAATTTATTTACTTGCTATCTTGTTTCTTAACCGTCCAGCCCTTGCATCCATCCATGGTAATAAGGAATACAATGGCTTGGACAATTCTGACTTTAGGGTTCAGTTGTGTATTTTTGCATTTTAGGATCTTTTCTAGCTCTTTCATAGCTGCTATCCCCTTTCGTAATCTTCGGACTTTATCACATGGGGACTTTATCATTTTGGACTGGGGACCAGGGTTCAAGTCCTGCTTGGCCATTAAACCCTCTAGATGACCACAGCCAATCACAAATTCCCAAATTGGGTGAATTTGCCCCCTTGTCTCCTATCTGCAGATGCCTGTGAAAACTGGAGACTCAGGGCCAGACCCGGGGACCTGGCAAGGCTAAAACAAACTCCGCACAGAGAAAAACAACAGAACAAGCAAAGCTGCTCCTGAGTTATGACTCCTCTTACACAACAGAATAAAGAAAATGTAAATGCAAGATCCAATCAAACACTCCTTCACCCATACTTACAATGCCCTTTTTCTCCACTGATGGCTAAAGCTGTGGCTTTGATTTATGAGCCCCCTTTGCTCTAACCAGCGCACTAACTGTTTATGCGCTTTCCCCCAAAGCAATCAGGGCCATGTATTAAAAAGAGGGAGTCCGCACCATATTTCTGCCACTCTGCTAGTCAAAGGGGAATTGGAGGAGTCCAGGGACAAAGTGAGTAAGGAATTACTTCCCTTGATAGTCTCTAGATCAAGGGAGGTAATAGTGCCACTCTATTCTGCTTTGGTCAGGCCTCACCTGGAATAATACTGTGTCCAGTTCTGGGCACCACTGTTCAAAAAGGATGTTCAGAAACTGGAGGGTGTCCAGAGGAAGGCAACGAAAATGGTGAAGGGTCTAGAAAACATGCCTTATGAAGGGAGCTAGGTATGTTTAGCCCCGGAGGAGAGAAGGTTAAGGGTTGATAGGATAGCCCTGTTTAAATATTTGGAAGGATGTCACATTGAGGAGGGAGCAAGCTTGTTTTCTGCTGCTGCAGAGAGCAGGACACAGAGGAGTTTATCACATGGGAGGAATTTCTCTCAATTGCGAATGGAGCCAATTTGCAATTACGTGAATTCGCTAGTTTAGCGAATTTACGTGAAATCTAATTGCATTCAGAATGCATTCAGAATGACTTCCCATTTCCCGAAAATGACCCCCCGTTGCCTGAAATTGTGTGAGATACTCTAATACGCAATTACGTGAAACCCCATGACTGCATTCGGAATGACTTCCTGTTGCCCGAAATTGCATGAGATACACTCATTCGCAATAAAGTGAAACCCCATGATTGTGTTCGGATTGCCATTGGATTATACCCCCAAATTCTGCCCTATGATAAATTCCAGAGTCTCAATGGATGCAAATTAGAGGAAAATGTATACAAACTCCAAAGTCTGGAAACCATGCCCTATGAGGAACGCCTTAGGGAGCTGGGGATGTTCAGCCTGGAGAAGAGAAGGTTCAGAGGTGAGATGAAAGCCCTGTTTAAATATTTGAAAGGATGTCATATTAAGGAGGGAGCAAGCTTGTTTTCTGCTGCTCCAGGGACTATAACGCGGAACAATGGATGCAAAGTATAGGAAAAGAGATTCTAGCTCAACATTAGGAGGAAAGTTCTGATAGCAATAATACATATTTGAAGGGTTGTCATGTTGAAGATGGAGCAAGCTTATTTTCTGCTGCTCCATAGACTAGAACATTGAACAATGGATTCAAACTACAGGAAAAGAGATTCCACCTTGACATTAAGAGGAACTTCTTGACAGTAAGGAGTTTATCAGATGGGAGGAATTTCTCTCTATTTCAAATGGAGCCAATTTAAATTCATGTAAATTCACTAGTTTAGTGAATTTACGTGAATTCTAATTGAGTTCAGAATGTGTTCAGAATGGCTTCCCTTTTGCCTGAAATTGTGTGAGATACTCTAATACGCAATAACGTGAAACCCCATGATTGCGTTCGGATTGCCATTGGATTTTACTTCCAATTTCCGTCATCTGATAATGTCCAAAGAGCTGTTCAACAGTGGAAGATGCTCCAAGTGTAGTGGAGTCTCCTTCTTTGGAGGTCTTTAAGCAGAGGTTGGATGACCATCTGTCAATGGGAATGCTTTGATTGAGAGTTCCTGCATGGCAGGACAGGGTTGGACTAGATGGCCTTTGGGGTCTCTTGCAACTCTATGAATCAATGATTCTATGAATTGTAGCATCAGTAGCCAGAGGGAAACTCTCAAGGGACAGAGGAGGCAGTGGATGGATACTTGAGAGAGATATAGCACCCAACACTGGGAAAGGTCTTTGGGCAAAGTCATTCATTTTCAACCTTCAGTTTTTCACCATTCAAAACTGGGACACATGTGACCAAGCAACATCAGAGTGTGGTCAAGAGAGCCATAGCTGTTAATGGGGAAGAGTAAGCTAGGGGAGGCTGCAGCAGTTTGCTTTTGCCTGAGATGACTGGGAAGGGCAAGATTCCTCAGCAGAGTAAACTGAGTCTTCCCCAGTTTAAACTCTGTTTGCAGCAATTGAAGTAAGCTGAGGACCAAGAGGGGAATTGGGAGAAGGAGAGAGAAACTGAGACATTATTAAAGCAGCTGGACTATCAAGACTATCCCTGTTAACAGGGAACAGTTAGAGTGTATGTTTCTGGAACATTACAATTTCTTCATTGTCCTTGCACATTATAATGCTGAAAAAATAAGTGGTGGTGTTACCTTTTCATAGAAGCATAGAATTGGAAGAGACAACAAGGGTAATCCAGTCCAACCCCCTGCCATGCAGGAACTCCCAATCACTCTCTTAGGGAGTGTGTTCCACTCTCGAACAGCCCTTACTGTCAGGAAGTTCCTCCTAATGCTGAGGTGGAATCTCTTTTCCGGGAGCTTGCATCCATTTTTCCGGGTCCTGTTCTCTGGAGCAGCAGAAAACAAGCTTGCTCCTTCCTCAATATGACATCCCTCCAAATACTTTGTTACGATACCTACATTTGATATAAAATTTTGGGAGACATGTGGACTGTATCATGACCCCTGCTTGACCTATTCCAAGACCCTCCATAAGTCCCAAGCGAGAAGGTCACGTAGGCAGACCCCGCTTGGAAGAATTGAGTTCATAGTAAGCAGCTTTTTAGAGAAAGTAGGGAGTCGCCAGACCAGTTCTGCCACTGCCCTCCGAGTAAAGACAATAGCCTTGGCTTCACACTTGATGTGTCTGTGATTGACCTAACCACTCAGCCATTAAGCCGGCTTCCCCTCCGAACTGTATCCAAACCCTAAGTGCATTGTACACAGATTATTTGCTTTTGGCTTAAGAAAACCCAGGCAATCAGCACCTTTGTCTAGCACAAATGCATAGCCTCTGGATATGTTCAGCACTATATAAGGTTCCCATTTTGAACCGCTCCCCGATGCTATTCTTGGAGGACAGGCTGGCCCATGCCAGTTTGACTTCTGCCTATAGCTCCCGCGGCCAACTCCCCTCATCCGGCAGTCGTGTCCAACAGGGCTACCAGCTTGCATTTGGGGCATGTGAATTTTCCCATATTGGTGGGCAAGAAGACAAACATCCCACAAGTGTTGCAGGTGACTGCAGCAATACCCTCAGTGTCCATACTGAGAAGACTTAGGACTCTTTCATACAAGGCTAAATTGGAAGTATAATTTAAGGTCAATTCGAATGCAATCATGGGTTTTACGTTATTGTGAATTAACTCTTCGCACGCAAATTCGGGCAAGAGGGAAGCCAATTCGAATGCAATCATGGGTTTTACGTTATTGCGAATTAAAGCTTCGCATGCAAATTCGGGCAGGAGGGGGTTATTTTCGGGTAACGGGAAGTAATTCCGAACGGAGCAGGGGTTCATGTAAATTCGCTAAACAAGCGAATTTACATGAATCCGCATTGGCTCCATTCGGAGTTGGGAGAAATTCCTCCCCGTTTGAAAGAGTACTCTGTTAGTCCCTAAAATAGGATTATGGGCTTCCCCCTCAGGAAAAAAAAAATCCCATGATAAACACAAAGGTTAAAGGCCTCTGGTGACCTGGGGTTTTTCCCAATCATTACTACTGATAAAAATTAGCTCCACCCCCTAGTGATTCACAGGTGTGACTCACAGAAGCCACCCCCCATCAACAACACACTCTCCCAAGAGTTTTCAAAAATTCAACTCTCATCCACTTTAAAATGGCCACCCAGGGACTGCTCTCCTTCTCCTTCTCTCCAGCAGAAACTGGTCTAGAAAGGCTCTGGGAGGGGTTATATAGAGCTAGATTGCTAGCTCCACCCCCTAGTGACTCAAAGAAGCTCCACCCACACTGGAACTTTCTAGAAAAGTCCATTATGTGAATTTCCAGAAACTTCTAGGCATTATGGCCAATGGCCAGGGATTCTGGGAGATGAAGTACAAACCACCTCAATATTGAATTGCAGGGCCTTGACAGAAGGACAAATGGGGTCTGCAACAAACATTTCAACACATACTTTCATCCTAACAGTCAATATTAGTAATAGCCAACTAACAATGCCCTCCTTGAAGATACTCCATTATAGACCCAGAAAATGTTCCTTTTATGGGACATCAATGGGAGTTACTACCATGGAACATCAAAGTTTAATTTAATGTAATTTATGGAACATCATAGTTTTAATTTAATTTATTTTAATTAAATTTAAATTAATTTAAAATAAAATTTAATTTTAAGGGGAGGGAGATTAGGGATTGGGTTGAAGAAATGTTTAAACTATTGATTGTTTTTATTCTGTTGTACACCGCCCCGATTGCTTTGCAGAGGGGCGGGTTAGAAATAAAATTTATTATTATTATATTATTATTATCATTCCAGCTGTGAGATTGTAGCAGCTGTAATTCAAAACATGAACTTTTTCCATGCTCAAAAGCTACTGTGAGCATAGACTTTTGCATACTGCCAACAAAGAGCTGCAGAGGTTCATTGTGCATTGCAACCGTGCATTTCATATTTGTGTGCACATTCAGTTGCATAGTGCTCCAGCTCACTAATGCACAATTAGCACATTACTCTGTGAGTGTAAAGTTACACACTGTCTCCTTGATGTCTGTAGGATCTCAACTTACATTTCAGAACGCAAATGCTTCCGTGCATAAATTCTTCTGTATGTTTGTTGGTGCCGCCAAGTTTATTTATTTACAATATTTATTTACAATATTTATACCCCGCTCTTCAGCCCCAAAGGCTCTCAGAGCGGCACAAGTTTATCTTCTGCACATATGCCCCATGTGTAATAGAAAAAGTTACTAAGTTAATAAGTTGTTTCCAACTTATGGAGAACCTATCATGGGGTTTCCTTGGCAAGATTTGTCCATTGCCATCCTCTGAGGCTAAGAGAGTGTGACCTGCCCAAGGTCAACCAGTGGGTTTACATGGTGGAGCCAGGATTTGAACCCTGGTCTCCAGAGTCGCAGTCCAGTACTCAAACCACTGCACCACGCTGTCTCGTATTTACTTGGGAGTAACTCCCATTGAACTCAATGAGCTTTCTGATGGAGTAAGTATGGGATTATACATTCTCTGGTTCTTTGTGTCACAGCAGAATGAAGCCTGACATGAGATACCTTTTAATCCTCAGGAGCTGCTTTCAAGTAAAGCAAGACATTCTGATATATTTTAAAAGAAGGAAATCCAAACATGCACCTCTTTTTTTCTAGTGGTAGTTTGAGGTTAAAAATACAACAGCATCGAATAGCATATATATATATATATATATATATATATAACAAGCTTGTTTCAATGTCTGTCCTCTCTCTAGAGAGGTATGTAATACTGCACCTCTCAAATAAATTGAGCTACTGGAGGAGTAGTCTGCATGCGTTTTCTTGTACGTGTTCAATTCAGGTCTATTATAATGACATCTCACAGTGTAGAGGAGGAACGGTTGAGGAAGGAAAATGGAAATTTACAAATAGGAGACACCTGGCTTTCCATGTGGAAGGGATCTGGGATTCTCAGTAGGCCTCAAGTTAAACACGAGTCCACAGTGTGATCCAGCCGCTAAAAGGGCCAATGCGATTCCGAGCTCCACCAGGAAAAGTGTAGTGCCCAGACTTAGAGAAGTCTTAGGCCTCTGGTCAGATGTCACTTGGGATCTTGTGTCCATCTCTGAATACTTCAGTTCAAGAACGGTAGCAATTGTACTTTTTAAAAAATATTTGTAAGCCACCCTGAGTCCCAGTTTCAGGAAAAGAGCAGGATGATGATGATGATGATGATGATGCCAGCATCAAGTGGAGGGCAGTTAAAGGTCTATGGAGGACCTTTAGACATTTAGAAAAAGGGTGATTGGTGGGGGCATCTGTACATTAAAGGGTCAAATTAATGGGGGAAAAAAATAAAATAGGGATACCATTCTCCACTAAGTAATCATTTTAATGATTTTTCTCCCTGTTGCAAGAAGAGCTGCATCTGCACCACAGAAATAATCCAGTTTGACACCGCTTTAATTGCCATGGCTCAATGCTATAGAATCCTGGGATTTGTAGTCTGGATACACATTTGGCCTTCTCTGTCAGAGGGCTCTGGTACTACAGTGAACTACAAATCCCAGGATCCCATAGCATGGAGTCATGGCAGTTAAACATTGTCAAACTGTGTTATTTCTACAGTGCAGATGCAGCCAAAGTCTCAGAAAACCCTGCAGTTTCCAAAGCCGATTTGCCATTTTGGACCCTCTTTCTGTGCAAAATTTGGACATGATGGCTTTGCATTTCCTACGCAGAAATATTATTTCTGGTGCAGAAAATGCTGTTTTCTGCTCAAAACAGCGAGGTATGAATTGCACCTAGTAGAACAAATTGCAAACTCTGGTCAGTCCAGGATTTGTCTTCTCAGGGTTTCTCAAACACTTGGAAGAAATAATTTTTCAGCCGTTTTGCAAATATTTTCCAGTATCCTTTCCATCCCTGAATTAAAATAGGATCTAGCAACAACAGGAGAAGCTGACCTTGCAGAAATTTCACGTTTTCCTCCTTTTCTGGGGTGACTTTGAACGTCCGTTCACTTGAAGTATTTATACCTTGCCTCTCCGCTGCAATAATTTACAAGATGACATTGAACATAAACAAGGCAATAACCGCTACAATGAAATCACTGAAGTGTCGTTCCAATATCACAAAATAAAAATAAAAATCACACGACCAATTATTTTTTTTAAAGGAGGTAAAAAAGCTGCATAATCAGCGGTAAAGTCCAAATTATTTGCTTCCGAAAAGCTCTGGACAAATAAAGCAACATTCTCTTCAGTTACAAAATAGTTGTTCTGTTACTGTTTTCCCCAAAATTGGATAAACTGTATAATTCACCGAAACACCTTGTTCTAAGTGCCTTCATCCACGGTCACTTTCTAGTCTTAGTAATCTTCCTTTCTCCATCTTTTCTTCAAAAAATAGACCTCTTTCTGGGTCACTAAGGGTGCATCTGCACTGCAGAATTAATGCAGTTTGGCACCGTTTTAACTTGCATGGCTCAATGCTACAGAATTCTGGGTTTTGTAGTTTTGGGAGATATTTAGCCTTGTCTGTGATAGATCTCTGGTGCCGCAACAAGCTACAAAGCTTAGAGATCCAGAGCATGGAGCCGTCGCAGTTAAAGTGGTGTCAAACTGCACTAATTCTCCAGCGTGAATTCAGGAAAAATAAATACAATTCTGGGGAAGCCAAGTTGGCCTTGCAGAAAAATACAACAAAAATTAAAACCCACAATCAGCTATACAATTTTTGGGGCCAACTCCAAAGCAAATATATACAAGGCTTCAAAGTTTCACTGGCTTCTTCATCAGGCACAAAACATCTCCAGATCCCTAAGTTTTTCCTCATAAGGCATGGTTTCCAGGCCCTTTACCATTTTGACCGTCCTCCTCTGGACACAGTTCCACTTTCTCAACACCCTTTTTGAATTGTGGTGTCCAAAGCTGGATACAGGATAATTCCAGGTGAGGCCTGACCAAAAAGCAGAAGAGAGTGGCACTATTAATTCCCTTGATCTAGACACTATACTTCTATTGATGCAGCTTAAAATTGCATTGGCCTTTTTAGCTGCTGCATCGCACTGTTGACTCATGTTCAACTTGTGGTCTAGATCCCTTTCACACGTATAAGTCTCCTTAAGCCAGGTGTCCCCCATCCTGTATCTATGTATTTCATTTTTAATGCCTAAGTGCAGTACCTTCCATTTCAACTTGTTGAAGTTCATTTTGGGGCTGTATAGACTGCCCCTTTTAGAGACAGATCAAGGCTGCGGCAGTCACACCCCGTGGCCACAATTTTGCCTTCCATGGTGCAAAAAGGAGCCATGGAAAGTGGCTCCATTCTGCACCATGGAAAGGGCACCCTAGCCATGGCGCTGCAGGTTTTCCTTGCTCCTTTGGCACTGCATCATGTAGACGCCGTGTGGTGCGGCATGCAGCGTCACGCTAGCCTGGGGGTGGAATCGGGGCACGCATCGTGTAAATGCCACGTCCTGATTCCACCCCCAGGCCATCCAAAGATGCAGGTCTGTACAGCCCCTTTGTTAGCTTTGGCCCAACTTTCTAGTCTATTCAGGTTATTTTGAATTTTGATCCGCTCCACTGGGGCTCCTCCTAATTTGGTGTCATTTGCAAATTCAATAAGCATGCCTTCTCTTCTTGCATCCAAGTCATTGATAAAGATGTTGACTAGCAAACTGGGCCCAGGACAGGATGAAGAAGAAGAGCCATTGCTGAGCACACTTTGGGTTTGGCCAGTCAACCAATTTCAAATTGACCTCCCAGTTTTCAATACCATTGTCCTTCTGTCATTCTATCTTTCTTTGCAGGAGCGTTGGAAATTATGTCTCCTTGCCCGGTGTAGCTCAGGGACTTGGATGGGGTTGGTAGTCCATCTCATTAGCCCCATTGCGATGGCTCTGGTCCAACCAGGGAAGGTGAAAAACATTCCTCTCCATTCACCTGCCCTTCTCAACGGCCCCTTTATCCAGGCGAGGTCCATTAAGTCCCTTTTCAGGACCTAATTTATTCCGGGTCGTGGTCAGTCCCTGCTCTGGCGCGATCATGTTTCTGTTGAAGGCCTTCTCTTTCTCAGCCCTTTGTTGAGCTTCAGAATGGCATCTTTATCCTCCCCGGCTTGCATTTTAAGCGTTATTTTGGTTCTTATTCAGGGGCATTAAAGTTTCCCTGAGAATAGATCCGATAATGTCACTTCTCAGACTTGGCGGCTTAAGTCTCACCTCGGCTGGAACCCGAAGACAGGGGCCGGCTGAGGCGAAAGCACTTAATGGCAACCCAGCCCCGTTGGGGTGTGCGTCCCTTTGCAAAGGATACTTTGCTTCTGAACAATGTGGAAACTGTTAGGACAGAACACAACGGGTCTATTACAAGGCTGAGAGGGCGGCCTTCTTCTTTCTTCACAAAACAACCCTCGCCGAACAAAGAGGAGGAAGCCAGGCTATGCGCGCAGTAAGCGTTCATGGCTACAAATACTCCCTGGGAAATAATTGTGTGGGTGCGTATGCGGGGAAGTGCACACCTGTCTAGCATTGGCCAAAAGCCTCTTCCCTGGTTGCACTGCATAGCTAGGCTGTACAGTGCTGGCACTTGGTGTTGTGCAAATGATTGTGCCATTGATGAACCATAGAATCATAGAACCATAGAGTTGGAAGAGACCCCAAGGGGCCATCCATCCAACCATGCATGAAGAAACCGTGCCAGATGGCCATCCAGCCTCTCCTTAAAAACCTCCAAAGAAGGAGACTCCATCAGTTTTCAAGGCAGCAGTGTCTGCCACTGTCAAACAGTTCTTATTATTGCGAAGTTCTTCCTAATGTTGAGGTGGGGTCTCTTTTCTTGTGGTTTGAACCCACTGGTCCTCCAGGCCCTATTCTCTGGAGCAGCAGAAAACAAGCTTGTTCCATATTGAGGATGGAGCAAGCTTGTTTTCTGCTGCTCCAGAGACTAGGACATAGAGCAATAGAAGCAAACGATAGGAAAAGAGATTCCACCTAAACCTTAGCAAGAGATGTTTCACAGTGGAAGATGCTGCTTTGAAGTATGGTGGAGGCCTTTAAGCAGAGGCTGGATGGCCATCTGTCGGGGATGCTTTGATGGAGAGTTCCTGCATGGCAGAAGAGGCTTGGACTGGGTGGCCCTTGAGTTCTCGTCCAACTCTATGATTCCATGATTCTATCCTCAATATGACATGGAAAGTACACAGATTTGTTCTTGTTGTTAGTTACCTTTGAGTTGATTTCGACTGATGGTGACCCTATGGATGAGCCACCTCCAATTCCCCTGTCCTCAACCTCTCTGCTCAAGTCCTACAAATCCGTGGCCATGACCTCCCTGATTGAGTCTATCCATCTGAGGTCTTCCTCTCTTTCTGCTTGCCTTCTACCTTCTCCAGCGTAATTGTCTTTCTGAGTGATTCATGCCTTCTCATGATGTGGCCAAAGTATGACAGCCTCATTTTGATCCTCTTGGCCTCCAGGCAGCATTCAGGCTTTATAAAAACCCAATGGTTTGTCTTTTGGGCCATCTACAGTATCCTTAGCACTCTTCTCCAGTGCCACACCTCCAATGAGTCAATATTTTTATCTGCTTTCTTCACTCTCCAGCTCTCACATCCATACAAAAGGAGGGGAAATATACACAGCTTTACCTTCCCTCCAAAATGCACAACTTACATCACAGAAAGGAAAAAGCACTGCCAGCAGTGTTACATTCAGGTTGCACAACAGTCAAACCAGCAAAGGCTACAACTACAGTGCTGAACCCCTTCACTGTGTTGTTTGTACAGGGATACAGTGTGCAATTTTAGTTCTGCATTTTGCAAACTTTCCCCAAGTACATAGTGAGAAACAAAGTAAAGAGGTGGTGTTTTTCCCCCCCTTGCTCAGAAAGATGAGCCATCTTCTGTGCATCATGCAAAGACTTGGTTTTACTGCAACACTTGACTGGGCAGTTTCTCAAACTCTTGTGCAGTTTTCATAACCAATGTAGTTTATGTTGTGTGGGGAACAAAAGAAAAAACGTTCCCACAAAGTTGTGAGAAGTTCCGGTTTTTCAGGAATGCACACAGAGACAGACATTCAAGGCAATGTTCTCACCCTGAGATGTCTCAGTTACGCACATATTTCGCTCTGAATCCTGTTGATAGTGTCAATTAGCATAAACCCATGGGGCCATAAGTGCCTTTGCATTTGCAATATCCAATTATGGCTGGCCCTATAGAACCTAGAAAGAAGTACCCGGGCACAGGTAAGAACAATGCAATAACTATAGAGTCCAGTCGAACGGGACACAAAATAATAGCTTTGCTGCTTTAGCCCTGTGGTGAGTGGTGCCCATGAAGTGGAAGACATGAGCAAAAGCACCCAGCCTTTACGTTCACTTCAAATTAGGCAAGCAATTGATCATATCAGAAGGCATGCTCACGCCGATGGAAACAGACGTAATTGGAATCGGCAGGTGGATCCGCACGGAGTCACAGCCATCGGCTCGGAAGGTTTTTAAAAAGGGATTAGACAAATTCATGGAAGATAGGGCTAATAGCCACCGATAGGTTGGGTGAGTCAAACGGAGCTCACATGGCTGGTGGGAATGTACAGCGGTTAGCGGGATGCTTGGTGTGGTGGCTGCTGTTTCCTCATGTTCTCCCTGTAAGTTTCCAAAGGCCTTGGGGTGGACAAGTTGGAGAAATATGCAGGCGCTGATGGACCCATGGTCTTATGCAGGGATGCACAATTCTGTGGGGGCCATGGGCCAATTCCCCTCCAGAACCCTCTGTTCAGACCCAAGCACCTCTGTTTTCATGGAATCATAGAATCATAGAGTTGGAAGAGATCCCAAGGGCCATCCAGTCCAATCTCCTTCTGCCATGCAGGAACACATAACCAAAGCACTCCCACTCTCTGTTTAAAACCTCCAAAGAAGGAGACTCCATCACACTCCGAGGGAATATATTCCACTGTCAAACAGCTCTTGCCATCAGGAAGTTCCTCCTAATGTTGAGGTGGAATCTCTTTTCCTGTAGCTTCCATCCATTGTTCCATTGTGTCCTATTCTCTGGAGCAGCAGAAAACAAGCTTGCTCCATCCTCAATATAACACACTTTCAAGTATTCAAACAGGGAAGAGTTTCTTCCTGACCTTTCGCCTGCATCTGTGGCTGGCATCTCTCCTGGTGCTGTGATTGAGACTTCAAGCATGGCAGATTGGGGTTTGATGGCCCAACTCTAGGATCCTATGATCCTATGAAAAGCATATCTGTGAAAAAGCAACAAATACAGGTGCCATTATACAAACCCTTTCCTCATCAATAGCCGGTCCTTAAAGTCCTTTTGAACCAAAGTCTTGACTTGTTTCCAAAAGGATGGCATAGAATGGGCCAGTTGTGCCTGTCATAGAATCCTAGAGTTGGAAGAGACCCCAAGGGCCAACCAATCCAACCCCATTCTGCCATGCAGGAACTCTCCATCAAAGCATCCCTGACAGATGGCCATCCAGCCTCTGTTTAAAGACCTCCAAGAAAGGTGTCTCTATTAGTCTCCAATGGAACATGGCTTGGGCCCAACCTATCTAAGGGATCGCCTCCTCCCATATAATCCACCCTGCACCCTCAGGTCCTCTGGGAGGAATCTACTGCAGCCCATGAAAACCAGACTAACAGCAACCTCCCAGAAGGTGTTTTCTGCTGCTGCTCCCAGGCTATGGAATGGCTTGCCGGATGAGATCTGTCAAATAACAATCTTAGACAGCTTTTAAAAAGCTGTCAAGATGGATCTCTTCCGGCAGGCCTTTCCCAAATAGAGCATCCCAATGCACTCTGAGTTCTCCCCACTCCATCCAGTACTGTCCCCAGAAAGTCGCTGTTTTCGTTTTAACATTGTGCTGTTGTTTTAATGGTTTTTCTTCTCTTTTAAATTTTAATGTATTTAATTCTCTTTTAAGGGGGGGGGGTGTCTTTTTTATCCAGATAATGTTTTATTTCATCCTATTGATGTAAGCCACCTTGAGTGCCCAGGCAGAAAGGCGAGATACAAAAATAAAGTTGTTGTTGTTGTTATAACATGTTCCACTGTTGAACAGCCCTTACTGTCAGGATGTTCCTCCTAATGTTGAGGTGGAATCTCTTTTCCTGCAGTTTGCATCCATTGTTCCCTGTTCTAATATCTGGAGCAGCAGAAAACAAGCTTACTCCATCCTCAATATGGAATCCTTTCAAATACAATACTTAAACAGGGCTGTCATATCACTTCTTAACTGTCTCTTCTCCAGGCTAAACATCCCCAGCTCCCCAAGTCTCTCCTCATAAGGCCTGGTTCCCAGACCCTTCACCATTTTGGTGGCTCTCCTCTGGACACGCTCCGGTCTCTCAACATCCTTTTTGGATTGTGGTGCCCAGAGGATCCCACAATTCAAGAAGGGGATTCCAGAGCCTGGGAGTAGCCACCGAGAAGACCTCATCTCTCACATTCCCATCAGATGCACTTTTGAAGATGGTGGAACAGAAGGAACATGTCCCTCCACCATTTGGCAATGGGAAGGTAGCTCCAGAGCTTGGGGGCAGCTCTTCTCTCTGGTCCTCTCCAGAGGTACCTGTGTGTGAAGTGGGGCTGAGAGGTTGGCTTCCTTTGAAGATCTCCAAACCCAGGTGGGCTCATAGGGGAGACCTTGGATCCGAGCCATAGAGGCTCAGCCATCTGCGACGCATCCCAGGTATCAAGTCAATGGCCCAGATGACGGAATGCCATTTTCCTTTGCTAAGAAGTGCCGATGACTTTGAGAAGATAAAGACGTTTCTTCTCTCAGCAGCAAGGGAAGGGCAGAGATCCGCAAAGATGACAAACCCCTTCTAAGGTTTCTCCGTTTCGTTCCCATCCGATGCCACCGCCGGGCCCCTCTAAGGCCCGAACAAGAGTCTAGTGTTGTCCGTTTATCTGGAGGATGCAAATGCACAACGAAACCCGTTCTCCAGGCCTTGAGAACAGAATCTTCCCAGGCCGGGACGACAAGCCCAGCTGTTTGAAAACCCTTTTCACGGAGAGTCATTAGTGAGAGATAAAGGTCTGGGCGGCTTAGGATTTCTCTTGTCCCGTTGGCACTGCCCTGCTTGTGACAAGGGCCGAAAGGGGAGGGGGACACGCTTAATAGCTGCCCTAATTGTATATTTCCTCTCATTGCTGCATTTCAGAAAGAGAGGTACAGAAAGGAGGCCCATTTCCAGAGTTTGTTATCTGATGGAACAGCCGAAGATGGCTTTCTTCTCCGCTTGCCCGCCCCCCGAGTCCTCCTTTCTCTTCTTGACTAATCACCCTTCCAATTGCAGGTTGCTTTCTTGGCCGGAGGAGAATAGGAGCTGAAATGAAGTGGGCGGCGGAGTGCTGAAAAGTGCAACAAAGAGCACCTGGCTGGACTGGAAGTGGCCGGGTCCAGAGACAAGGGAAGCCACAGTCCCAACTCCCAGGCATGCTCTCAGCGACAGCTGTTGCGTCCGGAGCATCTCAGGCCCTGGGACTTTAGGGCCAGGGGGCTCTTGCAGCCACATTTTCCCAATGGGCCTTTTTGTCTAATGCAGAATACCTGCATTCAGGTCAGGGTTGCAGAAGAAGAGCTAAACATGCAGTGCCAATGACACACTGGGTTGTGCCCCATATATACTCGACTATAAGTCAATCTCATGGATAAGTTGGGGATAGGTTTTAGAGCCAAAATTATGGATTTTGCGATGACCCATGGATAAGTCAAGGGTAAAACTCAGGGGCATATAGCAAAGGATCTAAAGGATGAAGCAAAGCAAAACAATGTCAAATAACTTCCAAAAGTCCACCAGACATAACTCTTTGTGCTTAGTCTTAAGGTTGGATGGATGAGAGAGTAGAAGGGGTCAGTACTTCCAGGACAGATTATATTCTTGCTTTTTACCAGGAGATGGTTTCTTCTTTTAAATAAGAGTTAAGATACAGTATTTACATTGACCCATGGATATGTTGACTCAAGTTTTTGGAGTCAAATTTTCAACCTAAATTTCTAGACTTATACGTGAATATATGCAGTATGTTGGATCGCATGCTCACATTCAGTTGTGCATTTGCCTGCAATATTCAATTGCACATTCAACCAGAATTGTTGCAAAGATATCACACAAAAGTTTGGAAACAGTGATGAACAGAAAAGCCCCTTTTTGCACATGCTGCCTTAGCTGTAGAACTGCACCATATATATGTATGTACGTGTATGTATAGATACAGATACAGATATAGATATGTTGTTACCTGCCTCGATCCAATATAGAGAGAGGCAGGATACATATAAATATTATTATTATTACTATTATTATTATTATTAGCCACCATTTAAACCCAGTTAAATAATGTCTGATACTCTCCATTGGGGATATGTAGCCTAAATCTCTGCATTAGAGTTATGCATTGACTGCTATGCAATCCTTCTGATTTTCTGGGGGGTTTTATATTAAATTTTTATTACATTACAAACCAACTTATAACATACAAATAAACAAAACATATAAAAACTTTATATGTTTTTCACTTTCTTATTTTTCTGTGACACTCTGGTGTATTTCTTTTTCAAAAATTCAGTTTGACCATCCTTCTTTTTTATTTATTATCCCCGTTTACTTTGACAGCAGTTCCTTAATTCTTCCCAGTCCTTCTCATTCTTATCTCCTATGGCTTTCTTATCGATTGAGCATGTTAGTTTATCCATTTCTGCAGCTTCGAAAGAGTCTAGAAGCCATTCGTCTCTTTCAGGAGTTTCTTAATTTTTTTCCCAATTTCTTTGCAAAGTTGATCCTCGCAATTGATATTAGATATTTTCTTGCATTTTTTCCTTGCAAATTCAGAGGCGACGGCGGCACCGCCTCACTTTCTCGGAGTGTGGAAAGTCCATTTGTGTAGGATTCCCGGAGACGGGGGGTCCGTCGCCCCTCCGAGAGGAGGGCTTTAAATCCTATTTGACCTCCTGATCCGAGTTAATGAGTCCGAAGTCTCTCCCGCTGATAATCCAATGAGGGAGACATAAAGGTCTTGAACCTTGTGGCAGGAAGTCAGGCTTAGTGAACTCCCTCCACCTTCACCCCACTTGGCTCAGCCTCCCCTAATCCCTTCTGACAAAACAGATCCATTGGACAAGCTGCCAAACGGGGCCGGAGGGGAAGCCACCGTGCGCCGCTCGGACCCTCGCTCTGTCTCTCTCTCTCTGCCAGGGATGCAAAGAATATTCAGAAATATTCAGGAAATGGTTGGAAAACGTACACGCATCCCCTCCACATTTGATACTTGCGGATTTGATTATTCACAGATTTGATTAATATGCTCTCTCAAGGAATCTCTAGGTCCTCCAGTGAACTCTGTGGTCAACTTTAACTAAAAGTTGCCCTGAAAGACCTAGAGATTCCTAGAAAGAATTCTCTACTAAGCCTTTGTAGCTCCTCCAGCGCAGTTCTATGGTCAGTGTCTGTCAGGCATTGACCATGGAGTTGCCCTGGAGGACCCAGAGATTCCTAGAGAGGACACTCTACTAGGCCTTTGAAGCTCCTCCGGCAAGATTTATGGTCAGTGATCGTCGGGCATTGACCATGGAGTTGCCCTGGAGGACCTAGAGATTCCTAGAGAGGATACTCTACTAGGCCTTTGTAGCTCATCCAGCCCAATTCTATGGTCAGTGACTGTCAGATGTTGACCACAGAGTTGCCTGAAAGACCTAGAGATTTCTAGAGAGGTGTCCTCTCAGGTAAAAACATGGCATTTTGTTATTTGCCATTTTTCCATATTCATGGGGGTCTTGTGCCCCTAACCCTAGGGAATATGGAGGGACAAGTGTATTTCTCAAGCATCAACCAAACCCTCATGGGAGAACTGCTGGGATGACACAAATCTTCGTAGATGAGGATTAAATTCTGTGTAAAATTCAACTGTGAATGCTTGGTAAATAATAATAATAATAATAATAATAATAATAATAATAATAATACCCCTTCCTCCCAGTACAGGGACTCAAGGGGGCTTACAAATCTAAAACAGTCCAAGTTAAAACATTATAAAACATGCAACGTACAAGTTTATAATACAAGTCTATTTATCTGCCTGTATGCCTATCCATCATCTTTGTCTGTATATCTATATCTCAGTCCTTAGAGGAAGAGCTGTTTGACAGTGGAAGGTGATGCCTTCAAGTGTGTTGGAGTCCCCTTCCTTGGGGGTCTTCAAACAGAGGCTGTTGGGGATGCTTTGAATGAGAGTTCCTGCATGGCAGAAGGGGGATTGGACTGGATGGCCCTTGGGGTCTCTGTGATGTTTTCTGCTAGTAGCATGGTGCCACCTGCATATCTTACACTGTTGATATTCCTTCCCCCTGTTTTGACTCCAAATCAATACAAAGGTCTGGCCTATGATACCAATAAAAATGCAATAAATATGCCAAACAGGAGGTCTGAGAGACCATTGTCACAAAGCAAAGAGGTGTGGTGCCCTTCCTTTTGCTCCTAGGCTGCCAATATTGGGGTGAGAACGTGTGCCCTAGAGAGGTCCCGAGGTGCAAAGTGCAAGAAGGAGACAGGTTCCCCCCCCCCCATCTTTTTAATCCCCAGGCCTTCTCCCTCCCTCCTTCCCTCCCTCTTCTTCCAGGGAATGATCTGGCCTGACAGGTAACCCCCTGATGACCTGTGTTCCTGCAGCTCTCCTAAAAAATATAGGTTCGGCTGAAAGTCCTTCTGGGCCAGTGCCCACTTAACATATATAACCTCCCCAGCTGGGTCCCAGGCCTGGAAATGGAGTTAAATTGGGACCCATGCTGGGGTGCGGCTTAATCAGATCCCTAATAGGAGAGACCTGGTCTTGAACTCTGCGCCTGCTGGGCTGGACCACCTTTCCATGGGCTTCGGTGCAGCGGGACACGGAGAGAAGGGAGGAGGTGGGCGAGAAGGCCTGGCTCTAAGCAGAGCTTGAAAAAGCTCCTTTTAGGAGGACAGCTTCCAGAGTTCAAATTATGGAGAGGTCTTCTCAAAAAGGGATGCTTCCAAGTTTTGGCCAGAGGAGGATTTGGCAAGAGTGTATGGAGCGTAACCATGCTTGATTCGCATTCTGCTGACCTCCTGCCTATTGCTTCGCTGTGGCCTTCTTGACTTATGGGAGGATGCAGGAAAGGAGGATCAGATTAGGAAGCCAAAGCTGCAAAACGTCTGCCCAGGTCTAGACAGTTCAATTCTGGACAGATAAACTCAGGTCTACTGATAGGATCTCTCCAACCCCAACACAAGATCAGTGTAGCTGTTTATTTCCCCTGCTTTATCCAATGTCCTGAGAGTGGCCCAGTTTACTGACATCTCTTTCAGGTACACTGTTCAATTAGACTCAGCTAATTGGAAGGGACCCCAAGGGCCATCTGCTCCAACCCTTGCGCCATGCAGACATGGACAACTGAACAAACCCAAATGGTGCTCAGCAGCAGCTTTCTTCTTCATCCTGTAGAGAAGTGACCAGTGGGATGTCCAGTGGAATTCTGCCCTGGGCCCAGGGCTATTCAACATCTTTACCAATGACTTGGATGAAAGAGTAGAGGGGCTGCTTATCACATTTGCAGATGACACCAAATTAGGAAGAGTAGCTCCTACCCCAGAGGAGAGGATCAAAATTCAAAAATGACCTTAATCACAAAAAACAAACAAGCTTCATTTATATACCGCTTCATACCACCTAAGGAGTGTCTAAGCGGTTTACAACTGTAAGCTAATTTGAACTCAACAATCTGGGTACTCATTTTAGCGACCTCAGATGCAAGCCTGAGTCGAGCTTGAGCCCTTTTGCTGGTCTTGAACTCGCAACCTTATGGTTTTTGAGTGAGTGGCTGCAGGACAGGCATTTAACCACTGCGCCACCAGGGCTAATGAAAGCTGGGCCAAAACTAACAAAATGAATTGCAACAGGGAGAAATGTGAAGTACTGCACTTGGGCAGAAAAAAGTGAAATGAGCAGATATTGGATGAGGGGCAGCAGTGATGTAGCTGGGGGGGGGGGGGCGGGTCCTGTGGGGTCTGCCCTCCTTCCATTAATTTATGTTAGAAATAATATCAACCAAACCTAATCTAATCACAAAACATATGGTTTCCCCAATGGATCTAGTTATCATGAAAGACATTAAATATTTTAATGTCCTGATGTATTTGCAACGTATTTACCCCCTCACCCACCCCCAAAATGGTGGCACTTAGTCTGGAACCCCCCCCCCCTTTCCCAAAATCCTGGCTACATCTCTGGGGACACCTGGCTTAAGGAGATTTATATGTGTAAAAGGGATCTAGGAGTCCAAGTAGACCACAAGTTGAACATGAGCCAACAGTGTGATGCAGCAGCTAAAAAGGCCAATGCAATTTTAGGCTGCATCAATAGAAGTATTGTGTCTAGATCCAGGGAAGTAATAGTGCCACTCTATTCTGCTTTGGCCCCACCTGGAATAATAACATGTCCAGTTCTGGGCATCACAATCCAAAAAGGACATCGAGAAACTGGAGCTTGTTCAAAGAAGGACCAGCAAAATGGTGAAGGGTCCAGAAACCATGCCTTATAAGAAAAGACTTAGGAAGCTGGATATATTTAGCCTGGACAAGAGAAGGTTAGGAGGTGATATGAAAACCCTCTTTAAGTATTTGAAAGGATGTCATATTTAGGATGGACCAAGCTTGTTTTCTGCTGCTGCAGAGACTAGAACACGGAACAATGAATTCAAGCTCCAGGAAAAGAGATCCCACCTCAACATCAGGAGGAACTTCCTGACAGTAAGGGCTGTCCAAAGTGGAAGATGTTTCCTCGCAGAATGGTGGAGTCTCTTTCTTTGGAAGTTTTTAAACAGAGACTGGATGGCCATCTGTCACAAGGAGGGCTTTGATTGTGAGTTCCTGCATGGCAGAATAGGGTTGCACTGGATGGCCCTTGCAGTCTCTTCCAGCTCCATGATTCTATCATTCTAGCTAAAGTGCTCCTGAAAGATGCCCAGCCAACCAAGGTCACCCAGTGGGTTTCTATGGCCAAGTGGGGATCCGAACTCTGGTTTCCAGACTCATAGTCCAGTGCTCAAACCACTATGCCATACTGGGTCCTCTATGATTCTAGTAGTGTGCTGCTGTGTTAAAGCAACCTATGATTCTAGGGTTTGTTTGTTTTTGAAATAGGTAACAGTGAGAGAGCCCCATAGAACCTATTTGAAGGGTGAACGGTTGCTTACCCTTTTGGGGAGGCAGGAAAAGGGTCATCTATGGGGTCCAGAAGGGTCTGGAGGAGTCAAGGGACAGAAAGACAGGACCGTGTGTGTGTTGTTTGTGTTTGTGGTGTGTGTGTGTGTGTGTGTGTGCAGATTGCCTAGTGGTGTGCCGAAGCCTCTCCTCCTATCTTCCAGCTGCTCTAACCACAGATGAATCCAATAGAAACAGCAGAGCAGCCAACGTGGGTTTCAACTGGGAGATAAACCACAGATCACTCTCCCCGAACTGCAGCCAGTGCTTCCCGCGTCATGGGGCTCCTCTTGCTGTGTTTTCACAAGGATGAGTTGTGTGTTTATTGTTTGGTTTGCAGAGCAAGCTCCCGGGGAGCTAAACCCAACTGAAAGATGGGGGTAAGTCCTGAGATGAGGAAAGAAAATAAACTAAAGAAAGTGAAGCACTTAGAAGGAGATCATTGACCTAGAAGCCTCCTTTCTCTCTTTTCCTCTGTACTGGCAGCATCATGCCTTCAGCCATAGGAGGGCAGAAGCACATTAGATTTGAGCATCACTGTTGTCCTTTGCAAGGATCTAGACCTGGGATGTAGCTATGATGGGGGGTGAGAGCATTGTCCCCCCCAAGTTAAGAATTCTGATCCTGTAAGGAAGTTTCATTCAGTTCCTGAAAATTTCCAGCATTGCAGTAAATTACTGCTTCACTTAAGCATTCAGCAATAGAATTTAGATACCCAAAGAATAGGGGAAAAGGCAAAGTGACCAAGGACTTTATCACACAGGCTATAGAAGCAGAATTGTAACAGGATAAAAGAGTCTTTGGCTGGTACTTATTGTGTGATATTGTGTCCGTCCTGCTTCTGTCTTGCTTGCCATGCATTACTATTGTGCACCTTTTCATTGCCGGGAAAACCCTGTCAATCGGCTCTCAATCTCATTGCTATTCCATGACTGTCTCTATGATAGGTCCCTTCTGCTGCAGTTTCACTCCTCAGATATTCATATAGTGCAAGTGGGCATGATTCTCATTTCTTCATTGCAACAGTTGCAGCCGCCAACACCTTCCCTAAGCCAACTGTTGTTTGCACATTTGCCCAGCAGCCAGCTTTGCGAGGTGGGTTTGCAGCCACTATTGCATACAGCAGCCGCATGCTTCAGGAGGGGACAGAACGGTGATTGTGGCTGCCAACACCTTCCTGTAGTTGGCTGCTGTGTGCCCATTCATATGGCAGCTTGCTTTGGGAAGCAGTTTACAGCCATCATTGCTCATTACCCCTCCTCCTCCTGGAAAGTGGCATTTGGCAGTGCAGAAAACAGATCATGCACCCTGGATTGCCAAAGCACTGTAATGGGGGGAAAGTGTGATACGAAATGATGCTGAACTCCTATGCTTCCATCCTTAAACTAGTGAGATTGTGGCAGGGCAGCAGGCTGGTGTGATAAAGTCCAAAGGAAATGCCAGCAGAGCAGACAGAAGAGGATTCTAAGTGGGAATGATTTCCAAAGTCTTATTCTCTCCGGTGCTAGATGCAGATAGTCCAGTGCTCAAACCAGTACATCATGCTTGAAAGACAATAATAAAGTGCAACCTCGGTATCTGCGGACTTGTCACCTGCGGACTTGAGCATCCATGGATGGCAAGCCAGCGTTTTCCCCAATTGTGGCACTTGGGCATGGCCGTGCCACTATTAGAAACAGCCCCCGTTGTCCCCAGTGGTGGTGCATGCGTGCAGCCATGCTGCCATTAGGGACAACAGGACTTGAGCATCCACAGATTTTGGTATCTGCAGGTGGGGGGCACAGAACAGATCCCCCATGGATACCAAGGTGGATACCGATGTTGGTACAGGGGAAAATAGGAAAAATCACCTCACAAGAGGATTGGTTCACTCAATATGTAGAGAGATCTTGTAGCATCTTTAAGCCTAACTAAAAGAAAGAAGTTGTCAGCATGAGCTCTTGTAGACTTAAGTCTATTTCCTCAGGTGCATTTGGTGAGTTTCGACTCTATCAAATGCATCTGAGGAATTAGACTTAAATCTATGAAAGCTCATGTTGCCAACTTCTTTCTGTCAGCTACAAAAGATCTCTACAAGATTTCTCTGCATACCGATTCTACAGACTAATACAGCTATATCTTTGAATTGGTTCACTCAAGGAAGCCATGGCCCTGAGTTTACAAGATATGAGAAGGGCCGTGGATGACCGGGTCTCTTGGTGTGCTCTTCTTCATGGGGTCACCATAAGTCACATTCAACTTGATGGCACGTCACAACAGACAAAGTCCTCTTGCTCCACTCACAGCGACACATCGCCTTCCCATTTGCCTGCAAACACTTGGGGCCGTGTGATGCATCCATGAGGCCAACCAAGTTCTCCCGGAAGATCACACCGCAAGCCAAAGGAATTGCCAAAGTTTTGAATGGGGAAAAGATTACTCAGAAGTCAAAAAGTCTCGGTTGGAAGAACCAAGGGGCAGAAATGACTGTACCTTCCATCAAGTTCAGATGGAGGTCTGCCAGACACCCTTCCTCTTTTTGGGGGGGAAAAGAAAACACGGAAAGGGTTTATTTGTTCCTTTTTTCTATTATGTGCTGAAAGAAGAATGTTTCACAAGTCAGCAACCAAAATAGGAGGAGGAGGAAGAAGAGGAGGAAAACTCCTTGCAAAGTATCTGGATTTCAACCAGCCTTCGGAGGGAACACCACCAAAGTGATTCAGGGGTGAAGAGAAGAGGCAAAGAAGGCCGCCAACTCTCTCTTTTTGGTCCAAAAAAACCAACAGGAAAAATCCAGCAGGGATTGTGGATGATTCAGGGTCCAAAATGAATCCCAGCCGCATCTCGTTGTTGTTGTTGTTGTCGACGTTTGACGAGAGAAATTGGGTGGCTTTTATGAGAAATTGGGAATGCCATGCCTTTTGAGTCAGCGTGACCAAAGAGGGATATTTAAAAGCAGCGATTGAAGTAGGACCCTTGACAGAGATTGCTCTTGGGTGATGCCCTCCCAAAGCTTTGTGGTGAACCAGAAATATGCTGCTTGAATGGCCCAGTTCTCCTAAGGAATGCACTAGTTTTCGCTGAGGCTGCGAGGAGCTGTAAAATCCTCTGTCTTCTTCCCTCCACCGCCTCCCCCTTTGCCTCCTTTCCCTCTCATGGTCCAGCAATGGCTAGAATCATAGAGTTGGAAGAGACCCCAGAAAGGTCCATCCAGACCAACCCATTCTGTCATGCAGGAACCCTCAATCAAAGCATCCCAGACAGATGGCCATCCAGCCACTGTTTACAGACTTCCAACAAAGGAGGCTCCACCACAATCTCCAAGGCAGTGGATTTCACTGTCAAACCACTCTTTCTGTCAGGAAGTTCCTCCTAATGTTGAGGTGGAATCTCTTTTTGCTATGGTTTGTATCCATTGCTCCTGGTCCTGTTCTCTGGAGCAGCAGAAAACAAGCTTGCTCCCTCCTCAATGTGACATCCCTTCAAGTATTTAAACAGGGCGATCATATCACCTCTTAACCTTCTCTTCTCCAGGCTGAACATCCCCAGCTCCCTAAGGCGTTCTTCATAGGGCATGGTTTTCAGACCCTTCACCATCTTAGTTGCCCTCCTTTGGACCTGCTCCAGTTAATCCACATCTTTTTTGAATTGTGGTGCCCAGAACTGGACACAGTATTCCAGGTGGGGCCTGACCAAAGCAGAATAGACTGGCACTATTACTTCCCTGGATCTTCCCTTTTCTGCCCTAAATGCAGAACCTTACATTTCTCCGTGTTGAATTTCATTTTGTTAACTTTGGCCCAGCTTTCTAATCTATTCAGGTCATTTTCAAATTTGATGCTGTCTTCGGGGGTATTATATACTCCTTCTAGGAAGGAGGAGGCAACAGCTAGTCAAGGAAAATAGCATTTCTGGCTCTGGAGCACCAGGAGAGGTTCAAGGGTGGGGAGATGTGGGCTTCAGGCCAACAGTTTGGCCCAACTAGAATAGACCCACTGAATGAGTGGGACCTACGTAAGTGTTGTTTTATACATTTCCATTAATCTGACAGCTATTTTAGTTGGGGCTGCCAATGAGATGTAAGCCTCGCTGTCCCCATGTTCTCCAAGCATCTGTTGTGTGTCTTCCCCGAAGGAAGGTGGTCTTGTAAGTAGAGCAGTGCCCTTAGGAAATCTAGCTCTATTCCAGTGACGGAATTGCTACCCCTGAGGTCCCATCATTTGCAATAGAATCATAGGAGTTTATCAGACAGGAGGAATTTCGCTTTATTGCGAATGGAGCCAATTCAAATTCAAGTGAATTCGCTAGTTTAGCGAATTCACTTGAATTCCTATTGCATTTGGAATGCATTCAGAATGACTTCCCATTACCCGAAAATGACCCCCCCCCCATTGCCCGAAATTGCGTGAGATGCTTTAATTCGCAATAATGTAAAACCCATGATTGTGTTTGGAATGACTTCCCTTTTGCCCGAAATTGCATGAGATACTTTAATTTGCAATAACGTGAAACCCCTTGATTGCGTTCAGATTGCCATTAGATTATACTTCCAATTTCCATTGTCTGATAAGGTCCATAGAGTTGGACGGGGCCACAAGGGTCATCTGGTCCAAACTCATTCTGCCATATAGGAACACAATGGTCTCTTCTAACTCTATGATTCTATGATTCTACACGACTAAAGCATTCCCAGAAGACAGTCATCCAACCTCTGTTTAAAGACTCCCAAACAAGGAGAATCCACCTTTTACTTGATTTTAACCTGCCTTGCTCCTAGGACTCTGTTCTGTTCTTAGTCCTGACTAGAGCAGGCCTAATGATTCCATAGACCTACTTTAGTTAAGACTAACAATTGGTTTTAGCCCATCCTAGGATAAAGAAGTAAGATGAGTTAAATCTAGGGTTCCCCCACCTTCCCTTGTTCTGTCTTTGAATTGCTATCCTGAAACAATTCAAATAGGTTTTTGCTCTTTTTACTTTACTAGGACAATCCAGAGTAGTTCCTCCTGGTTTATAGCCATAGGCTCACAACACTAGCCTCCAGAGAGTCTGCTAGTAGAAATCCCAAATGTTTGTGTACTGAAGAAGAGAATGTACCTCCGTGCCATCCAGATCTTAAAGCAAGGCTTTCTGTTGACAACCCAGTGGCAACCGCGGCATTTTTGCGGCCGCTGGCCACTGGGTGGTGCCCTCTGTTTGTTTATTTGTGTGACCTGTCCGTCTCCTCTGCTTTCTTTGCAGAAGTCAAGTCCAAGGTAGTTCACATGAAGTTGACCGAATGGAACCAGGCCTTTAAAATATGGGCACCCGTATGAGCAAGCTACATTGGCAGCAGAAGAGCCATACACAGATGTCTAAAAATATTGCGGACCAAAGAAGGATTGAGGTCCTGCCTCATAATCGCATGGTTCGAATCCCCGCTCAGCCACGAAAACCCACTTGGGTGACCTTGGGCAAGTCACACTCTCTCAGCCTCAGAGGATGGCAATGGAAAACCCCATCTCAAGAAAATTGCCATGAAAAAACCCATGACAGGTTCGTCTTAGGGTTGCCATAACTCAAAAATGTGTCCTTTGTGGTCCTCCTTGTTCAGAAAGAAGCAATGACTGGCTTAGAGGGCTGGTGCTTCACCAAACTACAAATCCCAAGCTTCCATAGTTAAAGTGGTGTCAAACTGCATTATTTCGACAGTGCAGATGCACCCTGGATCTGAGGTGCCTTGTAGGTGCCCACGATGGTTGGATTGTGTGTCGGAGGAGTTGGTTTTACAAAAAGGACTGATTTGCAGAATCCGCATGGCTAGAAAGGGAAACTCAAAGGGATGAAGAAAAGACTTTTTTTGCTACAGTTTGGTCTTCTTTCATTCCTTTCATTTCATCAGTAGCTGAGGGGGAGATGTGGCATGGTTTGCCATCATATCTACTAGCATTTTCGGTCTCTTTTTCTCAAATGCAGTTCTACAAATAAAAAGAATACCATGTAATCATTTTTGGATAAGAGCTCGACTTAAAACTGTGCGACCTTGGGCAAGTCATGGTCTTTTTGGCCTCAAAAGAAGGCAGTTGCTGCAAACCGCCTCAGAATATATCTTGCCAAGGGAAAACAAACAAATATCGGGATAGAGCTAACAAAATTGAAAGTCCAACTTGAAGAGGAGGATTAGTGTGGCACATTGGTATGAGCTTTGGGGTGCATCTACACTGTAGAAATGATGAAGTTTGGCACCACTTTAAGTGCCATGGCTCCATTCTGCAGATCTGTAGTTTGGTGAGATAGCAGCACTTTTTGGTAGAGAAGTCTAAAGACCTTGCAAAACTACAAATCCCAGGATTCCATAGGATGGAGCTACAGCACATAAACTGGTCTCAAACTGCATTATTTCCAAGGTGTAGATAACTAGGGTGAACCTTAGGGTTGCCATATTTGAAGGCACACAACAACAACAAAGATGCAACCTTACACCAAGACCCTGGAAGACCAGGATTTGAATCCTTTCTCAGCTCTAGAAACGCATTAAACTTGGACAAGTCACACTCTCTCAACTCCAGAGGAAAGCAATGACTAACCTTTCAAAAAAAAATCTTGCCAAGAAAATACTGCTTGAAGAGGAGAGCCAGTGTGGAGTAATGGGATGATGATGATGATGATGATGATGATGATGATGATGATGATTTATTCATATAGCACAGTAAATTTATACAATGCTGTACATAGAATCAATTGAAACATATAAAATTGATAAAATAAACCTGCCTATGATGTACATTCTACAAAATGATCCTATGATTCTAAATATATACGTATTAGTACATGTTAACAGTCAATAAAATAAGGCAGACAACAAACTGAAATAACATTAGATAACAATCATGTAATGCCTGGAAACTCTTGCCTGATAATGCATTAGGACTCTAAGGAGACCAGGGTTCAAATCCCCATTCAGCCGTGGAAACCCACTGGTTGACCTTGGGCAAGTCACACACTCTCAGCCTCAGAGGAAAGTAATGGTGGCCAACTTCCTCTGAATAAATCTTGGCATGAAAGCTGAGCTAACATGCTGCAGTGGTTTGTATGTTTGACTAGGACTATTGGGAATGAGATTTCAATTTAATTGTACAAGCCATTGTATTCCCTATTAACAGATATAGATGTGAGAGCTGGACAATCAAGAAAACGGAGAAGAAAATCAATATATTTGAGATGTGGTGCTGGAGAAGAGTACTGAAGATACCACAGATGGCCAAAATGACCAAATCAAGCCTAAACTCTCTTTGAAAGCCCAAATGATAACATTGAGGCTGTCATGCTTTGGCCACATCAGGAGAAGGCAGGACTCATTGGCAAAAGCAATAATGCTAGGAAAGATGGAGGGAACTAACAAAATGAACTTCAACAGGGAGAAATATAAGGTACTGCACTTAGGCAGAATAAAATGAAATGCATAGATATAGGATGGGGGACACCTGGCTTAAGGAGACTAATACATGTGAAAGGGATCTAGGAGTCCAAGTAGACCACAAGTTGAACACGAGTCAACAGTGCAATGCGGCAGCTAAAAAGGCCAATTCTAGTGTTGTGCTAGAATTTCAAGTTCATCTTGCTTATTTCCCATAATCTGTGCATTAGTGTAGAGACATCTAAGACCATGTGTTCCCTTTACTTGCTGCCTGTGCACTTTTTTTGTCTCCTATTGTTGGGTCCTTGCACTGTTTGCCTTGTTCCCTCTATATCGGTTTGACTATTGTTTCCAGAGCTTTTGCCTTCCAGAATGCTGTCTCCCTTCCCCAGATCATTCAGTTTAAAGCCCTCCTGATCAGATTCTTGAGACTGTTGGCAAAAAAGCTTCTACCAACTGGCGTGAGAAGCAGTCCATCCCTTGCCAGAAGTCCCTCTTCATGGAACCGCAGCCCATGATTCAAGAATCCAAATAATTCTCGGCAACACCATTTGCGGAGCCAGTTGTTGACATTGCGATTTTCCTCTCTCTTCCTGGACCATGCCCTTCTACTGGCAGAAGAGACGAGATGACAATCTGTGCATCCATTTCCTTCAGCTTCTTCCCCAGAGCCTCGTAATCCCTTCTGATATTCTGAAGGCTGTGTCTTGCTGTGTGATTTGTTCCCATGTGGACAAAGGAAGGGGTATTTGTCAGTAGATTTGACCAGTCTTGTCAACCTCTCCGTCACATCACGGATCTTTGCCCCAGGGAGACAACACACCTCACGAGACATCTTGTCGGGCCCACAAATCACTGCTTCTGTACCTCTGAGCAAGGAGTCCCCCACCACAACCAATTGCCTCCTTCGAGGCTTAGCAGCGACTGTTCCATGCGATGGGACTCCCAGGCTCCCCTGCTCTGTCCCTGAAGTCTGTCCATGCTGCTCTTTCCTGATCCTCCTTGATAAGTGAAAGGGCTTCAAAACAATTCTGTAGCTGCAAGTTCCAACAGCTATCCCTGATTTTCCTGCTTCTCTGTGTGACATTCCTCCAGCTGTCTGCCTCTTGTGTACATGAAGTGACATTCTCATCCCCAGCAACTTCCTCTGTGTGGTCCCCTTCCAAGATCATTTCTTCAGTTCTGTCCAGGAAAACGTCTTGCTCCCTGATATGCTGAAGTGTTGCTACCCTGCATTCCAGCTGCTGTACTTTCTCCTTCAAGAGGGCTACCAACTTGCACTTGGGGCATGTGAAGCTCCCCACATCTGTAGGCAAGAAGACAAACATCCCACAAGTGTTGCAGGTGACTGCAGATGTTCCCTCAGTGTCCATACCGAGAAATGTTAAGTAATCACTAAAACAGGACTGTGGGCTTCCTCCTCAAAGAATATCCCCTGAAAACATCAATGTCAAAGGCCCTGATGGGCTGGCCTATTTCACCAAATCTCTGTCAATGAGCTCAATCTACTGAGAATATAACTATAGAGATCTCCTGGTTGCTAACTTATACTCACTTCCTCTGAGGTGGAAGGGAACCTCTCAGAAGTACTTTTAAAAGGGAAAAGATTTAAAGGTGAACCTCTAAAACAAAGTTTACAGCTCCACTGCTCCTTATATTGTATTTTCCTGTGTTTGGGGGGCGTGTGGCTCTGGGAGGAGTTCTATATAACTAGTCTCCTAGCTCCTCCCACTAGTGACTCACAGATGTGACTCACAGAAGCTCCTCCTCCTCTGCAACAGACACACTCCCCCAAGATATTTAAAAAACCCAAACACTCACCACTTAAAATGGCTGCCGAGAAGCTGCTCTTCCTCTTCCTTCTTCTCTCTCTCTCGCTCCAACTGGCTTGCAACTGGCTCTGGGAGGAGTTCTATATAGCTGGTCTCCTAGCTCCTCCCACTTGTGACTCACAGATGTGACTCACAGAAGCTCCTCTGCAACAGACACACTCCCCCAAGAGATTTTAAAAATCCACACACTTACCACTTAAAATGGCCACCAAAAAGCTGCTCTTCCTTCTTCTCTATCTCATGCCAACTGGTCTGCAACTGGCTCTCTGAGCAGTTCTATATAGCTAGTCTCCTAGCTCCTCCCACTAATGACTCAAAGATGTGACTCACAGAAGCTCCTCCTCCTCTGCAACAGACACACTCCCCCAAGAGATTTAAAAAACCCAAACACTCACCACTTAAAATGGCCACCGAGAAGCTGCCCTTCCTCTTCCTTCTTCTCTCTCTCGCTCCAACTGGCCTGCAACTGGCTCTGGGAGGAGTTCTATATAGCTATGATGAAACTGAGGCTGTTGTACCTTGTCCACAGCATGAGAGGCATGGATCACTCAAAAAGAAGAAGGCAGGACTCATAGACAATAATGCTTGGAAGAGTGTGGGGTGTCGAACAAGAGGGAGACTATATCCTAGATCAGTGGTCCCCAAACTGTGCTCTTTTAAGGGATTTCACCCCCAGAATCCCAGGCTATTGGCCAACATGGCTGAGGCCTCTGGAAGCTGAAGTCCGAAATCTCTTAAAGGGCCCAGTTTGGGGACCACTGTCCTAGATGGAAGGAGGTCATAGGTATCAACGTAAGCAGAGCAGTGGAGGACAGAGAGTCTTGGGATTTTATCAGACGACAGAAATTGGAAGCATAATCCAATGACAATCATGGGGTTTCACATTATTGCGTGAGAAACTAGCACATGTAATTTTCGGTCAATGGGAAGTCCTTCCGAACGCAATCATGGGGTTTCATGTTATTGCGTGAGAAACTATCACACGTAATTTTGGGCAATTTCGGGCAATGGAAAGTAATTCCAAATACAATGCAGCGTCAATACGCAATCACGTAAATTCGCTGAACTAGCAAATTCACTCATTTCCGAACTGGCCCCACTTTCATTTCTTTCGAAATTGAGAGAAATTCCTCCTGTGTGATAAACTCCTTGGAGACATCTCATCCTCAGGGTCACTGTGAGTTGGGATTGACTTGAAGGTAGTTGACTACAATAAAAACCACCACAACAAGAAAAGGCAAAGGAAGCGGGTGGCTTGCCTGTGATGGAGCCATTGGCCAGGAGGGTGTATGGAGTAGGAACATCTGGATGAAATTACTCCAAGGCAGGGGTGCGGTGGGGTGGAGAGTAAAAACTTTAAAAATAACTTTTAGAATCACTAGACATGACTCTCTCTTTGAAGGAAATTTAAGGAAGAAGGTGGAGGGAAAGTTACAGGGAGAGTTATTTTTATTCTCCAAAGAGCTTTCGCCTCCCAATGAAAATCTTTCTTCACCTCTTTGGTTTTATTTCCTTCTCATTTTTTTTTTAAAAAATTAAATTTCCTTACACTTTCTTTTGTCCTTCTGGAAATAAAAAATTGCTCGGTGATCCTCACTTGATGAAGCCCATAAAAGGAACCTGTCCTGCCAGCAATGCTTGGAGCTGGCGCATGAGCAAAAGGGGAAAAAAGACAGAAGAAAGAAGGAGGAAAAGGAAGAGGGCAAGGATTTGGGAAAGTGTTCAGATTTGGAAGCTTTTTTTCCAACAAGGCTCTTAATTTGCTTAAAGGTCAAAGGGGTGGAATGACAAAAAAGCTTGAGGTGGCAGTGATGGGGAAAGAGAAAATGTCCGGGTTTTGCACATTTCATACTACTCTTTCAAACGGGAGGAATTTCTCCCAACTCCGAATGGAGCCAATGCGGATTCATGTAAATTCGCTTGTTTAGCGAATTTACATGAACCCCTGCTCCGTTCGGAAGAACCCCTGCTCCGTTCGGAATTACTTCCCATTACCCGAAAATAACCCCCTCCTGCCCGAATTTGCATGCGAAGCTTTAATTCGCAATAACGTAAAACCCATGATTGCATTCGAATTGGCTTCCCTCTTGCCTGAATTTGCGTGCGAAGAGTTAATTCACAATAACGTAAAACCCATGATTGCATTCGAATTGACCTTAAATTATACTTCCAATTTAGCCTCGTATGAAAGAGTCCATAGTATGGTGGGGGAAACCTCCGCAAGCGTTCCCCCAGCACTGCCCAACAGGTTTAAAAATCCCGCAATGAATCAGAGGATGGGAAATCTCAGAAAGCCCCCAGGTTCTGTGCTGTATGAGCCAAAGTTTCTCCAAATCAACATTTGCCTCCGCTGCAAAGATATTGGGGCAACTCTTCCATCGCTTTCCTTTGCACCGCATTGAGGTTACGTACCAAACATCTCTGCTGGCAAAGCTATGTGCAACTCTTCGTCAAATGGTGACATTTGCACAACCAAACTCAAAACACACACAACCAAATGTACATCAGTGCAGAATGAAGCGTCTGTGTACAATGGTACTCCATGAGGAACTATGGAGTGCAGGGATGAGAGCATTGCAACCCTAATAAAAAACAATATCCCCCCCCCCCCCCGTGAAGTTTTCTTTCCTTCCTTTCTTTAGATTTCTAACACTGCAGAGTGAAACACTCCTTGATTTTCTATATAATTGCTTGCTGGTTTTAATGCAAACAATCTACTTCATAATCAACACTAAACATTCAGAGAAAAGAAATATAGAAAGAAAAAAAGATAAAGATATAAACACACACACACATTTATATCTTTATATATACACTAAAAATTCAGAGAAAAGAAATATAGAAAGAAAAAAGACAAAGATATATATATACATATATACATACAAACACATATAGATATATATCTTTTTTCTTTCTATATTTCTTTTCTCTGAATTTTTAGTGTATACATATATATGTGTGTATGTGTGTGTTTATATCTCTATCTATCTATCTATCTATCTATCTATCTAGGAAAGGCAGAAGGCAGCAGACAGAGAGGAAGACACCATGCCAGATGGAGGGACTCTATGAAGGAGGCCATGGGGATGAATTTGCAGGACCTGAGCAGAGTGGAATACCAGGTTTTTTGGAGATTTCTCATCCACAGGAACTCCGTGGATCGTATGTTGTTGTTAACCACCCGCCTTGAGTCAACCTTGATTCATGGAGACCCTGTGGGTGAGAAATCTCCAAGAACCGTGTGTAATGAGCAGGCAAGAGCCTTGACAGGGAGCAAAAGTGGGGTTTATTTTGTTAGAGTTTTGAGGGAAAGAGACACCTCGGAGGGAGGGTATGCTCTTAGGGTTCCTAAGGGACCATTTATAGGAGAGTTATAGGCCAGGGAAGGGTCTGAGGAGTCCAGTAAGGGACTAGATAGGCTTGAGGGAGTCTGAGAAAGAGAGGCTCAGAATAAGCCTGGAGGTGTTAAGGAAGATTTTGACTTTAATACTGGAGATAAGGTTGTCTGAGTGGCTGTTTAAGTGTTATTGGTTTAAGGAACTTCTGTAACTAAGGAACAAAACAAACCAAGCTTTGATCACATTTTATAATTTATTTTATATTTTGTAAGTAAACTTTATTCATGTTTTGCATTACCACTTGGCCTCGGCTGAGCTATTGAAACATGCTATCAAAACCATTGGTGTCTCAGTAGGAGATCGGTGGTGGGCGAACAAGAGAGTGTTATCACATTCGGTTCCGTTCGCACCACACCATGGTCTTCCGCTCTGCTCAGGTTCTGCAAATTCATACCAGTGACCTCCTTAATAAAGTCCATCCCTCTAGCATGAATGGCTTGTTTTCTACTTCTGCAGAGAATGGGATATAATGGAGCAATGGATGCAAACTGCAGGAAAAGAGATTCCAACTAAACACAAGGAGCACTGACGGTGCAGTGGTTAAATGCCTGTCCTGCAGCCACTCACTCAAAACCATAAGGTGGCGAGTTCAAGACCAGCAAAAGGGCTCGAGCTCGACTCAGGCTTGCATCCTTCTGAGGAGGTTGCTAAAATGAGGACCCAGATTGTTGGGGGCAAGTAGCTTACAGTTGTAAACCGCTTAGAGAGTGATAAGGCAGTACGAAGTGGTATATAAATGAAGCTGTTTGTTTTTGTTTTGATTATTCCTGACAGTAAGAGCTGTTCAATAGTGGAAGACTGTCCCTTGGAGATTGTGGTGGAGTCTCCTTCTTTGGAGGTCTTTAAACAGAGGCTGGATGGCCATTTTGGGGGGATGCTTTGATGGAGAGTTCCTGCATGGCAGAAGGGGGCTGGCCTGGCTGGCCCTTTTGGGGTCTCTTCCGACTCTAGGATTCTATGATTCCATCCATGGAAATGGGGAATACAATGGCTTTAGTGCTCAGCTATATATCTTTACTCTTTAGGATCTTGCCTAGTTCATAAGTTCCTTTCCCATTCCTAGCCATGTACAGGCTGCCACCTCTCCCTCGATCTCCCTGTCCTGGGCCTGGAAGACGTAGTCCTCCTCCGCAACACCAAGGAAAGACATTGCAATGAGCTGTTCTCCTGCCTACACACACACACAAAACACAAACACACACGCACAAGGCATTGGCCTGCATGCGGCTGATCTCCCAGCAAGAGTGCTACGAAATGGACTATTACACCCTCAAAAGCTGGACGGTGGCAGAGATTTTGCTAATCGTTTTTCATCCTGCGGGAGATACGGAGCCAACAGCAGTAAAGGCAATTTGAAGAGTTCAGTTTACAAAGTGTTCTCCCTTAAAGGTCAAGCCAGAGAGCTGAAAGGTGGAAACTGGTTGATATCATTTTTTGTTGCTGTGCCCCTTCAAGTCGTTTCCTATCGCAGGGTTTTCTTGGCAAGATCTGACCAGAGGAAGTTTGTCATTGCCTTTCTCTGAAGCTGAGAGAGTGTGACTTGCCCAAGGTCACCCAATGGGATTTATGTTTCAGCTGGGATTCAAACCCTGGTCTCCAGAACCGTAGTCCAACATTCAAAACACCACACCAGGCTGGTTCTCAGTTGATAACTTAACTCCTATATAAATTCCCTGATGGATGCATTTGAGCATTTTTGTGCAAACAAGGAGCATCTGCATTCAGTTCAAGGTTGTGGAAGCAGAGTTGCATGGGTGCAACCATTGCACCTGGGTGAGCACTGCACATGGATGTGGATTGCAGTGTGCATTGTACATAGTTATGCGTGCATATTGGGTTGTGTGCTCCTTTTCACACTTGGTTCAATTGCACAATGCAACCATTCAGTCCAAGGCCTGCGTAGCACAATTCATGCATCACTCCAAAAGATGGGATTCACCCTGTGCAACACCGATGTGGGATCTCAGCCAAAAGTAGTTTTCAAAATGAGCTCCCAAAAGACCCAGAGAAATGAATGTTTTTAATAGCATTGTATTATCTATCACTTTGTCTGTATTTTGCATTAACTCACATTGCAAGCCATCTTGGATGTCCTATTGGGAGAAAAATCGTGTATAAATTAAATAAATAAATAGGAAGGCAAGTGGCTTTTCATTTTTCAGGCTCAGGATTTCAAAAACTACTGAGTTTGGTCATTATTTCTTTATCAATATTCATCTTTCTCCCCAGCCCTGGGACTCAATGCAGTGAGAGGCTTTTAGTGAGAGTTCAGGTATGGTTTGCTCTCAGATCCATTCGTTTTGTTATTTTGGCAGTCCATGGCATCTGGAGCATTCTCCTCCAGCACCAGATTTTGGATGACTTGATTTTGATTCCTGTCACATTTCTTCACTGTCCAGTTCTCACAAACATAGGAGTTTTTCACACAGGACGAATCCCGTGCAGAAACTAAATTTAAACTGAAAACAACTCCCATTTGCAAGTTGTTTTTCAGACAACGTTCAGGGTTAACCCAAACAGAAAGTTGGGGGTGGAATGCATTTGCAGGATGTTTTTCAAATGATGTTTGCATGAAAGAGAAATAACACAAAAATAACCTGAATGCACAGTCATCAAAACCAGCTCCTTTTTACTTTTGCTAAATTCCAATAGTACAAAGGAGCTTCCCGTTTGGATTGTTTTTGTGTTATTTCTCTTTCACGCAAATGCATCTGACAAATGGATTTTAATATCCCATTTCTGCACGGGATTTTACCAATTCGCCCTCCGTGTGATAAACTCCACCGGCAGAAATCAGAACTACAATGGCCTGGATGATTCTGACTTTGCTTGTTGGTCTCCCGTTTGTAGGGTCACCACAAGTTGGAGCCATCAAGTTGGTTAAATCTTGTGGTGACCCCTACAAATGATAGACAATGACAGACCATCTTGCTCAGGTCTTGCAATCCAGGGCAGCCATGGCTTCTCTGATAGAGTCAATATCAATTGTGTGTGTATGTGTGTGCTTCAAGTCTCCTATAAACCTATGGATTGGATATTACATATTAGATTGCAAAAGAAGTGTTTGTGTTGTGTTGCAAATGGATGTTAAATTTCCTGGACTTTAAGCATCTCCCAATTGCAACATGGCCAGAAGGAGGAGGTGCCAGCCTGCAAGAAATACCCTTCCATGCCATCTGAACTAAGAACAAAAACAGCGAAATGTAGGCCTATGGCTAACATCTTCATTCCCGGTATGGTTTGTAACACCTTGCCTGATGAGGAAGCCAGTGAAGCTTCAAAAGTGTGCAACATGTATATTGTGCATTGTGTATATTGTGCATTTCTGGTTGGCCAATAAAGGTAGCATTGTGAAGTCAAAGGCTTTCATGGCTGGCATCCATAGTTTTTTGTGGGTTTTTCGGGCTATGAGGCCATGTTCTGGAAGAGTTTATTCCTGACGTTTCGCCGGCATCTGTGGCTGGCATCTTCAGGGAATGCTGGCATGGAAGTGAGTGGGGTATATATACACAGTTTGTTGAGAGGAAGCGATTTCCATTTTAATCTGTGAATTGTTCTGTTGTTGAATGGCAAGGTCTACAGGGCGTCTATTTAGTTAATGATCCATTGTCTTCTGAGAAAAACCCTGACCCTGGGTGGTTTCCATTTGCATTTTCTGGGTCTTGATTTTGCTGTTTTTCAGGACTGGTAGCCAAACTTTGTTCACTTTCAAGGTTTCTTTTTTCCTGCTGAAGTTGTCATTTATGGATTTCAATGGCTTCCCTATGCATTCTGACCTGAGAGTTGTTGGCATGGTCCATAATTTCAGTGTTTTCAAACAGCATTTTATGCCCAGGTTGGTTTATAACGTCTTCTGCTACGGCTGATTTTTCTGGCTGACCCAGTCTACACTGATAGCACTGTTTGGTGGGTTTTTTAATTGGGAGCTCTACACCTATGGGGACCTCATGAATTTTCTAGGCTTTTCTCGGGCAAGAAATCCTCAGAGGAGGTTTTGTCAGATCCTTCCACTGAAAAATAGCCTGCAGTGCCTTGCGTTCATTGGTGGTCTTCCACCCAGGTATGAACCAGAATTAATCACGCTTAGTTTCCAAGCTCAGACAGGATATGGTATAGTGTGTGTGTGTGTTTGTGTGTGCCTTCAAGTTGTATGTTGCCTTATGGTCACTCCATTAATTTTATAAGGTTTTCTTAAGCAAGGGCTATTTAGAGCCGGTTTTCATAGAATCATAGCATCGGAAGAGACCTCAAGGGCCCTGATCCAGTCCAACCCCATTCTTCCATGCAGGAACTCACAATCAAAGCACTCCCAAGAGATGGCCATCCAGCCTCTGCTTAAAGACCTCCAAGGAAGGAGACTCCACTACTCTCCAAGGGAATGTCTTCCACTGTCAAACAGCTCTTACTGTCAAGAAGTTCCCCCTAATGTTGAGCTGGAATCTCTTTTCCTGTAGCTTGTAGTCATTGTTCTGGGTTCTGTTCTTTGCAGCAGCAGAAAACAAGCTTGCTTCATCCTCAATGTGACACCCCTTCAAATACTTAAATAGGGCTATCATTAGTATTTAAAGGGGTGACAGTCCCTTCCTCTGAAACATCGCCACCAGCCTATTCCTTGCAGTCTCCCAGCCATAGAATCATACAATAATAGAGCTGGAAGAGACCTCAAGGGTGAACAAATCCAACCCCCTGCCACGCAAAAATAATTGCAAACCCCCATCGGCCAAGAAAACATGCCAAGAAAAGCCCATGGTAGGGTTGCCCTAGGGTTGCCATGGGCTGGAAATGACTTAAAGACACACAACACATACTCACACCTTTCTTGAACTCTTGTTAGCACTGCATGATAAATTACATCTTTTTACTTTGAAAATGCTGTAATGAGCCAATTGGCTTGAAGATTATAAACTGCTTAGAGAGTGCTAAATTCACTGTGAAGTGGTATAGAAATGTAAATGCTAAATGCTATCCATGATGAAACCCATCGTTCTGGTCTATGCCAAATTTCTCATCCCAGCTAGAATAGACCCATGCTATGTACAAATGACACTCCGCACAGGCCAGATTCCCACTTAATCCTCTCTGGGGACAATCTTATCCCTGCATTTGTTGGGCAGAAGAGGCGACTTTGGGAAAAGGTTGTGCCACTTCTCAGGGGTCCTTGAGCAATGGATTATGGCATGGCAGGGGGCTGGAATAGATGCCCTTTGGATTCCCGTCCAACTCTCGGACGCCATAAATCACACTTATCCTTGCCTGGCTCAGCTCAGCTTGTGTGTTTCTTTTGGCCCCGGTCTTGCATTCTGGAGCCCAGTTCAAGGCCAGTTTAATTTGTGACACTGCGGAGAAGACCAGATAATTGTTGCATTTTTAACATACTATCAATTCCTCTCTCTGTTGCAAACTGTTAGGACAGCAGCATGCCTCCGCCGCGCACAAGGAACGGTTACTGAGTAGAGGGGAGCCTGAAATCCATGAGATGCCTCCTCCGTCTTCGCATCCTGGACGGGAGGCTGGCGGCTGCTGCGGCCTTTTGTTTTGCAAGCGCAGGAGGGTCACCCAAAGGCCTGTCCGGAGCCTCGGCCAAACCATGACGCCAGAGCAGACAAGCCAAAGAGTGTCATCTTTGGGATGGAAGGGAATTTGCTGCATCAGCTGCAAGAAGAAGAGGGACTTTGTCCAGAGAAACAACATCAATTGCATGGATGTATGGCTCTTGAACCCAGCTCACCTGAGGTGTGGGCAGGTGTGTTGCACTGAGCCCAGGAGGCTCAAAGGCCCAGCTAGAAAGAGCAGGCAGCTTCTCTGAATCACTCAGGAGCTGGTCAACATATTCAGGGGTATCCATGGTGTCATTCCCACTACCTTTTAAACCAGATCGCAATTCAGTTTGAACTGGTTCAAACAACCCTGGTTCCCACTTAATCCAAATCACTGAAGCGATTCCAAGGGAGGGAGAATGCTCCAGACACATTTAAACCGAGTCTTTTTGACACTGATTTTTTCTCTCCTTTTTCGATAAATTGATTCTGCACAAGTGTGAACCACAAGCGGATCAGAATCAATTCAAATTTCTCGTTCAGACAGTTGGAATTGAATCATTTTGAATCAATTCGTTCATGAATGGGAACCAGAAGTGGGTTATTTTGGTGCCAGAAAATGACAGAAAATGTTATCGAGGCAAGTGTAGTGGGAACCTCGATCCGATGTCGAATCGATCCATCGATTCGGATCGCACACTGATTTATCTGTAAGTGGGAATGAGGCCCATGACAAAACCCACAACCCATGAAACTGATATTTTTATGGGGCCAAATTTTTTTAAAAAAGCACAATATACACCATGCAAGTTTCATTGGTTTTCAAAGCTCCACTGTCTTCTTCATTAGCCAAGGATGTTAAAAATCATGCAGGAAAAGAAAAGTGACAATGACAGTCACAGGCCCACATCTGGTCTCCAAAGTTACTTCTGTTGTCACTTAACATGGTCTGGAGCAGTGATTCCCAAACTCTGGTCTTCCAGTATATAGAGAGATCTTGTAGTAGCATGATTTGAGACTGACTGAAAGAAAGAAGTTGGCAGCATGAGCTTTCCAAGGCTTCCTCAGATGCATTTGGGCGAAGCAGACTTTAGTCTACAAAAGCTCATACTGCCAACTCTTTTCTTTCAGTCAGTCTCAAAGGTGCTACAAGATCTCTCTACATATGGACACTACAGACTAACATGGCTATATCTTTGAATTCTGGTCTTCTAGGTGTTTTGGGCTTCAGATCCCAGAAGCCCCAGCCATAGTTGGAAGCTGAAGTCCAGAACATCTGGTAGGCTGAAGGGATATCTAGACCATCCCAACGGAGGCAGAAGGCACTCCCTTTCTTGGCCATGTGGGGACCATAGACAAAGGACAATGAAATGCAATAACATTTCCAGTCTATTAGCAACAGAAAAGTAATTTCCCTTGAGATCCAGCTGTCCCTGTCGGGTGCAAAGCTAACCGTTCCTTTCTTAGATAGACAATATTTAATTTCTCCTATTTCCCTGCAGGATTCTGTAGAGTATCTGTGTATCGGAATTTCTTTTTGGTGTCAAGGTTCTGCCATGGATATATATATATATTAATATATATATATATTAATTATTAATATCATCATTAGGTTTCCTGGGTCTCAGAGCCTGGGTCTTGAGGTAAAGGGGGGGGGGGAGAAACTCAGGGTGAGAGAGATGCCTTGAAAAGTGCAGGCATGTGTGTGTGTGTGTATACATACAGAGAGAGAGAGAGAGAGAGAGAGATACACATGTCTTTATCTTCCCATTTGCTAAACAAAGATCATATACTGTGGAAAGAGAGTGCAGCTTTGCACTCTTGGAGCCATGTGTAGATTGTGCATTAGTGAATTTATGCATCGTACAACTGAATGTTGCGAAGGTGAAATGCCAAATTATCGGGCTCAAGACCCATCTTCATGTGCAATGCACAAGGGCACCACTGTCAACTCTGCATCTGCAGTCTCCGAGGAATATGACCATTACACCATGGCCGAAAAGGTACTCTTGCATGCATGAGTCAATTAAAAACGTAGTCCCACTCTGTACATGTGCAGAGTGCACTTTCTCCTCCACTGCTGGATCTTGTCAATCTGGTATTGGTAAAGAGGTTTCCCCTTGAAGAACCTGCTCAAATAGTATTTCGGCAGAGATGCCTGACAGCAAAGCAATGACCTGTAAGCCCTCAAGCTCATCTGTGCATGTTTTCACAGGTATGTTTAAGAGGTTAAAGGGAACTGAAAAATTAAAGGTCTCCAGGCTAGACTCCAGGTGGCTCTGGAGTCATTCCTCTTCCGTCCTCCAGAGATTATGAAATCCATCTGGATGGTTATCTCGGTGGATTCCAGAGAGACTTGCCTGGAATATTCCATCATGTCCATTGAAAACTGGAGCTGTTATTGCAGGATAAGCATTCTATGGTATGTTTCTGACTACTCTTTCAAACGGGGAGGAATTTCTCCCAACTCCGAATGGAGCCAATGCGGATTCATGTAAATTCGCTAGTTTAGCGAATTTACATGAACCCCTGCTCCGTTCGGAATTACTTCCCATTACCCGAAAATAACCCCCTCCTGCCCAAATTTGCATGCAAAGCTTTAATTCGCAATAATGTAAAACCCATGATTGCATTCGAATTGGCTTCCCTCTTGCCCGAATTTGCGTGAGAAGAGTTAATTCGCAAGAACGTAAAACCCATGATTGCATTCGAATAGACCTTAAATTATACTTCCAATTTAGCCTCGTATGAAAGAGTTCCCAGTGTTTCTGGGTGCTCAGATTTGATTGTGTAATAAGTCATAGAATAATAAAGTCCAAGAGTTGGAGGAGACCCCAAGGGCCATCCAATCCAACCCCATTCTGCCAAACAGGAATTCACAAGCCAAGCCCTCCCTGAGACAGCCTCTGCTTAAAAACCTCCAAAGAAGACTCCACTAAACTCCAAGGCAGCATCTTCCACTGTTGAACAGCTCTTAACTCCAGGACGTTCTTCCTATTGTTTAGGAAGAATCTCGTTTCATGTAGTTTGCATCCATCGCTCCATGTCTCTGGAGCAGCAGAAAACAAGTTTGCTCCATTTTCAATAGGACATCCCTTCAGATATTTAAACATGGGTCTCCTTACCCTTCTCTTTCCCAGGTTAAACATATTCAGTTCCCTAAGCTGTTTTTCATTGGGCTCAGTAGTTTTCAGACCCTTCACCATTTTGGTCACCTTTCTCTGGACATGCTCCAGCTTCTGACCAAAGCAGAATAGACTGAACACTGGGAGGGAGATGCAACCAGGGATTTAAAAAGGATGGCTGAGATTCTGCATCAAAGAGACTGTGAGACAAAATGTATGATTGTGGAGTTGCGCAGCATTCACACTGTGTCACCAGGTTAGTGGGTTGTGATGTTTCACAGGCCAGGGCACAGTGCATCTGCATGAGCATATGTGATGCAAATCCATCCACAACAGTTGTAATGTGAAATGCACACCCAAGAGCATCCATGACTAATGTCCAGCCATGCACCAACTTCTAATTCTGCAACCTTGAACTGAATACAGCTGTTCTACACTGGACAAAATTTCCAATTTGCTTCCAGAGGGCAACTTTGCTCATGCAGCATATTCATTGATAGCTGTGCTGGATATGCAGCAAATCTAAGTCAAAGTGACTCTAACATCATCACTTATAACATCTTTGCCTGATGAAGAAGCCAGGGAAGCTCTGAAAACTTGCATGATGTATTTTCTGCATTTTGGCTGGCCAAAAAAAGTCACACTCTTTTTGAGGAATTTGGCTTTTGTCGTAATTTGCTGCATGACCAACACGGCTACTGCAAATACGTCTCCTGGATTTGAAGACACCAAACTTTTCGGCAAGAGGGCCAAGAAGAGGAGTGTCCTTTCCCTGGATAAGTCTTGTGACTCTAACATTGGTGCAAAACAGATTGCAAAACTAATCCAGTTTGAGACCACTTTAACTGCCTTGCTCAGTGCTAGGGAATCCTGGGAAATGTAGTTTATTGTGGTACCAGAGCTCTCTGACAGAGAAGGTTAAATTTAACACAAAACTATTGTTCCCAGAATTGCCTAGCATTGATCCAGGGCGGTTAAAGCAGTCTCAGACTGGATTATTTCTGTAGCGTGTTTTGGACGAAAATCACTTTTCTTCTCCTGCATGACTTTTTAACATTCTTGGCTGATGAAGAAGCCAGTGAAAGCTTTGAAAGCCAATGAAGCTTGCATGGTGTATTTTGTGCTTTTTTATTTGGCCCCACAAAAGTAGCACTGTTTTATGGATTGGGGGTTTTGCAACATTTTGCTGCATGGCCAACGTGGTCATCTCTGAATATGTTGACCAGATCCTGAGTGATTCAGAGAAGCTGCCTGCTCTTTCTAGCTGGGCCTTTGAGCCTCCTGGGCTCAGTGCAACACACCTGCCCACACCTCAGGTGAGCTGGGTTCGAGAGCCATACATCCATGCAATTGATGTCGCTTCTCTGGACAAAGTCCCTCTTCTTCTTGCAGCTGATGCAGCAAATTCCCTTCCATCCCAGAGATGACACTCTTTGGCTTGTCTGCTCTGGCGTCATGGTTTGGCCAAGGCTCCGGACAGGCCTTTGGGTGACCCTCCTGCGCTTGCAAAACAAAAGGCCGCAGCAGCCGCCAGCCTCCCGTCCAGGATGCGAAGACGGAGGAGGCATCTCATGGATTTCAGGCTCCCCGCTACTCAGTAACTGTTCCTTGTGCGCAGTGGAGGCATGCTGCTGTCCTAACAGTTTGCAACAGAGAGAGGAATTGATAGTATGTTAAAAATGCAACAATTATCTGGTCTTCTCTGCAGTGTCACAAATTAAACTGGCCTTGAACTGGGCTCTAGAATGCAAGACCGAGGCCAGAAGTCTGCGTCAGACACCAGCAGGATACCTACAATCCCAGACTCATAGAATCATTGAATCACAGAGTTGGAAGAGACCATAAGGGCTATCCTGTCCAACCCCATTCTGCCATGCAGCAACACACAATGATCTTCCCTAATGATCTCCTCTAATGATCTTTAATGATCTTGCCAGTCATGGCTGAGGTTCTTTATCACAGTTGATGGTGATTAACTTTATGCAGAAATGCAATGGAACACTGCTAGTGAATAACAAAGATGCACATCTGGGCACCCCCAAGAGTGCTTCAAGTTGCACTGGGTACGTCTGGAGCATACTCGGCGCTCCCATTGCACTTTGACACATCCTAGCCGGTGTCTGGATTTGCACTGGGTCATGGTCACTCACTCCACTGGTGACTATTCTGCAATGGATGCTCACCATATTATGACATCAGGGCAGCTCCTCAGTGAATGTGAACATTGAGGAATTGCTCAATTTTCCGCACACATAAGGCCACTGATGGAACAGTAAGACTGCATAGTGAAGTGGCACCTCACCATTCCAAAGCAATACAGCAGTTTGAGTATTGGAAATAGTTGGCTGCTTCTCCTGCCAGTCTAAGGGGCTGTGCAGACTGCTCTAAAGGGGCGGCGTGCAACTGCCCCCGTTTCAGCCAATTAGGGTCGCGGGAACCACATGCTGCAGCCCAGATCTGGCCTTTACAGGCCATGTTGCTGCGGCTTTACGGCACCCCTCTGGAGCTGCATTGTAATGATGTGTGGTGCAGCAATGCAAATGGTGAAGGGTCTGGAAACCATGAAGCCCTATGAGGAGACACTTAGGGAGCTTGGAATGTTTAGATTGGAGCAAGCTTGTTTTCTGCTGCTCCAAAGAACAGGATGCGGAACAATGGATGGAAGCTACAAGAAAAGAGAGTCTACCTCAGCATTAGGAAGAACTTCCTGCCAGTAAGGGCTTTTCAACAGTGGAACACACTCCTTCCTCAGAGATTGTGGTGGAGTCTCCTTCCTTGGAGGTCTTTAAACAGAGGTTGGATGCATCTGTCAGGGGTGCTTTGATTGAGAGTTCCTGCATGGCAGAATCGGGTTGGACTGGATGGTCCTTGGAGTCTCTTCCAACTCTATCCTTCTATGATTCCATGAACCTTCTCTTCTCTGGGCTAAACATACCCAGCTCCCTAACTCTCCTAGAATCATAGAATCATAGAATCATAGAGTTGGAAGAGACCACAAGGGCCATCTAGTCCAACCCCCTGCCATGCAGGACCTCCAAATCAAAGCATCCCTGACAGATGGCCATCCAGCCTCTGCTTAAAGACCTCCAAGGAAGGAGACTCCACTACGCTCCGAGGGAGTGTGTTCCACTGTCGAACAGCCCTTACTGTCAGGAAGTTCCTCCTAATGTTGAGGTGGAATCTCTTTTCCTGCAATTTATATCCATTGTTCCGCGTCCTAGTCTCTGCAGCAGCAGAAAACAAGCTTACTCCCTCCTCAATATGACATCCCTTCAAATATTTAAACAGGGCTATCATATCACCTCTTAACCTTCTCTTCTCAAGGCTGAACATCCCCAGTCCTCATAGAGCTTGGGAGTTATCATCATTTTGGCCACCCTCCTCTGGACACTCTCCAGCTTGTCCATATCCCTCTCCAGATAAAGCATCCTCAGAAGTAGCCTCTTTTGGAAAAGATCCAGAGAAGGAGATGCCACTGCCTCTCTAGACAATTGGATCCTTGTGGGACATCCCAAGTTCCTTCTAATGTTAAATCAAAATCTATTCCCTCTAGCTCCAAACCATTAAATCTGGCCCTTCCATCTGGAGCAGCAGAGAACAAGCCTGTTCCTTCCTTTCTGTAGTAGCCCTTGAAGTATATAAAGAGTGGCATCCTATTACCTGTCATCTATAGCCTTCCTAAAATGAGGTGCCCAGAGCTGAACACAGGACTCCAGATGTGAACGGATCAGTGCTGAATATGGGGAGACGATTGCTTCCTTCGAGATGGAAACTATGCTTCTGTGAATGCAGGCTAAAATAACATTCAAGTTCTCTGCTGCAGCATCACACTGCTGGCTCATGTTCAATTTATGATCAACAATTCAATAATCAACAACTTATGATCAACATCACTGGGCTCCGCTTGGACATCACCAGCAACTGTTTCTTGCTTTCTGGATCTGGGCCTGAACTCTTGGAAGTTGGGATGGTAGCAACCTGGCAATCCAAACTTCTGCAAGAAGAGACAATATACTGGTCTCAAACCATCCTGATTTTCCTTGATTTGGAAACGATGCTTCTATTAATTCAGGCTAAAATAATCTTCACCTTCTTTGCTGCAGTATCACGTTGCTGTATCACATTCAACGTGGGATCAACAATTCAATGATCAACAATTTAGCATCAGCATCATTGGGACTTCTGCTTTTACATCATCAGCAAGCATTTCTTGCTTTCTGGATTTGCACCTGGATTTTTGGGTCCTGGGATGTTAACAACCTGGCAACCCTAATCTACTGCAATAAAAGACAATATGCTGGCCTTCAGCCATCCTGACTTCTCTCACCTTGGAAACTATGCTTCTATAATGCAGACTAAAATAACATTCACCTTCTCTGCTGCAGCATCACACTGCTGGCTCATGTTCAATTTATGACCAACAATTCAATGATCAATAACTTATGGTCAACATTACTAAGCTTCCCTTTGACATCAACAGCAACTTTTTCTTTTTCTCAGGATCTGGGGTTGAATCCTTGGGGCTTGGGAAGGTAACAACCTGGCAACCCTAACTTGGAAACTATGCTTCTGTTAATGCAAGCTAAATAAAACTGCCAATATTGAGCTTGACAGACCAATAGGCAGTTTCCTAGGCTCTTAGATTTCTGCAATAAGGACCCTCACCCAGCTTTCTCATCCCATTTCTTGCATTCTGTGTGTGCATGAGCGTACACACACTTGGCACCGATTCCTGCAGACACTTCATCCACTTGGACTCACTTGGCTGGAAAGATCCCTGCCTAACCGTCGACTAAGACCCAGAGCTTAAAGCAAAGGCAGAGAGCGCTTTCTGCATCCCTTGTCAGGCCTGATCTAAAACACATTGGCCGGTGTGCCACGAAAAGCCATAACCGCAGAGGGACAGTTGGAGATGCCGGCGAAGGGAACGTCAGTGACCTGGGTCTTAGACAGGCTTAGATCTGACTTAGAGGCCTCGCTCAGGCATCCTCGCTCCAGCATGTCTTGATGGGTGTCATCCATCATCCAGGCCTGCAAAAGAGAGAGGGAAAAATGCAAAACCACCCCAGAATCTGGACGGGATCCCTTTCAGCAGCTGGAGAGTCCATCTATTATCTGTCCCCCACTTGCCCCCTTGCTAACCGAGATTCCCTTGTATGAAAGCAGAGACAGCCATTCCTCCGTCCGTCCATCCATCCTCCTTCCGTCGGCTTCCAAATTATGATTCAATCCTCTGGAAGTCCAGGCAGGAGATGATGCTGATGGCTGACGGTCTTCCAAAAGGCAAGATGGCACTCGCCCAAGCCTCTCGGATTGACCTACAGGCGGCCCCCCAACTGGGACAGGGATTGCGCCAACCACAAGTTCCCCCCCTTCCAAACAACAGGGATGTAAATCTCTGTTAATTTTATCCTCGTTGGCAAGGATGAAGAGTTCAAATCAGTTTGCTCCCAAATGCAAAAGCATCCTTGCAGGTTGCACAGAGTAAGACCCAAATAGTGGATGTTCCTTGAAAATTACCAAGTTTTCCAGGACTATTTGTGAAAGCCAGTGAGGTATAGTGCCTCGAGTGTTGGATGACTCTGGAGACCAAGGTTCGAATCCCTGCTCAGCCATGGAAACCTCCTTGGGCAGGTCACTCTCTGTCAGCCTCTGAGGATGGCAATGGCAAACCCACTCTGAAATAACTTGCCCAGAAATAACCATGGCCAACTTATGGTGTTGCCATAAGTCGGAGATGACTTGAAGGTACACAATAACAACATGGTGACAGCAGTCTTCCAAAGGGAAGTCTTCAAAAGCTGCACAGTTTCCAACAACTCACAGCCCAATAGTTTTGCTGCACAGATTTGGCAAGTGGTTGCTTTGTGCAGAAAAAACCCAGCATTTTCTGCAAATAAAATAATAATTCTGAAGAAAAATATTGTTTTCTGCACACATGCAAAAGTCTCCTCTGCAGAAATGTTGTTTTGCAGGCAAAGGAACCACACATAAATTTTGCATGGAATAAACAAAGAGCAAAGAATTGCGCACATGGCAAAATATAGTTATCCTTGCTATTGTTTTAATAAAACTAGTGGTGTGTGCTCTTGTGCTCCTTCGACTCCTCAGCAAGAACCTATAGCAACATGGAGTCCAATACTTTCTGTGCTACCTCAGTAAATTCTGAGGATCGGTCCAGGATTTTGGCTTTTCTTTGCATGTGGATTCAGGACTTTGATGGAAGGCTCACTGAAAACGTTCACAGTTTCACATTGTAATGCAGCATCCCCTCCAGATGACCACATTTACTCCTGGACTTGATACCTGCAGACTTTCCTCTCCTCCTTCCTTTTTCCTTCCTGCCAAGCTCTGGACCTTGTTGCTCACACATCGACCAGTCAGAAAGTGTGCAGAGGTTTCCTTGGAGAGCCATAATCCCAAAGGCCAAATCTTCTCAAGGCTCTTTCCTTTGCATCTCCATGGCCAGCCATTGTTCTTGGTCCTGAAATGCATACAGTATTTCCCTCCAAAGTTCTGCACTCTTGTGAATGGAAGTCTTTAAAGAACATCTTCCTTTCACAGGGCAATCCCTTAGTAATGGCCACCGGCCATAAAATCAAAACAGAACCTCTGGCTGAATGTTGTGGAAAAGGCAGCGCAAGGTGGAGAATCGGCCTTTCATCCAAGTGGGCTTCTTCTTCCTATGTTCTCATGAAGGTTGAACTAGCCCTCTGCTGACTTCACTCTTGGAAAAAGCTCAATTGATCGTCCAGCTATGGATGCAAGCAACGCCTCTCTCCTTTGCTTTGGATGAAAATGCAGAAATGTGAAGAAGGAAAGCCCACTGAGGTGCTATCTTACGCCAAAGGATATGCATGCTTCTTCTTGGCTGCAATCCTTCTTCTAAAATAATTTTTCTTCAGAAGTTTCCCTCACTGCTAATTTGTTGACCTAACCCTAACCCTGAAGATGTAAATTTTCAGTGAATCTCCCCAGGCGCCTCGAATCCTTGGCTACAGCGATCCATGGTATCTCCAGCAACTGGAGAGAAGCAGGAGCTGAGTGTCGGACTACGACTCTGGAGGCCTGGGTTCAAATCCTGACTCAGCCATGTAAACCCACTGGGGGACATCGGGCAGGTCATACTCTCTCAGCCTCAAAAGAGGCCAAAACCTCCTCTGAACAAATCTTGGCAAGAAAACCCCATGATAGCTTCACCCTAGGTTTGTCATAAGTCAGAAATGACTTGAAGGCACACAACAATAACAGCAACAACTATCTCCCCAGGTTACACGTGAGGCAACAAGAGAAATACTCAGTCAATCACTTTATTTCCATCCTGTCTTTTCACCAAAAGTGGGTCTCAAAGTGGCTTGAGATATATTCAACCCCAGATCCTATATCAGCATCATTTAGTATAACTCTGAGCATACAAACGCCTAACAATATGTGCTTTATTATATTCCCTGCCTTTTTGTCAGCTCTCAAATCCCAACGCGGGTGAAATTAATGGACGGATGAACAGACTGCTCCAACCTTTTCCAAGTGGGGGTCTTGCCTTCCTAGTGAGCTGGACTGCAACCACCATGATCCCCGAAGCCAGCATCTGGGAAGCAGGAGGCGGAGGCAAGGGGATTCGGAGGAGGAAAAAATGGGGCCAGGTGGCGGTGCCCTTGCCCTCTTGGTGGGCTGGACTGCGACCCTTATAATCCCCTAGCCAGCACCCATCTTGGGGCAACCTGGTTCTCTGCCTTCCTCTTCCCAGTCCCCTTGCAGCCTTCTCCATCTTCCCAGATGCTAAAGCCCTTCTGTCCCTGACCTCTCCCTCCCTCCACCCTCCTAAAACATGTTTTCTTTTAGGAATCCACAGGCTAATCCAGAACAAATGAAACACGTTTTCAGAAACCACCAACGGCCTGAACCCTTGCCCTGGCCTTAACCGCACTGCGCCTGTCCTCTTCCTTCCCCAAACGGACTCTTCTTCCTGCTCCAGGCTGTCCTCCCCCAAAACACACAATGCACATCATGCACACCGAGCATTACCCTAGGCCTGAAAGGCTCAAGGACTTTATTTCCTTTCCACTGACCAAGGCATATCTCCATTGGGGACTCTCTTCTTTTTCGGCTCCTTCCTTTGCGCTCAGAAGTCCCTGGAGTGGATGAGGGATGGTTTGCTTTCAATCGAAAGTGCTCCAGACTCATGGATATCCATCTCTGTTTAGAAACTTCCAAAGAAGGAGACACCACCACACTCTGGCTGTGTATACACTGTAGGAATAATGCGGTTTGACAGCACTTTAAGTGTTGTAGCTCCATCGTATGAAATCCCTGGGGTCTGTAGTATTACAAAGTCTTTCGCCTTCTCTACCAAATCGTGCCTCGAAAAGCTACAGATCCCTGGCTGGAGCCAAGGCAGTTAAAGTTGTGTTCAACTGCATTATTTTTACAATGTAGATGCACCTTATGTACTACAGTTGACCCCCCAGGTTTGCAGCTTTGACTTTTGAAGATTTGATTATTTGCAGTTTTGACTAATATGTTTTCTCTAGGAATCTCTAGGTCCTCCAGTGCAACTCTGTCAGAAGTTGGCCATAGAGTTGCACTGAAGAACCTAGAGGTTCCCAGAGAAAAGACTTCTCTTGGCATTTGTAGGTCCTCCAACATGATTCAATGGTCATTTTCTGGCAGATGTTGACCATAGAGTTGCACTGGAGGACCTGGAAAATCCTAGAGAGGTGTTCTCTCAGGTAAAAAGAACAGTGTTTTTTTATTTGTAGTTTTCCCACATTCATGGGGGTCCTTCACCCCTAACCCCAGCAAATGTGGAGGGACCACGGTTTTACTCAGTATGGAGAAGAAAAGCATAGCTGTGTGGGTCATTCACACTTATGTTTTTGTCCTGCAGAGATCCAGATCTCAGCAGTGATGCAATCCCAGAGTGATGCTCTCAATACGTTTTACATCACCGAATCTCTCCGAGGCAATTTAAGCTTTGTTCCCATTCACACTTAACACCCACTGCAGAGAATATGGCAACATTGCCATTTTTGGTACCGGTACTGGATCCAATCAGTAATGGTCCACCCTCGAAGGCTGATGGAACCCGATAGGTTCCGGTAGTTTAAAAAAATACACGGTAAGGGACCCAGTTTCAAACGGGTTTTTCTCCAGCATTTGGGGCCAGTATGAATGTTGAGGAAATAACCTGGTTTCACACTGGGTTATTTCCATAGTATGAATGGGACCTTACTCGGGAAAAATCACTCTGCAAAGCGCTCTTGTAGCACCTTTGAGACTGGAGCCTACTTGAGCCCAGATGCATGCTCAAGTCAACGAAAGCTCATGCTTCCGACTTCTTTCTTCCAGTTAGTCTCAAAGGTGCTGCAAGATCCCTTTGCAGACTGAATATGGAGTAAGTGTGCATTCATAACTCTAGTTTATGAATCCATAACTACAGTCAATGAATCCATAACTGTAAACCTAAGAGAGATGCCCTCCTTGTAGCCTTTGGGTTTTGCAATGCATCATGCCTGGTCTCCTTTCATTCACCACCTTCCTGTCTTCTCAGCTCTGAGTCAGATCCTCAAATGCACACAACCCGGAGGCTAGTAAATCTGGGAACGTCATTGCCTTTGCTTTTACAATAAAGGAGAGGAAGGCATTTCCTCCATCATGCACCATTCAAGGATGATCACAAAGTTCAGGAGATTCCTATCCATTGATCAGACACAGTCACCCTTGGCTTGAACCTTATCATCCTCTCTGACTCAGACGGAGAGATGTTTAGGATTTTGGCTTCCTCTGACACCAGACAGCATTTCCTTGAAGCAACTTTATTTTCCTAGTTCCTTCCAAATAGAAATGCACAATGGCAAGAAAAAGAATCTTTGCATTTATTTATTTTTTTAAAAAAAACATACACAACCAGATCTATTTCTCATGTTTATGACCCTCATTTCTTCCATCATAAAGAACCTGGAATCCTGCAGCACCTCAAAGATTAGCAAGTTTTATTGGGCTTAGGTTTTCAATGGAGTCCATCCCACTCCATTAGATGCAGCTGGGCTGCGGTCCACAAAAGCTTATGCCAAATAAAACTTGTGAGTCTTCAAGGTCCCACAAGACTCCTCTGTTGTTGTTGTTTCCTGTATCAGACTAATAGGATTATCCCATATATACCTTCTGAAGCTTGGCCAGGATGCAATTTGGGGAAGCATTTAGGGAGGGTCCCAGGGGATTTCCCCTGACCAGACCCAGCCGTAGCACTGAGTTTGGGAATAGGTATGTTTACTTGTATTGTGCTTCTATTAAGACTGGGTCCAGGCTATCTGGAAGACTCTTCTCTCCCTGGATGAACCTGCCAGAGTTTTAAGATCCTTGGGGATGGTGCGTCTTTTTGCCCCAATCATCATCATCATCATCATCATCATCATCATCATCATCATCGCTACTCGGCCTTTTGGCTAAGATCAAGTGTAATAATAATAATATTTATTTCTATTCTGCTTAATCTCAGGGAATTCAAGCAGATTATGGGAGTAAAAATAAGATACAGATTAAAAGATAATTACATTAAAATTCCAAAGTCACCCAACCCTCCCTGCCCCTGACATAAAAGCATAATTGAACATTTAAAAAGGATTAAAATGAAGAATAATTAAAACATTAATATATATATATAAATTGAAATGCTGTAAAAATTTAGGCAGAGTCCAGATGGATTAAAGAAAGGTAAAGGATAATGAGAGAAAAGGAGGGAGGGAGGGAGGGGGGAGGCAGGTAAACAAGGATGTTCAATTCGTCTGGAAAGGCCTGAAGGAAGAGATCCGTCTTAATAGCCTTCTTAAAGGTTTCCAGGATGGTAATCTGATGGATCTCGTCTGGCAGGTTGTTCCAGAGTCTAGGAGCAGCTGATGAAAAGGAACGCTGGGTCACTGCGGAAAGTCTAGTCCTCTTAGTTTGAAGCAGGTTCTTCCCAGTGGAATAAAGAGTGTGGGGGGATGATATGGGAGACGATGCTCCGCAAGAAGTCAGGACCCAAGCCATGTCGGGCTTTAAAGGTTAAAACCAACACTTTGTATCTTGCCCAGAAACTAATAGGCAGCCAATTTAGAGATTTTAAAACTGGTGTGATGTGGGCAGATCAAGGTGACAGTAACCAGCCTGGCTGCCATACTCTGTACCAATTGAAGTTTCCGAACTTTACACAAGGGTAGCCCCATGTAGAACACGTTCCAGAAATCAAGCTGAGAATACAGAAATCATTTGGTGAGAATGCGGGAGACAGAGGGCTCATTCCCACTTACATTTAAACCGGTTTGCGATTTGCCTTTGCTGCACGTTTGTTAATTCGATTCCCAAAGGTCCGTCATTCCCGCTGTCCGCCTTTGTGGTTAGGACATCTGGTCACCCTGAGCAAGACATACAGACAGAAAGAAAAGTTCAATCCCTGGCCAACCATGATACCTGCATACCTGAGCTAGTGTCAGCTTGATGGATCTCACCAGATCCTTGTGAAGATGGATGGATGTCTTCTTGCAGACCATCCCACAAGTTGAGAAAATCCAGATGAACTGTCTTGCAGTCAAATACGATCAAGTTCAAGAAGCAAATCCTTCCCCAGGGAAATGTCCTGCACCATGTTAGATTTAACTCAGGTCTCCTGGAGCCTAAAGCTGTAGTTATGGGGCCACTATGCTCCCACAATGGTCATCCTCATCCTTATACATTGGGGCCTTTTATACCATGCTGCTGTACAAAACTCAGCATGAAGTCAAGAGAGTAGATATAAATGCCTTAAAAAAAAAAACCAATAACCCAAGAAGTCTATGAATTTCACAGACCTCCAGATTTCTAAAGATAATGCTGTGCACTTATTATTATTACTGTATTACAGTTGCCTCTCCTAATGCATGGATCTCAGATCTGTGCCTTGAATATATGCGAAGGAGCAACCTCTGCTATTTGCAATGGCGCATGTGCCTGGCACATGCACAAGGGCACACTCCATTCAAGCCTATGGGCTTGAACAAATGCAAGCCTCCGTTTTCACAGGAGGGTCTGGAATGGATCCCCCATGAAAACAGAGGACTATTATTATTATTGTTATATCCTACTTTTCCCCAAAATTGGAACAAGGTGATCTATGCAATACATTTTCCACAGACCTAGGAAGCAAGCTATTTTACTTACGTTAACTAGTTACTTCTATGGATGTAGCATATCTTGATTTCAGTAAAGCCCTTGACAAGGTCCCCCATGATATTCTTGCAAACAAGCTGGTAAAATGTGGGCTAGATAATGCAACGATTAGGTGGATTTGTGTAATTGGCTAACTGGCCAAACCCAAAGGGTGCTCAGCAATGGCTCCTCTTCTTCATCCTGGAAAGAAGTGATCAGTCGGGTGTCCAGTGGGGTTCTATCCTGGGCCCAGTCTGCTATTCAACATCTTTATCAATGACTTGGATGAAAGAACTGGGGGCATACTTATGAACTTTGCAGATGACACCAAATTAGGAGGAGTAGCTAATACCCCAGAGGACAGGATCTAAGGGGCGATCTAGACCTCCCAAAAGGGGCGGTCCGTGACCATCCCTTTAAGCGCCGGGATGGGGCTGAGGCTGCCACACGGGCAGCCTCCGCAGCCCCATCCTGCCGCTTCCAGAGGCCGCAGGGAAGTGGCAAACTGCTGGTTCCCCGTGGCCTCTAAGTGGGGTGCAGCAGGCACCCTGCTTGCGGAGGCAGGGATGATCTATCTAAAAGCTGCGGCAAAGACCCGCTGCCAAAAGGAGCTCCTTTTGGAGCTCCTTTTTTGTGTCCCAGAAAGGGCGCGATTTGTGTCCTCCCACGGCGCAAAGGAGTCATGGCGTGTGCAGCATGTCTAAAAGTTACGCACGCCATGACGCCATCGTGGCGCATCCGTATGGATGCCGCCATTTAATAATGGTGGCGCCCATACGCACTAGGGTTCAAGAGGGTGTAAAAGTTATGCCCTCCCGAACCCTATTCGCGCCTTTTTTGACGCACCTCTCTCGTCTAGATCGGCCCAAAATGACCTCAATAGATTAGAAAGCTAGGCCAAAGCTTAAAAAATGAACTTCAACAAGGAGAAATGTAAGATATTGCACTTAGGGCAAAAAAATGAAAAGCATAGATATAGGATGTGGGACATCTGGCTTAAGGATACTTATACATGTGAAAGGGATCTAGAGGTCTTAGTGAACCATATGCTAAACAGGAGTCAGAAATGTGATGTGGCAGCTAAAAAGGCCAATGCGATTCTAGGCTGCATCAATAGACGTATAGTGTCCAGATCCAGGAAAGTAATAGTGCCACTGTATTCTGTTTTGGTCAGGCCTCACCTGGGATAATCCTGTGTCCAGAATTCAAAAAGGATGTGGACAAACTGGAGTGTGTCCAGAGGAAGGTGACCAAAATAGTTGAAGATCTGGAAACCATGAAGCCCTATGAGGAGCAGCCTAGTATGTTTAGCCTGGAGAAAAGAAAGTTCAGAGGTGATACGAAAGCCCTGAATGATCCACCCTTTCAGACAGCTAATCAACCATATGAGTTCTCAGTCGCATAGGCATGACCTCTGTATTTGTGAGACTGGTCCCACAGTTTTACTTACCGGCATTTGAAAAGATGTTCTCTATTTTTTAGATCCTCTACTTTGATTCTATGATATGCTTTCAGCAGAAATTGACCATAGAGTTGCTCTGGATGACCTAGAAATGCCTAGAGAGGTATTCTCTTTAGGAATCTCTGAGTCCTCCAGTGTGACTATGGTCAACTTCTGCTGGAAATCATTCATTTCAATAAGGTTTACTATTATCCACAATTTCATGTTTCCATGGTAAGTCTGGGAATGCATCCTGTCTGGATATGGGAATCGTACTGTTTAGAAACACGTCAGCTTTGGTTCATGAAGATCCAAGAGCAAGAGCAACTCTATGGATACACTGCAAACATACAACTCCTGCCAACCGATCTCTCCAACACGTATCGCTTTGCCCACAGATGGCAAACAGATTCTTTGCTCTCCGTTGCGGATCATCTGCTTTCCTGTCATCCACGAGATGAAAGCCCTGCGCAGTTTCTTCTTTTCTTCCAGGAAAATGGATTGCACATAACATCTTTACTATTTAAAGAGGACTATTTAATGAGCGCGTCAACCGGATTCGCCAGAAACTCACGTTCTTCAGAAAGCTAAGTGACGACACGTGGCATCTTGCACGTCAATTTTCCTCAGAGCTCTTGCCCGAGACTCAGAACCCTTCTATAGGTCTGACAATGGTTCCAACCAACGTCATGCCCTGGGATGGAGGATTGTTTGTCTGTGAGAGAAAGAAGGGGGTCAAACTTTGTGCAGAAATTCCCCATCCTGATTATCAGGAAGAGTGATGAAATTCTACGAAACGGTGGTTCTCAACTGAACTTTCTCTGACCTTCTTCCAGGAAAGCCGTTCCCAACCTGGTGCCCTCCAGATGTTCTTGACTACGATTCCTAGGCATCTGGAAGTGGTCCAGCGTCAGGAGGCAAGCGGGATGGAGGGAGCTTTTCCAGTATTTCAGAAGAGAAATCATGCAGAGTTGTCATCTCTGCATTCAGCTCAAAAATGGCAGCGGCCATAGAGAACATGGAGTTTTTGATGCTCAGAGTGATGCTGGGAACCTCTATCCACAATGGGTTCTGCATGCTGAATTCCATAGTAATGGTGCTATGCAACCCTTAATGCTGAATGACAACCAAGGTACCAAATGCACCAGTCCATGTAAATGTGCATCCACGGACATTTCCTTTATTATTTCTTAAAATGTTTATATCCTATAAGAAGGTGCTTGATTCATTGAATTCTATGATTCTATGATTCAAGAGAAGGAAAGATATATGTTTAAACTTGGTAAGGGAAGGTAATGGTGCGATACTGGAGAAGGTGAAAGGTTGGAGGAAGGAATGGATAGAACAGAAAACAGATAAGTAAAGGATTGGTATGTATTAATGTAAGATGTTTGAGAGATTTGATTGTGTAGTTTTATTGCTTTTGTTATTTGATTTTGACGTGTATGTCTTTATTTAGATATTAATGTCTATACGACGTTTATACAGTTGGGATTGGATGGGTTTGTATGCATTTTTTATGTTGTATGTTTTATGCTGTATGTCTTTTTAATCAATAAACATTTTTGAAAAAATGTTTATATCCTAAACATGAGCCTTAAGACATAGCCTCAGAGGAAGGCAATGGTGGCAAACCTCCTCTTAATCCATCTTGCGAAGAAAACCCTAGGATAGGATTGTCATTTGTTGGCGTCAACTTGAATCAACACAACGACAGCAACAACGTGGAGGGACTTGCATATAAAAGAGGCTGGAAGTAGAACCATCAGTGATGGTTGCGTGACCAACAAAAACTGTGCTTTTCTGGGCAACGTAGTTATTTACTGTAGTCTCTCTGCAATGCAGACACATGAAGGATATTAAGATTGTTTTGACGAGACAACCCATGGACTTGTAGACAGCTTTTTCTTTTCCAGATGTTTCCTTGAGAGGCCACTCCGAGGCCATGCTTTGGATCAGCCAGCTGGCTCCTGGAGAACATTGCGTCGGTTCACGAACTCAAACACTCCTCTGTGGAACGGGTCATGATCACGCACATGCAGCTTGCGCACAGATGCTTCCGTGAACTCGGCCTCGATTCCTGGACTCTTCAAGTTTACAACCTTGTTTATCAAGAGCCGAGCCGAGCCGAGTCAGACAGCATCTCTCTCCACACACCATGTTTTCCTTGCTTTGGAGACAGCAGGCATGATATATGTAGAACCACCCATTCCCCTTTCCATGGCATGCCGATAGACCATCGTGTGCGATATCCTTGTTTCTCTGTTCCTCTGCACACTGAGAGCGTGTTTAGAGCAAAACAGAACCTGATGTTGGATTTGCCTATGATCATGGACACAGGCGTCAAATAGGCGGCCAGAATCCTGTTGATGTGATGGAAGCTTAGAGGTTGCAAAAGCCATTGAGGGCAAAAACCCTTCAGCCAAGAAGTTATACACAATTAAAGCACTTCTGGAGCATGCCCATCCCATCTCCATCCCATGATCATCCTTACAATTGTCTATTCCTTCTTGGCTGAAGGGTTTTGCACTCAAAGGCCCTTGCAGCCTCTGAGCTTCCATCACATCAACAGGATTCTGGCCGCCTATTTGACGCCTGTGTCCATGTTCATAAGCAAATCCAACATCAGGTTCTATTTTACTCTTGGTTTGCAGACCTTTCCCTATTTTGGCCATCCTCCTCTGGACTTGCTCCAGCTCATCCACATCCCTCTTGAATTGTAGCGATCAAGAACTGGACGCTGGATTCCAGGTGAGGCCTGACCAAAGCAGAGTAGAGTAGGACTGTTACTTACCTAGATGAGGAAAGTAAGAGCTGTTCCACAGTGGAGGACACTGCCTTGGAGAGCAGCGGAGTTGCCTTCTTTGGAGCTCTTCAAGCCGAGACTGGATGGCCATCTCTCATAGGGAGTGCTTGGATTGTGACTTCCTGGCCAAAGAAGGTCGGAGTGGATGACTCTGGGGGTCTCTTTCAAATCTATGGTCCTATGATTCTAGGACATTATGTTCCTGTTGATGCATCCTAGAATTGCATTGGCTTTTCTGGCCACCGTATCATACCGTTGTTCCCTCATTAGCCTGTGGTCTACAAAGAACAAGTTACGTTCCTTTGCATGTGCCTTTTGAGGCCATTATTCTACGTTCATATTCTGTTCACAGTTGCAGAAGTGGCATTCCACAAATGTAACTATTGCACAAGCAGAAAACATTCAAAACATTCAAAAGCAGAAAACCACCATCTTGAGGGGAGAGAAAGGCAGGCCACCTCCTGCTGCAAGCAAGAAGAGCCCTCCCTTCAACCACCATCTTGAGGGGACTTAATTGTCTAATTAACAAATTGTAAGCCGCTCTGATAGCTTTGGCTGAAGAGCGGGGTATAAATAAAATTTATTATTATTATTATTATTCAGGGATAGCCATGTTTGCCATTTAACAAATCCAAACAAAAATCCATCAGTGATACCTTTCTTGGCGAACCGAAATGCACAGTCTACTTGTCGCAAGCTTTCAAAGTGCTACAAGATCCCTTTGCGCACTTGCAGAACAGTCACGCTTGTGGAATTCCATTTCCATAACTGTGAACTGAATAGGAACATTACTCCATGGCTACTACGTACAACTGGGCATATGAGGGAAGTTGTGTGTGCATAAAACATCAATCGGATGACAGTGAAAAGGAAGGGCAGGGAAGTTTGCTCCACCTGGATGGAGTCTAAGATCAGTTGAACACTATTGTTTGGGGATAATACCTTGAGCTGAGGCTCATAAAGAAAAATCTTTTGGATAATTTGTCTTTGTAAGAAATTCAAAACCAGCTCTCTCAGATGGGTGGGTTTTCTTGCTAACTCAGTGGTTTGGTTCCCCTGAAACCAGCAGTGAGACAGAAATCAAACGATTACTTATTTCAAGTCACCATAATTGCAAGTAAAAGTCTGTCTCCTGTACATTTGTTGAACTTCGTTCTAGAAGCACATTAGCAAAAACTAGCTTATATCAAGAGGAAGCCCAGCGCAACGCTGAGCTCAGAGAAAATTAACTCACACCTGGGACAGAACACGATTGTGGGAATTTGGAATAGCATTGGCTGCCAGGACAAAAACCTTAAAAGCAACACAGGTGCGCAAGGCATCACAACCTAAGGATGGAAAGAAGTAACAACCAAAGGCAACCACCAAGCCATTTATGGCTGCAGAACATAAGCTAGCTAAAAGAAGAAGAGTGAGGCTGCATCTATACTGCAGAACTAATGCAGTTTGAGACTGCTTTAACTGCCACAGCTCAGTGCTATGGAATTTGTAGTTTTGTGAGACATTTAGCATTCTCTGTCAAAGAGCTCTGGTGCAACAACAAACAACAAATTCCAGGATTCCACAGGAAGGAACCATGACAGTTAAAGCAGTCTCAAACTGTGTTAATTCTGCAGTGTGGCAGCAGCCCCGAGTACAACTTCACACTGAGATATACAAAGCAGTTGCACAATGCTGCATTGATACTGAATTGCAACACTGATCATCCAAATGCACAGTCCAATTTGCGTGTGCATATGAACGCGCAATCTGAACCTATGCACAATGCAAATGCCTTATCCACATGCATCATGCGCAATGCAAATACACATTCACATGCAATGCAACCAGCAATTGGTGAATGGTTTGTGAAAACATTGGATATGTTTCAACTAGACAGATTAACAATGTCAATTAGAGGAAAATCAATTGAGAAATGGCAAAGAGACTGGGAAGCAGTCTTCAAATGTTTTAAGGAGAAATGGTTTACTTAAATGTACAAGAGTAAAGGAAATCAAGAATAAACAGATGATGTGGTAATATGAGTCAGAAATATAATATGTAAGAAAAATTTATATATTACTGATCACAGCATAAATAAAGAGAAAGTACAGAATGCACACAAAGAAGGAAAAAGGGGAGGAAAAGGTTCTTTATTATTTAAGAAGTGAATTGACTCTTTGTTTTATGTACATAAATAGATGAAATAATGTGAAATGTAGCTGATGAACTAAGTGGTTATCAATTGTATCGGTTTGTAAAAGTGGATGGGGCTAATTTGCAATGTATAAAAAGTGGAACCAACTGGACTTGACTATAAAGTTAATGTGATTTTATGTTCAAAGAGGTAACTGCTATAAAAAAAATCATGTGCGACGCAAATGCATGTTTTATAGTTAATGCACATCCATGTGCAATGATACCGCATGAACAGCGTCACTTCTGCACCTGTATATGTCAATTCAGCATCAGACGAAAAATGTCCAACTGCTTCTGCAGCACATGCACATGCGCAAGATACAAATGCGCAAGACACCAAGATAGGATTCCATCCATGATATTTGCTGATCTTTTGAATCAGGGGAAAGCAATTCTTTATCCACAGATTCTTTATCCACAGATTCAACCATCTGTGGCTTGAAAATACATTTAAAAAAAAAATAAATTCCAAAAAGCAAACCTTGATTCTGCCTTTTATACAAGGGAGTTCAATTTTACTATGCTATTGTATGTAATTCCATTTTGATTTACACTTTTGTAAGTTTTAATTGTGTTTTTGGACTGTAAGCTGCTTTGGGTCTGAATTCTGGGAGAAAAGCAGGATACTACTGCTACTACTACTACTAATAATAAGAATACTGTTTATACTCATGTATAAGTCTAGAAATTGAGGTCAAAAATTGAGCCAAAATATGCATGGGTCAATGTAAGTACTGTATCTTAACTTTTATTTAAAAGAAGGAACCATCCCTGATGAAAAGCAAGAGTATAATATGTGAAGCATTGATCCCCTCTACTCTCTCATCCATCCATCTTATCTGCGGGTCATATCAAAATCCATAATTTCAGCCCCAAAACTTGCTCTCAACTTATACACAAGGTCGACTTACAGTCGAGTATATACTAGAAGACTTGTCTGTGGATTCAACAGGTTTTTGCTTCCACAGTGATCCTTTTCAACCAGGGGAGAAAAATAATGATTCTGCTGAAGTCCCTGATTTCCCAGAAATGCTACATATCTGCCATTAGAACCGGAGTGATTTGGGGAGGAGAAGAGAAAAGAGGGAACGGACAAGCTGAATGTCAAGCAGCGGAAAGGACCTTGTCCGTGGCGACTTTCCAGTCCAATTTCGGACTGGTGCAGACAGAGAGAATCTGCGTCTTGGAAGACGAAGGGGGTGGCAAGAGTGTGCATGGCTTTTCGTTTTTAAAATCCAAAACTTTCTTGGTGGCACCAAGTCCTGGCTGCGATCTGTGCCTGGGATTTAGTTCATGAGACACGGAGGCACCAGGAAACCGTTGGAAGGAGCATTCTCTCTTTCCTTTTTTATTTCTTTCTCCTCCTCCTCCTTCTTTCTTCTTCTTCTTCTTCTTTTTTTTTGAAAGGTATTTTTTTCTTCTTCTTCTATTAAGGCAAAGGATGGAAACAAATTATTTTCTGAAACCGGGAACCCTTTCAGCATTATTTCTGGCACTCGGCGACTTTCCAAGTCATTCCCTTTCAAGGTGGAAAAAGTAGATTCTCGGAGGTTTCATAACAAACTCTGGGACAGGAGACAGAAAGGTTTGGGAGAGAAGGGAAAAGGGGCAAATGGGAGGACAGGGCAAAATGCTGGGTTGTATTTCAGAAAGGTACACCCAAGCTGTGTTATATGGTTATGTTATGCATTGTTTTATTGGGTGTTATGTGTGTCTCTTGGCCATGCCGTTGCATTTCCTATCTCTATGCATGGTTGTGAAAGCTGGGCAGTGAAGAAAGCTGATAGGAAGAACATCAACTCATTTCAGATGTCCAATAACATCCAAATTCCACAAAACATTGATATCTTTACTGGCCAAGCAAAATGCACAAAATACATGTTGCAAGCTTTAGACGCTTCAGAAGCTTGCAACGTGTATTTTGTGCGTTTTGGCTGGCTGTTAAAAGCATCACTGTTCTGTGTATTTCGGATGTTATTGTACTTTGCTACATGGCCAAGATGGCAACCCCAGGATATGTCATTTGAAATGTGTTATTGGAGGAGGGTTCTTTGGATACTGCAGATGGCTAAAAGAACAAATTGATGGATCTGAGAGCAAAGCCTCAATTCTCTCTAGAAGCCAAGTTGTGCTTTGACCATATAAAGAGAAGACATGAGTCCCTAGTAAAGACAATAATGCTTGGAAAGGTAGAAGGCAATAGAAAAAGAGGAAGACTGCATTGCAGATGATGGAATCCAAAAAGGAAGCCATGGTTGACCTGAATCTGCAAGAACTGAGCAGGGCTGTGGAGGACAGGAGGACTTGGAGGGCTCTCATTCGTGGGGTCACTGTAAGCTGAAACCAACTCAATGGCAATTTACAACAACTCTATCTATGATCTTATGTAGCCCTCAAAGAAGGGCTTTCAGAGATTATGCAGGACATTTGGGCTTTCTGACCAATAAAAGCATCCATCTGTTAAGCATCCTGAGACCTTTCCCCAGTTTCTTCTGCAGGTTTTATTTGGTGCTCCCTAGTTTTAGCCTCCTTCAAAATGGTGCAGGACCAAAACATAAATCCAGTTATAAATCTTTTTCCACTGCAAACTCGCAGTCAACTCGCATTTGCATTAGTATGAAATGCATCTCCAATTTGGCCATGAGATTACTGTCGGCCATGGATTCTGTCCTCCCTTCACATGCACAAACACGCTAATTCGCAATGAAAAGCCAATGGGTACATACTCATGTGATTAATCCATTCGCATTTGCATTGCTTTCTCTTTCAGATGGACGCTGTGTTCACCTGTGCATGTGATAAGCTACCACGTAATTTCTTGCATTTTCGGATTGCCACCCCCTTCTTCTTTCGGGACGGTGATACATTCCTCTGTGTGAAAAAATCCTATGTGTGACATCCCCCCTAATATTTAAACATGGCTCTCATGTCACCACTTAACCTTCTTTTCATCAGACTAAACATACCCAACTCCCAAAGTTTCTTCTCACAGGGCTTCATGGTTTCTAGACCTTTCCACCATTTTGATCGTCATCCTCTGGACATAATTCCAGCTTCTCAACATCCGTTTTGAATTGTGGGTCCCACAACTGGACACAAGGTTATTCCCGGTGGGGCCTGACCAAAGCAGAACAGAGTGGGACTATGACTTCCCTTGATCGAGACACTATACTTCTATTGATTTTGCTTTGAGAGCAGTCTCTCTGCCAAGAAGAATCCCAATCAACATGGTGAGCTATCACAGAGCTGTGCGTAGGAATGATGGATATTTGGGGAAGGAAATTATTACAATTGCCTCCACAAAGTGCAAAGGTTAGAAACACCATTTAGCATTTTTGCACCCACATTAAAAAAAAATGCACCCTATAAATTTTGGGTTCCTGTAGTGCTAGCAAAGCCAGCGAAGGCCTCTGGATGGAAAGAGCTTAAGAGAACAGCGCGAGAGGTGTGGCTGAAACGAAATGGCAATTTCCTCCCGTTCCACTCTTTTTGGTTTCTCGAAAACGATGGAAAGATTTGTGTCAGCTCTGGGCTGGAAATCGCTCCTGGCCATCCGTGGCTGCGCAAATCTCCGCGCCATCTCCAGCGGTGGAGGCGTTGTGGGTCTCTGGAGGAGCAATGCTTGGCGAGGGTCAGAAAGGGTCTCTCTAGCAAAGGAGAAACGAGGTGAGAAGAATCAGCAGAAGCCTTCAAAGGGGGGGAAAGAGGAGAACGCTTTGCCGAAGGAGTAACTGGAAACAATTTAGGCTTGTCAAGGGACCTCCACCGCCAGCCAAATCGGCAGCTCTCTGGGCAAACGTCCAGGCCCAGCGTAATGGGAAACAGCAGCAACTGATAAGCAAAAGTGATCACAGTAATGAGGAGAGGAACAATAGGGAAAGGCCCCTGGGAGCTACCACTCTGGCAGCATCCGAGGATGGCGGGCAGGAGGCAAGGAAGGATGGAGGCCTCCATCTCTCCGTCCATCCTGCTTTCCTCTCCCTCTCGCTCTACGCTTCTCCTTCTAGCGAGTAGGACCAGCCTCCAACCCATCCCTTGCTAAGGGGGAACATTTGGGTTCAGTTCTGGGGGGCTCCCTATTAACGCAAACTTGCTACAATTCAACCCTTCAAGTGGATTCAAACTTACAGCTCCCCTAAAGTAAACTTCTTCTTGTTGTTGCATGCCTTCAAGTCAGTTCATTTTTTAAAATTAAAGTTATTAAAAATATAAACAACAAAACAAAAGGAAAAAACAAGTATGTACACGTGCACACTTGGCAGTTCAACTTGACAGTAAAAGATAAGAACCACAACAACAATAACAGACAAAAAACAAATTTTCATAAAATGTACATACTTATATAACCATAGACAACCTTAATTTAAAAAAAAAAAAGACTTCCTGTGTCTATACTCTTTGCTTTTTCTGTGTCTATATCCTGGTTCTTGTGCTTTACTCAGATTATGGTTGTGTACTAAATTTATCCATCATTTTATACTGTAATCAATCTAATTGTCCTTAGAATAAAGCAATTCAGTACTTCTAATAAATCTAATCATTTCTGATCATCATCATCATCATCATCATCATCATCTTGATCATCATCCTTTACTTGTAAAGCACCATGTAGATTGATGATGCTACAATAATATATGATGATGATGATGATGATGATGATGATGATGATAAGGATAACCTCCTTCATTCCTAGAGGGAGTGCAATCTCCTAATGCTAGTATAAATACGATCATGCAAGCTGTTAACACTTTCTCGGAGGTGGCATGAGTGTGAAGGAAAAAACTGAGTATTAACATGGATGCCATTGTGTGATTCATTGCACACCCACCAGTATAGTTCTGGTCTACCCACAGCCACACTGGTGTGAACTTATTCTACACAACAGAACAGAATTGAAACCAAAGGCTGCAGGAAGGAAGGCACACCTTCAAAGCCTTTTCCTTGAGGTGGAACTCCTTCATTCCCAGAGGGAATCCAGTCTCCTAATGCTGGTATAAATACCACCATGCAAGCTGTTTACACTTTCTTGGAAGTGGCATGAGTATGCAAGTATGCAGGTGAGTATCATAGAATCATAGAGTTGGAAGAAACCCCAAGGGCCATCCAGTCCAACCCTATTCTGCCACGCAGAAATTCACAATTAAAGCACTGTCATAGACAGATGACTATCAAGCCTGTTTAAAGATCCCCCAAAGAAAAAGACTCTATCAAAATCTCCAAAGGATTGTGTTCCACTGTTGAACAGTTCTTTAGGAAGTTCTTTCTAATGTCTAGGTGGAATCTCTTTTCCTGCAGTTTGCATCCATTGTTCTGGGTCCTATTCTCTGGAGCAGTAGAAAACAAGCTTGCTCCATCCTTAAAATGACATGCCTTCAAATATTTAAACAAGGCTATTATATCACCTCTTAACCTTCTCTTCTCCAGGCAAAACATCCCCAGCTCCCTAAGTCTCTCCTCATAGGGCTTGGGGAGTTTCCAGACCCTTCACCATTTTGGTGGCCCTCCTCTGGACATGCTCCAGCTTCTCAACATCCTTTTTGAATTGTGGTGCCCAGACCTGGACAGTGTACTCCAGGTGAGTATTATGCATCAATGCCATGGTGTGATCGGTTGCACACTGATGCACACCAGTATAACTCTGGCCTACTCAGTGTGTGACTGGTTGCCTTGTTTAAATATTTGAAGGAATGCTATATTGAGGATGGAGCAAGCTTGTTTTCTGCTGCTCCAGAGAATAGGACACGGAATAATGGATGCAAGCTCCAGGAAAAGAGATTCCCCCTAAACATTTGGAAGGACTTCCTGAGAGTAAGGGCTATTCGACAGTGGAACACACTCCCTCGGATATTTTGGTGACGTTTCCTTCCTTGGAGGTCTTTAAGCAGAGGCTGGATGGCCATCTGTCAAAGAGGACGCTTTGATTGGGAGTTCCTGCAACTCTAAGATCCTATGATTCTATGATTCTCTGAGTTCTGGCTTGCTCAGAGCCACGCTGGTGTAAAATGATGTGCTATAACAGGACAGCCAAATCTAAACCAAAGATTGCAGAAAGCAAGGCCCACCTTCAAAGCCTTTCCTTTGAGGTTGACGTCCTTCACTTGCAGAGCACGGCTGTGTTGGGAAAGAGGTGCACAGACGGCGCAGAGATAATGCCGTCCCTGGACGCTGGCGTCTTTCCTTGGCTCTCCTATCAGTCTGGGGTGATGTGGTCCAAGGGATCCCAGAGGAGGAAGGGTCGGTGACTTCATTTGTTATCCTTAGAGCTGCTGTTGGGTTGGGAGTGGGTTTGGCTCTCAGATCTCCTGCCCTGTTCATGATTAGCCTTATTTTCTTTAGCAAAGACTTTAGCAGCCATTGTGGGTTCATTTTTCTTCCCCTTTAATCGAGCTTATTTGATGGATGGACGTGGTAATCTCTTCCTTGAGTCCCTGGACATAAATCACTCCTTAACGAGAATTTGTGGCACAAGAAGAGAGGAGCCCAAAGAGAAAATGAGGAAGCAGCCACGGGGGAGGCGCAGCCAGTGTGTGTGTGTGTATGTGTGTGTGTGTTCCCCACTTTCGGAGGGGGAAGTCGGACCAGGTTGGTCCAGTTCCACATCAATAAGTTCAGAACATAATAAAGGATTCGGGATTTTATTTTTGAGTCTCAAAAATGGCAGTAGCGTGCATTGCACATGCAGAAAAGGCAGAAACACTTCCCTGTGATTTCTGGATGATGCTAGCAATTTCCACAGTTGGAGATATCAGCTGGAATTCTGTTGGCTTCCAGCTTCCAAAGGATTAGGCCCATGGTGAAGGGTCTGGAAAGCCTGCCTTCTTAGGAGGAGTGACTTAGGGAGCTGGGGATGTTCAGCCTGGAGATGAGAAGGTTAAGAGGTGATATGAGAGCCCTGTTTAAGTATTTGAAGGGATGCCACATTGAGGATGCAGCAAGCTTGTTTTCTGCTTCTCCAGAGAATAGGACTCAGAGCAATGGATGCAAACTGGAGGGAAAGATATTCCAGCTTAACATTAGGAGGAACTTCCTGACAGTAAGGGCTGTTCGACAGTGGAACACACTCCTTCCTCTGAGATTGTGGTGGAGTCTCCTTCCTTGGAGGTCTTTAAGCAGAGGCTGGATGGGGTGCTTTGATTGTGAGTTCCTGCATGGCAGAAAGGGGTTGGACTCGATGGCCCTTGGCGTCCATGGTGGAATTTGGAGTCAACAGGAAAGTAAAAGTTGATTCAATGGTTCTATTTGGAACAATAGACAAGGCCATCAATTCCTGACAATCACCCCACACATCCCAGAAATGACCCATGGGAGGCATGTGGGTGAAGGCCAGCCTCCGAAGGGTTTAGATTTGGGTCCAGACTACCTAAAAGATCATCTCTCCCAATGAGAGATGAGTTTGAGGCACCTCGGGAGAGTGCTTTCTCTTGGTCCCACCACTATCTCAGGCACGATCCTACTTTGCCTACGATTCCTGTGGCAATAAAGCAAGGCAAGCGCAAAAAATCCAGTTTTTCCAGACACTAGTTTCCTTGCAGTTCTTTTGGAAAGAATCGATTCTGAAGTGTGTTCAATAAGTGGGAATGACGGATCTGAACTGCATCATTCTGGAGAGGAGGGACTAATGGCAAAGGGGTGTTTACCATCCCTCCTCAGTTTTTGGTAGATCCACCATTCACACACACAGAGCGCTGCCTTTTGGCTTGTGGGGTGACCAATGGGCACATGATTTTTTAAAAAATAAAATTGATAGAAGATTCGATTGACTTGATTTTGCAACTACTTGCAATCAGTGAGACAAGTGGTTGCAAAACCAATCAATTGGATCTTCTATATTATATATATATATATATATATATAGAGAGAGAGAGAGAGAGAGAGAGAGAGAGAGAATTACAAAGGGATAATGAAAAGATCTGCTTCCATAGTGGGAATGAGGGACCTTTTGGAATCGATTGATCAACACAAAGCGAAGGCGAATTGCACAGTGGTTTAAATGAAAGTGGGAACGAGCCCCGAGGCTCATATAGTTCATGGGTGTTTGGCCTAAGCCACTGCCTTCCACTGAATACCAACAGCATGCAATCAACTGTCTGTCTGCGGATGTGTCTGGTATTTCCATCATAGAAATGAATGAAGTGCTATGTTGAAGTTACTGATGCGTAGTTATTCACCGTCCAAAGATGTGCAACTGCAGATCAAAAGGAACATTGGGAAGAACTTCTTTACTGTAAGAGCTATTTGACAATAGAATGGGCTGCTTCGGAAGCGGCGGACCCTTCTTCTTTGGGAAAGAGGTTGGGTGGACCTCTTTCAGGAGTTGCGGTAGTTGTGTATTCCTGTATGGCAGGGGGCTGGATTCAATGGTCCTTGGGGTAACTTACATGAACACAACTCCTACCCCAAAAATGATGCCTCCCACATCTGCTATGGGTTGCATGACAGCATCTAAGAACTGGACTCTATTATTCCCAACAGAGGCACTAAGAAAGCTCCCATGCAACCAGGGGCAGCTTTAAGGAAAGCGGAGGTAAAACCAAGATTGGATCCACTTCCCCTTCATAACGGATCTACTGGCTTCCCCTGGCATTGCCATCAATAAGATCACAATGCCTTTCTGTATTTGATCACGTTCCTTGAGTTAGATGTGGAAACGTTGGTCACGGCCGACAGCAATTGCATTACCCTCCATGAACTTTGGAAGATCCCAGCTGTTTTTACTTTTGTGCATAATTTATTTGGTGGGGAAGAGTCTCTTTTTCTGGCTTTCATCTTCTCCTCTTTGGCCAATCTTTTCCCCTCACCCCTTCTTTTTGCTCGTTGTTTTACTTTCTACATTTTTCTCTTCTCCCTCTCCCCTTCTCCATGCCCCTGGTTTTTCCCTTTCTTTTCCATTCCTCTTGCAGGCTTGCATTTTGAAATTTACAAATGGGCTTAGAGTCTGGATTCCCGCCTCCTCCCCTTTCTCCCCAGATTTATAGACTTTTGAAGAGAATATTTGCTGCGTTTCTCTGTAGCCATGTGCGTTTCATTAGGAAAACCAGTCCAGCAACATGAAAGAAGGGCAACCATCCAGCTGATGAAAACTTGGGCCTGGGCTCCCAAATGCTCGTCTTTCCTAGGAACCCTTCTTCTCATTTTGCCCAGAAATTCACAGGAAGACACTCTTGATCTTCTGCCTCGGAAGATGGTGGAGTTGTTCCACTGCCACCGAAGCTTGGAGTCCTTCCATCATGTCCTGTTACTCTCCATCTTCTCTATCTTGAATCATTCCCCTGGAAGGGTTCTCCTCCTCAAAATGGAAACTCCCAGGTTTTTGGTGCCAGCAGGAACAACACTGCAGGGCAGCAAGCGAGCAAATAGTTTGGAAGTTTGTGGCTACACTTTTTTGGAGGAAGGTTTGCAACAGGAAATGTGTCAAAAGACAGAATGGGTTCACACACAAGCACTTCTTGTTTGTCCATGGAGGACAATGATTAAAAACACACAAGTTGGATGCAGTAGCTCAGAGACGCCTGGAGATGTTCCCACCAAGGATGTTCTTGCAGGAAAGAACGGTTTGGCATGATCTGGCAAAAGTTACCAAGTTCAGGGAAGGATGTTGCTGAAGGGGAAGGATGCCACGGAGGTTAATCAGCCGCTAAGTTGAATAAGGGAAGGCGATGGAAGCCAAGCGAAGCAAGGGAGGACCTCCACTTCACCGTGAGAGAAACAAGTTAGAAGAAAGCCCAGAAAAAGCTTGGGATCTCAGCAATGGAGACAGGCAGCTGGGAAACCAAGCTATTGAGCAAAGGCACCATGGAAGGCACTTGGAAGAGGAATTCCAGAACTGGAAATCTTCAGCCAAAATCTCAACACAAGGTTCAATGATCAACAGTTGGATGTTGAGTCAACACTTGAGTAAATCCCATTAACGCCATAAATCTGAGCGCATCAACACTTACAAGGTTTCTGGCCTTCGCTTTTTCAAATTCTGTTTCAAAGGATACTTCTTAGAATATACAAAAAGGAACCCATTCAGATTTGCTGGTTAGTTTTTACAGAATTGCATGAAGTATCCAGAAAGCCAACCTGGCATAGCAGTTTGAGTGTTGGACGATGACTCTGGAGATCAGGGTTCAAATCCCTGCGTGGCCACGGAAACCCACTGGGTGACGTTAGTTGAATCACACACTCTCAACCCCAGAAAGCACTATGATAAAATGGTTTGCCTTAGGGTTGCCATAAGTTGGAAATGACTTGTGAACACACAACAACAACAACAACAACATGAAGTGAACAATCCAGAGTAACACTGCTGAAAATGATCAACTAATAGGGAAAGACGTTGTTTGCAGGAACCCCAAAGATGTTTGCAATATGCCCTCAAAGTTCACTCCAACTTGTGATGAACTTCTTCTAGAGTTTTCTTGGCCAGATGTACTCAGAGCAAATTTGGCACTGCCTTTCTACTCACCGCAGATCACTCAATGAATTTCAAGGGATTCAAATTCAGTTCAGCACCCCAACCATTGCACCACGCTAGGTCTAATAAAATCAGAGCTTTCTTGGACAGATTTGTTATTTGGAGGGGTTTTGCTTTTGCCTCATCTGAGGCTGAGGGAGCGTCACCCAGTGGGTTTCCATGGCCAAGCGGAGATTATTCAGACCCTGGTCTCCCAAAGCTTTAGTCCAATACCCAAACCTCCACAACACACTGGCTCTCAGGATTTATTCACTGGTGCTTTACCAAGGGATTCCTCAAGGGCTGCGAGAGAGTGTGACTTGCCCAAGGTTACCCAGTGGGTTTCCATGGCTGACCCACGATTCGATCCCTGATCATCCGGAGTCTAGGCTGGCATCTACACTGCAGAATTAATGCAGTTTTAATGCCCCTGGCACAGTGGTATGGGATTCTGGGATTTGCTGCTTTGTGGGATATTTAGCCTTCTTTGTCAGAGAGCTCTGGTGCTGCAGCAAACTACAAATCCCAAGATCCCATAGGATGGAGCCATGGAAGTTAAAGTGGTGCCAAACTGTATTAACTCTCCAATGTAGATGCAGCCTTAGACTGACCACATTGTCTTGACTCACATAAAAGTGGAGTGCAAAATGATGACAATTACAACTGTCATTTGTATTGTATTTAATTAATTTATTGACAGCCAATTATTCTCCCAGTGCAGAATGTGGCATGATGATGGTGGCTGATGATGGTGATGATGATGGTTGATGGTGGTGGTGATGATGATGATGATGATTGATGATGGTGGGGATGATGATGATTGATGATGGTGATGACGGTGGTGGTGATGATGATGATGATGATGATGATTGATGATGGTGGTAGTGATGATGATGATGATGATGATTGGTTGTGGTGGTGATGATGATGATGATGATGCTGATGATGATTGATGATGGTGGTACTGATTGTGATCATAGAATCATAGAATCACAGAGTTGGAAGAGACCACAAAGGCCATCCAGTCCAACCCCATTCTGCCATGCAGGAACTCCCAATCAAAGCATCCCTGACAGATGGCCATCCAGCCTCTGTTTAAAGACCTCCAAGGACGGAGACTCCACTACACTCCAAGGGAGTGTGTTCCACTGTCGAACAGCCCTTACTCTCAGGAAGTTCCTCCTAATGTTGAGGTGGAATCTCTTTTCCTGCAGCTTGCATCCATTGTTCTGCGTCTCTGGAGCAGCAGAAAACAAGCTTGCTCCCTCCTCAATGTGACATCCCTTCAAGTATTTAAACAAGGCTATCATATCACCTCTTAACCTTTTCTTCTCCAGGCTAAACATCCCCAGCTCCCTAAGTCGTTCCTCGTAGGGCATGGTTTCCAGAGCCTTCACCATCTTAGTTGCCCTCCTTTGGACATGCTCCAGTTTCTCCACATCTTTTTTAAATTGTGGTGCCCAGAACTGGACACAGTATTCCAGGTGGGGCCTGACCAAAGCAGAATAAAATGATGATGATGATTGATGATGATGATGGTGGTGGTGGTGGTGGTGATGGTGACAATGATGGTGGCAATGATCACTATCAGTGATGAAGGTCAGAGGCCTTATTTCATGAAGAGTTCTACACTGAGGCATTTGCCTTTGATTTGTGGGAAAATTTAGAAGATAAAAAGGATTTTAATGCTGGCTACTAATGACGACAGCAATGTCAAAGCCCACCGAGCCTTTGCTCTGTTGTTGGCTTGCTGCAATTTCTAGCCATTCATCTTCCTCCCATGAAAAGATTCATGCCCAACAGGCTTTCACGTCAGTTGTGCCTTCAGTGCTACAAAACTGTAAAGAGCATAGATTTATGATATATAGTTTATTCTTTGCTTGTGTGGATCTACCAGCAATTGCTGTTACAATTAATATTTTAAAATATTTCATAAAACGTATTAAATTTTGTTTCCTCAAATGTGTTAAATATATTTCCTGACTCTATCCTGTTAGTGTTTTATTTGTGTATAAATTCCCTTATACATGTAAAAGCTGTACTTTTTTGGCCATGTGAAGTTGTGAATTAAATAGAAAAAGCACAGAATAAGCCCTGAGCAGTGAAAATCCACTCCAGTCCAGGAATTGTCTCATCAGGGTTTTCTGACGTATAACAGACATTTTAACTTGCAACTTTAAAGGAAAAATGCACAAGCTTAATCTCCATTATATGAAATACTAGAGACCAAAAATGTTTTGGATTTTGGCATTTTTCAGATTTTGGAATATCTGCATATACATGGAATATTTGAATATATGTGGAATATGTGCATATACATTTCACATGAGGCCAAAATTTTGGAGATGGGACCCCAGTTCGAATCCACAGAAACTCAAGGGGGGGGGGGAGTTTTGGCAAAGTCTCTGTATCAGCTTTAAAGGAAGGCAAGCGAAAACATCCCCAAAATCAATATTGCCTTTAAAAAGCCTAGCATGGGGTAATCGTACGTTGGAGCCAACTTGAAGAGCAGAGCCAGCTTGGCGCAATGAATCATACTAAAAGTATTTATTTATATTTTTGAGATAAAGTGGTTTCTTAAAATAAATAAGTAAATAAATAAACAGCACAGTACTCTGAAGCCAGGATGGGAAATAATGGCATGCAAGTAACACAGACAAAACTTTGTCCAAAGTGATGGGACTACGGCTCCCAGAATCCCCCAAGCAGTAGCTTCCCATGGCATTGCACAATGCATTTTTGCATTGTCCTGTGGTACTCCATGTGCTAATATATGTCCACAACCTGGAATTCAATGTGGACATTTCACATGAGGTCAAAATATCCACTCACTTCTGTAGAGGACATTATCGCTATGTAAAGAGGACGTCAGCCAATAAAAGCCAAAACCAAACCTGGAAACGTGGATCCATGCTTCTCAGTCATGCTCCAAATGGGGACATTTTTTTAAAAAAAATGATTTTTATTGGATTTTAAAAAGGTGAATAAAAGTACATATATACAACTGTTCAAACATAACATAGACATGGTATATACATAAAGCACAAAAGAACAAAAGAACAGGGGGAGAAGAGACGAAGAAAAAGAAAATAGAGGTGGGGGAAAAGAGCGAGAAAATAACAGAAAGAGGAGAAGAAAGGGGGAGAATCCAAACATCCCTCACACATTACTGCCCAATTGCATGCCCGGGGTTGAGATTTAATCATTCTTTTTGATTATCTAATAATAAAACTAAACCAAACCAATTCACCCCTCCATTTTCATGCAATCCCTTCCCTTAAATTCATAGTTAGTACATAATCATCGCTTTTACTACACAAATCATCACTAGAGCTCACTACATCCTGGAGGACATTTTGAAGTTCCTCCTGAGAGGAGGCTAAAATGTAGGACATGTCCAGGGAAAAGGAGGACGCCTGGTCCCCCTGTCTCTAGGGCACTAGGGTTCAAGTTCCCTCTGTTCAGCCTTGGGAGACTTTGGCTAAAGTCACACTCTCTCAGCCTCGAAGGCAGGCTATAGCAAGCCTCCTCTGAAGAAATCTGGCCAAGACACTGGAGTTTATCATACGACGGAATTTGGGGGTATAAGGCAATGGCAATCCGAACGCAATCATGGGGTTTCACATTATTGCGAATGAGTGTATCTCACACAATTTCCGGCAAAAGGGAAGTCATTCCGAACACAATCATAGGTTTTACATTAATGCATATAAGAGTATCTCACACAATTTCGGGCAATGGGGGGTTATTTTCGGGAAATAGGAAATCATTCTGAACGCATTCCAACTGCAATTAGATTTCACTTAAATTAGCTAAACTAGTGAATTCACATGAATTCGAATTGGCTCAATTCGAAATTGGGAGAAATTCCTCCCGTGTGATAAACTCCACTGTGAAGTCAAAGCTGAAGGTGCATTGGAGCAAGAAATCCTGACTGACACCAGTTCTTTTGGCCATAGGGACTGGGAAGCCTGGCTTGTCTCACCCCAGCCTCAGAGAGCCAAATGCGAAACAGGCCAAAGCGCAGCAGGAGGTTTGTTTAGAAGACACAAAAAAAGGGAGGGAGTGAGTCACTTTGCCGTCATCTCCCTGGTTTACAGTACGCCATGAAAAATAGGCCCCGTGTTTAAATTAGGCAGCTTGCTTGTGTATGTTGCAAAATAGTTTGGGAGCCAGAGGCCTGCAATTAGTGTCCCAGAGAGGACAGCCATCTGACAGGAGCGGAAGCCAGAACCGGGGCAATGGGGGTCAATGGGATGTCAGCGCATGGGTCCCGGGGAAGGACGGTGGGCGCCTGGGAGCAGTCGAAAGGCCTTTGGAGGCAGGAAAATAAATAAATGTGCCAGCGCACGGGCGTGTGGAAACACTCAAGTCAAGGGCTTTTCCAAGTGGATCCATTCTTCTTCCTTGTGCATCTGTGCAAAGGAGCCATTTCACTTCTCAGCATCAGAGCAGCACAGGTGACTTAGCCACTAGGAAACGCTGCTTTTTTTCCAGAATGTTCTCTATCAACCCTCGCTGCTCTAACACTGCAATGGACAGATGGCCATCCAACCTCTGTTTAAAGACCTCCAAAGAAGGAGACTCCACCAAAATCTCCAAAATAGTGTCTTCTACTGTGGAACAGCCCTTACTGTCAGGAAGTTCCTCCTAATGTTGAGCTGGAATCTCTTTTCCGGCAATTTGCAACCATTGTTCCGTGCCCTAGTCTCTGGAGCAGCAGAAAACAAGCTTGCTCCTTCCTCAATATGACATCCCTTCAAATATTTAAACAGGGCTATCATATCACCTCTTAACCTTCTCTTCTCCAGGCTAAACATCCCCAGCTCCCTAAGGCGTTCCTCATAGGGCAAGGTTTCCAGACCCTTCACCATCTTAGTTGCCCTCCTTTGGACCCACTCCAGTTTCTCCACATCTTTTTTGAATTGTAGGGTCCAGAACTGGACACAGTATTCCAGGTGGGGCCTGACCAAAGCAGAATACAGTGGCCCTATTACTTCCCTTTTACTTCTTGATAGTAAGAGTTGTTTGAAAGTGGGATGTTGACCCCTTGGAGAGCAGTGGACTCTCCTTCTAAAGGAGCCTTCTTCCAACGGAGGCTGGATGGACCTTCTTTGGAAGTGGCCTTGTGGATTTCTCCATTTCAAAGGACTGGACTAGATTATCCTTGCAGTGCCTTTCAACCTTATGATTCTGTGAACACATTAATGCATTTAATGAACAAATTAATGCATTTGTGGTCTCTCTTCATTTCAGGCTCTCTTCTTCCTAGGCTGCTGCCACACTGCAGAATTCATGCAATTTGACACAGCTTTAACTGTTGTGGCTCTATCCTACAAAACCCTGGGATTTTCAGTTTGCTGTGGCACCAGAGCTCTCTGACAGAGCAGGCTAAATACTACTTCACCAAACTCCAAATCCCAGGGATCCCTAGCATTAAGCCGTGGCAACTGAAGTGGTGTCAAACTCCATTAACTCTGCAGCGCAGATGCAGCCATAGACAGCCTTGTCTGTCGATGGGGCTCGAGGTCTTCTTCTCAACTTTTAACCCAGCTCCAACTTTGTCAGATCCCGCACCCGCTTCCCGAATCCAATCAGCTTTGTCAGATCTGATCAGGCTGCAGGTCCTTCTCAGCCGCCGGCTGGATGTGTGTCTGCTCTGTTCAAGCTCAAGCCAGCCTCGCCTTTCCTTGCTCAGCCTCAGCCAAAAGTGGAGAAGGAGGCTGCAATTAAGGTCTGTCCAGGTTCCAAAGCTGATGCTCGGTGAAGTTTTAATGGAAGAAGCCATGTGGTTTTCTGGGGAGCGTTATGCGCAGCAGTGTCTTCCAGATTTTTAAGGTTACAGCAAATGTTACCATTAAAATTCAAATCAAACTTTACTCTTTGGGTTTCTCATCAGGCCAAAAACCAGGAGGGCAGCCAGCTTCACAACACGGGGCTGTTCTTCCAAGACACATCCATCTGCGGGAAGAACAAGAGGCACAAAGAGGTGGGGTGAGCCTTTGCGGGGAAGGCATGAAACTATAGTTTTCAAGGTTTGAAAATCTGCGAAAGGCGCACAAAAATAAGTTACGACAGCCACGGAGGACGTTGGTTGGTGAAGGTGAACCTACAGCCCAAAGTCCAATTAGTTCATTGTTCTGGGTGTTCCAAAAAGTTTGGTTTAATATTTTTGGCAGAGAGTTTCCAAACATTTCACTTCCCCCTTGGCTTTGCAACTAGAAATGTATTGCAAGAAAAGTCACTCAACATAGCAGTAGGTTAAAATTGGAGAAGGGATGGGGGGACCAAACATTTCTCTCATTGATCCACCTGGAGTCCAGCATCACTTGACAAGGATTTCCAGTCCATTGCTATCCTGGCCAGAGGAGTTAAGCAGCATCTCTTCCTTCGGGTAAATTGAGTTTTCTCCCCAGGTTGGAACAATCTGGAAGGATCTGTGGAGTTCTTCCCAGGTGTAATTCTTCAATATCAGTTTCTTCATTGGTTTTGCAGAAACAGTTGCTGCACATTACTCCCCATTGTACAAGGGTACAATCAACAGGCATATTGGAAGATGGGCTCTGGATTGCAAAGTATTAGTACCGAGTAGAGAAGTGGTAGAACACAACCGCCATCTAGGAGTCCAAGTAGACCACAAGTTGAACATGAGTCAACAGTGTGATGCGGCAGCTAAAAAGGCCAATGCAATTCTAGGCTGCATCAATCGAAGTATAGTGTCTAGATCAAGGGAAGTAATAGTACTGCTCTATTCTGCTTTGGTCAGGCCCCACCTGGAATAACACTGTGTCCAGTTCTGGGCACCACAATGCAAAAAAGATGTGGAGAAACTAGAGCGTGTCCAAAGGAGGGCGACTAAAATGGTGAAGGGTCTGGAAACCATGAAGCCCTATGAGGAGAGACTTAGGGAGCTGGGGATGGTTAGCCTGGAGAAGAGAAGGTTAAGAGGTGATATGATAGCCCTGTTTAAATACTTGAAGGGATGTCACATTGAGGAGGGAGCAAACTTGTTTTCTGCTGCTCCAGAGAAGAGGACCCGGAACAATGGATGCAAAGCAACGGAGGCAAATTACAGGAAAGGAGATCACTCCTCAACATTAGGAGGAACTTCCTGATGGAAAGAGCTGTTCAACAGTGGAACACATTCCCTTGGTGTTTGGTGGAGTCTCCTTCCTTGGAGGTCTTTAAACAGAGGCTTGATGGCCATCTGTCAGGGATGCTTTGATGGAGAGTTCCTGCATGGCAGAAGGGGGTTGAACTGGATCAAGGTCTTTTTTTGGGATATCTTCCAACTATAGGATTCTATGATTCTAAGTCAATTTCAATTTATGGCAACATTGTGAATGAGGGATCTGTTAATGATCCTGCTCAGGTCTTAAGAACTAAAGGCAGCCATGGCTAAACCGAATCTATCCAGCTATAATGTGGTCTTCCGCTTTTTCTTGTCAAGCATGATTGACTTTTCAAGTGTCTCATGTCTACTCGCGATGTGTCCAAAGTACAATAGCCCCCCTTTAATCAATTTAGCCAAAAATGAGAGAGAATACAGGCTTTAATTGGTCAAAACACCATTTATCTGTCTTTTTTGAAGTCCACTCTTCCAGCAGTACCACATTTCAAATGATTCTTTTTCTCTCACCTTTCACTACCATACATAGAAATCAGACTATTCCATGACCTTTCTCATATTAATAGTTCACCTGTTGCACCAAAAGGAGCTAAAAATGGAAATTACGGCCTTGATCCAATGGTTACTCCAAATCAGAGACGATCCAATGAATTAAATGCTGAAAGGTAAATCAATACTTGTGTAAATCCCATTGATTCAATGGGTAGCCTTTAATTGGGACAAGCAGTAGCATTAAGCCAAATCCATTATGTCCGCTCTCTGTGTGTTTTTAAAACCAGCCCAAATAAACGATGGCTTTTATAGGACCATCATCACCGATTACACGGCTTGTTCCATCTTGGCCCATCCACCCTGCTTTTCCTCAACGGTCCATTGTTAAAAATGATCTTATAATTCTTTATTTAGGCCTTGTGGGTTTCCCTCCCTCCATCCGTTCTTCCCTACAAAATTTTAATGGTAATCGATGGTGGTTGTGCTCTTGTGCTTTAAAAAGAAAAACACAAGCTCACATAAAATTTAAAGATTTGGCTGTTGCATTGCTGTTGTTCTGTTATAAATAATGGGGAGAAACAGAAAACTGGCTTTCGGCAGAGTTGTAGCAGAGGCTATATATGGCTGGACTATGGAAAGAGTCAATTTTTGCCAATCCGGTTAGTCTTTCTATTTTTACAGAAGTAAGTGACTAAAAAGTCCAGTGGCTGCACCTGGGTCCAAGACGCCAGAGGGCCAAACTCATTTCCATTTTTATTTTTGGGTTCCCAAAAGAATATTTGAAAATGTTTGAAACATAGGATGCAACTACACTGTAGAGATAATGCAGTTTGATACCACTTTGAGTGCTGTAGCTCCAGCCTATGCGGTCTTGGGAGTGGTAGTTTCAAAAGTCTTTAGCCTTCTCTGCCAAAGACATTTGGTGTTTCACCAACTACAAGTCCCAGGGTTCTCTAGGATGGAGGTACAGCTGTCAAAGTAATGTCAAACCACATTATTCCTACAGTGTTGATGCATCCTTGGTTGAAAAATGTACTCCTCAAGGTTTGGAAACCCTAAAGAGAAGAATCCTGGACTGATGAGAATTGTACTGGTTCAGGAATCATTCTGTGCAAACTTCACACATCCTAAAATATTTGGAAAACTCCAGGCAGTTACCTGTACTCATTTATTCTCATTTCTAAAAACAACTAAGACCATTAAGGCTGGCCTGGAGGCAGAGTCGGGGCGTCACGTCCAGATGACGCATGGCCTGACTCCGTCCCTGGGGCACCACCATGACGCTGTGCGCTGCTCCATACGGCGTGCGGCATCATGGCGCTCCACTGGCGCTACATCCATATGATGGAGCTCTGAAGGAGCATTGCCAAGCCGTGGCAGCACAGCTATGGAGCCCTTTCCAGGGTGCAAAAAGGAGCCACTTTTTCATCTCGTGTCATATTGAGGATGGAGGAAGCTTGTTTTCTGCTGCTCCAGAGAATAGGATCCGGAGCAATGGATGCAAGCTCCAGGAAAAGAGATTCTACTGAAACATTAGGAAGAAATTCCTGACAAGAGACGTTGAGCTGTTCAACAGTGGAAGACGCTGCTGCCTTGGAAAATGGTGAAGTCTCCTTCTTTGGAGGCTGTTTTTAAACAGAAGGTTTACTTTGGGAGTACTTTGATGGTGTCTTCCCGCATGGCAGAAGAGGGTTGGACTGGATAGCCAATGGGGGCCTCTTCCGACTCTAGGATTGTGTGATTCTACGAAAATATACATTTGCTCCTTGGAACTCACGAGGGATCTGTTCCAAATCTTGAGCATATTCAAGCCCCATAGAGTTGAATGGGATGCATCCATGCAGGGTGCGCCCCATGGATGTGCGCCTCATTGAGGTTAATGGCAATCGCTCCTCCACGGATTTTCAAGTCCGCAGACCTCAAGTCCACAGACTTGGAGGGGTGACTGTACTTCCTAATGAAGGAAGTTTCACGACTGGAGCTTAGAAATGCAATTTTCACCCAGAACTCCCCGCCGGAGACTGTCAATGCTCTTTGTGGGAACATAGCCTAACTTTCCTGAGCTCTCCAGAGGGTCCAGTGTAGGAGTCAAACCACAATCCTTTCCAGGATTGCTTTGGGTTGCTTGATCCTCTTATTTAGATTGCTTGTGAAATGTCCCATCTCGCTTCAGTTTCCATCCCACTCGCTGTCAATAAACCACGGTGCAGCCTTTGGCCCTAATTTAAAATGTTCTCTAAGGGCAAGTCAAGACAGGCATTGAAAATAGCATCTCTCCATCTCTTCCTCCTCCTCCTCCTGCCCTCCGGCTGCCCTCAGATCAGCTGAGATCTCTTGACCAGCGTTGGTTGCCCAGAGGCGCTTCCCGTTTGTTTGGGTTATGACGACGACTCTGTTGACTTTATTCCTGGATTGCTTTCTATGGGGAATGTGTGTCATTTCCTGAGGCACAATGTTCCTAAACAGCCATAACAGGGGGAGAAGGTGGAGGTCACCCAGCCATTTTCACTCAGGCGGCTGCCTCAGGACATCTGCTCTCCTCTTCACACCAGACGCAGCTGCTGCGGAGGGGACCTTTGTGTCAATACGGGGGACGAAAAGGCACCATTGGCATCTGGTCATATTCCTGGTGAAAGTTAAGGAAGAAAGGGTAAAGGGAGAGCTGCAGAAGGGTGCAGTGGGCCCTTGGTGTTTGCTGGCGTTTGGTTCCAGGGTCCTCCATGGATTCCAAAATCCGTGGATGCTCAAGCCCCATTAAATACAATGGGACATCATCATCATCATCATCACAGTGGGCCCTTGGTATCCAATGGGGTTTTCTTTAAGGACCCTCTATAGATGCCAAAATCTGTGGATGCTCAAGTCCTGTTATATAGAATGGGATGTTGTTGTTGTTGTTGTTTATAATAGGACCTTGGTATATTCTGGGGTTTGGTTCCAGGACCTTCCATGGATACCAAAATCTGGGGATGCTCAAGCCCCATTGAATACATGGAGATATTATTATTATTATTATTATTATTATTATCCCTTGGTATTCTCTGGGGTTTGGTTCCAGGACCCTTCGTGGATACCAAAATCCATGGAAGCTCAAGTACCATTATATATAATGGGACATTATTATTATTATTATTATTATTATTATGCCATAGTATCTCCACTTTCTATGTATGGCTGCGAAAGCTGGACAGTGAAGAATGCCAACAGGAACAAAAAATCAACCCCATTGAAATGTGGGGCAGGAGGAGAGTTCTATGGAAACCATGGACTACCAAGAAGACAGATCAATGGGTCCTAGCCTGATCTGTCTTTTGAAGCCAAGATGTCCAACTGAAGCTATCTCACCTTGACATTGGAGCATATTGGCAATGGTGTGACTCATTTCGAACATAGAGTTGGAAGAGACCCCTTTGGAAAGATAATAATAATCATGCTTAGTAAAATGGGAGGCAGTAGGAAAAGGAAACAGCATTATAAGTGGATTGAGTCGATCAAGAAAGTCATGGCTGGCCTGGATTTGCAAGACCTAAGGAACAGGTCTGAGGATGACCAGAGGAGTTCTCAGAGGTAGAATCATAGAATCCAAGGGTTGGAAGAAGCCCCCAAAGGCTATCTGGTCCAAACCCATTTGGCCACGCTGGAAGACACAAACCATCAAAGCTCTCCCTGGGATGGATGGTCATCCACCCTCAGCTCGAAAGCCTCCGAAGAAGAGACTCCACCACCATCTTCCACTGTTGAACATCTCTTGTTGTCAGGAAGTTCCTCCTAACGTTGAGATGGAATCTCTTTTCCTGGAGCTTGCATCCATTGTTCTGAGTCCTGTTCTCTGGAGCAGCAGAAAACAAGCTTGCTCCCTCCTCAATATGACATCCCTTCAAATACTTTCATGCCATGTCACCTCTTAAACATGCCCAGAAGGTCACCATTAGTTGAAGTTGACTTGATGACAAACAACAACAATAACAAACATCCTCTGACTCATCCTAGCATTGCTCATCTGAAAGGAAATGGCTGGACGACTTCTCATTCCTTGTCATAGAAAGTCCAGAAAGTTTGCTGTTCTGAAACGGAGCTGGGATGATATTCACAGGTTCTAGTGCAAAAAATGAGTTTGCAAAGCTCTGCTTCATGCCCATTCTGCTTCCAGCTCTTGCAATTATTATTATTATCATCATTATTATCATTATTATTATTATTTCTTTTCTACTCTTTCCCCAGAACTGGGACTCAGAGCAGCTTCACAATACTAAGAATACAATACAATACAATACAATAGCAGTTACAGATCTCTTTCCACCCCCGCTCATGGCTTCTAGGATGATAGGGCAATCTCCCTTGAGCACAGCTCCAAATGGTTGCCACTGTATTTATTTAAAAAATTAGAATAATAGAATCCTAGAGTTGGAAGAGACCCCCAAGGGTCATCCAGTCCAACCCCATTCTGCCATGCAGCAACTCTCAATCCAAGCCTTCCCTGTGACAGATGGCCATCCAGCCTCTGTTTTAAAACTTCCAAAGAAGGAGAGCCCACTATCCTCTGAGGAAGCAACATATTCCACTATCCAACAGCTTTATCAAAAAGAAACTCTTCCTAATGTTGAACTGGAATCTCTTGTACTGTAGTTTGCATCCATTGCTCCATGTCCTAGGAGTTTATCAGACGGGAGGAATTTCTCTCTATTTCGAATGGAGCCAATTCGAATTCACGTGAATTTGCTAGTTTAGTGAATTCATGTGAAATCCCATTGCGTTCGGAAGGCATTTGGAATGACTTAGTATTAGCCGAAAATGACCGCCCACTGCCCAAAATTGCGTGAGATGCTTTAATACGCAATAACGTGAAACCCCATGATTGCGTTTGGATTGCCATTAGATTATACTTCCAATTTCCATCGTCTGATAAACTCCCTAGTCTCTAGAGCAGCAGAAAACAAGCTTGCTCCCTCCTCAATGTGACATCCCTTCATATATCTAAATAGGGCTATCATATCACCTCTTAACCTTCTCCTCTCCAGGCTAAACATACTTAGATCCCTAAACATACTTAGATCCCCAAAGTAGTAGTAGTAGCAGCAGTTGTAGTATTTTACTAGTAGTCGGGTATTTGAGGGATTCCCTTTTTGTCAGTTCTGGCACCCATTGACTGGCAACTTGCTGGTGCTTTGGGCATGTGTGCATAACCACTGTAGAAATAATGCAGTTTGATGCCACTTTAAGTGCTGTAGCTCCATTCTAGTTTTACAAGATTCTGCTAAAGAGGGCTGGTGCCCCAGTGCTGTTGTTGTTGCTCTTGTTGTTGTGTGCCTTCAAGACATTTCTGACTTATGCCAACCCTAAAGTGACTCTATCCTGGAGTTTTCTTGGCAAGATTTGTTCAGTGTGGGTTTGCCATTCCCCTAAAGCTGAGAAAGTGTGACTTGTCCGAGGTCACCCCATGGGGTTTCATGGCCGAGCTGGGAATCGAACCCTGGTTTCCAGAGCCATAGTCCAACACTTAAACCATTATGCAGTGCTGGCTCTATACAGCGGACGCCACGCTAAACTACAAATCCCAGGGCTTTGTAGGATGGACTAATGTGAGTCATGCATTTGCAGGATGAGGGCCCTGAGTTTGCAATGTCTCCTGGAGCCCTACAATTTAATCTGACTTTGGGAACATTAATTGATTGTAAGCAAATGGGGGGATTTCGGGGGGTGCTCTTACTGGGGCTAATTCTACACTGGAGAAATAACCCGGTTTGGCACCGCTTTAACTGCCTTGGCTCAAGGCTATGGAATTCTGGGAGTTGGAGTTCGTTGTGGGGCCCAGAGCGGAGCTCTGCTCCGCTCTGGGCCCCACAACGAATTCCAGCTCCCAGAATTCCACAGCCTTGAGCCAAGGCAGTTAAAGTGGTGCCAAACCGGGTTATTTCTCCAGTGTGGATGCATCCTGGGTTGCATTCTTCTGCCATGAGCATCCTTTTGGTTCACTTTCGCTTTCCATTCCAGTTGTTGTTGTCAGCCCAGTTGTGGCGCGTGGAGAGAAGCCATGCCTTTGGGTTTTCATAAACTTTTCAACCCTTTGTTCTGTTCCTTTTTTGCTTTCCCCTCCGTCCCTGGAAATTACAGGAAATGACTGGGCTTATTTTTCCAAATGGTCTCTGCAAAACTACAGGCCTTCCACTGCCATAACTCCGCACCTAATCCCAGGGATTTTCCTAGTTTGCAATAAGCATTAGGCGAAGAAACACCCAGCGAAAACGCAAATAGACAACCCAGATAAGAGCTACACAGGCACGGTTGGAGAAACGCTGAAGGAAGGAACAAGAAATGCCCAATGTAGTGGTTATTAATATTAATAATAATAATAATAATAATAATAAAATTTATAAATTTTATTTATATCTTTTCCTATCTGCAGAGCAGCTTACAGCGTTAAAAATTATATAAATCATATCCCCCAACCCTCCCTCCCTTAAGATAGAATTAAAACATTTTACACTTTAAAACTTGTTAAAAAAATAAATAGCAAATTAAACAACAGATAAAAACAAACGAACAGCAATAGACAAGCAAACAGCAAACGAGATCAATCCATTACTTCCTCTCTTTGGTGCAATTCAATTCCTTGCTTGGTCATGGAAACCCACTGGGTGACCTTGGAAAAGTCACATAATCTCAGCCCTAGAAAACACGATGGATAGGTTCACCTTGGGTCACAATAAGTCTGCAGGTACACAGCAACAGCAGCAACAACAGCAACCAAGACCTCAGTTATCAACAGTTGTATCCTTAAGGTTAGCATGTGCGGGAACGCATGGTGTCATACCACTCCCTTGACATCTTCCCATACCACACCATTTTGAGTCCTTGATCATGCCTTTTGCACTAAGGTTACTCATAAACTACAATTCCCTTATAACACTGAATGTAAAGGGAAAAGTTGTGACATAAACTATTAGCAAAAGCTATCTCTGGAATCATACTGGAAGAAGCCTTCAGGTAGTTTCTTTTCTTTCTTTCTTTCTTTCTTTCTTCTTTTAAAAATATATATTTATTAGATTTTAAACCAAACAGAAAAAGAAAGAAATTAAGAAAAGCAAAAAGAAAAAGAAAATCATCCTATATACACACAATACCTATATAAAGCTAAAGCTACAAAACAAACAAATCCGTTACAAACTAAGCTAAATGACCTAAAACAGGAAAGAACTCAGACCCCCTTAAACTGTAATGTGAAAAGAAAATTATTCTGTCATGACAAACCTAACTAAATCTACCTACTAGACTTACTAATAATCAAAGCCTTCAGGTAGTTTCTAAGGAATTTATCAAACAGGAGGAATTTCTCTTTATTGCGAATGGAGCCAATTGGAGCCAATTTGAATTCATGTGACTTCGCTAGTTTAGCGAATTTACGTGAATTCCTATTGTTTTCGAAATGTGTTCAGAATGACTTCCCATTACCTGAAAATGAATTTCCATTGCCTGAAATTGCGTGAGATGCTTTAATTCGCAATAACATAAAACCCCATGATTGTGTTCGGATTGCCATTAGATTATACTTCCAATTTCCGATGTCTGATAAGGTCCTAAGACAAATAAAATCATAAAGTTGGAAGAGTCCCCAAGGGCCATCCAATCCAACCTCCTTCTGCCATGCAAGAAGACACAATCAGTGCCCTCCTTGGGACAGATGGCCATCCAGCCTCTGTTTAGAAGCCTCCAAAGAAGGAGACTCCACCATCCTCCATGGCCATGTCTTCCACCATCAAACAGCTCCTATTATTAGGAAGTTCTTCCTCATGTTGAGGTAGAATCTCTTTTCCTGCAGTTTGCATCCATTGTTCCAGACCTTATTCTCTGGAGCAGCAGAAAACAAGCTTGGTCTCAATATGACACCCCTTCAAATATTTGAACAGGCCTAACATATCATCTCTTAACTGTCTTTTCTCCAGACTAAACATCCCCAGCTCCCTAAGTCCTTCCTCATAGGTCTTCATGCTTTCCAGACCCTTCACCATCTTAGTTGCCCTCCTTTGGACACATGGCTCCAGTTTCTCCTCATCCTTTTTGAATTGTGGTGCCCAGAACAGGACACAGTATTCTAGGTCGGGCCTGACCAAAGCAGAACAGAGTGGCAATGTTACTTCCCTTGATCTAGACGCTATACTTCGATTGATGCAGCCTAAAATTGCATTGGGTTTTTTAGCTGCCACATCACATTCCTGACTCACATTCAGCCTGTGGTCCACTAAGACTCCTAAATCCCTTGATGGTGAATCCTCCCTGGGCTTTAGTATGACATTTAAAGGGGTTATCCAAAGGGATGAACCCATTTTGGGGATGCAGTTCAGCTCCATTAAAGGGAAGATTGAAATTGTTAGTGAATGCCTTCTCCATTGACATGGAAACCTAGCTCCTAGAATCATCATAGAATCATAAAGTTGAAAGGGACCCCAAGGGCCATCCCGGTCCAATCCCATTCTGCCATGCAGGAATACACAATTCAGATCACTTCTTCTCTTGGGCAAGGGATTCTCAAGAAGGTCTCCATTGGGGCCCTAGATTTCTGCTTCTGAACCGAAGCCACAACCAAAGCAACCTCCATGAGCACCAAATCCTGAGATGACCAGAATGGAAGAAGAAAGACATTAGTATCCCATTCATCACACTTTGACTGGAAGGATGACCTCGAGGAAATGTTGAGCCTGACCTTCGCTAATACCTTCCACATCTTCTCAGCATCGCTTTCTATTTACAAGGAGACTCTTGAGAAGACAAGACCTGGAGATTATTTGATTAATTTAATGGAGGATGGAGGAAGTCCCAGGGGGGTCCTGCCTTGCTGACCTCCAGCTTAGGAGCAGGATCTCAGGGTCCGCTTCCAAATGCAAACAGTAGAGAGCAGCAGCGACACACCTTTCCCGAACCCCAGGCTGCTGCCTGCTCCTACACATATGTAATATGGAAACTCTTAAAAAATCATTTTTGCAAAAAAATTAAAAGGGGAAGGAGGCCGGCCTGCTGTACTTGATATTTATGGTGTGTGAGGCACGAGCAGCGGGTGGGGGAGCCAAATTTTTTAGAAAAAGGAACATACTATTTAACCGTGCCGCGAATCTAGCAAAAAGGAGGTGTTGGCTTGTATGAGACACCTCCACCCTGGGAATGCATCTAAGGCGTAGTAGCTCAAGCGACTCACTCTTTTCCACCAGCAATTGATGTATTGCATACAGGACCTCTCCTTTGAGTAATTTATTTTATTTTATTTCATTCCGTTCCTTTTCCACCCCGTGCTTGGTAAAAATAGTACACTTGGCCTTACTTGCCCTCCAAATGTGGCCCTTGGCCTGACAGTGAAGATGTCGACATTTATCGTCCCATTCCTATGGGGGCCTTAATGCGCCAGGACCAGAGGAAGGAGCCGTGTGGCCCTTGAGATGGTGCTGGACTACAACACCCATCATCCTTGGCCAATAGAGCCAATGGTGAAGGAAGATGGAAGCTGAAGTCCAGAAAGATCTGGAGGGCTACATTGAGCTAGGGACACCTACACAACTGACCCCAAAAGATGGAAGAGAATGGCAAAATTTCTTGTTGATCCCAAAGACAGTAGACCTCCTGAATCAGTGGTAACTTCATAAGTCAACACCTATGTAAATTCCATTAATTCAATGGGTCTACTTTATTTGAAACCAACAATGGGATTCAAGGCAATGCCATCATATTATCAGTGCTCAGGGCAAGAACAGTAACATAATGCAAAGTTGGGGTTTATTTTGAGTGTTGCGGGGAGGGATCCCTATTCTACCCAGTTTCCTGGTTTTGACCTCAAAATGACCAAAATTTTCTGCATAAGGTTTGGGATGGGACCTTGACTATTGAGGTCTGAATACTTAAAGTAACTTGTTAACTACTTTCTTGATAACTATCCAAGTTTAAAAAAATAATGAATTGACATCTGTTGCTTTGCTGCAAATGGAGCCAACCCATTGAATGAATTGTCGAATGCTATATAAATCCCTGTAATTGAATGGCTCTACTCTAATTGGGACCAGCAAGAGGATTTAAGCCATTATTTTACTGGACTATAGTTCCCAAAATTCTCCAGGCTGCACAACAGATAACCATGCTGGCAGGGAGGTTCTGGGTCTTGTAGTATACCCACTGCCCAGGTCACTCTAGACCTTCCATTAGGGATGTAATTCTTCAATATCGGTGCATCTACACTGTAGGAATAATGACATTTGTCACCACTTTAAGTGCTATAGCACCATCCTATGGAATCCTGGAAGTTGTAGTCTTACAAGGTCTTTTGCCTTCTCTGCCAAAGGGTGCTGGTGCCTCACAAAAACTACAAATCCCAGAGCAGTGGATGGAAGCTACAGGAAAAGAGATTCCACCTAAACATTGGGAGGAACCTCCTGAGAGTAAGAGCTGTTAAACAGTGGAAGATGCTTCCTTGGAGAGCGGTGGAGTCTCCTTGGAGGTCTTTAAACAGAGGTTGGATACTCATCTGTCAGGGATGCTTTGACTGAGAGTTCCTGCATGGCAGAAGGGGTTGGACTGGAAGGCCCTTAGGGTCTCTTCCAACTCTATGATTCTATGAGTCTGTGTCCTGGAAAAGGAGGACATCTGGTCGCCTTGCCATGTGAGCATGAATCTATACCCTGCAAAAATGATGTCGGATCTCTGCTATTATTTTTCATTGGAGGCAAGCGAGCCATTCCCCTGAAGCTGCCGATCTTCCGTCCACAGACCTCAGCAAGAGCACAAAACGTACAGCTCCTTTTGCACATTTATTGTTATTATTTTTTAAGATCACCTCGTAACTTCTTGTTTTTCCACTCCGCAAAACACACACACACATATATATGTAAAGACAGATCACCGCTCCAACGAGTGGCAACTTGGCAGAGCCCTTGAAAACAATCCCAGGCAAAGTTCCCAAAAGATCCTGGCCTGGGGTTGAAATGGCGAGCAAGAAAGGGTCCAAGCTTTCCCTCGGTGTGGCTCTCCTCACCTTTCACAGCCTCCTGTTATTCCACTGTCAACAATATGCTTCCCTTTCAGGGTGCCGTCTGGGGCCAAAGCATGCAGCTTGTCTTTCCTTTCTGACCCTTTCTTTGGCGGCACAAGAGAAAAGGAGGGCCGCAATGGGTTTGGGAGATGAGGGACCGCCGGCTGCGTGCGTTGGCTCTGCTTCTGGCCTGGATGGAGGCCTCCCATTCACGGAGGAACAAGGAGGTGACACTTAATCATTGGGTTGACAAGCCTTTCCTTCCAAGCCTTCCAACCAAAGAAATGAGCAAAGGAGAGAGATATTCTGAGCAATAATTGCAGCCTCCTCCAGCCAGGCATTGTAAGCGGAGGTATTTTTAGACGGCAGGACTTCTGAGAAAGGCATTGGAGACCTCTTCAGAGATGCTCAGCGGAGAGCCAGGGTGTGGAAGCCTTGGCTCTTTTCGTTCTTGGAGGAAGCAATTTTAGACATTTCCTTCCCACCGAGAGAGAAAGGGAACACGTCTGTGAAAATTACACCGTTTTTGACACCATGGCTGCCGCCCCGTCCAATATTTACCAGATCATAAGGCAAGGTTGCATGTGTTTCTTAGTGTGCCTTCAACTCATCTGTCAACTTATGGCAAACCCCTGAATTTTGTAGGGTTTTCTTAGCCAAGGGATATTTAGAGGTGGCTTTTCCAGTTCCTTCCTCTGGAACCAAGCCAACAACACCTGGGATTCATTGGGCGTCTCCCATCCAAGTCCTAACCAGAGTTCGCCCTGCTTAGCTACCAAGATCAGGCAGGATCTGGTGCCTTGAAGGTATCTGAGCCTGTCCTAAATAGGGTTTTCCTAGCAAGAAATACTCAGAGGTGGTTTGGCCAGCTCCTTCCTCTGAAATAGAGCTTGCACAACCTGAGATTTGTTGGTTGTCTCCCATCCAAGTCCTAACCAGAGTTCGCCCTGCTTAGCTACCAAGATCAGGCAGGATCTGGTGCCTTGAAGGTATCTGAGCCTGTCCTAAATAGGGTTTTCCTAGCAAGAAATACTCAGAGGTGGTTTGGCCAGCTCCTTCCTCTGAAATAGAGCTTGCACAACCTGAGATTTGTTGGTCGTCTCCCATCCAAGTCCTAACCAGAGATTGCCCTGCTTAACCTCCGCGATCAGACAGGATCTGGTGCCTTGAAAGTATTTAAGCCTATCCTAAATACTTGTACTCAGCAAAGAGTCCTCAGAGGTGATTTTGACAGTTCCTTCCTCTGAAATATCACCTCTAGCACCTGGTTTTTGTTGGTAGTCTCCCATCCAAGTCCTAACCAGGGCTGACCCCACTTAACTTCAGACAAGATCTGGTGCCTTGAGGGTATTTAGGCCTGCCCTAAATAGGGTTTTCTTGGGCAAGGAATATTCAGAGGTGGTTTGGCCAGTTCCTTCCTCTGAAATACATCCTACAGCACTTTGGATTCACTGGAAGTCTCCCATCCACGCTTAGCTTCCAAGATCAGACAAGACCTACCATTTCATAAGTTTGGGGATCCACCTATACCAAACATTAATGACTGGAAATGATCCCAAATACCAACCTTTCCAGCTAGGCAGTGCCCCATCTAAATGGTTTCTTAGGTCTAACAAACTGGGACGTTGGGAGACAAAGCCTGAGACAAGCAGCAGAACTGGAACTGCCAGGAATCTCTCCAGCTGCCTCTTTCAAGACCCTGGAAACCATGGAGATCACTGTAGTCATCATATCCTAGTGCCCTGATCTGTTGTTGTTGTTGTTGTTGTTGTTGTTGTGTGCCTTCAAGTCATTCCCTACTTATGGCAACCCTCACACAAATCTATCATGGCATTTTCTTGGCAAGATCTTTTTCGGAGGAAGTTTGTCATCTTGGAAACCCTATACTGTAGTTGGTGTCCTGCCTGGCGTTAAGAGCTAGATGATATGTGTGGGTCGGTGGTTTAGCATTTGCAGACGTCGCAATGATAAAGGACCTCAGGATGTAGTTACCTCTCATGATGCCAGATCTTAGCCTAGTTGCAGTTTGTAACTTCTTCTGCAGAAAATTCACACATGCTATTTTCTGCAGAGAAAACAATGTTTTCTGCACAGAAAATATTGGCCAAGATCCTACAACATGCATGCAGCCACGACGGGTGAATCTTCCCTGTAGGAAAACAAATGTAAGTCTGACACCACTCGAAGTGATGTAGCTCCATCCTATGAAATCCTGGGATTCATAGTTCTGCAAGGTCTGTCAAAGAGGGCTCGTGCCTGAACAAACAACAGATCCTGAGATTCAGTTGGATGGAGCCATTCAGTTAAAGGTTGCACCTGGACTGTTGAAATAATGCAGTTTGACACTTTAAATGCTGGAGCTTCATTCTATGGAATCCTGGGATTCGTAGTTTTGCAAGGTCTTTAACACTATAACCGAAACCTTTTGCTGTCATTGGCATGTCTAAGTTTGTGTGCTTAGAGCTGGGTGGTGTGATGCAACCAGTGGCTAACTATTTTAGCATAGATTTACACTGTGCACTGTGCCCAATCCACAGTCTTACACAATGCTCTGTGTCCTGTGCACTGAACACAATGCACAGTCCTATCCACAGTCTGCTCAACACGTGTTTCTGTTGTCTGCCGAGTTCTCTTTCTGGACATCTTTTTACACATACAGATTTAAGACAGACAACAACACACAAAATAGCGTGTGTTCTCCTACCAGGAACACTGATACAAAGGCACTTGCAAGCATTTCCTTATAGGAAAAAAATGTGTTTTTTCTCCTTCTTCTTTTTCTGTCATTTGCATTTCTTTCATCATCATCCATTGCTTTCAAAAGTAACACGACGTCTGAAATTTTGCTGGTACTTAATGCACATACAAGCTCTTTTACACACATGTGGTTGTGCTTTGGGGGTGTTGTGGAAAGTGCATATTCAGCTCACTATGCCAGCATGACGTAGGATCCCCACCAACATTTTCTACAGGCCTATGTGTAAATATGTCTGCAAATTGTGAAGGAAAGATCTTTCCTTAGACTCATGATTCCTTGGCATTGTGGGGATGCTGACCATTTGGGACGCAGACAATCTGGTTCCACTGGATTCAGTAACAAATAGCAGGATTCAGTGGCAGCTACTGGGTGGGGATACCTAAGAATTACAACCCCCCCCCATGAAATTTCCCTCCATTCCCCAAATTTCTAGCATTGTAGAGAGTGAGGAGTTTATTACACAAAGGGAATTGGAAGTATAATCCAATGGCAATCTGAATGCAATCATGGGGTTTCGCGTGATTGCGTGAAAGCTGATCACACACATTTTCGGGCAAAGGGAAGTCCTTCCGAACACAATCATGGAGTTTCGCGTGATTGCATGAGAAACCATCACATGCAATTTCAGGCACTAGGAGGCAATTTCGGGCAGTTCTGAACACAATGCAGTGTCAATACGCAATCAAGTAAATTCTCTGAACTAGCAAATTTACTCAATTCCAAACTGGCCTCACTTCCATTTCTTTCAAAATTGAGAGATATTCCTCCCGTGTGATAAACTCCTGAGGCCTTGATAATTGTCCACACTTAGAAATAATAGATCCGTAGAGTTGGGAGCCAGCATGGCTTAATGGTTTGAGCAATGGACAAGTTACATTTCCAGGCAAACCCCACTGAGTAACCTTGGGCAATAAGTTACACTTTCTCAGCCTCACGAGAAGGCAATGGCAAACGTCCTCTGAACAAATCTTGCCAAGAAAGCCCCTCAGGATAGGATGTGAAGTCAAAAGGTTTCATGGCTGGCATCCATATTTTTTGTGGGTTTTCCAGGCTATGTTCGAAAAGAGTTTATTCCTGACGTTTTGCTGGCATCTGTGGCTGGCATTTTCAGAGACTGCTGGCATGACAGTGAATGGGATATATCATATATATACATGCACACACACACACACATATATCCCTCCCTCCCCAGGATTGGGTCTGCATAAGTTGGAATCAACTTGAAGACACACAGCAACTACTAGAATTGGAAAAGACCCCCAGGGCCACCCAGTCGCACCCCATTGTGCCATGTGGAAAGACACAATCAAATTGCTCTTGTGTTGGCTGAGTTTGCCTTCACTTGGCATCTCTTCTCTTGCCTCTTTTCTTGGGATCCTTAAACTCTCTCTCAATGCCCAATTAAAGTTTTATGGTCTTTTAATACTACAAATTGATGGGCTTTAATACTAGAAATCCTTGGGTAGAGCAGAGTTCTTATCTGGGGAAACAATGTCAATGTTTGGGGGGACCTATATCTACACCCCATATTTCCCTGAGATTCTCGTCTACAACATCTTGTACAACGCTGCTGGGTGGCCAAAGTGGAGCCCTTCCCAGATTCTCTTATCCATCCATCATTTGAAACTGGCAAAGAAGTGTGAGTGTGGGGATGGGAACAAGACGGGAACATGCCCAGCCAAGTGAGGTCTTGGACCTAGTTCAACAGCAGCAATTCGAGACTGTTGGGGTCGACGTGAGATGATGCTTTTGAGGAGATTCTTTGAGCTCCAGAATGGATCGTTTTCCTTCAGAACTGCCATTCGACCACATCTGGTGGTTACCTCCATTCTCTCTGGCATGAACCACAATTCCCATTTCAGGCCCAGAGTCAGGATCTTCTTCAGGTTTTTGCAGCCACTGATGGTGCAGAAGCTGCCTGGGATATATAATCATAGTGAGGTTTATCACACTAGAGGGCAAACAAGATTTAAACAGGAATTAAACAGGAATTAAACAGGAAATGCCTTATGTTTAACATAGGGCATTTAACATGCCTTATGTTTAACATAGGGCATTTCCTGTTTAATTCCTGTTTAATTCCTGTTTAAATCCTGTTTATAGAGTTGGAAGAGACTGCAAGAGCCAAGCCACCCAGTCCATCCCCATTCTTCAATGCAGGAATACACTATAAAACCCTTTCTGACAGATGGCCATCCAGCCTCTGCTTGAAAACCTCCAAAGAAGGAGACTCCACCATCTTCGACAGCTCTTTCTGTCAAGAGTTTCTTCCTAATGTTGAGCTGGGATCTCTTTTCCTTTGACTTGCATCTATTGTTCCGGGTCCTGTTCTCTGAAGCAGCAGAAAACAAGCTTGCTCCCCCCTCAACATGACAATCCTTCAAATATTTAAACAGGGCTCTCATATTACCTCTCAACCTTCTCTTCTCCAAGCTAAACATATCCAGCTTCCTAAGGAGTTTATCACATGAAGGGAATTGGAAGTATAATCCAATGGCAATCTGAATGCAATCATGGGGTTTCACGTGATTGCATGAAATCTGATCACACACATTTTTGGGCAAAGGGAAGTCCTTCCGAACGCAATCGTGGGTTTTCACATTATTATGTGAGAAACTATCACATGCAATTTCGGGCACTGGGAGGCAATTTCGGGCAGTTCTGAACGCAATGCAGTGTCAATACGCAATCATGTAAATTCACTGAACTAGCGAATTTACTCAATTCCAAACTGGCCTCACTTCCATTTCTTTCGAAATTGAGAGAAATTCCTCCCTTTTGATAAACTCCCTAGTCTCTCCTCATAAGGCATGGTTTCCAGACCTTTCACTATTTTGATCACTATCCTCTAGACATGCTTCAGTTTCTCCGCATCTTTTTGGAATTGTGGTGCCCAGAACTGGATGCAGTATTCCAGGTGAGGCCTGGCCAAAGCGGAATAGAGTGGCACTGTTACAGTCCACCCCCTGTTTTCATGGGGATCCGTTCCGGACCCACCCACCCTGCAAAAACGGAGACTCGCCAATATTCAAGCCTCATAGACTTGAATGGGGTGCGTGCCCATGAGCGAGTGCAGGGCGTGTGCTGCAGGGATGTGCCCTATTGAAAATAACAGAGCCCCTCTCTGAATATTCAAGACTGCGGATCTCACGTCTGTGAGAAAGGAGAGGCAACTGTACTTCCCTCAATCCAGACACTACAGAAAGAGAGAGAGAACTCTGCTTCTATTAAGGAAATGTACAATAGCCTTCTCCTTCTTTGCTGCTGCATCACACTGTTGGCTCATGTTCAATATATGATCAACAATTCAATGATCAGCATCATTGGGGCTGACCCTGTGATATCACAGCAAGTGTCTGGTTCTAGGCCTGAACTCTTGGGTTGGAAACAACCCGGCAATCCTAACGTCCTGCAAGAAAGGTCCATCTCCTGGGCTAGAACCAAGCTGGCCTGGGCTGAAGGCACTCTCCATATCTCCTTTGAGGGATTCCCTCTTCTAAGCGAGAGAAGACAGGGATCGGGAGACTGTGGGCCTCCCATATTTATCCATCCTTTACCGCTCAGCCGCCCTTTCTCTTTGAAACGCAATCTCCAGTAGGCCTACCAAAGGTTATGAAATACAAATTTGAGCTTCTTGGTGGCATAAGGTGAACGGTGCAGTTGAAATTAAATCATGTTTAGATTAAAGAGGACAGAAGTATTGAAAATATTTTCCTTAGAGTTTTACAGTACAATTAGGAACTGTTTAAGCTTTCGATTCTCGCGGCTTCTAAGTCAGGGCTGTGGTTAACCGAGCGCTCAAGATATATTCCTTTCAGCTTCCATGGAGGAAGGTCATCCCTGTTTAGTTGTAGAATTATACCTTCCACTACAGAGGCCGCTTATCTTAGAATCTGCAATTTGCCGGGTCTCCCGCAAAAGGAAATCTTTTATTAAGCATTCTATTTTCCTTTGCTCCAGGCAGGCAGACTAAATAAACTCAAGGGTAGACTTTGCACTTTCCTTCGTGTTGGCCACATCCAAGAATCACAGACAATGCCGGTTTGCACGAAAGAGAGAATTTTAAGAAAAACAAGCCGCTCAAAAACCCTCCTCAACTCCTCCTGCTGGATTCCTCAAAAGAATTTATTTCATTACTATAAGTGCTGTTGACTTAGTGTTAGTTTCAGCACTTGGGTTCTTGGATAGCTTGGAGAGAGACCGGGCATCTCCAAGATAAATATATTATGCAAAGCAGGAGCCTCATTCTTTCGCTGATATGTGGTCTGACTCCAACTGCACCCCAACGGAAAAGGGATTCATGGGTTGCGCTAAAGATGGGGGGCCTCAGTTGCCCCCAGTCAGTAATCCATGGGGAGGGAAGGCCACCAGAAGGCCTCACGAAAACTGAACTTAGGCATTGGTAGTGACATCCAAGAAGACCAACCTTAACCACGACGGTGACCTTCAGATGCATTGGACCACAGCCTTCATCCTTCTAGCCAGAATGGGAGTTGTAGTCCAGCAAAGACAAGGCTTCATCTTCTCACTCCATCTGTTCAACTTGTATGCAGAATTTATGATGGGAAAAGCAGGCTTGGACACAGAAGAAGGAGAAGTGGAACTAAGAGGAAGGAATATCAGCAACCTAAGCTATGCAGATGACACCATAGTACTAGCTGAAAATATCACAGACTTGAAACAACTACTAAGGAAGATCAAGGAGGAAAGTGCAAAGGCAGGCTTAATGTTGGACATAAAGAAAACCAAAATAATGACCACCAAGGACCTCCACAAGTTCAACCTAGACAATGAGGAAATAGAAGTAGTCAAAGGATTCCCATATCTAGGGTCAAACATCCATAGAAATGGAGAGTGCAGTCGGGAAATCAGAAGATTAAGAGTGGGGAGGATAGCTATGAAAGAAGATCCTAAAATGCAAACGTTGGAATCATACGATCCATCATATTCCCTATTGCCATGGATGGATGTCAGAGCTGTGCAGTTAAGAAAGAAGATAGGATGAAAATCCATTCGTGTGAGATGTGATGCTGGAAAGGAGTGCAGAGTATCCTGTGGACAGCCAAAAGGGCAAACCAATGGGTCCTGGAGCAGATCAAGCCGGAAACCTCCCTGGAAGAAAGCAAGATGACTAAAGTGAGGCTGTCGTACTTTGGACACATCACAAGAAGGAAGGACTCATTGGAAAAGACCATAATGCTGGGGAAGGTGAAGGGAAGGAAGAAGAGAGGGAGGCCACAGGCCAGATGGAGGATGGACTCTATGAAGGAGGTCACTCTGGGTTTTATGGGGTTGCAGGAATTAAGCAGAGCGATGGCACACAGATGGGTGTCTTGAAGGGGTCTCATCCAAAGGGTTGCCATGAATTGGGCTCGATTCGAGGGCAGTTAACAACAAACAAAATAATAAAAACTGGAGGGTACCAGTTAGAAAAGGCCAACAATAACCTCTGAATTCTCAGTGTTGTGACACCAGGAAAACGAAGTCCAATAGAGGTATATGCTGCCTTGGAGTGTGGTAGTCTCCTTCTTTGGAGGTTTCCAAAGAGAGGCTTTGTGTCCATCTGTCACAAAGAGGGCTTGGGATTGTGTCTTCCTGCATGGAAGTTTGACTAGCTGGACACTGGGTTCAACTGGATGGATACTGGGGACAAAGTCTAAGTATCTTTTAACTGCATTTTGCACTTCTTTTTAATAAATTATTGTGGAGTTATACTGTGCCACTGTATCTTTGGGTATGCTGCAAACATGCTTTTGGTTGAATTCAGATGCAGAAGATTTGTGAGAGCAGCAGGATTGATTCGAGGCTGCTGGTTTCTAGCTGGGGAAATATGGGAAGAAAAGAATCTCATACTGGAACTACGAGGATATCTAGAAGGTCTCCAAAATAGGGATTGGCACAATGGGGCAGGTGGAGGTCTCCTTGGTAGGTGCTACAATGGTGGGATATTTAGAAGCCCTTATGGGGCTTCAATTCTGGTATCCTTTGACAGGACCAAATGCTTTCCCTGTTGAAAAAGCACCTCTTCTCTTTCTCTTGGGATAAATGTTTGCTGCCCTGTTGTTGTTAAGAGCATCAGATGTTTAACTTAGCTCCAGCTTCTGCATGTCCAACTGTGGAAGAAAAGCGGGGAAATTATACATGACCCCCCTCCACTGTGAGGGATTATGTTTTGTTTAGGAAGAGAGGAGGTGACCGCATAAAGAGGGAGGAATCTGGGGTTCAGGGCAGGGCAGGGAAATGTTTCTCATTCCTGGGATGTGCGTGGAATCCCTCCGTCCGTTCCCGAGGGACGTGGGGCTAAGTCCACCATCTGAGTCATCTTCGAAGCTTCTGGATGACCCCTTTGGGATTGCAGAGCATGGGACAAGCCAGAGGCTGAGGCTGTGGCCCGGAGAGGCGTAATGGCCGGATGGATGACTTGGCGGCAATCGAGCTTTCGCCTTCCTCGGCTGGAGCCATATAAACAAACACGACATATTCACGGGATTTTGGTGGCTCGCCTTCTAGGGAGATAATTCTTCACTAATTTCATCCTTGAAGGAAGGAATCATTTTGATAATTTTTTCTTCCTGTTCCAAGGACATTTTGGAAAAATTGTGTAGTTTTCAAAGAGTATTTGGAATTCCGTGCAAAAAACTGACATGCTGAGACACACACACACAGAGCCAGCTCTCCATATCCAGGGATACTTCATCCACGGATTCAAGCATCCAGGGCTTGAAAATATTCAAAAATATACGTACGTTCAAAAAAAGCCAACTTTGATTTTGCCATTTTATATAAGGGACTCCTCTCTTGATATGCCATTGTATTTAATGGGACTTGAGTATCCACAGATTTTGGTATCCACAGACAGGTCCTGGAGTCAAACCCCAGCAGATACCAAGGGGCCCACTGTGTGTGTGTTTTGGCAAACAAAACAGTATTTTCTATGCAGAAATTAGCACAGAAATGTGGTTTTCAGTGCTGGATATACTGTTTCCTGTGCAGAAGATGATAGGATATCTTCTGCACGCACAAATATATATTAATTAATTTGGTGCAGAATAAGCTCTGAACTGCTAGGATACTCATCAGTACAGGATTCTTCTTTCTGGGATTTTCCAACACTCATGTAACGTAGTTTTTGTGGTTTTTGAGGCCATGATCTGGAAGAGTTTATTGCTGATGTTTCACCTGCATCTATGGCTGGCATCTTCAGAGAATGCTGGCATGGAAGATAGTGGGATGTATGTGTGTGTATATATATATATATATATATGGTGTAACTCCAAGTTGGGAGGAGTGATTTCCATGTCAATCTGTGTATTGATCTGTGGCTGAATGGCAAGGCCATTCACTTAGCGATCCATTGTCTGCTGGGACTGGCTGACTGGGAAAACTCTGGGTGGTTTTCATTTGCATTTTGCTGGGTCTTGATTTTGCTGTTCTTCAGGACTGGTAGCCAAACTTTGTCAGATCTTACAAAGGGTTATGACACCAACAGGATTCCAGAGAGAATAGAAAATCATACACTTTTGAATTCAACGCTTTTGCCCGGAGATTCCTTCCTCCCAAGGAATGGAGCAGGTAGCCCAAGGCCTGAGATTTAGGAACCCCATTGGGAATGGTCCTCCTGGGTTCCCCCAAAAGATGCTAGTGGACCATTTTAAAAAGAGCAGGGATTGAATAGGAGAATCTGGGACCTTCTGGTTGCAAAGCAAATGCTCAGCCAACAAGTGCCTTTCATGACAGTCAAGCCACCAAGAGATTGATATATATATATATATATATATATATATATATCTTGTTTTATATATATATATATATATATATATATATACACACACACACATATGCATCAAAATTTTATTTAGGTGCCCATGAGTAAAGAAAACACACTATGGGGTGAGATATTCAGGGGTAGGGAAGCTCTTGTATATAAGCAATTATGATACTATTGGAAATTAATTTTGTTGAAAGCGGACATGTATTTATGCTTAAATCTTTTGTATACTATAAAAAAATAAAATTAAAATAAATGAATAAATAAGTGGAGCATCCATTCGTTCTTAACCACCAAACCCCTGGAGTGGCCCTCAAACTGTCTGTCTGGAACTTGCAAATGGAACTGACTTGTAGATGCAGTGTTTTGCCAATTTTCTCCTGGAAAAGGTACTAAACTTGTGCAATGTGGCCTAGTACACAGTGTTTGTGTATTGGCACTTGCACCCACAATAACTGCCTCAACTCTGGGGAGTCTTCCATTAGACACACAAATGGTCAACGGAAGCCGAGGTGAACCAACAACAGGGAGAGAAACTGTCACGGAGAAAGTATCCATTAATACCCGAAGGGAAGCAATTCTTCCAAGAACTGACACGAAGTCAATGGCAGACGTTTACAGGGAAAAAGAAAACTAATAAATGAACATATAAAACATATATAAGGTCCATTTAAAAGGAAACACATGAGCATCTCTGAAGCTTAAGGTCCCAGCTTTAAAAGTTTGCAGAAAATTGTACCTATAAAGCTTTGGATTGCAAAGTTGACACCAAAACTGTACTTGAAATTTGCCATGAGCCAACCAAAGGCATCTCCAGGATGCATCTACACTATAGAAATATAATGCAGTTTGGCACCATTTGAAGTGCTGTACCCCCTTCCTACGGACTCCAATTCAATTTGTGACACAGTATAAAAGCAGCTTGCAACAAAAGTAGACATGCAAGGATTTTCAGAAACAAGTACACAATTCATTCCAACTTCATATAGATATTAATGTTTTTGAAAGGGTCTTTAGCTTTCTCTGCCCAGGAGTGCTGGTGCCTCACAGTATTCCAAGGGGGCCCGACCAAAGCAGAATAAAATGGCACTATGACTTCTCTTGATCTAGACACTATACTTCTATTGATGCAGCCTAGAATCGCATTGGCCTTTTTAGCTGCCGCATCACACTGTTGACCTTGTTGGGTGTCAAATATGCTAGCTACGCCACTGTGTATGTGCAATAGTTGCATTAGCAAAACTGAATACAGACATAGTTTTTTGTGGAGCTTTCAGGCTATGTGGCCATGTTCTGGAAGAGTTCACAAAAAACTATGGATGCCGGCCATGAAAGCCTTCGACTCCACATTGAATACAGACATTATACCATGGCCAAAAATCTGCATACTTATGTGTGCATAAAGCACCATCAGGGTTTTGGTCATTTGTCTGACCTATTCTTGAGTTTGGCAGAGAAGCCCTATTGAAGAACGTGTCGCCTTCCAACCAGACCTAGCAGCTTCTTCATAAATGCTGTCTTCTTCCTGAGTGAATTTCCCTCCTGGATGTGGCTTTGGACCGACTGCAGAAGCATCCCACTCCGAATGTTGGCTCTCCTCCTCTGTACGGAAGCTCTTGATACCAAACCTTTGGCCCGATCCTGCTGGGGAAACTTATTTTGCTCTCTCGCTCGGAGGACTTTAATGGGCAGAGATCTTCCAAATGGCAGTTGGCCACCTGTCATCAGGATCAGCCGTCGAGATGCAAAGTGAGGCTCGGGGAGTAATAGCGGGAGCAAAGGCCCCTCTGTTACGGGTGGAAAAAAGCAAAGCAAGGGTCGGGTGGGAGGGCTGTTCTCCGAGCGGCCAAAAATATCCCAACCATATTGCCTCCTTGGGAATTTAGAACATTTTACCCACAATCCTTTGCCTTGAAAAACAATCTGTTTTGGAGCCTGGCGTAACCTAAAGTGACTGTATATTATTAAGGATTTAACTTTGAACTCCAGCATTTGGTTTCCATTATATAATCATTAATATCCTCCACTGCTTCCATTCGGCTTTGAATCCTTCTTCATGTGAGGTTCCCTTGCTCTCCGGGTCCCTAAGCAACTGCTCCCTCCTTTCTCTCCCTCTCTTTCGCAAACGCAACGGTCCTTTTTGCGGCCATCGCTCTTCCCTAGAATAGGTATTTTTGGTCATCTGAATGGCTGGTCCAGTGATGTGCTCTGGCTTGGAAGTGTGGCCAGTTGACCCGAATTCTTCTGCCTTCTCCCTCTCCGACTTTGCCTTTCCTAAGAATCACTGTGCTCTCAGTACTGCTGAAAAATCCCTTAGCGGCGAAGCACTTCCACCTCGATAGGTTCCTGGCAATGATTCAGTGGGGCAGAGATGTTACCCAAAACGCCAGGTTCCTATAAGGGCACCCATAAGTAGTATTCAAGCAGAGGAATAACTCAATTAAATCAAACCAACATGGCAACTTAAAGCGGGCATCAAGCCTATGTACACCAGTTCCAAGAAACTGCACTCCAGAGTGCAAGTTCCCCAAATAGTTTTATTTATGAGTCAAAGATAATCGCTTTCCATGCCAAGGTACCCACTCCTGTCCACCTTTGAGAATGGATAAAAATAAAGGTGGTAGCATATACTGTCACTTACGGTCCAAAATCTGAAGGGCTGCCACTATAGATGGAGCGGGCCTGTTTTCTTCGGCTCCGGAAGAGAAGACGCAAACCCACGTAAAAATGCAAGAAAGGAGGTTGCTCCAAAATGAACATTAGAAAGGAATTTCCTGAGAGTAGCAGCTGTTTGAAAGTGGAGCAGACTGTCTGAGAAGGTGGTGGACTCTCCTTGGTTGAAACAGAGGTTGGATGGCCATCTCTTTAGCTGTGGATTTTTGGCACTATATCCAGATTGAACTCGGTGGGCCTTGGAGTGCCTTCCAGCCCTATGATCCTATGATTATATGACAAGAGTGCATCTCTACACTATACCCATGAGAAGGGATGGCATTGCTTTCAAAATGGTGGCTGGGATGGTGTTTTGGATGAAAGGCAGTGACTGGCCCACAGTCACTCAACAAGTTTCCCGGCTCAGTAGGAATTAAATGAAGATCTCCAGGGTTCTCCAATCCAGGCTTCTAACCACTACACCAGACTGTCCCTATAGAAGCACTCAGGCATCACTGTCCAATGCAAAATGTCTGAATTCAGCTCAACACTGCAAAATTAATGTTTCACGTTGCACAGAGTGGCACATTGAGGCCCACATTTGCTCGCATGCTTGCACATAGCCTTGCATGTACATTGTACATGGATGCACTTCTCACATTCCATGCACACATTTGGTTTCAGTTGCACAATCTTGCTAATTTGCTAATAAGAGGCGTCACACAACCGCAAGCGTAACCCCAGAAGCACAAAGCTACACTCCAGTTCCTTGATGTGGGATCCCGGCTTGTCTCTGCTGACTTCTGCAGTTTTTCTAAGCAATTGGATTAAAACAGCATACTTCGATCCAGTAAGCATTCCAGTTTGTTTGTTTTTTTAGTGTGTGGGGTGTATTAATGAAATCAATTAACTAATTAATTGATTTTATTAATTGACAGTTCAGCACCATGGCTCTGTTTCATAGCCTTGCTGCCAAAAAAAGAAAGAAAACTTTATGGGGTTTTTTTCCTGGGAGTTGTGGTCCAAAATAAATCAAATGCAACCAGCAGCACATTGTTGGGAAAAGTTTCAGGTTTTCATTCAACATGTTCAGTGGCCATGCAGGCTGGGGCATTCTGGGAGATGTAGGTCAAAAAACAAACTTTTCCCAGAAGGATGCTTTCCTCTCTAGATAAGGACATTAAGAGCATCAAATTCAGTTAGAAATGGTGAGATAGTAACACCACAAAGTTGGCAAGATTTGTTCAGAAGGAGGGTTGCCTTTGCCTTCCTCTAAGGCTGAGAGTGTATGACTTGTCCAGATGACCCAGTGGGTTTCCATGGCTGAGCATGGATTCGAACCCAGGTCTCCAGAGTCCAAACGCTCAAACCACCATGCTGGCTTTCTGCTTGAGAAACATTTGAGTTTATCACACTGGGGCTTATTTTGTCACTAAAGAGAGACTAAAGCACATTTAAAGCATCACACAAATAAGGCAAAAATGGCAAGTAATTGTGCGAATGATTTTCAATAAAGCGATATCGGAAATGCATTATCGCTGAAATCCCAGAAGTAGAAAGATGAGCATTAATGCTTCTTTGTGACTACTGTAATGGCGGGTTTTGTGTGACGTCATGTGAAATCATTTTGCGTAATTATGCGATTTTCCCAGGATATTCATGGGATAAACTCCCGATCTCCTTCGTGTGATAAACTCCACAGTGTTGTTGCTATGTGTCTTCAAGTTGTTTGTGACTCATGGCAATTCAAAGTGAACCAATCATGGGGGTTTTCTGGAGCTGAGACTGTGTGACTCTCAGTTGGTTTCTTTGGCCAACCAGGAAACTGAACCCAGGTCTCTAGAGTCCTAGTCCAATGCTCAAACCACTATCCTAAGCTGGTAAATAAATAGTGGTAAATAAATGCAGAGCCAGTGTGGCATAGTGGAGACCAGGGTTCAAATCCCAGCTTGATCTTGGGAAACCCACTGGATGATCTTGGGACCTTGGATGGCTATGCTCTCAGCCTCAGGGGAAGGCAAAGGCAAATCTCCTCTGACCAAACCCCACCAAGAAAACCCTCTGATAGGTTCAATTTAGGGCGCCATAAATCGGAGATGAGTTGAAGTAGACCACAAGTTGAACATGAGCCAACAGTGTGATGCGGCAGCTAAAAAGGCCAATGCAATTCTCGGCTGCATCAATAGATGTATAGTGCCTAGATCAAGGGAAGTAATAGTGACACTCTATTCTGCTTTGGTCAGGCCCCACCTGGAATAATCCTGAGTCCAGTTCTGGGCACCACAATTCAAAAAGGATGTGGAGAAGCTGGAGCCAAGTGTCCAAAGGAGGGTGAGCAAAATGGTGAAGGGTCTGGAAACCATGACTTAGGGAGCTGGAGGTGTTTAGCCTGGAGAAGAGAAGGTTCAGAGGTGAAATGATAGCCCTGTTTAAATATTTGAAGGGATGTCACATTGAGGAGGGAGCAAGCTTGTTTTCTGCTGCTTCTGTAAACAGGACCCGGAACAATGGATGCAAGCTCCAGGAAAAGAGAATCCACCTAAGAATTAGGAGGAACGTTCTGAGAGTAAGGGCTGTTGGATATTGGAGCAGACTCCTTCCTCAGATATATTGGTGGTGTCTCTTTCTTTGGAAGCCTTTAAACAGAGGTTGGATGGCCATCTGTCAATGGGGATGGTTTTATTGTGATTTCCTGCATGGCAGAAGGGAGTTGGACTGCCTGACCCTTCCAACTCTACGATTCAATGATTCTATGATTAGGGTTGTCATAAATTGGAGATGAGTTGAAGGCATACAACAACAACAACAAAGGGAGCCTCCATGCTCAGTAGCAGCATACCTCTGAGGATCAGATCTCGGGGAGAATGGATCAAGGGCAGTCCGGCCCCTGTCTTCACGGTCCATGGCCTTTTGACACAAAACTGGCCTGGAAGAACCTTTGGTCTGGCCCAGCTGGCTCTCTATTCCCCCACTTTTCCATTCTGGCCCTATCTGGTTTTCATGTCTTCCTGGCTGCTCCGCTTGCCACCCCTGTTCAGGAAAGATTTCTTACTTCCAGACCTGGAGAACGTATTTCTGCCTTCTGTCTCTCCCGACAAATGCTCCGGTCTGTTTTATTTTACGGCCCTGCGTGGCCAAGAGGTAAAAAATAGTTCAGCTTTTCCGAAATGTGCCTCTCCTTCTCCCTCCTTCGGCGCTTCTGTCTCTTCGCCAGAGGACCTTCATCAATGTCTGCTTCTCAGGGGTTACGCCAGGAGAGAAGATTGTAGGGTCTTTGTTCTGTAAATACAGCAGATCCTCTTAGAAAATTGGGATTAAGGGGAATTGATGGGCCTGACGTGGGCTTGTCGACTCTTTGCACATCCCATATTTTTTGCAGGGAGGCTGCAGACTGGAACCAGAGGCGTTTGGGCCCATTCTCCATCCTCTGGAGAGCCAAACTCAAGGCATATTTCCATCTTGCAGGCAGGCATTCATTAGAAACTGGCTAAGCACGCTGGTTTTTCTCTAGCTGGTCTTGACAACCGACAAAAATTGGGTGGACAAAATATTTATCACTCCTCTGCAAAGACAAGAAATGAATTTTAAGAAAAATTAATTGGGAGGAGCATAGGGGAACTGAAGAAGAATAGAATTGGAGGTGAGATTTGGGGATCTGAGCCTGATTTGGATTTGGAGAATATCAAAAAAAAATAATAAAATTTCCTGGGACACCTTCAAGACTTTTTAAAGAAATTATCCCTCTATCCCTCCTTTAAACCTCTCCTCCCCAAATCATGGAAGCATTGAACTTATCTCTGTGAATCGATAAAGGTATAAATTATGTATCTTCAAATAACTGAATGTTGTTTACCAATTAATCTTTATCTTTAATATTCAACACACCCCCCCCCCCCGGCAATTGCTTTTGATCCAAAGGAATCTTAAGTCCAGTATTAACTTGAGTAATACAGACAAGTGTTTTCAAGCATATCTTCTTTGATCTCTCCTCTTGCTGCTCTTACTTTGTGTATTAATGTTTCTGAAAGAGCCATGAACCATATCCTATCTAACCAGTTTTGTACTGACAGATTTTTAAGGATGCTATCAGGGAAAGGCAATGGCAAATCTCCTCTGAACAAACCTTATAAAGAAAAAGCCCATGATACCCCTTAGGGTTGCCATACGTTGTCAATGAAGGCACACAATAACAGCAACAACAAACTCTGCAGATTTTATTTTGCACAAACTTTCATGGACTTCATCAAATGAGGACATGATGGGGGCAAATATTTAGTACTGGTGAGGTCTGAGGTTCGGATCCCATCTCTGTCCCATTTGCCATCTTGGGGAGGCCACATTCACCCCATAAAATCCCAGATTTGGAAATCCTCCCAAAGTCATGTAGTCTTACCCCTGCAGATGGAGGAAGCATTCTCATTTGTCATCCTGTTCCAACAATTTCCAGGCAATGCACCAAGACATTTTTTCAGAACAGGGTGTGTAAACACAACACCTTTCACTATGCAAAGGGATCTTGTAACACCTTTGAGACTAACTGAAAGAAAGAAGTTGGAAGCATGAAGTTGCTACCAATTTCTTTCTGTCAGTTACAGCCTTGACAGACCGGCCATTAAGGCTGGCATGGGGGTGGAGTGTGGGCATGGTGCCCACATGATGCACACCCCGACTCTGCTCCAATGCTGATGTGATGCCACATGCCCCACTGCACGGCGGTTGGCATCACAGCGCTCCTCTGACGCTACAACCAAATGACGCACTGCAAAAAGCCATGGCACCAGTGGCTATTGTGCCCTTTCCAGAAAGGCCAGATCTGGGCCGCAGCATATAGTCGCCGCAGCCCCAATCCAGTGTTGTCTGTTCAGCCCCTTAATTTCATAGGTGCTTCAAGATCCCTTAGCATATTGATTTTCCAATCTAACATGACTCTGTCTTTGAATTCTACCATTTTTGACTGGGATCCTTGTATGTAGCAATATCAACAGCAAGTACATTTCTATACCGTTTACTGATGTACCAAGCAGTTTACAAAGTGTAATCTAATTGCCTCCAACAAGCTGGGTACTCATTTTAGCAACCTACAGAAGGGTGCCAAGCTGAGTCAACCTGGAGCCCCTGGGCTGGAATTGAACTCGCGACCTTGTGGTTTGTGAGGCTGCAGGGCAGGCATTGAACCACTGTGCCACCAGGTCTTATGTACTTTCGGAAAATTCTGAAAGTAAAGAGGAGTGGGCTTTGTCGAGTCTCCGTTCGGGTTAATGCCACGTTATTGTTTATTAACCCCGACGTGTCTGAAAAATCAACCCGCTTTTGCAGGTTTTTTTCTGGATTTTAAAATCCCATTTGTGCACAGGATCCATCCCATGTGATAAACTCCTAGGACACTGGTTGACTTATGGTGGTCCCCATGAATTTCATAAGGACTTCTTAGGAAAGGAATACGTAGAGGAGGTTTTTCCACTTCCTTCCTCTGGGATTCATTGGTGATCTCTCATCACATACCAAGCAGGGCTGTCACTGCTTAGCTTCCAAGATTAGATGGGATCTGGTGCCTTTAGGACCAGGATTCAAATCCTATCTCAGCCATAGAGGCCTATTGTTCCTTGACAGTTGCATCATACTCCCATTAAGCTGAATACCAACTTTCTGGAGCTGGTGGTCTAGCTGTCCCTGTGTTTGTTGCTTCTTGTCTCCTTGTGCCATAGGGAACCATGCACCAACAAAGAGTTGTGCACCCACAATGAACAACAGTGACCTGGGATATATATCAGTTAGTCCCAAATATAACAAACACATCAAACCAATTGTTGAATATTGATCCAACACATTGCTAAAGCCAATGGATTTGTTGGCTGTACTCTAGTCAGGATTAACAACTGGAGTTTGGACCTATATATTTGCCTATATTATAACTTCATTGTGCAGCAATGACAGCCCTGTAGACTAAGAAGCGACTGAGTGGATTGAACTGTTCCCTTTGGCAGAACCATTGGAAGAAAACCCATTTTGCAAGCAGCATTTGCACAAATTCACAAAACAAAGTCTCCGGAGAGACCTCCAGAAATTCTGTCATTGGAATAGTTTTCTCTTAAATTAGATAATGCATGAAATATCTTCCGTTAGCCAGGGAATGATCTGCCAGGGAATGGCTGAAGCGGAGGGAACATACTTGATGACATGATGGTTTTTAAAAAATTATTATTTTCCATCATTGGAATAAACTGCCACGTTAGAGAGACATGGAGAAAAAGCAACACTTTCGTGGTCATGCAAGTTTGAAATCAATATTTGCTTCCTTGTTCCCACTCATCAGGAAAGTTTAAAGTAATTGTTGAAATAACAGAATGTCCAAAAGTAGGAGTGTAATTTTTCACTAATTTCTTTCTCAAAGGATGGAATGAGTAAATTGAGCAATTTTCTTTGCGCTGAAAGACTGTCTTCGGAAAACTCTTTTGCTGTTTGGTATGTATTTTATGCAAAATTCATACATTTGTGTGTGTGGGGGGGGGGTGTCCCAAAAGAGCATTCACTGTTCAGAAAATATTTCTGTGGAGAAATGTTATTTTCTATGCAGAAATGGCTGCTTGCTGTTCAACAAACCCGCATGAGAATTTTGAACGGAATAAGACCCAAATTTCAAATATCCTTATTCATCTAGGACTTCAAGTCAGGGTTTTCTGGCTCTTGAAAAACACATTTTTCAACTTTCTTCACCAAATACTTTCAAATGTTTTTTTTTTATTCCTAATAACAAATATCTCTTCTATTTCAGCCTAAAAATGTTTATGCCGGATGATTTTAATGTCCCTTATGTATATATGTTTTAACAATATTTTAACATGAAACCGGTTTGTTCACCTTGGGGAAGTCACACACTCTCAGCTTCAGAGAAAGGCAAGGGCAACCCTCCTCTGAATAAATCTTGCCAAGAAAAACCCATGATAGGGTCACCTTAGGGTTGTCATAAGTCGGAAATGTCTTGAAGTCACACAACACAGAGAGATATGATTGTATGTGTTTTGGTCTATGTTGTACCCCACTTTGAGCCTTGGGGAGATGCGAGTTAAGTAATAAATATGTGTGTGTGTGTATATCATCACCATCATCACCATGAAAAGCAAAGCCCTAAAATTGCGGTGACGCAAACAAAAGTCTACCAATAAGGGGTTGCTTTAGAGAAGACTCTTGAAACAACATCTCCAGATGTTCTGCAAAGAGAAAGGTGAACTTCCCAGACATTGTTGCATACTACAATCAGGGTCCAAAAACCTACGGATTTAACTTATTCTGAGTTTCATGGCAAACTCAAGTCCATAACATTTCCAAACTTTAACTGAAAGCACCCTGGGATGAGATTCCAACAGCCTTCCACAGCAATTTATTTCAGCGATTTAACTTTGGGTGGAGTAGAAACGTCTCCAACATTTAACTTACAGCTACTCTTTGCATGGTTCTTATGTTTCTCTCCTCCGTGCGCAGTCAGTTTTTACGGTTTACAGCTGAATCCTCTGACAACCTCTTTAAGTCTCTGGACTATGAAAAGATATATGCAGAAACCCTTCATTTAATTCTTTTTTTCTCTTTCTCTCTCAAAGCAAAAAGAGTCAGGGGGGGCGTGTCGGTGGGGAGAGAGGAAATCTGTCTGGATATAAATTTATTATGAAATGTCCATTTATTTTGTTCTTGCTTCAATTTTCCTTCTTTGAAGCTCGCTCCCTTCCCAGATTGTCAGAGGTTTCTCTCTCTTTTTTTATTTAATAGAAAGACTTTTTCTTTGTCTCTGTTCTTCTTTTCTTCTTCTCCGACCCCCCTCCTCTCATTTGCTGTTCCAAACAGAAGGAGAATTTAAGTTGGAACAGGTCACAGATGTGGAACCAGCAAACTTTGCAGGCTCCAAAGACTATCTCTTTCGTGGAGTTCATCCAAAGGTCAGAAAACTTGGCGGTGGGACAAGACCGAATGGAAAACGGGGGAGAAAAGAAAGAGAGAAGGAGAGAATGCAACAGGACAAGTGTGTCATCGCATCTGGCTCCCTCCACAGATGTGCAGGAAAAGCTGGTCGGGATCCCAAAGCCGAAGGCAACCCAAACGGTCAAAGGGACCACCCAACGCTTGCAGGACAGGTGAGCTACCTCCGCAGGGTTGGACAAGAGGCAAGAGGAGAATTGGAACCCGGGTCAAAGTCATCCATGGTCACAACAGCGATGCACAGCTGGAGGGGACTGAGCTCAGTCAGAGAGGCTTTTTGTTGCTGTTAACTGTACTCGATTCAACCTCGGCTCAGGGTGACCCCATGCTTGAGACATCTCCAAGCCCTTTTCTCTTCAACCTCTCTGTTCAGGTCTAGCAAACTCAGGCCCACAGACTCCTGGATCTAGTCTAGCCATCTCGCATGGAGAATCATAGAATCACAGAGTTGGAAGAGACTCCAAGGGCCATGTCCAACACCCTCCATGTAGGAACACACCATCCAAGGAGCCCCAATGGATGGCCATCCAGCCACTGTCTAAAGACCTCCAAGGAAGGAGACTCCACCATCCTCCATTGACACAATGTGTTCCCCCATTGAACAGCCCTTGCTGCCAGGAAGTTCCTCCGAATGTTGAACTGGAATCTCTTTTCCTGGAGCTTCCATCCATTGTTCTGTGTCCTAGTCTCTGGAGCAGCAGAAAACAAGCTTGCTCCATCCTCAATATGGTATCCCTTCAAATATTTAAACAGGGCTTTCATATCACCCCTTAAACCATCTCTTCTCTAGTCTAAACATACCAAGCTCCTTAAGTCTTTCCTTCTGACACGGTTTCCAGACCCTTCACCATTTTAGTCGCCCTCCTTTGGACATGCTTCAGTTTCTCCACATCCTTTTTTAATTGTATTGACCAGAACTGGACAGAGCATTATTCCAGGTGAGGCCTGACCAAAGCAGAATAGAGTGGCAATATTACTTCCCTTGATCTAAACTCTATACTTCTATTGATGCAGCCTAAAAATTGCATTGGCCTTTTTAGCTGCCACATTGCACTGTTGACTCATGTTCAACTTGAGGTCTACTTGGACTCCTAGATCCCTTTCACACGTAGAAGTCTCCTTAAGCCAGGTGTCTTGAAACAGAATCTCTTTTCCTGTAGTTTGCATCCATTGCCCCATTGTGTCCTATTCACTGGAGCAGCAGAAAACAAGCTTGCTCCTTCCTCAATATGACACCCCTTCAGATATTTAAGCAGGATTATCATATCACCTCTTAACCTTCTCTTCTTCAGGCTTCCTGTGGTCTTCCATTCTTTCTGCTACCATCTACCTTTCCTCGCATGATTGTCTTTTCTAATGAGTCCTTCCTTCTCATGATGTGGCCAAAGTGCAACAGCCTCAGTTTTGTCATCTTGGCTTCCAGGGATAGTTTGGGCTTGTTATGCTCTAGGACACATTTCTTTGTTTTTTCTCTCTCATCCTCAGCACTCTTCTTCAACACAACATCTTAAATGAATTGATTTTCCTCTTATCTGCTTTCTTCACTGTTCAGCTTTTACATCCATACGTGGTGACTTGGCTTGGATTATCCTCACTTTAGTGTTCAGAGTTATGTCTTTACACTTTATGACCTTGTTCAGTCCTTTCATAGCTGTCCTTCTCAATCCTAGTCTTTTTATAATTTCATTACTGCACTGTACATTTTGGTTAATGTTTGCTTTGGGATATGGGAACTCATTGACGATTTCGATTTTCTTGTTGTCCAAGGTGAATTCTTGTAGATCTTCTGTGGTCATTATTTTTCTTAATGTCCAACATTAACTTAATGTCCACCTATTTCAGTAAATGTTTCAGGTCTTTGTTTCTTCTACTAGTATTGTGTCATCTGCTTATTTTAGGTGCTGAGAAGTAAAAGGGCTTTCATGTAGTGGCCATTGAAAGCACAATCTGCAGATCTGAATGGTGCAGAAATGATTTACCACCTTGTAGCACTGGTTTCATACAACCGGACGATATGGACCTCGCCAGACAGTCAGCACAGAAACCAGACAGACTACAGAATTGGAAGCAGAAGATGGAGAAGCTCTGTTTTTGTGGCCAAAACCAACCTAGGAGCTGATTGTGGCACACTTACATCAACAATCTGAGTAACGTTGAAGAAGAAAACCAATACATAGAGAGATCTTGCATCACCTTTGAGACTAACTGAAAGAAAGAAATTGGCAGCATGAGCTTTTGTAAACTTCAGCCTACTTCTCAGGCAGGGGGTTGGACTAGATGGCCCTTGTGGTCTCTTCCAACTCTATGATTCTATGATTCTATGATTCTATGATTCTATACTTCCTCAGGTGCATTTGGTGGAGTGGAAGCCAGGCACAGACATACATATGCCACTGGTATGTGAAAATGTCAATTCAAATTACAAATCCTTTGTGTATGAAAATGAAGTTGTAGGTCCAGTTTTATCTATGGTTGTCACTGCAGAAAGGCATAGGAAACTGATCTTTGTGCATGAAGATGAACTGGCAGATCTAGTTTTGCAATGGGACTAGCCTATGGTGAGGGGAACAGATGGATGAGGATGGGGAACAAATCAGTCATTGTACCAAAATATATTTGGGCAATACCCCAGGAGAACTTGCTGACAATGTAAGAAACAGATTTGTTCTACTAAGTTTAATCAACCAAGAACCAGAAGAACTAGGGGACAAAGTCCATAGTTCTATTTTCTTCAATTTTACTCTAACTTTTGATATTAGTAGTTCATAATCTGTGCCACAATCTGCACCTGGTCCAGTTTTGGCTGCAAGAATAAAGCTTCTCCATCTTCTGGTTCCAATTATGTAGCCTATCTTATTTTTGTGTTGACCGTCTGGTGACGTCCAGTTTTCTATCTGGTTGTATGAAGCAGGTGTTTGCAATGAATACACAATGATGCCCAAGATGATGTTCTTCATAACACACTCTGAGGAGTGTAGTGAGCATATCTTTTTGGGCAGATTGCTGCTGGGAAATTGTGACGGCTACTTTGCAGCCATGGATGACTTCAAAAGATGTTGCTTCAACTGGCACATTCCTGTGTGTGAATATGCTCTGAGACATCTCTGTGCCTTGGCCAATGTTTGTGGGTTGGGGTACCACACCAACAGAATACAACCTGCCATGGAGCAAGTATGCAGTGGATATCAATAACCCCAACAATAACACTTCTCCATTATTAACTAGACAGATCTTGTAGCACCTTTGAGATTAACTGAAAGAAAGAAGTTGGCAGTATGAGCTTTCTTAGACTTAAGTCTACTTCCTTGGATGCATCTGGGAGATTTCCACTCCATTTCCACTCCACCAAATGCATCCAAGGAAGCAGACTTAAGTCTAGGAAAGCTCATGCTTCCAATTTCTTTCTTTCAGTTAGTCTCAAAGGTGCTACAAGATCTCTCTATATATATTATTATTATTATTATTATTATTATTATTATTATTGCATCTAAATGCATCTGAGGAAGTAGACCTAAGTCTAGGAACACTCTTGCTGCCAACTTCTTTCTTTCAACTAGTATCAAAGGTGGTACAAGATCTCTCTATGTACTGATTCTACAGACTAACCCAGCTATATCTTTGAATTCTGGTCTTCCAGGTGTTTTGGACTTCAGATCCCATTCAATAATCCAGCGAAAAGTGACTTACACTGCCTATTTTATTTTATTTTGCATGATGTCTGTGGGGACCTGAAAGCAAGTAACTTTTCCAGCCTGTCGTGCATGACGTTACCCACTCCTCTTTCAGGCGAGTCCATTGGGGCCGAGCTTCTGTCAGTCAAAGGCGGTTGAATAATCCAGAATTCCAGAAATGCCTCCAATTTAGCAGACCTCCCTGACTTGGGTCTCTCTTATTAGCCGTATTTCTCGTTTCTTTTTAATTTGATTTCATCTCCACTCCCTCCCAGAAGAAATGTCTTTGCAACCCTTCCTCCTTCCATGCCGGTGTCTGTATCTTTCCAAAAATCCTGTGGGCCATCAGCATCTGCTCCGGTTTTTCTTTTTCTTCTTCTTCTTTCTTGGCCACCGATTCCTCTCCGCAGGGCTTTCCAATCAATGCCTGCGTTCCTCCCTGGCTATCTTCGAACCTGATCCCTTCATAAACACAGAGCAAATGAAGTAATTAGGCAAAAGGAGGTAAACAGGATGAAAGGAGGGCTTTCTTCACCCATCGCCAGCCCAGGAGAGAGAGAGAGAGAGAAAGAAAGAAAGAGGGAGGGAAGGCAAAACTAACGGGCGATTCAGTTTCCCCAGCAGAGAGAGACAAAGATATTGTTCCTCCTTTGTGTAAACTAAAAGTACAAGGTCTTATTAAATTACAAACTAATTCCTTCTGTCAGGAACAGAGGTGGCCCGGGCGGGGAGCTATCTCTGGAAACCATCAAAGCCCTTTGGATGACAAGGGAGTTGGCCTTCCAGGCCCAGGGACTGTAGAAACAATACAGTTCCATAGCACCATCCTACAGAATCTTGGGATTTGCAGTTTTTGTGAGGCACCACCAGCGCTCTTTGGCAGAGAAGGCAGAAGGCCTCCTAAAACTGCAGATCCCAGGATTCCATCATACGGAGCCACACACTTAAAATGGGGTCGGCCATCGCCATCCATCTATCAAGACTCCAATCCTCCCATCTCTCTGGTATAGCCTGTGGCCCTCTAGGGATGTTTTGGTGGTCCTCAGGGTACTCCTGGGGTCAAAAATGCCCCCTAAAGTATCTCTTGAGGGCCGTATTCATGGGCCTGGACCAATTAAAGACCAGGAGACACCTTTTTTAAAAGCAGGAAAGGGCCATTACTCACTTTCTGTGGTTAAAAATACCTCACCTAGGCCTAAAGTGGCCCAGTGGGGCTGAAAAACATGGGAAAATGCTCTCCATACACTCAGTAGCAGTGGTTCTCAACCTATGGGTCGTGACCCCCTTGGGGATTGAACGACCCTTTCACAGGGGTCGCCTAAGACGCAGGGAAAGAAACCACAATGACCATCCTGCCTAACCCCATTCTGCCATCCAGGAACTCTCCATCAAAGCATCCCCGACAGATGGCCATCCAACCTCTGTTTAAAGACCTCCAAGGAAGGAGACTCCGCCAAACACCAAGGGAATGTGTTCCACTGTTGAACAGCTCTTTCTGTCCCTCCTCCATATGATACTCTTCAAATATTTAAACAGGACTGTCATATCACCTTTTAACCATCTATTCTCCAGGCTAAACATTCCCAGCTCCCTACATTTCTCCTCATAAGGCATTGTTTCCAAACCTTCCACCATTTTTGTGGCACTCCTTTGGACACGCTTCAATTTGTCCACATCCTTTTTGAATTGTGGTGCCCAGAACTGGACACAGTATTTCAGGTGAGGCATATGTGAAATGCGAGAATGCTGAATAGAAGTGGCATATGTGATGCTCACCTCTGAAGAGCCATCCTGACTCTATTAAACCTCAGCTATGTGAAACCCAGAACAGAAACTCAGCAGCTTCCATTCACCTATCGATGACAACTATCGATGGCATGTGGGGACATGGCCAGAATCCAGGGTTGACTAATGGCTCTTTTCATGTAAATACAGCGAGGACTACACTCCAGGTTTCAGCATCTTGGGATCCGGTGTGGTGTCAGGGCTTGAGTGCTGGACTAGGACTCTGGGAGACCTGGGTTCATACCCCCATTCAGCTAAGGAAACCCACTGGATTATCTCAGGTAGGTCATACTCTTACAGCTTCAGAGAAAGGCTATGGGGGTAAATCTCTGGAAAAAAACAAACTATTGTCTAGAGAGGAACACCTTAAGTTGGAGGCAAGCTGAAGATGCATGCAGCTCCTTGTGAAACTGTAGGCTGGAACCCTGTTGAGGTCCTCCATATGTGTACAGAAGTAGTCTAACATTTTTGTCTAAGGTGTCCACATTCAGTTTAAGGTCGCAGAAGCAGAGTTCCCCATATGCCATCCTTGCACATAGCCATGCATTGCGCGTTGATGTACATGGGCATGTGGATGCGGGTATAGTTGCACATTTTGTTGTGTGTTTGGTTGCACTGATATTTCAATTCACTCACAAGAGAATGTTGCTCAGCCGCTGTCTCATTCTGTAAAGTTACACTGCAGATCCTTGGTGCTGAATCTTGATGTGTAGTTTCACTTTCCTGATGCCAACAGAGAAGAGAAGGGAGAAGGGAGAAGGGAAGGGAAGGGAGAATGAAGAGGAGATGAGAGGAGAGGGTGCTCATGAAGAACTAGAAAGCTCCTTTTTTGGACTATGGTCTCCATATTCCCCCAGCCAACTGTCTGGAATGTTCTGGGGCTTGGAACCCCCAACAGCAGTTTTCCCAAGGTCCTCCTGGGTGAGCCATGACATCAGCCTTGAGAAATCAGAAGGCGGAAGTGCCAGCTGTTGGGTACCATGTCAATGAGGTGATGAAGTCTCTCCAGGTTTGCGTTCTCTCCAAGGTTCTGAATATTATTCCCCAAATAGGTTCAGGACTCTGGACAGCTCAGGCTCAAACCCAGAGGGGATTCACCTCTTCAATGATATGGCAGCCCCTGGTTGGCAGCAACCAGTGATTGTAAGTTCCTGCATGGCAGAATGGGGTTGGACTGGATGGCCCTTTTGGTCTCTTCCAACTCTGCAGTTCTATGATTCTAAGCATCCTCTGGTTAGTGAAGAGGCAGACCTCAATGGCCAATTTTTCCATGCGGCCCAAGATCACCTTAGACAGAGCCTTTTTCCATGCCTGCTTTGCTGATGCTATTCCACTGAAGGTGCCAGAGGGTGACCTGGAAGGGATGTTCTGCGTCCACAGTACAAACTTTACCCATGAGCTCTGGTCCTCCTTTGAGTACGGCCTAACATGGCCCAAGTTGCAAATCAGACAGCTTAAACAGTATAAGCTTGGCCAGAATCTTATGGGAGACACTGCCTTGGAGGGTGGTGGAGTCTCCTTCTTTGGAGGTTTTTAAGAAGGGACAGATGTCCATCTATTGGGAGTGCTTTGACTGTGTCTTCCTCCATGGCAGGGGGTCTCTCCTTCAACCCTGGGATTCTGTGATTCTTCCCCTATGGAAGTGGTTAGACATTTTTGCCCAGTGTTGAAAAATCTGAGATCAGTTCAAGGTTGCAAAAGCAGAAACTGGGATTGTACATGGTGCTAGTGTGAGGGACATCAACACGATGGTTGCACTACACTGTCCTTCTGCTGAAAACCAAAAATTATACAAATTATATCTCTGCACACACACTTGCTGCTTCCACTGTCCCCATGAACAAAGTCCTGCATTGAAGGCACCGATCAGTAGTTGCACAACAACCAAGGATGTGAAATGCCAATGGTTATACTTATGGGATTCCACTTACACATCTGTGACCTCTATTATGGACAAAAAAGTACAATCACATGAACAAGGGACTCGTGTGTGTGTAAAATACCAGTAGATGCCAGCCAGAGTTGTGCATGTGTTGTCATTGTGCATGGATGTGCATTGAACACTGCATTCAGCTGCACATGGCAAAATTTGAGCATAACTCTGCATATATACGGTAAGCAGTCCTGATACAGTGTCATGGCCATTCTGTGCCTTATAGCACCTACAATTTCACATGGTTACTCATTTGCCAGTCCTAATGCTAACAATTCTGCACTTCAGCCTCTGAGAAAAATATCAGTCCATTTGCTTGATTATTTAAAAACTTAGATGGCCTTTCCTTGTGCGAGGAACTGCTTGAAATATTTTGCAGGTCATTCCTTTCTGGGGCTGCCAGGAGCTGGCCCAACCTGCAGGATTTCTGACCATTATTAATGCTGTGGAAAGGCATAAGGTGCAGGAGGGGGATCGGTGGGTCTCTAGAAGCTGGAGGTTGCCTTTTTAGTCATGCGCCATGAGGTCATAGAGCATATTTTCCTCCTCTCCTCTTACAAAGTCAGCCGTCTTGCATTTCGCTGCTGAAAGATACATTTCCTAAAATACACAAAAAGAGAAGAATGCATAAAACAGAAACATTTGTTTTTCCAAGTACACAAGGGTGCAGGATGCTGCTTTCTTACTGAGTCAGACTGTCGGTCGACCTACCTCCGTATGGTTTATGCAGGCTCCAAACCCATTCCAAAGTTTCTGGGAAAAAGTCTACAAAGTTCCAAGGAGGTCTCTTCCCTCAGTCCTTTCTGGAAATGCCAGGGATTGAACTCAGGACATCTTGTCCCCAAAGCAAATCCTCTGCCACTGAGCTAACAGTGTTTTGCTTCATCAGGTGAAAATCAGGCCACCTTGATTTGCATATTGGGAGAAAGGCGGGATATAAATTAAATTAAATAGTTCAAAAATTATACAGGAGGGAAACAATGGAGATGTTAGAGTCCACAGGCTTTCATTCTGTCTATCCTGAGAGTTAGAGATGTTCAGACAACAAATTAGGAGGAGTAGCACAGATATAGGATGGGGGACATCTGGATTAAAGAGATTTATACGTGTGAAAGGGATCTAGGAGTCCAAGTAGATCCCAAGTTGAACATGAGTCAACAGTGTGATCTGGCAGCCAAGAAAGCCAATGAGATTCTGGGTTGTATAGTGTCTAGATCAAGGAGCCCTGATGGCACAGTGGTTAAATGCCTGTACTGGAGCCACTCACTCACAAACCATAAGGTTATGGGTTCAATACCAGCCAAGGGCTCAGGGTTGACTCAGCCTGGCATCCTTCTATAGATCACTAAAATGAGGACCCAGATTGTTGGGGGCAATTGGCTTACACATTGTAAAGTGCTTCTGGAGTGCTTAAGTGCACTGATAAGCAGTATAGAAATGTACTTGCTATTGCTATCAAGGAAGGTCATAGTGCCACTCTATTCTGCTTTGGTCAGGCGTCACCTGGAATAATACTGTGGGTGGAGGGTGACTAAAATGTAGAAGGGCCTGGAAACCATCTGTTATGAGGAAAGACTTAAGGAGCTGGGGATATTTAGCCTGGAGAAGAGAAGGTTAAGAGGTGATATGATAGCCCGGTTCAAATATTTGAAGGGATGTCACATTGAGGGGGGAGCAAGCATGTTTTCTGCTGCTCCAGAGAATGGGACATGGAAGAATAGATGCAAGCTACAGGAAAAGAGATTCCACGTAGACATTAGGAGAAACCTCCTGATAGTAAGAGCTGTTTGACAGTGGAACACACTCTTTCAGAGATTTTGGTGGAGTCTCCATCTTTGGGTGATTTTAAGGAGAGACTGGATGGCCATCTGTTGCAGGGCATGCTTTGATTGTGAGTTCCTGCATGGCAGAATGGGGTTGGACTGGATCAGGGCCCTTCGGGTCTCTTCCAACTCTACGATTCTATGATTTTCTTGCAGCGAGGATGTAATCCTGTGACTCTAACATTATTCCTGAATTTCTCCTGTATAGTTTTTTTCGTCTTTGCCTGAGGAAGAAGCCAGCAAAGCTTATGGGCACAAACAAGGCACCTATCTTTCCAAATTTCCCCTCTGCCCCCGTTGGGGTGGCATGCAGCAGAAGACGACAAAGGGGAAGCTGATGCCACGATCACTCCATCAGCCACGTGCCATCCTTCACTTGAGCCTATCTCAGCCTGGAAGAGGTTTTGGGGGGTTTTTTCTTGGGGAGTTGGCCATAGGGCAGGCATGGGGTGTGGACGCCATCAGGGGCAGCAGACTCATCCCCTGTTTTTATTTACTCATTCGGAAGATTTTCATACCGCCCTTCATCCCATAATCCCATGTTTTCCAAAGACGATGCCAATATGTCCTGGAGGAATTTCATCCTCCTTCTCTGGCCATAGATGGGAAGCCTCTACTTTTTAAAAATGTATATTTTTTTCTGCTTCACTGGAGCATCCAAAGCCAGCTGGGTTCGCAACAAAGGGAGCTTAAGTGAATCAAAATGGATGTTTGAAACACACACAGACACACACACACACCGGGAACAGCAACAAAAACAACAACAAGAGCAACACTCTGTTTTGTGTCTGTTCATTACAGTGTTTTCCATAGAACCAGAAGGGGATTATCAAGAAACTCCAGGCTAGGTGTCAATTACAAAAGACATCCAGAGCTATGTCCTTCGGGGTCTGTATTAGTCATGTTGAATGTTTGTTTACTGTAAGGATAAAACATAATTTAGCAAATCCTGGCTTATCGTTTTAAGTAAATGGTAAATGCTTTGGAATCAAAAGGGGAGAAGATTAGGCTGGTCTCAAGCACACACGCTATCCCATATTCTATTCGTTTTAGGATCTACTCCAAGGCCTGTTTTAAACATGCAAGTCTTACTTGCAAGTTTGGCCTCCATTTATTGCTTTCCTGTTAGACCCGGACTCTGGAGACCAGGGTTTGATTCCCAACTCAGCCACCAAACCCACTGGGTGATCTTGGGCAAGTCACATCCTCAGAGCCTCGGGGAAGGGAAGAAGCAAATCTCCTCTGATTCACAGTTGTGGAAACAAGAATTGTGCAACTGGTGCATTGCACATAAGTCAAAGTGGAGTTATGGTGCAAGTATATGGATGTTCTTTGCACATGGATGTGGACTGAGGTACATCTGACTTGCACATATTTGTGAAATGGACTGCACATTTGGTCATGCAACATCTCAATGGACTCTTTCAAACGGGGAGGAATTTCTCCCAACTCCGAATGGAGCCAATGCGGATTTATGTAAATTCGCTTGTTTAGCGAATTTACATGAACCCCTGCTCCGTTCGAAATTACTTCCCATTACCCGAAATTAACCCCCTCCTGCCCGAATTTGCATGCGAAGCTTTAATTCGCAATAAGGTAAAACCCATGATTGCATTCGAATTGGCTTCCCTCTTGCCCGAATTTGCATGTGAAGAGTTAATTTGCAATAACATAAAACCCATGATTGCATTCGAATTGACCTTAAATTATACTTCCAATTTAGCCTTGTATGAAAGAGTCCAATGTTACATTGCACACTTACTATGTGCAACCATTTTGACAAAGCTAAACTATGGGTGGAAAATTACACTCCCTTTTGTGTAGGAATTTTTTCAAATGAAGCTGTCCTCAGCCTGGGGTTTGGTTTCTGCCACACAGCAGAATTAATGCAGTTTCACACCACTTTCCTTGCTGTCACTCCATCCTATGGAATCCTAGGATTTGCAGTTTGTCGTGGCACCTGAGCTCTCTGACAGAGAGAAAACTAAATGTCACACAAAACACAGAAGTCCGTAGCATTGAGCCATGGCAATTAAAATGGTGTCAAAGTGCACTAATTCTGCAGTGCAGATGTGGCCTGACTCAAAGCACAAAGACCATCACAAAGACAGATTTGACGCAACAGTGGAACTGCCCTCTGCATTCTCCAGATGAGAAACGCTTGCACCATTTTGAGCATGGAAGGGATATTCCCAAAGCGCAGGATGCTTCAACAACCCATCTGAAGGCCTGTCAAAAGCTGTGAGATATGGGGAAACAGAAAGGCGTAGCGGCAATATAGAAGGGGGAGAGAGGATGGCCCTGGGGGGAATGGAAGCCAATATTATAAATAGCAAAAGATGAGATCAAAGTGAGCAATGGAAAAACTGAGCCTGGTGGATGAGCGTCCCCAAGGCGAAGGTGGAAACCCCGGTCATTTCCATTGAGTCCCCTTGGGCCCTGGAAGTCACGGCTGCGGAGAAGAAGCCAAGGGTGGAGGAGACTCCAGATGACCTCATAGGTCTTTTCCAGATTTCTCCTCCATGACTCGGGAGCAAGAAGACTTCGCCTTGTGGAGCACAGCCAAGGCAAACATGACGAACTGGAGCATGACGACCCCAGTCGCTCTATCCACCAGTTGGCATGGCAATTTGCTGGACAGGGCCGGGTGTTTCCCAGGCTCAGCTGGGGCCAGAAATGATGATGGAGAGCAACGGGGGAATGAGGCATTTGGAGGAGACCAAAAGGACAACAGTTTCCAGCCAAGGGGGTCATATGTTCCAAGACGTTTTGCGAGACGTAAGGCTTTTGGCACAGTTTGGTAATGGTGCCTAAAATGGTAGATCATGCACTTTGCATTCAGAAGGCACCTCACCCTTCTGAGAACAGGACCCCGAACAATGGATGCAAGCTCCAGGAAAAGAGATTCCACCTCAACATTAGGAGGAACTTCCTGACAATAAGGGCTATTCGACGGTAGAACACACTCCCTCGGAGTGTAGTGGAGTCTCCTTCTTTGGAGGTCTTTAAACAGAGGCTGGATGGCCATCTGTCAATGAGGATGCTTTGATTGGGAGTTCCTGCATGGCAAAAGAAAGGGGTTGGACTGGAGGGCCCTTCTTGGGGTCTCTTCCAACTCTAAGATTCTATGATTCTATGATCCATCCAAAAGGTGTGTCTCAAGATGCTCACTAGACAGTTGTTAACTGGCACAAAAGCCTGATGTGTTTTGGTCTGTGTGTCCTCTTAAAGCCTTCTTCAAGAAGCTGTATGAAATCATAAATGCACAACACAAAAACACATAATATCACATTGCTTGAAATGGTTACAACATTTACAGCTTGTCTATCGTCTACATGAGTGGTCCCCAAACTGTGCCCTTTATAGAATATTTTGGACTTCACCTCCCAGAAGACTTGGCCATGTTGGCCAGTAGTCTGGGATTCTGGGAGCTGAAGTCCAATATACCTTAAAGAACACAGTTTAGGGACCATTGGCCAAAACATGTTCCTACTCTGTAAGAATGGGAAGAATATTCATTAAAAAATAGTTGTAAAACATGTTTCTTTAATGTTTGCCCCTTTTATTTCTTGATCTTTTCCCCTATATTAGTCAGAAGAATTTCTAATAACAGGGGAGACAGTGGACATCCTTGTCTTGTTCATTTATAGGTCGGACCTATAAATATCTGCTGTGGTTTGGTCCCAGGACTCCCCAACGGATGCCAAAATCTGTGGATGCTCAAGTCCCATTACATGCAATAGCATAGTAAAATGGTGTCCCTTGTACAAAATGGTAAAATCATGGTTTGCTTTTTGGGATTTATAGTTCCGAAAAATATTTTCCAGCTGTGGATGGTTGAATCGGCAGGTAAATAATCCATGGATACAGAGGGCTGACTATACAGTTTCTGAAACAGGGAGTTCCTGCGTGGCAGAATGGGGTTGGACTGGATGGCCCTCAGTGTCTCTTCCAACTCCATGATTGTATGATTCCTTGTTCCCTTCGTGGATAAAAAGGCGAAGCAAATACCTGCTGGAGCCAGGGCCATGTAGTGGTTCCTTGGAGCCTTGCCCCAGCCCTTTGCAAGGCTGCAAGAAGGCTTTCCAGCATTGTTTGAAATAGCCGCTTGTGTTTCCAAACAATCAACAGATTTGGAATGGGGACATCTCATTCTTCTGTGCCTGGATGTTCCATCGTCTTAAACTTGAACTCAGAGAAGGCAGCCAGCAAGAGAGAGGAGGAGGCGGGTGAGAAGCATAGCATGGCCCCCTCCCAGCCCAAGCACACTCTGGAGGACCCCAAGAAAGTTGAAAACAGATGAGGCTGGCTAGCAGCTGGGAGACCAAGAGGAGGAGAAGGAGGAGGAGGACTTGGCCTGGCCTGCTCTCCTTCCAACCGCCTTCTGAACTTTAGAAAGGCGCCAGGACTGCGCAGAGATCGGCAGGTTTCCCCTTCGGACGGGGGACCAGATGTCATCGCCGCAAAAGAGGACAAGGCACCGCAAAATGTAGGGCATTTAAGAAAAATGGGGGGGACATCAACAAATAAAAGCTGAAAATACTCATAGAAACATTAGATTCATTTCGAATGTACAATAACATCCAAAATCCACAAAACGGTGATACCTTTATTGGCCAGCCAAAAAGCACAAAATACACCTTGCAAGCTTTCAAGGCTCCGCTGGTCTCTGAAGATGAGAAGAACAGCCAGCATGTGTTGAAGGTGGCCTCCCTTTTGGAGGACCACCAAAATGGGGAAAGGCCCGGAAACCGCCAAACCCAATGAGGAGCGACTTAAGAAGCTGGGGATGTTTAGGCTGGAGAAGAGAAGGTTAAGAGGTGGTATGATGGCCCAGTTTAAAGACTTGAAGAGATGTCACATTGAGGAGGGAGCAAGCTTGTTTTCTGCTGCTCCAGATAATAGGACCCAGACCAATGGATGCAAACTGTTGGAAAAGAGATTCCAGTTCAACATTAGGAGGAACTTCCTGACAGTAAGAGCTGTTTGAAAGTGGAATCCCATGTCGGGTATGAGATGAAAATGCTCAGGAACAGGTCTATGCGATAGAATCCATCCCTTTGCATCTATATCCTGTGCCTAGAGCAGGAATAAAAGCCAATACTCTAATCTCCCAAGACATTCTATATCTATTGATACAGCCTAGAATTGTATTGGCTTTCTTAGCTGCTGCATCACACTCTTGGCTCACGTTCAGCTTGTGGTCTACTAAGTGCCTCCTCATACCAGTCCTTATGTTCCCTGTGCCTTTGGGATGCCATGAATAGCAGAATTGTTTGTCGGGTCTTATAATTTGCTGGGCTTTTACTCCTAAATTGCTCTTCCTGCGAATGACTCAGGGGGGAATCTTCCAAAGATTCAGCTCTGCTACCAATTAATGGAGGAAACTCCAAAAGACACAAAGATGGACCATAAGCCCATCCAACAAAGGGGGCAAGAAGGGAATGTGGGGATCTCTCCGGGTGTGTGTGCATGTGTTGAGGGTGTGTGTGTGTGTGAGTCACTCTTTCGCACAGAGGGAGCTTTTATGCACAACCTAATGCAAACCAAATGGCCAAGTCTTGCAGGAAGGGAACCAACCTAGGGCTGCAAATTTGATTTAGATTCCTCCATGACTTGCACACTTATATGGTCTGCATCACCCCAAAAGAGCTGGAGCAGTATGGATATCTAAGGATGTTGTTGTTCCTCAGTCTCTTTTCAGGCTTCAGGTCTGGTGGCTACAGATTTTAGGTGGGACTAATGCCAGCATTTGAAGCACAAAACCACAAAGGCCATCTAATCCAACCTCCTGCCATACAGGAAAACACAACTAAAGCTCTCCCGAAAGATGGCCATGATCCAGCCTCAAAGCAGAAAGTCTATTTCAGATCTTTAAAGGCAGCTATCATTGTGGCAAAGTGGTTTGAATGTTGGATTATGACCCTGGAGACCTAGGTTCAATTCCCTTCTCAGCCATGAAACCCACTGGGTGGCCTTGGGCAAGTCACACTCTCTCAGCCTCAGAGGAAGGCAATGGAAAACCTCCTCTGAACAACTCTTGTTGAGAAAACCCTGTGATAGGTTCACCTTAGGGTTGCTATAAATCAGAGATGACTTGAAGGCATCCAACACATTCCCAGTAGAATCACAGAATCCTAGAGTTGGAAGAGACCCCCAAGGGCCATCTGGTCCAAAAACCTTCTGCCATGCAGGAACTCTCAATCAAAGTCCTCCCTGTCAGAGATGCCCATCCAGCCTCTGTTTAAAAACCTCCAAAGAAAGAGACTCCATCACAGTCTCCAAGGCAGCATCTTCCACTGTTGGACAGCTCTTACTGTCCAGAGGTTCCTCCTAAAGTTGAACTAGAATCTCTTTTCCTGGAGCTTGCATCCATCGCTTTGTGTCCTAGTCCCTGGAGTCGTGGAGCTATCCCACTTCGATATGACCATGATATCAAATATTTAAACATGACCATCATGTCACCCCTTAACTTTCTCCAGGCTAAACATACCCAGTTCCCCAAGGCACTTCTTAGGACCTGTAGTTTGCATCCATTCTCTGGAGCAGCAGGAAACAAGCTTGCTCCCTCTTCAATGTGACACATCTTCAGATACTTAAACAGAGCTATTACACCATCTCTTAACCAACTCTTCTCCAGGCTGAACATATCCAGTTGCATGGTTTCTAGATCCTTCACCATTTTGGTTGCCCTCCTCTGAACACGCTCCAGTCTCCTCCTCTCCAGGTTAAACATCTCCAGCTCCTTCAGTCATTCCTCATAAGGCTTGGTTTCCCAACATTTGGCCATCTTGGTCACTCTTCTCTGGACACGCTCCAGCTTGACAATATTCCTCTTGTATTGTGGTGCCCAGAATTGGATGCAGTATTATTCCAAGTGAGATCTGACCAGAACAGAGTAGACGGAGTGTTATATTCCTCAACTGGGACACTATATTCTATTGATGCAGCCCAAAATTGCATTAGCTTTTTCGGCTGCTACATCACACTGTGGTCTAATGAGACCCTTCGATCCTTTTCATATATTCTCCTTTCAAACCAGGTGTCACCCCTCTCTGAGGGTATATTCCAGAACTATAGGGGACCATGGCAAATGCAACAGCTCCGTTGCTTTATGAAGAGATGAATAATCATGGCACAAATACTCTTCATCTTCTCGAACTTCCTGCGGTTGTCCCAAGGCAAAACATTGTTTTTTGCATACCGCGCCAAGAGTTGTGTCCAAATTTTGCTGTGAAATAAATGAAATTAAAAGCAAAGGGTGTGTTCAGGCAAAATATCCGTTGGGGAATTTCAAGGAAATGAAAATAGATATGGCAAAATACTGTAACAAAACCACCCATTTTGAAGCATTTGGTTTGTTTATTGCTTCTTTATTTTCACATTTGAAGGTCTTTTGCTTTGGAGGTCTTTAAACAGAGGCTGGATGGCCATCTGTCAATGGGGATGCTTTGATTGAGAGTTCCTGCATGGCAGAATAGTGTTGCACTGGATGGCCCTTATGGTCTCTCCCAACTCTATTTCTATGACTCAATGAATCTTGATTTAGGTGGGATATTACTGAATTGTTGTGGTGGTTTCTGTGTCAGATTAACCAGCAGATAGGAGAGAGACTGACACGAAAGGGAGGCAACTCTAGTTTGAGCCAGTTATCGTCTCTGAGGCCATATGTTCCCATTAGCAAGGAACTGCACCCCGGCTGGAGTGACATTCCAGCAGAAAGGAGCTACCTGGGGTCTGTTTGGGATTCTGGCTGGGATGTTTCTCCTCTCACTTCCGACCGCTGCCTCCTGTGAACCTGTCTGTCCCTCGGTCCAGACTCTGGCATGCCAAATATGCCAGGGCTGCCTGCAGGGGGGACTATGGGTCCTTCCTTCATTGATCAGGGATGACTGGGGATAACTGGAGCCCAACCTGGACTTGGATTCACAGCCTGATCCAAGGCTGCTTCTTGCAGCTGCCCAAAAGCCAGTACTGTGGTCCCCCAGGTTACGAAGGTAATCCATTCTGGGATTACCTTCGTATCCCAGAAGTTTTCGCAACCCGGGGAACCGCTTTCGGCAATGCACAGTGCGCCGGAAGCGCGCTGTTTTAAAACTTCCGGGTTGCGAATTTCTTTCACAACCCAGAGTTTTTTTTTTCGTTGGCCAGGGGCTTTTTTTCTCCCCCGGCGGTTTCGGGTCCCGGGGATTTCGTTCCCTGGGGGAATCAGATCCCGGGGGACCACTGTATCAGCAAGAGCAGGAAATCAATTCCTTTTTTGGTGGCGCAGTGGTTAAATGCCTGTCCTGCAGCCACTCACTCAAAACCATAAGGTGGCAAGTTCAAGACCAGCAAAAGGGCTCAAGCTCAACTCAGGCTTGCATCCTTCCGAGGTCACTAAAATGAGTCCCCAGATTGCTAGGGGCAAGCAGCTTACAGTTGTAAACTGCTTAGACACTGCTTAGGCGGTATGAAGCGGTATATAAATGAAGCTTTGTTTTGGGGGGTTTTTTTGGTTTTGTTTTGTTTTGGTTTTTTCCAGTCGTGGGCACCACAATTCAAAAGGTTGTTGAGAAGCTGGAGCTCGTCCAGAGGAGGACAACCAAAATGGTGAAAGGTCTGGAAACCATAAAGTCCTATGAGGGGAGATTTAGGGAGTTGGGTATGTTCAGGCTGGAGAAGAGAAGGTCGGCACAGCTGGAGGGTATGCTATCTTAACCACAGGCTAACGGTTCCAGCAGGTTGAGTCTCTTTTCTCCAAAATAGTTGGGACCAGATGTATTTTGCATTTGGGAACTTTTCCATGTACGCAATGCAAAGGTTGTGTTATTTACAAGTCTAAACATGGAATTAATTTATGTTTTGTGTACACCATATAAACATAAACATAACCTGAAGGAGCACTGATGGTTCAGGCTATGTTTATATGGTGTACACAGGTTAAATGCCTGTACTTCAGTCACTCACTCACTCACAAACCAAAAGGTTGCGAGTTCAAGACCAGCAAAAGGGCTCAAGCTCAACTCAGGATTGCATCCTTTAGGTCACTAAAATGAGGACCCAGATTGTTGGGAGCAAGTAGCTTACAGTTGTAAACCACTTAGAGAGTGGTAGGGCAGTACTAAGTGGTATATAAATGACGCTGCTGCTAGTGCTTGAAGATAATTTTACACATGCTGTTGTTTAAATAATTGTGTGCAGGAAACAAAGTTGGTGGGCATTAAACGGTCAGAAAGCAAAAGGTGCCACTTTCTCAGCCACCCATGTGGACAATTTTGGATTTTGGAGTATTTCAGATTTGGGAATTCTGGATAAGGGAGTTATTGTTGTTGTCGTGTGCCTTCAAATTCATTTCCAACTGACAACAACCTATGGGCAAGTTTCTTCAGAGGGGCTTTGCCATGGCCATCCTCTGAGGCTGAACCAGTGAAACTTGCCCATGGTCACTCATTAAATTTATATGACTGAGCCAAGATTCAAACCCTGGTCTCCAGAGCAAGTCCAATGCTCAAACCATGCTGGCTCTTATATTGATGAAGATGATGATGATGATGTACAGGGATTTAAGGTGCTTACAAATCTAAAATAGTCCAGGCTAAAACACTATAAAACATGCACAATACTAGTTTAAAAACAATTAAACAATTCAAATAATTAAAAACATTACATTATTAAAATTAAAATGATGAGAAAGACTCATCCTCCATCCTTCTTTTCCTAGCTCTGTTGGAGAATTCTTCAACTGGCCATAAAACATGAAGACATTGCAATGTCTTTGAGTCAGGACCCCAAAGATCTTGGCCCAGAAAGTGACCCCCATTCCTTGCTATGTCCTGAGTTTTCTTTTCAATTTCTGCTGTTTTGCTTGATGCTTTGCACATTCTAACGCTCAGTGGGTATCGGTTATTGTTGTTTGCCAAGCATCTCGGCTCGCCGCGGCCGGTGGGTGCCGGACAAACAACATTTATTATGATTATGAGAATGCACTTCCATTGCCTAAGAACACACTGGCTAGGAATGCGAAGCATTTGCACTATTTCAGGAACAGGGAGCTTGCAAATAAATAGACTCCGTGGAGGGTTCATAGCCCCTAAAACAAAATATAGTCGCACATTTCCCATTCTCTCTCTCCTTTTCTCTCTCTTGCAGCCTTCATCTGGGCAACATCTGTATGCATTTAGGCCAGTGATGTCACAGATAACCATCTATTACATGGGCAATTTTCAATGAATGTGTTTCTAATAATCTGTCGGTATTTAACATATTATTACTGTCACCTTAAACTGAGAATTAGATTTATAAGGAAGGAGGAAGAGAGTGAAATTTCTGCCACGTGTTGCGCAAAGGACCAGACGGTGATCGAAAACAGCCCGGCGAAAGCTGAACGTGTATTTTATTTCATCTGTTCCCCCCCCCCCGGTCCATGGACACCCGTCCCAAACACTCGCGAACCTGCTTTCAATAATCATCCTTTCAAAAGAAACAATTACCGTATCGCCTCGTGTAAATACGCTGCCTGTTTGTTTAAGACTTTGCAGGCATTAGGCTCGGTTTTAAAAAGCGACGGATGCGCCTGTGAACATGTTAGGAGTCGCAAGAGGTCAGGGCTGGCTCCGATCCCATTGAAATCGATGGCTCTCAATTATATGTGTTTATTGTTATAGTTTTATATAAGGTAAGGGAACTGGTGGGTAATTTAGTTTTTGCTGTTGTCTGCCTTCAATTCGTTTCCGACTTATGGCCAACAAAAATAATGACCATGGAGGACCTACATAAATTAATCTAGACAATGGGGAAATAGAAATAGCAAAAGCTTTCTATACCAGGCTAAACATCCCTAGCTCCCTAAGTCTTTCCTCATAGAAAAAGATTCATGGTTTCCAGGCCCTTCACCATTTTAGTCGCCTTCCTTTGGGCACGCTCCAGTTTCTCTATATCCTTTTAATGTGATGCCCAAATAAGAAAAAGGATAAAAAGACTATTTTTGAGAGGTGCTTCTGGAGAAAAGTGCTATTTTGCACAGCAAAAAAAGGGGGGGAAAGGGGGTCCTGGAACAGATCAAGTCTGAAATTTCCCTGATGATAAAACTGTGGCTGTCGTACTTTGGACACATCAGGAGAAGGCATGAATCACTGGAAAAGACAATAATGCTAGGAAAAATGGAGGAAAGTAGAAAGAGAAAAAGACCACCTGCCAGAAAGATGGACTCGATTAAGGAGGTCCTGGATATGAATCTGCAAGAAATAAGAAGAATAGGGGAGGAGAGAAAGTCTTGGAGGTGTCTCATTCACATGAGTTGAGATCAGTTGAGGCTGGTCAACGTTTGGCAAGATTTCATAAAACCATGGAGTTGGAAAAGGTCCCCAGACATTACTGAGCAAACAGACTTCCAATAAAGTAACTATTTTGCATGCAATTGCTCCTTCTTGAATGGTGCATACTGATTTGTCATTGGCATCCCTGTGATTCCTGGGGATTAAGCAAAGAGACCCTATTCCTTACTCTCCATTGCAGAAGCAGAACCACATGAGCAGATATGCAATTCATGGAGAAGCATCAGGAGAGCCAGGACCGGGAGGAGCACTGTAATGCAACCTCTCTTCTCTCAACCTTGTTTGCAATGTTCCTTCAAGATGCTCACCAGTTAACCACTTGTGTGTGCAAATATATGCTACCCAAGTGTCTTGTAGGATCTCAGTTCCTGAAAAACGCCGGCTCAGATCCTTAACTCAGTTTGCACAGATTAGAATAACAGACTCACAAAGCTGGGTGAGATCCCAATGGCCATCCAGTCCAACCCCATCCTGCCATGAAGGAACTCACAATCAAAGCATCCCTCCATCCACCTTCTGCCTAAAAACCTCCAAAAGAAGCTTGCATCAATTGTTCCGGATCCTGTTCTCTGGAGCAGCAGAAAACAAGCTTGCTCCCTCCTCGATATGACATCTTTTCAAATATTTAAACAGGGCTCTCATATCACCTCTTAACCTTCTCTTCTCCAGGCTAAACATCCCCAGCTCCCTAAGTTTCTCCTCAGAGGGCTTCATGGTTTCCAGGCCCTTCATCATTTTGGTGGACCTCCTTTGGACACCAGGCTCCAGTTTCTCAACATCCTTTTTTGAATTTGGTGCCCAGAACTGGACACAGTATCATTCCAGGTGGGGCTTGACCAAAGCAGAATACATTGGCACTAACACTTCCCTAGATCTAAACACTATACTTCTATTGATGCAGCCTATAATCGCATTGGCCTTTTTAGCTGCCGCATCACACTGTTGACTCATGTTCAACTCCAGAACAGTGGATTCAAGCTACAGGAAAAGATATTCCATCTATTCATTAGGAGGAATTTCCTGACAGTAAGGGCTGTTTGATGATGGAATATGTTGCCTTGGAGTTTGGCAGAGTCTCCCTCCTTGGAGGTCTTTGAAGAGAGTGTGGATGGCCATCTGTCAGGGATGCTTTAATTGAGAGTTCCTGCATGGCAGAATGGGGTTGGACTGGATAGCCATTTTGGGGGTCTCTTCCATCTCTAGGATTCTATTATTTTAACAGCAACCATGTGATTCTTTTATGGTGGTAGCTTAATGGCAAAACTTTGGAAAGATAAGAGAGAGAAGAACTAAATGGTCAACAACTGCCTTTCTCTCACACTCATAGAATCATAGAATCATAGAATCATAGAGTTGGAAGAGACCCCAAGGGCCATCCAGTCCAACCCCCTGCCATGCAGGAACTCCAAGTCAAAGCATCCCTGACAGATGGCCATCCAGCCTCTGCTTAAAGACCCCTAAGGAAGGAGACTCCACTACACTCCGAGGGAGTGTGTTCCACTGTCGAACAGCCCTTACTGTCAGGAAGTTCCTCCTAATGTTGAGGTGGAATCTCTTTTCCTGCAGTTTGCATCCATTGTTTCGCGTTCTAGTCTCTGCAGCAGCAGAAAACAAGCTTGCTCCCTCCTCCTCAATGTAACATCCCTTCAGATATTTAAAAAGGGCTATCATATCACCTCTTAACCTTCTCTTCTCCAGGCTGAACATCCCCAGTTCCCTAAGGCGTTCCTCATAGGGCATGGTTTCCAGTCCCTTCACCATCTTAGTTGCCCTCCTTTGGACATGCTCCAGTTTCTCCACATCCTTTTTGAATTGTGGTGCCCAGAACTGGACACAGTATTCCAGGTGGGGCCTGACCAAAGCAGAATAGAGTGGCACTATAACTTCCCTTGATCTAGAAACTATACTTCTATTGATGCAGCCTAAAATTGCATTGGCTTTTTTAGCTGCCGCATCACACTGTTGACTCATGTTCAGCTTATGGTCTACTTGGACTCCTAGATCCCTTTCACATGTGGTCTCATTCAGCCAGGTGTCCCCCATCCTATATCTGTGCATTTCATTTTTCCGCCCTAAGTGCAGAACCTTACATTTCTCTGCATTGAATTTCATCTTGTTAGCATCGGCCCAGCTATCTAGTTTATTCAGGTCATTTTGAATTTTGATCCTGTCCTCTGGGGTATTAGCTACTCCTCCCAGTTTAGTGTCATCTGCAAATTTGATAAGTATGCTCCCAATTCTGTCATCCAAATCGTTAATAAAGATGTTGAATAGCACTGGGCCCAGGACAGAACCCTGTGGCACCCCACTGGTCACTTCTCTCCAGGATGAAAAGGAGCCATTGTTGAGCACCCTTTGAGTTCGGCCAGTCAACCAATTACAAATCCATGTAACAGTTAACTTGTCTATCCCACATTTTGCAAGCTTGTTTGCAAGAATGTCATGGGGAACCTTGTCAAAGGCCTTACTGAAATCGAGGTAAACTATATCCACAGCATTCCCTTCATCTACCAAGCTGGTAATTTTATCAAAAAAAGAGATCAGGTTCGTTTGGCATGACTTGTTTCTCTGAAACCCATGTTGGCTTTTTGTGATTATGGCATTGGCCTCTAAGTGTTCACAGACTCTCTGCTTAATGATCTGCTCTAGAACCTTTCCTGGAATTGATGTCAGACTAACTGGACGATAATTGTTGGGATCCTCTTTTTTTCCCTTTTTGAAGATGGGGACAACGTTTGCCCTCCTCCAGTCTGCTGGGACTTCTCCTGTTCTCCAGGAGTTCTCAAAGATTATTGCCAATGGCTCTGATATTACATTTGCCAGTTCTTTTAATACTCTAGGATGTAGTTCATCTGGTCCTGGAGATTTATATTCATTTAGGTTAACCAGGTATTCCTGTACTACCTCTTTACTTATTCTGTGCTGAAATTCCCCCATTCTGTCTTCTGCTCCATCATCCTTAGGTTGAGCACCCTTTGCCTTTTCTGAGAAGACTGAAGCAAAGAAGGTGTTGAGTAATTCTGCCTTTTCTCTGTCCCCTGTTAGCATTTTGCCATCTTCTGCATGCAGTGGCCCTACCGTTTCACTCAGAAACCATCTTCCATCTCGTATCTGTCATGTTTTGGGGTCACAAAGGAGTTATTGCCCTGTTCCCCGCTCCCCATTTCTTCTTCGATTTTTATCATTTCAAGGCAGCCTGCTTTAGCCTCCTGGCTGTAGCTCAATAAAACTGGGAAAGATTTTGCTAGAACGACGACGGCTTGACAAATGCTTGATCTTTCAAAAATAAATAAATATTACTTTTAACCGATCGTGATGATTAAGCGTGTCCATTTTCATTAGGATTTGGAAAAGCCCCCCTTCCAAACTATTTGACCTCTTCAACGGGAAACCAACCGAGTCTGTGACTGGCAACTCCAAGTTTAGGAAGGAAGGCAAATATATATATATATATATATATATATATTCTCCAAATTGTATCTTTTTCAAACTTTCCCATTTCCCCGGGGTCTTTGGGCTAAACTGACAAAGCAATTGCACTGGAAACAGGTGACGAGAGACGGAGACGGCCGTTCTCCATTGCAAAACTTTCAGAAAGGATCAGTAGCCTTTCGTCTGCTGTCACGGCTTGGGCTTTTTAAGGGCCGATGCGCCCAAATGTCACTTCTACCTCCTGGGTGGGGGTTACGCAGCCCCCTCAAAGGTCAAGTCTGGCCCATTGCGACAATGGAGAACTCCATGCAGGCAAAGCCAGGGAGCAAACAGCGTGGCAAAAGTTGAAATCGAGTGTACTTTCCGCAGAGAAGTGTACTTTTCTGACTTGGTAGAGATCGTCAATCATGATCGCATCCCAATCCCAATAAGACTTTCTTATAAGCCACATTTTGCATGCTGGGACCCCCAAGGACATGTTTGCGACCTCCAGAATGCCCCAACTAACTTTTTCCCCCATCCAAAAGAGGAAGGTGGATTGATGCATCTGCAAGTACCAGGTGCAATATGCAATATATATATATATATATATATATATTTTCAATAGGTTTCAAGGTCTCTGTGCACTACTCACCCATTTTTGAGATGCAGAAGTGGACATCCAGCCCTTTGGGGTTTTTTTTCCTCCTTTTAAATTTTGATAGTCCACAGGGCATGAAAGTGGCACCTGGTCCCTGCCACAGTTGCCCACCGCTCTTATAAGACCACAATTTAGTTCCCAACAGTTGTTCCCCAGATTCATTTTAGAGGATAAAAATTTCTTTTTAACTGGTAACAGCTCCTTCCTCCACCCAGGAGTTTATCAGATGGGAGGAATTTCTCTCAATTTCGAAAGAAATGGAAGTGAGGCCAGTTTGGAATTGAGTAAATTCGCTAGTTCAGCGAATTTACGTGCTTGCGTATTGACATTGCATTGCGTTCAGAATTGCCCAAAATTGCCTCCTAGTGCCCAAAATTGCGTGTGATAGTTTCTCACGTAATCATGCGAAATCCCACGATTGCGTTCGGAAGGACTTCCCTTTGCCCGAAAATGTGTGTGATCAGCTTTCACGCAATCACGCAAAACCCCATGATTGCATTCAGATTGCCATTGGATTATACTTCCAATTCCCTTTGTGTGATAAACTCCCCAGCCCCCCCCCCCCCCAAAAAAACAGCTGATGAGGTATTGGGAAGGGATGCCTTGTCCACTCCAGTCACTGAAATGGCGGCTGGGATGGTGACCAAATCTGGACTTCCTCTCTGCAGAATATGTTCACCTTGGTTATAAGTAGTCAAGAGGTAAATAGGCATGGAAATAGTGGCCAGAATCTTTTCCAAATGCACAATGCACATCTATGAGCAATGGTACCACATACACAACTCTGCTTCCATGCCTTTCAACTGGATGCAGATGCTCCGCATCCAACTGTTTCCATAGGGGAACTTAGGTAAGTCTAAGACTCTCTTAGTCTTAGTTCTGAAAGTAAAAAGTTGCCGTTTTTCTCCGTTTTACCTTCAGTTTATTTTCGCGCTATTTCACTTTGGCAGTAACGTCATGTGATAAACTTCCCAAATTTAAATCAAGTTTAAATCCAGTTTCTGAATGGGATTTCGCTAGAGTCTAGAGTCTTATCAGACTTACACGAGTTTTCCTACGGAAGCAGCTGGATGCAGAACATCTGCATCCACTTAAAGGGCATGGAAGCAGAATTGTGTATGTGGTACCATTCCTCATAGAATCATAATCATAGAGTTGGGAGAGACCCCAAGGGCCATCCAGTCCAACCCCATTCAGCCATGCAGGAACTCCCAATCAAAGGATATCTGACAGATGTGCATTCTGCATTATCCTAATCACCATCATCATTATTTATATACCACTATTTTCCCAATCCTGGGACTCAAGGTGGCTTGTTGCTATTAATTGCCCGCAAGTTGACCCCCATTTATGGTGACCCTGGGAATGAAAAGGAGAGCCAGGTAGAAGGTTTGAGCACTGGACTATGACTCTGGAAACCATGGTTTGCATCCCACTCGGTGTCCTTGGGCAAGTCACATTCTCTCAGAGGAAGGAAAATGCAAACCCCTTCTCTAACAATCTGGTCCAAGAAAACCCCATGACAGGGTTGTTATTATTTTTACTTTTATTTGTATCCCACTTTTCCCCCAGAACTGGTACTCAGGGTTGTCTTAGGGTCACCATAAGTTGGAAAGATCTCAAAGGCACACAAAAATAACAAGGAAGGAAGGAAAGACGTCCAAGTCACTCTGTCATCAACAGCCTTACTCCAGGTGGGAAGGGAAAGGAAAGGAGGCGAGCAGAGGAGGGATTGATTTTGGGGGGTTTTTTGGGCTCTGTGGCCATGTTCTAGAAGAGTTTGTTCCTGACGTTTCTCCAGCATCTGTGGCTGGCATCTTCAGAGAATGCTGGCAAGGAAGAGAGTTGGGTATATATATACGAGTAGATATATATATACATACTGTGTGACCCTGAGTATATACCCAACTCTCTTCCATGCCACCATTCTCTGAAGATACCAGCCACAGATGCTGGAGAAACATCAGGAACAAACTCTTCTGAAACATGGCCACAGAGCCCGAAAAATCCACGAAAATCTATGGATGCCGGCCATGAAAGCCTTCAGCTTCACAAAGGAGGGAAGGTGTGTTGTCTGTATAAAGTGTCTGGCAAGGCTGTTTCAGATGGTGGACCTTCCCTTCCAAACAGCTGGGAGAGTAGGAGGGAGTATCAAACTGCTTTTAATTTTGCAATGTAGACACACCCTGCAATGTGGAAGCTTTCCCTGCAATGCAATGCAATGCAATGAAATGCAATGCAGATTTCCAACTCACAGATCAATACAGTGTAGTTGTTAAGGTTCTAGTAGCATATCCCAGAAGCTCATGAAGGTCGAGGTGGCCGCGTACATGTTTTTGACAACAGCTGGACACCGACTGAGGAAATACGCCTATTTATCAAGCCCAGGGAGGCTTCACCATTCATCATGCTTTCCCTCTCTAGGGAGAGAGGGATTGATGAGGGGAAAGCCCAGGCACCAACCACCATTTGTCACAGCCACCAGCTTGCTGGGCTGCTCCGTCACAGAGGCGGGACAGGACCTGGATGGGAAACTGGAATAAAGATGGAACATCAGGGTCAGAGGCCTGATGCTGGCAGGAGGACTCCAACACTAGTGCCAGTCCCAAGAATGAAACCGATGCCGGCTATTTGCCATAATAAATGAAATGAAATGAATGAAACCCAGTGCAAGCCCAACAGCAATTGCTGGACGAAACCGCAGGAGCACCAGGCGAGGAAGCCAAGGCTGGAAATTCAGGCAAGAATCAGGCGGGGACCATTCTGGGAAGGGAGTCAGACAGACAGAGAGAGACAGATGAGGTTTCAGGATGCAAAGAGAGGAAGATGGAGCACCAGGCAAAGAAGAAAGGTCAGCAGCTGAGAGAGTGCAAACCAGGCCCATGGTCTCCAGGAGGCCAGAAAGGTCAAGGGATAAAGGGTCTCTGCCTGTAGATCATTGCTAGGACCCTTTCCTGGAGCCACAACAAGTCAATGTTTTTCTGAATTTAGCTATTCCTGGTATGACTCATGATTGCATTTGGATTGCTTTTGCATTGCCTGTGATGTCTTGCAAAATAACATAAAATGCCACGGATGACCCCGGACTGACGTTCGTTTCACCTTCCAATTTTTCCCATGTGAAAAAGTAGTTAGTAAGAAGATGGAGGGATGCACCAGAGCAGGGCATGCAGGCACGCTTGAGGAAACTTGGAAAGATATGGAAATCTTTTGGGTCAATTGAACGAAACCAACCAACCAAACAAACAAACAGCTTCATTTATATACTGCTTCATACCACCTAAGGAGTGTCTAAGCCGTTTACAACTGTAAGCTAACCAGGCGAGCCAGAAAAGCTTTTGTGAAGACAACTCACTCAGTGGATATTTGGCAAGTTGCACTCTCTCTCAGTCTCCGAGGAAGGCAATGGAGAACTTCTTCTGAATACATCCGCCACCAAAATGGTGAAGGGTCTGGGAAACCCTGCCTTATGAGGAAAGACTTAGGGAGCTGGGGATGTTTAGCCTGGAGAAGAGAAGGTTAAGAGGTGATATGATAGCCCTGTTTAAATACTTGAAGGGATGTCACATTGAGGAGGGAGCAAGCTTGTTTTCTGCTGCTGCAGAAAACAGGACCCAGAGCAATGAATGCAAACTATAGGAAAAGAGATTCCACCTCAATAACAGGAAGAACTTCCTGACAGTAAGAGCTATTCAACAGCGCAACCCACTCCCGCTGAGTATGATGAAGTTTCCTTCTTTGGAGGTCTTTAAACAGAGGCTGGATGGCCCTCTGTCTGGGATGCTTTGATTGAGAGTTCCTGCATGGCAGAAGGCAGTTGGACTGGATGGCCTCTTGGGATTTCTGCCAGCTCTATGATTCTATGATCTTGCCACAAAAACCTAAGAGCGGAGGCCCATATTTGGTGCCAATGGGGTGCATGATTTTTTGTGGGTTTTTCAGGCTATGGGGCCATGTTCTAAAAGAGTTTTGTTCCTCACATTTTCCCAGCAGCCAAGTTCACTGATATTTGCACCTTGTGCCCCATTATATTTGTACAACTATGGCTAGGAACCTTCTGCAAGGTCTGCTTGCGAATTGAGATCCTGAGCAAGCCTGGGACAGGCCACCTTAGCATTATGGCTACTCTCCTGAAACAAAAAGTATAGATAGACTCCTTATCCTTTCTTGTTCTCTTTCTCTGAAAAGCAGAAAACAAGTATCTCCATCCCTGGTTCAGGTTGACCTATTATAAAGGAAACATCTTGTGCCGCGATTCAGCCAGTTGTTCACCTCCAGGCCCCTCCAAGGAAATCCAAATCTTTTCTTCTTCCACAAGAAAGCAACCATTCTCCCTGTTTCTTCCCTCTCCAAATTTGATTGCTTCCTTTCCACATTCATTTCATGACAAGTCTGTTTGCTGCTCTTGGCGGCTGGGCTCCTGCGGCCGCCGGAGAATACAATGGGGCCTCTATTCCCTCCTTCTCTTGCGACGTACGCACGACCCCCAAAACACCGGCCAGCCTTTGCATCTCGCTTGTTGCAGTATATCCATGTAGAATATATATTTAAAAAGCCATTGGCCTGAGCATTGTTGCAGAGGTTTCTTTGACAGCCGTGGAGCCTTTGAAAAGAGCAGTCCCCTGAGTTTTCCAGTGGAAGGTTTATATCTCTGCCCATGTGTCTCTGTATAATATTGCTAGCTGGGGTCCCCCCCCCCTTTTCTTTAAAAAAAACATTACTGGGAAAGAATGAACCAAAGAAAGAAATGCTGGAAAGATTTTCTAGGAGTTAGATGGGAGGCCCCCATTTCGGTTAGGAAGCGAATTGGCCCAGCAGGGACTCTAGATCGAGGGAAGTCATAGTGCCACTCTATTCTCCTTTGGTCAGGCTGTACCTGGGACAATATTGTATCCAGTTCTGGTCATCACAGTTCAAAAAGGATGTGGACAAATTGGAGCACGTCCAAAGGAGGGTCACCAAAATGGTGAAGAGTCTTGAAACCGTGCCCAATGAGGAACACGGTACACCTCAGGGTGATGGGTATCTTTAGCCTGGAGAAGAGAAGGATAAGAGGTGATAAGATAGCCTTGTTTAAATATTTGAAGGGATGTCATATTGAGGAGGGGGCAGGCTTGTTTTCTGCTGCTGCAGAGAACAGGACCCAATGGAGCAATGGATGGAAGCTACAGGAAAAGTGATTCCAGCTAAACATTAAGAACTTCTTGATGTTAAGAATTGTTCAACGGTAGAAGACACTGCATTGGATGTTTAGCCTGGAGAAGAGAAGGCTAAGGGGTGACATGATAGCCATGATTAAATATTGAAGGGGTGTCATGCTAAGGATGGAGCAAGCTTGTTTTCTGCTCCTCCAGAGAGTAGGACACAATGGAGCAATGGATGGAAGCTCCAGGAGAAGAGATTCCACCTCAACATTAGGAGGAACTTCTTGCCAGTAAGGGCTGTTTGATAGTGGGAGACACTTCTTCCTCGGAAAGTGGTGGAGTCTCCTTCCTTAGAGGACATTAAACAGAGGCTGGATGGCCATCTCTCAGGGGTGCTTTGACTGAGAGTTCCTGCATGGCAGAAGGGGGTTGGACTGGATCAGGGCCCTTTTTGGGGGTCTCTTCCAACTCTAGGGTTCTATGAATCTACTCTGGGCTTTAGTGCAGACTTCAAAAGTTGTTCAGGATGTGGAGCCCTATCCCACAAATTAGACAGATCACCTTGAATAGCTAAATTAAAATTTCCAAACCAAGAACTGGGCTGGATTCACCACTTTATCAAGATGGGGCCCAGCAGCTGCTGTTTTGCCCTTAGGGACCAAAGAACCTAAGGATTTTATCAGACAAGGCTAGCAAAGTGTAATTTTAACAAGATTAAAGAATCTTACCCCACAACGTCGTCTCTTTGCCGATGAAGCTTTGTATGCTGTTTGTTTCTACAGTGCACCTTTCCATTGACTGAGAAAACCTGTCAATGGCTCCCAATATCACTGCTATTCCATTAGTCCTCCTTGTACAATAGTTTCCTTTGGCTGCAGTAATGATACTGTGGCAGTCACAGGGCACGGAGCGGGGGGCTGATTGTCCTCTTCTCCCCCCACTATTCCCAAGCAGGTTGAGGTTGTTTTTACCCTATTTGTTGTTGTTGTTGTGTGCCTTCAAGTCATTTCAACTTTTGGCGACCCAAATGTGAGTCTATTGTGGGGTTTTCTTGGCAAGTTTTGTTCAGAGGAGGTTTGTCGTTGCCTTCTCTTGAGGCTGAGAGCATGTGGCTTGCCCAAGGTCACTCTATGAGTTTCAGTGCCAGTATCACATTCCAACACTTAATCCATTATGTCACACTTGTTCTTATGCCTTTTTTATTTCTATTTTTGCTGTGATTGCATAATTGCTGCCAAATGATAACATTGAAATATCTTTATCTTTTCCTAATAATTACAAAATTGTTGCAAAATTTTTAAAAAACTGAAAGCACACTTGTGCTGAGTGGCATAGTGGTCTGCGACTCTGGAGACCAGGATTCAATTTGCAGCTTGGCCATGGAAGCTGCTGGGTGACCACAGGCAATAATAATAATAATAACAATAATAATAATTTTTATTTATATTCTGCCTCTCTCACAGAATCGAGATGGCTTACAGTAACACACTCTCAGCCTCAGAGGAAACTGCAATGTTGCAAACCTCCTCTGAATCTGAACCCCATGATAGGTTTGCCTTAAGTTCACCATAAGTTGGAAATGACTTGAAGGCCCACAACAACAACAAACAACATGTTGAGGATGATGCAAGCTTGAGTTCTGCTGCTCCAGAGACTAAGACATGGAGCAATGGATTCAAACTACAGGAAAAGAGATTCTATTTAAACATTTGGAGGAACATCCTGACAGTAAGAGCTGCTGGAAAGTGGAACACGCTCCCTTGCAAGCTGGTGGGGGTCTTCTTTTTTGGAAATTTTTAAGCAGAGGTTGGATGGCCATCTGTCAATGCTTCGATTGTGTCTTCCTGCATGTCAGAAGAAGGTTGGATTGGATGGCCTTTGGGGGTCTCTTCCAACTCAATCCAACTCTGGGATTCCAGGGCCTCATTCCCATTTACAGATAAATCGGTGTGCGATCCAAATCGATGGATTGATTCGGCAGTGGAGTATGGTTCCCACTACATTTACCCCAATCACATTAAAATAATCCACTTGTGGTTCCCATTTGTGAATGAATCAAACTGAAATGATTTGGTTCCAGCCGGCTGAAGGGGAAATTTGAATTGATTCCGATCCACTTATGCTTCACACTTGCATAGATTCAATTTATCAAAAAAGAAGCGGGGGGGGGGGGGGAATCAAAAAGACACAGGTTAACTGGGTCTTGCGCATGACCCCCCTTTCGGAATCGCTTCAGAGATTCGGATTAAGTGGGAACCAGGGCCATTGGAACCAGTTTAAGCTGAATCGCGATCCAGTTTAAAAGGTAGTGGGAATGAGGCCCAGGATTCTATGATTCAATAACAAACAACAACAACAACAACAACAACAACAGGGCTAGGAAAAGTCACAGATTCCTGCACGGAAATGCTCTCTAGGTCTTATTAGCTGGAGAAATTGTTTTACAGCTTAGCTCTTGATAGATGGGATTTCCCAGCCATAATTTTAAGAAACGCTGCCCGGCTGTGTGCAAGAACCCCCGGGGACAAATAACTTCCCGGCAAACCAACGTTTGAGCGATGGAGCCATGTGTTAATAGCAATTAGTCTCTCTGCCGACACTTCCCAAAGCCACCTCAGATGCCTTGGGTTTCCTTGGGTTCCCAGTGACTCAGTAGCTGTGTAAATAATGCCGGAGTTATCAACTCTCCCTCCTTGCCAGCCTCATAAATCTGACCCCAACAGCATCGAAGCTGGGCAGGAGATATATGGAAGGTGGGTGGAGGCTGGACGTGGTAACGGATCGATCTGTGTACCTGTTATATTTCACCGAGATTCACAACCCAAGGCTGCTTAAGGAGAAGCAGGTGCCGTGGGACCCTCTTGGCCTTAAGTCAAGGAGGTTTATGATGGGGGCGGTGGACCAGATCTCAACAGCCCTAAATCTCTTTGCAGGCTCAGAGCATGAAATGCAAACTCCGTTGTCTTCAGGAGGATTCGTTGAGCCTGGGAATGAAACACAAGCCCCGCTTCTTAGAAGGACTGGGCTATTGAGCTGCTCAGCTCTGATGCAACATCCATCATTCGGGAAGCAACCACAAGGCTGTCTATAGACTTTATCACACAGGGAAAATCTGAAGGTTAACCAAAGGTTCATTCAGGGTCACCCAAGGTATTTCACATAATTTCACAAAAGATTTTCAAATGGCATTTCACGCAAACAGAACGCAATCGTGAGACATCCCAGGAATAGCTGAATTCGGAAAAATATCAAATTTTTAGATCCTTTTCCACTGCAAATTCTCAGTCAATTTGCATTTGCATTACTATAAAGTGCATTTCCAGTTTGGCCATGGGATTACTATCTGCTATGGGATCCTGTCCTCCCTGAGCATGCGCAAATACGCTAATTCGAAACCAAGAAGCCAATGGGTACGTACTCATGTGATAAGTTCATTCACATTTGCATTCTCTTTCAGACGGACACTGTGTTCATCTGTGTGTCTGATAAGCTGCTACATAATTTCTTGCATTTTCAGATTGCCCCTCTTTTCTTCTTTTGAGATGATGATATATTCCTAAAAAGTCCTGTGAAATAGTCCTATGCTAGGATCTTGTGTCTGCCTGTTTCCATGGTGGGCAATTCTGTCCCCTGCAGAATCTGGTTGAGCAACTCCAGTGAATGTGAAGGCATCTAACACCAATAATGACCAAAATACAACTACAGTAGCCCCTCCATATTCACTTGAATTAGGGGTGAAGGACCCTCATGAATGTGGAAGAATTGCAAATTTAAAAAAAAAACCACTATTCTTTTTACCTAATAGAACACCTCTCTGGGAATCTTTACGTCCTCCAGTGCAACTCTATGATCAACATCTGCCAGAGGTTGATCATAGAATCATGCTGGAGGACCTACAATTGCCTACAAAAGTATTTTCTCTAGAAACTTCTAGGTTCTCCAGCACAACTCTATTGCAACTTCTGACAGAGTTGTGCTGGAGGATATAGAGATTCCTATAAACATATAACTCTTTCAGACGTCGGGAATTGGAAGTATAATCTAGGGTCAATCCAAACGCAATCATAAGGTTTGACGTTATTGCGAATTAAAGCTTCACACGCAATTTCGGGCAAGGAGGGGTCATTTTTGGGAAATGGAGCGTTACTCCGAATGCAATGGGGATTCCCGTAAATTCGCTAAACAAGCGAATTTACAGGAATTCGCATTGGCTCCATTCGAAGTTTGGGAGAAATTCCTCCCATGTGAAAGAGTCCTTAGAGAGAATTATAGAGCTGTAAGATACTGCAAGGGATGCAAATAAGTAAATCGGCAAAAGTCAAGGCTGCAAGTGTGGAGGGCCAATCGTAATGTAAATATTCTATGGCTTGCGTACACACAAACAAGTGGCCTAAATATCCTAAAGGCACCAGATACCATCTCATCTTGGAAGCTAAGCAGGGTCAGCCTTGGTGGTTAGTCCTTGGAGGGGAGACTGCCAACGAATACCAGGCACTGGAGGCTCTCTTTCATAGGAAGAAAACTGGTAAAAATAACTCTGAGGATTCCTTGCCTAAGAAAACCCTACAAAAAATTCAAAGGGGTCACCGTAAATCCACAGGGGTTGGAAAGCACATGCACAAAACAATATGCCTATTGTATTAAAGACACCAGAACCTGTCTGCTATGGGCAGCTAAGCAGGATCAGGCTTGGTTAGTATTTGGGTGAGAGACCACCAGGGAGCCCCAGGTGCTGGAGGCTGTTTTTCAGAAGAAAGAACAGGCAAAACAGGAATGCTTGCCTAAGAAAATCCTGTGAAATTGATGGAGTCACCATTGAAGGCACGCACAGAGAGAGCATCCCACCCCATTTCAAGCCCTAGATATGCTTCTGTCTGGATGACCCCTGCAAAAACTTTGCTTAAACTCTCGCCTTCCATCAGCTAGAAGAAGCACGCAGCAATCTTTCTCTTTGGAAAGGGTTATTGGGTTATAGAGGTAGTATAATCTCCACTTAGAGAATCAAAAGAATCCAAAGGATGCATGCGAGGGGCTGGGGGTGATACGCTGGGCCTGCCAGGACCTCATTGATTCCTGAACTCTGTTTTAAAAATAGTGTTATAAGCCGGGAGACACTGAGGTCCCAGTAACCAAAATAAAAAGGACACGCAGGTCTCGGCTGCTTACTCAGTGCCGGCAGGGAGTCCAAACTCCCACAGAGTTCATGGCCTTGGCAGCCGCTGGCAAATTTGTCTTGCTTGGAATTGTCTGGCAAACGTCTTCTCCAAATAAGCTCCAGCCAGGAGAAGGCTTGGACTCCACCGGGGAATGGAGCTGTAGGTTGCCGAGGGCAGAAGCCTTGGAACAGCTCAAAGCTTTGCCGGAAATATGCAGAGAATGTCAGAGGGGTCCAAGAGAGAGCAAAGGCTTTTTGCACTGAAGCATCAACCCCCAAGGCATGTGTTAACTGCTCCCTCCATATCATTTAGCGTCAAAGATTTCCCATACCTTGGATCAAACTTTGATCAGAACGGAGACTGCAGGCCAGAAACCAAAGGACTAGGGTTGGGAAGGGCAGCCATGAAAGAACAAGACAAGATCCCAAAGTGCAAAGTTATAACTCTGAAGGCCAAAATGAGGACTCTCCAAACCATGGTATCCCCATCACCATCTACGAATGTGAGAGCTGGACATTGAAGAGAACAGATAGGATGAAAACCAACTAATCTGAGACTGCAGTTAAGAGACAAGAAGAAGACTAGGATTGGGAAGGGCAGCCATGAAAGAACTAGGCAAGATCCTAAAGACTAAAGATATACAACTGAACACTAAGGTTAGAGATATCCAGACCACTCTATTTCACATCACTATGTACAGATGTGAGAGCTGGACAATGAAGAAGGTGGATAGGAGGATGAGATGTGGTGTTGGAGAAGAGTCCCATGGATGGCCAAAAAGACAAGCAAATGGGTCCTTGAACAAATGAAGCCTAACCTCTCCCTGGGAGCCAAGTTGACCAAACTGAGGCTGTCGTCATGATGAGACGGCCACACCACGAGAAGGCGTGATTGGAAAAGACAATAATGCTAGGAAAGGTGGAGGGAAGTAGGAAGAGAGGAAGGCCACATGCAATATGGACAGACTCAATTAAGGAGGTCAGGGGTCTCAATCTGCAAGAACTAGAATAGTGGAGGAGAGGGAGTCTTGGAGATGTCTCATCCACAGGGTCGTCATGAGTCGGAATCAGTGGAGGGTGTTTAACAACAACAAAGATGAACCTATCATGGGGTTCTTTTAGCAAGATTTCATAAAATCATAGAGTTGGAAGTGATCTCCAGACATTACTGAGAGAGCAGACTTCCAAAAAAGTAACCATTTTGCAGACCATGGGCCTGAATCTATAAGACCTAAGGTGATGTCTTGGAGATGTGTCTTCCACAGCGTCATCACGAGTTGAGATTGACTTGAGGTCAGTTAACAACAACAACCCTAACGTTGAGTTGATTAGTTCTCAAACTCTAACAGAACCAGCTCTGGGTGGGCCAGAGGCATTGTTACCCCACATCCCACCACCGTATTGAACTAATAAGACACAAAGATAATGTCCAGAATCCACTTAGTGTCTTCCACAGGTCTCCATTCCCCTAGAGAAGTGGCTGGGGATTTTTGTCCAAAGTCAAGCGTCCACATTCAGTTCAAGATTGTGGGGACAATGTTGTGCAAGCCATGCCACTGTATGTCATTTTACTGTGATTGTTGGACTATGATTCTGGAGACCAGGGTTCAATTCTCCACTTGGCCATGAAACCTACTGGGTGAGTCTCCTTCCCTGGAGGTCTTTAAGCAAAGACTGGGTGACCATCTGTCGGGGATGCTTTGATTGAGAGTTCCTGCATGGCAGGGGGTTGGACTGGATGGCCCTTTTGGGGGGTCTCTTCCAACTCTATGATTCTATGATTCTGTGACCTTAGGCAAGTCACATCCTCTCAGCCTCAGAGGAAGGCAATGGCTGACCTAAAATTGTACTATCAAGCAATGCTCTCACTTGGATAACAGACTGGATAAACTTCAGAAAACGAAAAGAACCTGGAAGGCTTTTATCTGAGACTGGGATGGCAAACACAAAGAATTTGAAGACTATTACATCAGGAAAGCATTGTTGTTGTTTTTTTAATGGCTAAACCCCAAAAGAAAGTAATTTTATAGAAAAAATCTCACATGGATCTCCCACACAAGGTGTTCTAGGGAAGGTGGCGAGCACTAGATGTAAGGTTGAGATACGAGGACATTTTGAAGAAAGAACATTCAGATAAATACACAGTGAAATCCCTGGAAGAATTAAGAAAATTAGATCCCAAATTACATTGCCTTCCCTGCAAACAGCTAAGAGAAAGACATAAAATGGACCCAAAACTGGGAGGTTTTGGGGGAAGATGAAAAGGAACTAGATGTGGTGTTACGGACAGAATACGGACATAATAATACGGAATAATACGGACAGAAAGAAGACATCTCAATTACATAGAGTACTTTTATCAAGAGGGCAACAGCAAGAGTGGTTCCCAAACCATGGTCCTCCAGATGTTTTGGGCTTCATCTCTCAGCATTCCTGACTGTTGGCCATGCTGGCTGGGACTTCGGGGAGCTGAAGTGAAGAACATCTGGAGGATCAAAGTCTGGGAACCACTGAGACTAAATTAAAGACACAATGTTCAAATGGTCCTCAGATGTAGGAAGAGAAACAGACCTAGGAAGATGGATATATTCAAGGAAAAAGACTCAAGAGACCTCCAAGTCCCCCTGTCCTCAACTGCTCTGCTCAGGTCTTGCAGACTCTGGGCAACTGTTGTGGCTCCCTTAATGGATCCTTTCTATCTTCCTCTTTTCGTCCTGCTTTCCACCTTACCTAGCATTATTGTCTTTTTCGAGGGAGTCACATCAGCCCATGATATGGTCAAAGTACGGCAGTCTCAGGTCATCACCTTGGCTTCTAGGGAGAGTTCACCCTACTCCAGGACCCCTTTTACATTTATTTTTAGCAGTCCACAGTATTGACAGGACTCTTCTCCAGCACTGTCTCTCAAATGAGATCTTGGTCTTTCACACGGGAGGAATTTCTCCCAACTTCGAATAGAGCCAATGCGAATTCATGTGAATTCGCTAGTTTAGCGAATTCATGTGAATCCCCATTGCGTTCGGAAGGTATTCAGAATGACTTCCCATTACACAAAAATAACCCCCCCCCTTGCCCGAAATTGCGTGAGAAACTCTAATTCGCAATAACGTGAAACCCCATGATTGCGTTTAGATTGCCCTTGGATTATAGTTCCAATTTCTCACGTCTGAAAGAGTCCATTGATATGTTAATGCTGTTAATCCATGCCTAAGCCAGCTTGAGTATCAGCCTTGGCTGGCAGTCCAAAGGACATTTTCAGTATCCCCTCTCCAAGTGCTTCGCAATAGCAATAAGTAAGTACATTTCTATGCCGCTCGTCAGTGCACTTAAGCACTCCCTAAGCAGTTTAGGGTACCCCATCTGGGTACTCATTTTAGTGATATATGGAAGGAAGGAAGCCTGTTTAGGGTACCCCAGCTGGGTACTCATTTTAGTGATATATGGAAGGAAGCAAGCCTGAGTCAAGCTTGAGCCCTTCTGCTGGTATTGAACTCACAACCTTGTGGTTTGTGAGTGAGTGGAGGCAATGCAGGCACCAGGGTTCCTTTCAATTCACATTTAAAGCTTAGAAGAACTCCAGGAGAAAGGGGGATGTGCCTTTTTAAAGCTAGGCAAAACTGCTTTCTTTCATTGCTGCTGTTGACTATGCAACCCTACAAAGGAGATATGCTCAAAATATACAGACTTAGGGGCTGAGCAGATGGAGAGGAAAAAGCAGGTTGCTCCCGGGTTTTCCCAAATTGGATGGAACCTCTGCTATCTGTACAGTCTGCTCCCAAGGTAGGCTGAACACCTCTGGGCAGTCCACACCACGCAGTGTCAAGACCACTCAGTGTTTTTCTGCCTCCCCTTCCCATGCATGTGCACCATCGCACAAACACACTGCCTGCTACTGCCAACTACCTCCCACCAACTGCCCTTCCATTGGACAGCCCGTGTATCCAGCCACACAGTCGCATGAGTGATACACCGTCCACACAGTGCATTAGCATGCCCAAGGACTCACTGGCAAAGCACAATCATGGAGGAGATACTTGTTTGCCTCCCAACAGTAGGAGGCAAAAAAATGTGCAAAAGCAGCAAGTAAAGAGGACACATGGTCTTAAATGTCTCTACACTAATGCACAGAGTATGGGAAATAAGCAGGAAGAACTTGAACTCCTAGCACAACAAGGGAAATATGATATAATAGGCATCACTGAAACCTGGTGGGATGAGTCTCATGATTGGAATGTAGAAATAGAGGGGTATAACCTTTTTAAGAGAAACAGGCCAAGCAGGAAAGGAGGAGGAATAGCATTATATGTCAGGGATATTTACACCAGTGAAGAGATGCAGGAAGTCAATACTGGAAGCCAGGTGGAGAGCATCTGGATAAAAATTAAAGGAGAGGGAAATAACAGGGATGTTACTGTGGGAGTCTACTACAGACCCCCGACTCAAGCAGAGGAATTGGATGATGCCTTTCTAGAACAGATAATCACATACTCAGAAAAGAGAGATGTAGTAGTGATGGGTGACTTCAACTATCCTGATATTTGCTGGAAGTCAAACTCAGCCAAATTCTCAAAGTCTAGCAAATTCCTCACTTGCCTGGAAGACAATTTCATTGTCCAAAAGGTGGAAGAGGCAACAAGGGGATCAGCCATTTTAGATCTGATCTTAACCAACAGGGAAGACCTAGTTCATGGGGCGCAAGTGGTTGGATCCTTAGGTGGAAGTGACCATGTTCTCCTGGAGTTTATAATACAGTGGAAGGGAGAAGCAAGGCATAGTCAGACACGCACTCTAGACTTTAGGAGAGCTAATTTCAATAAACTTAGAGAAATACTGGGAGTGATCCCATGGTCAGGAATACTAAAAGAAAAGGGAGTTCAAGACGGATGGGAGTTTCTCAAAAGGGAGATATTGAAGGCACAATTTCAAACAGTTCCAATGAGGAAGAAAAATGGAAGATGTCTCAAGAAGCCAGGATGGATGACTAAGGAACTTTCAACTGAGCTAAGTTTTAAACAGAACATGTATAAGAAATGGAAAAATGGAGAAATCACGAAAGAGGAATTCAAACAAATAGCCAGCACATGTAGGGGTAAAGTCAGAAAAGCTAAAGCGCAGAATGAACTCAGGCTTGCTAGAGAGGTTAAGAACAATAAAAAGGGCTTTTTTGGATATGTCCGCAGCAAAAGGAAGAAGAAGGAAACAGTGGGGCCACTGCGTGCAGAAGATGGCAAAATGCTAACAGGGGACAGAGAAAAGGCAGAATTACTCAACACCTTCTTTGCTTCAGTCTTCTCAGAAAAGGCAAAGGGTGCTCAACCTAAGGATAATGGAACAGGAGACAGAATAGAGGAAATTCAGCACAGAATAAGTAAAGAGGTAGTACAGGAATACCTGGTTAACCTAAATGAATATAAATCTCCAGGACCAGATGAACTACATCCTAGAGTATTAAAAGAACTGGCAAATGTAATATCAGAGCCATTGGCAATAATCTTTGAGAACTCCTGGAGAACAGGAGAAGTCCCAGCAGACTGGAGGAGGGCAAACGTTGTCCCCATCTTCAAAAAGGGGAAAAAAGAGGATCCCAACAATTATCGTCCAGTTAGTCTGACATCAATTCCAGGAAAGGTTCTAGAGCAGATCATTAAGCAGAGAGTCTGTGAACATTTAGAAGCCAATGCCATAATCACAAAAAGCCAACATGGGTTTCAGAAAAAGAAGTCATGCCAAACGAACCTGATCTCTTTTTTTGATAAAATTACCAGCTTGGTAGATGAAGGGAATGCTGTGGATATAGTATACCTCGATTTCAGTACGGCCTTTGACAAGGTTCCCCATGACATTCTTGCAAACAAGCTTGCAAAATGTGGGATAGACAAGTTAACTGTTACATGGATTTGTAATTGGTTGACTGGCCGAACTCAAAGGGTGCTCAACAATGGCTCCTTTTCATCCTGGAGAGAAGTGACCAGTGGGGTCCCACAGGGTTCTGTCCTGGGCCCAGTGCTATTCAACATCTTTATTAACGATTTGGATGACAGAATTGGGGGCATACTTATCAAATTTGCAGATGACACTAAACTGGGAGGAGTAGCTAATACCCCAGAGGACAGGATCAAAATTCAAAATGACCTGAATAGACTAGAAAGCTGGGCCAGCGCTAACAAAATGAAATTTAACACAGAGAAATGTAAGGTTCTGCACCTAGGGCGGAAAAATGAAATGCACAGATATAGGATGGGGGACACCTGGCTGAATGAGACCACATGTGAAAGGGATCTAGGAGTCCAAGTAGACCATAAGCTGAACATGAGTCAACAGTGTGATGCGGCAGCTAAAAAAGCCAATGCAATTTTAGGCTGCATCAATAGAAGTATAGTTTCTAGATCAAGGGAAGTTATAGTGCCACTCTATTCTGCTTTGGTCAGGCCCCACCTGGAATACTGTGTCCAGTTCTGGGCACCACATTTCAAAAAAGATGTGGAGAAACTGGAGCATGTCCAAAGGAGGGCAACTAAGATGGTGAAGGGTCTGGAAACCTTGCCCTATGAAGAACGCCTTAGGGAGCTGGGGATGTTTAGCCTGGAGAAGAGAAGGTTAAGAGGTGATATGATAGCCCTGTTTAAATATTTGAAGGGATGTCATATTGAGGAGGGAGCAAGCTTGTTTTCTGCTGCTGCAGAGACTAGAACGCGGAACAATGGATGCAAACTGCAGGAAAAGAGATTCCACCTCAACATTAGGAGGAACTTCCTGACAGTAAGGGCTGTTCGACAGTGGAACACACTCCCTCGGAGTGTAGTGGAGTCTCCTTCCTTAGGGGTCTTTAAGCAGAGGCTGGATGGCCATCTGTCAGGGATGCTTTGACTTGGAGTTCCTGCATGGCAGGGGGTTGGACTGGATGGCCCTTGTGGTCTCTTCCAACTCTATGATTCTATGATTCTATGATTCTATGATTCTATGATTCTCCCTCCACTTCAACCCATTGGACTGTCTAGTTTGTCTATGCTTTTATTCAGTGGCATCCCTGCCCTGGGTGTCACCCAGTGCAAAGAGGCAGGGCTTCTAGGAGCAGACTTCTGGGGTTGTGGCCAAAAGGGCAATCCTCCTATCTTGCTGCTGCCATCCAACCTAACCCTCTTTTGCCATGTAGGAAGACATCATTGAAGCCCTCTCTGTGTCAGATAGCCATCCAGCGTCTGCTTGAAAACCTCCAAAGAAGGAGATGACTACTGTCTGAGACAGCAGCATCTTCCAACTCTATGATTCTATGATTCCACTCCTTACCCTCAGGAAGTTCTTCCCAAGGTTTAGGTCAGTGATCCCCAAACTTTAAGAGATTTTGGACTTCAGATCCCAGAAACTTCAGCCATGTTGGCTAATAGTCTGGGATTCTGGAAGCCTTAAAGAGCACAGTTTGTGGTTTAGGTGGTCTATTTTCCTGTAGCTTAGTACCATAGTTCTGTGTCCTAGGAGTTTATCAGACGGTGGGGGGACAGCCGGGAGTAAAAGGCATACTCCCAGAAAAGTCATGCAATCAGGCTGAAGATTTTCAGACACATCGTGCTTATCTAGAACTTAACCCATGAAGATCTAGGAATGCTCCAGCTAAAAACCATTCATGGGGAAATCCTGGAAATGGCTTGTTGCTGTCGCATCCATGGGTTAAGTCCTGGATAAGCACAACGCTGTCTAAAAAAATATTCAGCACGATTGCACGACTTTGCCAGGAGTATGCCTTTTTCTTGTCTGATTTTTCCCATGTCTGATAATCTCCCTAGTCTCTAGAGCAGAACAAGCTGGATCTAACCTCAATATGATATCCCTGGAAATATTTAAACATGTATTGCCTTTTAACCTTCTCTTTTCCAGGCTAAACATAACCTCAGAAGACATGGTGGTTTCAAGGCCCTCCACGATTTTGGTTCCCCTTCTCTGGACACGCTCCAGTTTCTCCACATCCTTCTTGAATTGTGGTGCCCAGAACTGGACACAGCATTAATCCAGGTTAGGCCTGACCAAAGCAGAATAGAGTGGCACGATGACTTCCCTCGATCTAGACTCTACACTCCTATTGATACAGCCTAGAATGGCATTGGACTCTGGAAAGAAGACAGAGCACATGAGTTTAGGTCCCAACGCTCCCACGGGTGGATATCATGGATTTACCCTTACCCAGAATGGAAACTCTTCTGTTCTGAAATGCCTTGGAACCAACTAAAGCTACTCATTCCACAACAGGATAGACGAAGACAGTCTGGCTGCTCAAGAATTCACTGGAGGTTTAACCTCCTGCCATGGAGATCTTCCCGATTCTCAGCTGTGTCCTGAAGTGAGGCATTGACCCATCCAGCAAATGGGACCTCTGTCATGGTCCCGATCTTCTGACAGGCCTGGCATCCCAAGAGAGCTGAGGAGGACGGAAGCCTGTCATCCAGAGCGAGGAAGGCATCCCCTGTTCTCAGATAACTTGGACTTTCTCCTGATGCTCCAAGAAATCAAATACTACTCGGAGAAGAAATAACTCAGATAACACGCAGAGCAAAGTATGTCTAATAATGAACAAAAATAATAAATAGTGGCATGCAAAAGAGTCCCGGGAGTTCTTCCTGGCTCCAAAAATGGACAGTTTTTGCTTTCTCTGGCTTTAAAGAAGGTGGCCATTGCTGTTGCTTGTCTTGGCCATGGCCCTGTGTGATGCTGAGTGTGCTGAAGGAAACTCAAAGAGGAAGGAAATTTGCTTAAGAAAAAAGGAAGGAAGGAAGGAAGGAAGGAAGGAAGTCCATGCTAAAAGCCTGGCATGAGTTTTAGACACAGTCCATCTATGAGATAACCAACAATTGGTGTGTTCACCCTAAATCCTAAAGTCGGAAGAGACCCCAAGGGCCATCCAGTCCACTCCAAAGCAGCAGTGCATTCCCCTATCAAACAGCTCTTTCTGTCATGGGGATATGCAGTGCTGCAATTCACTATGTATTTCTTTAATTTACCTTTCTCCCAATATGGAACAAAAGGCAGCCAGGTTTCACAAACACTGTGTAACTCCAGGAGCGTATAAATTACATGCCATCTCCTGGATGAAGGATCCCAGTCCCTGAAATTATTATTTGTTTGCTTATTAGTTATTCTTTTATAGCAATAGCAATGGCAAATACATCTCTATACCACTTATTTAAGCACTCCCTAAGTAGTTAACAATGTGTAACCTAATTGCTTCCAACAAACACGGTACTCATTTTAGTGACATGTAAAGGATGCAAGGCTGAGTCGACCCTGGAGCCCTGCCTGGAATTGAACTCACAACCTTATGGCTGTGAATGGCGGCAGGACAGGCATTAACCACCTGGCTCTTGTTTGGAAAATATCCTTTTCTGAAACTATCACACTGCAAATACAACTGGCTGAGAAACCCCTTGAGCAACTTAGGTTTATTAGCTCAGAAGCAGCTATCAGGTCTCTGAATTTCAGGCAGGAGGGAAAAAAAATCACAAGATTTATGGCCTCCTTGGTTTTCCAGGGCAAGTAAATGGGAGACACAAAGATTCCTTCTTTGGATGTTTCAGGGATGCTTTAGTTATATATTCCTTTATGGCAACGGGTTGCAATAGATGGTCTCTGGGGTCCCTTCCAACCTGATTCTGTGCTTCAAGTCTGAATCCTGTTGTTCATCCATAAAACCCATAAAAGCAATGGGACTTGCCTATGTGTCAGTTCCTTATTCAGCAATTGATTCAATGGGGCTTCTCTCACCGAGACTATTATTAACATGATTGTGGAATTTCTATCCAAATCTAAGATCCAAATCAGATTGGATCTGAGTCTGTCCAGATGAAACTGAAGCAGGCTCCAAATTCCCAATCTGGGACCCAGAATGCTTCAAGGAGGCCTTTCAGAGAGCTAGCAAAGCCCTTAACAGTTGCAGCAACAGCACTATCTGGCCATAAATAACATAACAGTCCTGAGATAGTGCTGATAATTGGTGCAAAGTCCTTCTCTTAACTAAAAGAGTGGCTTCCAGCCCACCACCTTGGCATGGCCACGGGGTTTTCGGTGCGCGTCTGTTTTGCAAAATCTGGATTCTGGGAGCCGACCCGGTGTTGTTGGCCACAGCCTCGCAATCTGTTTCAACTTGGGAGTCAACTTCCCAGTTTCAGGCTAAGGGCCAGGGTTCAAGCCGGGGGCAAGTCATATATGTGTCAAAATGAGCAATGTCTTTTGGGGTCACCTCTCCTTTTGACTTCGGTGCTGCTTTATGTAGGCTGTAAAATTAATAGGTGGGAACGAGATTTATTCGTCCCTGTAGCATGTTGGTTGCTTGTTAGGTTAAACTCGCTGATTTCCTCGTACAAAAGTGCTAGTTAAAATAATCACCCTGGAAACATTCCCCTGGGATGCATCCATCTTCTGGAATCAGAGTTCCTGAACCGCTAAGCAGGAAAGGGGGAGAAAAGGGAAAACCTGCAATAAAGCCAATGGGGCATACGTGAACCCTTCAGGTGGTTTCGCATTCAGGCCCCTTGCAGGGCAAACCAAACCTAGCAGGGCATGGCTGCCCATGGGTGCATCTACACTGCAGAAATAATGCAGTTTGACACCACTTTAAGTGCTGCAGCTCCATCCTATCCACTCTTTCAGACGTGGGAAATTGGAAGTATTATGCAAGGGCAATCCAAACGCAATCCTGGAGTTTCACGTTATTGCGAATTAATTCTTCTCACGCAATTTCAGGCAAAAGGGAAGCCACTCTGAATGCAATCATGGGTTTTGTGTTATTGCGCATTAAAGGTTCTCACGCAATTTCGGGCAAGGAGGGGTTATTTCCGGGTAATAGGAAGACATTCCGAACGCCTTCTGAACGCAATGGGGATTCACATAAATTCGCTAAACTAGCGAATTTATTTGAATCCGAATGGGCTCCATTCGGATTTGGGAGAAATTCCTCCCGTTAGAAAGAGTATTATGAAAGCCTGGGGTCTGTAGTTTTGCAAAATTCTTTAGCCTCCTCTGCCAAAGAGTGTCAGTGCCTCAAAAAACTTCTGTAGGAAGAAGCCATGGCACTGAAAGTGGTGTCAAACTGCATTATTTCTGCTTTGTAGATGTATCCTAAGACACACATGGGCCCTTGGTGGACAGTTCCAGGATCCGCTGTGGATACCAAAATCCATGGATGCTCAAATCCTCATTTATATGTAGAATAGTGTCCCTTATGTAAGAGGCCAAAATCAAGGTTCGCTTTTTGGAATAGATGGATGGATGGATGGATGGATAGATGGATAGATAGATAGATAGATAGATAGATAGACCCTTCTGTAGATACAATGATAATAAGTAGAGAGATATTGTAGCACCTTTGAGACCCCCTGAAAGAAAGGACTTGGCAGCATGAGCTTTCCTATATATATGAATGACATGCTCCAGCTTGTCCACATCCTTTTTGAATTGTGATGTCCAAAACTAGACACAGGACTCTTTCACACGGGAGGAATTTCTCCCAACTTGGAATGGAGCCAATGCAAATTCAGGTGAATTTGCTAGTTTAGCGAATTCGCGTGACTCCCCATTGCATTCGGAGAGTGCGTTCGGAGTAACGTTCCATTACCTGAAAATGCCCCCCCCCCTCCATTGCCCAAAATTATGTGCAAAGCTTTAATTCGCAATAATGTGAAACCCTTGATTGCATTCGGAATGACTTCCCTTTTGCCCGAAATTGTGTGCAAAGATTTAATTTGCAATAATGTGAAACCCCATGATTGCGTTTGGATTGCCATTAGATTATACTTCCAATTTCCCACGTCTGAAAGAGTCCACAGTATTATTCCAGGTGAGGCCTGACCAAAGCAGAAGAGAGGAGCACTATGACTTCCCTTTATGTTCTTAATATTTAATTGGAATCTCTTTTCTTGTCATTTTAATCCAAGTCATACCCTCCGGAGCTGCAGAAAATAAACTCACTCCACCTTCCCCTTGATACAGCTCCAGAATGAAAAAAAGGAACAATTCAGTTTTTAAAAAAAAAAGAAAGAAAGAAAGAGGAAGGGAACAAAAAATAAAATTGATTTTGAAAATTGCAGAACTTAAACAAATGCAACGTTTCCTTCGAACCATCTTCTTAAAGCACATATATATTACATCAAGGATGGGCCGCAGCAGAGAAATGAGGATCAGCTCCGACTTCTCCAGAAGGTTTGCCTTCGGTCGGCAAGGATTTCTCACGTCGCTTGAGCTGGAGAGCTTTCCCAAAAGTCTTGCTATTTGCAGCCAGTGTATTTACTCGAGCTCTTCCCTATTTGTGCGTCTTAAAATGTGTCCTCTTTGTGGCTTTCTCTACACAAACTCCTTCTGCCAAATGACATGACATTTGTGGAGTCCGCTTTTGCCGTCAGTTGGGTCAATTGCAAGAGCATGTTCTCGGTGGCGAGGAGTTGGCATCAATCCCCTGGCCTGCCAGCCTTGGTTTTCAGGGTCATTGCTAAAATATACAGACAGGTTTGGCTCCAGGAGCACAAACATCATGAAAGAAATCTGCAAGCAAACTGCTTCAAAGAGCTTCTAAACTTGGAAACCCTTCCTATTTAAACCAGCCTCACTTCCCCAGAGGTGCTTCTCTGCTGTTCTCCAAATCCTTAATCCATCCAGACGGAGGCTGCGTCTGCACTGCAGAAATAATCCTTATCCACAGATTCAATCATCCATGGCTTGAAAATGTTTTAAAAAATAATATAGATTCCAAAAGCAAGCCTCGTCTGTGCCGTTTTATATAAAGGATACCATTTCACTCTGGTGTTGGATTTAGTTTAACTTTTATTAAATATCTTAATATTTAATATATTAATAAAGTCCAAAAGTTATTTTTTCAACGTTTGTAATTAAAATTTTTACTTCTATCTTTTAAAATTGTTGTAAGCCACCTTGAATCACATTGTGGCGGGACGCAAATCCTTGAAATAAATCAATAAATAAGAAATAAAATAAAATAATCCAGGTTGACACCACTTGTTCTAACCCACTTTGTACCATTTTTAAAATTTGATATAGTTTTATAGATAGAGAGTTTTATCTTTTTAAAATGTGTTTTATTCTTTTAATAACTATCTGTTTTAATACTGTAATAATTTAATTCCTTTTTAATGTACTTTTTTCTATGTTTTTAATTGTACTGTTTTTAATGTTGTGAAGCCATTCTGAGTCCCAGTTCTGGGAATGAGCAGGATACATATAAATATAATAAGAAGAATAGATTTTATTTATATCCCACCTTTCCAAAAGGATCAATAATAATAATAACAATAATAATAATTGTGGCAGGGCATAAATCCTTCAAATAAATCAATAAGAAATGAAATAAAATAATCCAGGTTGACACCACTTTTAACTGCCATGGCTCAATGCTGCGGAGTTCTGGGATTTGTAGTTTTGCAAGACATTTGCCCATCTCTGTTGGAGAGCTCTGGTGCCACAGCAAACTACAAATCCCAGAAATCCATAGGATGAAGCCATGGCAGTTAAGGTGGTGTCAAACTAGATTATTTCTGCAGTGTGGATGCAGCCTAAAATGTCAGGTTGAGTGTGGTCTGTAGTTTTCCAGATGTTTTTCAACTATGAGTCCGCTATCTCTAGTAGGAATGTAATTCTTCACTAACTTGCATTGTCTCCATTGTATACTAGTTAGTACTGTTATAGAGATGTTTTAATCATGTAATGTTGTTGTTTTAGATTGTATGCTGCTTGGCAGGTTTTTATTCTCTTTCTTACTCTATGTGACTCCCTTCTATGTAAAGCTCTGTACCAACTTTACAGCACTCTATAAATATTATTATTATTTTATTTTCCGAAGAAGCAAGTGATCTTCATAGTTTTCTTCCCATTGCAAGAAAGGCTCCATCTGCACTGAAGAATTATTACAGTTTGACCCAGCTTTAACTGCCATGGCTCAATGCTATAGGTTTCTAGGATCTGTAGTTTTGTGAGCTATTTAGCCCTCTCTGTCAGAGAACAAAAAGTCCCAGAAATCCATAGCACTGAGCCACAGTCATCAAACTGGGGTCAAACCGGATTGTTTCTGCAGTGTGGATGCAGCCCTAGTTGCGGCACCAAACCTCCTGCTGCATCGGTTCCTATCTCTGATCCCAGAAGAACTTGGAAGAGTTACTTTTTTGGACTACCTTGGTAGCGCATTGGTCAATGTGCCCATTATTTTAAACTGGTTTCATTCATAAACTCCCCTGAGACTGGGTGGCCCCTGTGGTCTGTTCCAATGCAATGATGTGCATTGTGATGGAGGACAAGACCCCAAAGACCCCCAAATTTTCATAAATAGTAACTACCCATGGAGGACATTAATTTCCCCTCTGGCCTGACCATATATCAGATCCTCTCATTATGTTGGAGATGTGGATTGTTCTTGGCTCCAAGAAAAAATGCAAATCGGACATTTTCTGTGACTCACACAGTCTCCTTTCTGACAAATGCATGCCCTCCAAAAATTTCACAGATAAAATCAGGAACATATCTGGCGAAGCAACATCGGAGTGTGGTCAGGATGACAAAATAATGAAGAACACACAAGCCTAAAAGACCTTGCCGCAGGCAACATCTGCTGGGCCTATTGGGAAGGGCAGGATCCTGCCCCCTCTAGTCCTCATTCTCCCCAATCCTAATTCAGGTAATCTGCTTTTGAACTTTTCAATTTGCAGTATCTGAAGTAAGCCAGGGACAAAAGGGGTTCCCCTTCATCTTGGAGGGAAGTGACCATTGGGGTGTCCAGTGGGGTTCTGTCCTGGGCCCAGTGCTATTCAACATCTTTATCAATGACTTGGATGACAGAACATGCTTGCAAAGAAGCTAGTAAAAGGTGGGCTAGACAAGGCAACTATAGTATATCTTGACTTCAGTAAGGCCTTTGACAAGGTTCCCCATGACATTCTTGCAAACAAGCTTCTAAAATGTGGGATAGACAAGGTAACCGTTACATGGATTTGTAACTGGTTGACTGACCGAACTCAAAGGGTGCTCAACAATGGCTCCTTTTCAACCTGGAAAGAAGTGACAAGTGGGGTGCCACAGGGCTCTGTCCTGGGCCCAGTGCTATTCAACGTCTTTATTAATGACTTGGATGACAGAATTGGGGGCATACTTATCAAATTTGCAGATGACACTAAACTAGGAGGAGTAGCCAATACTCCAGAAGACAGGATCAAAATTCAAAATGACTTGAATAGACTAGAAAGCTGGGCCAAAGCTAACAAAATGAAATTCAACACAGATAAATGTAAGGTACTGCACTTAGGGAGGAAAAATGAAATGCACAGATATAGGATGGGGGACACCTGGCTGAATGAGACAACGTGTGAAAGGGATCTAGGAGTCCAAGTGGACCACAAGTTGAACATGAGTCAACAGTGCGATGCAGCAAGTAAAAAGGCCAATGCTATTTTATATTCAATAGAAGTATAGTGTCTAGATCAAGGGAAGTAATAGTGCCACTCTATTCTGCTTTGGTCAGGCCACACCTGGAATAATAATGCATCCAGTTCTGGGCACCACAATTCAAAAAGGATGTGGAGAAACTGGAGCCATGTGTCCAAAGGAGGGCAACTAAGATGGTGAAGGGTCTGGAAACCCCCCAAGCCCTATGAGGAGAGACTTAGGGAGCTGGGGAAGTTTAGTCGGGAAAAGAGACATGATAGCCCTGTTAAAATACCGGAAGGGATGTCATACTGAAGGTGGAGCAAGCTTGTTTTCTCCTGCTCCAGAGAATAGGACAACAGAAGAAGGAATGCAAACTACAGGAAAAAAGATTCCACCTAAACATTAGGAAGACCTTCCTGATGTTAAAAGCTATATAAACTGCTGCCTCCAACAATCTTTGGAGGATTTTCAACAGAGATTGGAACTTTATAGATCTGTGCTTCTATGATTCTATGAAGGTGGGAGGAAAACCCGGGGCATTTTAAAAGAAGCTGGAAAAATGGGACAACAGAAGATGAATCAGGAGCATCCCTACCATATTGAGATAGTTGAAGTGAATGGAAACGCTCCAACTTCCTGAGATACCGACGACTCTGAATACAGTATCTCTGAGCCTGGCCTTAATCCACCTTCAGAGTTCACCCCGAGTTTCATTCAGATTGTTCCAAACTGTCATGGTTCCAAGCGACCGTTTAAAAAGCTCTTCCCAGGGAGCTTTGGAGCAAACCTCTGTTTATAGCAGCAGCCTCTCGGTGTCCAAACAACCCTTGATTGCTTTCATATTCCCTCTCTATCTCGCCTCAGATGCCCCGGTGACAGTGTTCCCAGGATAGACAGCGCACACAAGACACCATTTGGAGGTAATTTCTTGTTACTGCTGCTAGTGTAAACATCTTCCTGGATTCCCCCCTAAAGAAGAAGCTTTTATTGAAACCATTCCAGCTGGAGGCCTCTGTTTGTCAATGATACATTGCAGGAGGGAGCTGATCCGTTCATGGCGCAGCAGCGTAGAAATTGCCGCTGGCCAAAGGCAAGAAGAGAGAAGCCAGAAAATTGGTCAGCCGGGAAGAAGAGGAGATCTAGTGGCCTCCGGTTGTCCAGTCCCACCACCATCACCATGGAGGACCTTATCACACTAGCTTAGAAACGGGGTTTAAAGTAGACTTTAAAAACCTGCAAATGTGGGAGGTTTATCACACAATGTTCCTGCAAACCTGCAACAACGCGAAAATAATGCGAACGTAAAGGGGAGAAAAATGACACCATTTTACTTTTGGAACTTCCTTGTCTCCCCTGCTTTGCAAAGACGATCAGCCCAACCGTCTTCTGCAATACCTGAAGTTGGAAGCCCTCATTCCAAGGGATGGGTTTGTAGAAGCGGAATGGACCCATAAGGATGTTCTCGACCAATCTTCTGCTAGTCAGTCTAAGGAATCAAGCCAAGAGGTGGCCATTCATTGGACCTTTTCACACTAGCCCAGAAACAGGATTTAAAGTAGATTTTAATTAGAAAAAACCTGCACGTTTCTGCAAAGCTGAAACCACACACACACACAAAAACCAAAAATAAAGTGACCATAATCGACTTTAAATCCTGTTTCTTAGCAGGATTCCTCTAGTGTGATAAGGTCCATTGTTGGATTCAAGGACTCCAATGAAAGAGAGTACACCACCTGTAAAAGGGGCCTTTTGGACGACCACCTCTCAGGAGCGTTTTAGCTGTGTATCTCTGCAATGGCTGGAGATTGGAGTGGCTGGCACTTGGGGGTCCCATCCAACTCAAGGATTCAATAGATTCATTGAACTTTAGGTGTGTTTGGGTATGTTTAGCTTGGAGAAGAGAAGACATGAGAGGTGACATGATGGCAAAGCCTGCATTATTTCTTTCCTAGCCCTACAGAGTGGAGTGGCAGTGTGGGACTCATTGTTGCTCACCTTGTTCTTGCAAATCCTCTGTTTGTAATATGCACTACTATCTCTCACATTCCCTGACACGTCTGCCTTTTGAAATCCTTATAACTAGGGATGCAAGGATTGGAAATGGCACCCAGCAAAGCTGAGGCTGTACCACTAACCCACAGTCTGCTTCCATGTCACCCATAATGAAAGACTATTTACTCTTTCAGACGTGGGAAATTGGAAGTATAATCCAAGGGCAATCCAAACGCAATCATGGGGTTTCACTTTATTGCGAATTAGAGCTTCTCATGCAATTTCGGGCAAAAGGGAAGTCACTCTGAATGCAATCATAGGTTTCACGTTATTGCGAATTAAAGCTTCTCACACAATTTCAGGCAAGGAGGGGTCATTTTCGGGTAATGGGAAGTCATTCCGAATGCCTTCCGAATGCAATGGGGATTCATGTAAATTCGCTAAACAGGCGAATTCACATGAATTCGCATTGGCTGCATTCGAAGTTGGGAGAAATTCCTCCCATATGAAAGAGTCCTATGGCTTAATGGTACAGCCCCATCTTTGTGGTGCATATTACAAACAATGGATCGGGGGAAGTAAAAGTACAACTCTATTCTGCCTTAGTCAGGCCATACCTGGAGTAACAGTGTGTCCAGTTCTAGGCACCACAATTCAAAAAGGATGTTGAGAAACTGGAGCGTGATGGAAGGTCTGGAAACCATGGCGGATGAGGAGCATCTTAGGAGCTGGATATGTTTGGCATGGAAAGAGAGAAGGTTAAGAAGTGATATGATAGATGTTTTGGACTTCAGCTTCCATAATTCCAGATTGCTGGCCAAGCTGGTTGGGGCTTCTGGGTCCTGAAGTCCAAAACAAATGGAGGACCAAAGGTTGGGAACCCCAAAGCACACACACACAATGCCAGACAATCAAGACGTTCTGGTCAATTCCTGAGAGGCAGCAATATTCCATTCTTTTAGGTGTCAGTGGTCATTCCAAGAAAGGAAAAGTGGCACATGGACTACCTTGTTTCAATAGGGATTGCCTGGGAGTAGCTCTCACGGATTGGGATCAGGCCAGAGTAGTCTTGCAAGTGGTAGCTTCATTGGTACAGGGACTTCCCCTGGGGATTCCCTGCCAAGTGCACCACATCAGCCATAAATATTATGTGTGCCATGCACAGAGTAGCAACACGGCTGACAGCAAAGGGGAGCTTAATTTATCTCCTGTTTGGAGGAGGTTAGAAGGAAACACCCAAAAGATCTGAGCAAAAATGGATGGAAGTTGCTTGTTAGTGCCATAAATTAGTTTCCATTAGTGTAACCAAATACACCTTGGGTAAACTCAAAATGCACATGATTCAAAAGCCAGGAAAGAAGAGAGAACCCTGAACAAAATTTATAGAGTGTTTGTGCTGGTAAAGCCAACAGGGAAAGGGAGGAGGAGGAAGAGCAGGAGGAGGAAGAAGAGGAAGAGCAGGAGAAAGGAGATGGAGGAAGATTTCATGGGGGGCCAGCACTAATTTGGGGACAGCAATGGTCTCATCATTGTATAGTTCTGCATGGTTGGACTTGGTGGCCCTTGAGGTCTCTTCCAACTAAGATTCTAATATTCTAGGCTGTATTAATAGGGTCTAGTGTATAGATGGAGGAAAGTAATAGTGCCACTCTATTCTGCTTTGGTCAGGCCTCACCTGGAATAATCCTGTGTCCAGTTCTGGGCATCACAATTCAAAACGGATGTGGAGAAACTGGAGTGTGTACAGAAGAGGGCCACCAAAATGGTGGAAGCTTTGGATACTACGAGGCCCTGTGAGGTGTGGCTTAGGAAGTGGGTATGTTTAGCCTAGAGAAGAGAAGGTTAAGGGGTGATTGAAACCTAGAGCTGGAAGAGACTCCAAGGCCCTGATCCAGTCCAACCCCCTTCTGCTGTGCAGGAACTCTCCATCAAAGCATCCCTGACAGATGGCCATCCAGCCTCCGCTTAAAGACCTCCAAGGAAGGAGACTCCACCAACCTCCAAGGCAACGTGTTCCACTGTTGAACAGCTCTTACTGTCAGCTAGGATGTAAAGAATATTCATTAAAATTCGATAAACAGAAGAAATTTTTGTTATTCAAAGATTTTGAAAGCTTTTTAAAGAGAAGAAATTACAAGCACTTCTTGATCAATGAGTAAGAGTTTTGGTTTTTAATTCTATGGCCAGGATTTGAGTATTTTGCATAAGTAAAGCTACCATTCATATTGGGTTTTTCAAACAGAGGAATGTTCTTTAAACCTCTGCCAAACCTCCTTTTGACCTGTTAATTGAGTTTGAAATGCCAGGTAATTGGTGTAAATGTTCACCTCCCATGTCTTTTATTTTCATTCCAGAAATTTGTGAAAGACACTTCTTGGCAGGGAGAGAAAAAATAACCTTTTGAAAGTGGGACTTTTGAAAAGAATAATTTTTTCAAAAAATCACGTCTAGTTCTGGGAGCCAGTGCTGGGAGCCAGTGCTGGGAGGCTACTTAAGGCTACTCAAGGCTAGCAGAAGCTGCATTTCCTTTAAGGAGGAGAAAGAAAAGGAGGAGGCTGTAGTCCATGTGCTTGGGTGAGATCTAATCTAATTTACACTTGAGCAGCCATTGCATTCTGGGAGCCAGTGCTGGGAGGCTACTTAAGGCTACTCAAGGCTAGCAGAAGCTCCATTTCCTTTAAGGAGGAGAAAGAAAAGGAGGAGGCTGTAGTCCATGTGCTTGGGTGAGATCTAATTTAATTTACACTTGAGCCAAGGCTAGCAGGCTAGCAGAAGCTGCATTTCCTTTAAGGAGGAGAAAGAAAAGGAGGAGGCTGTAGTCCATGTGCTTGGGTGAGATCTAATTTAATTTACACTTGAGCCAAGGCTAGCAGGCTAGCAGAAGCTGCATTTCCTTTAAGGAGGAGAAAGAAAAGGAGGAGGCTGTAGTCCATGTGCTTGGGTGAGATCTAATTTAATTTACACTTGAGCCATTGCATTCTGGGAGCCAGTGCTGGGAGGCTACTTAAGGCTACTCAAGGCTAGCAGAAGCGCGCGCCTAACGGCGCGCGAATTTTGATTTTTTTTTTATCTAGTCAAGGAGGTGTTTAGAGAATAGAAGAGGAGCCGGCCTGAAGCATCAGAGGAAGTGAATCAGAGACTTGCCTTTGGAAGGAGCTTTTAGCCAGGAGCTCTCTACATAACTATAGGCCCCGTGACTTGAACTCAGTGACAGAGCTTGGGAATAAAGGCCAAGTCTAGCAAGGGAAGCCCACAGTCTTGTTTCAGTGCCTCCTTAAGACTTCTCAGTATGGACACTGAAGGCCCTGCTGCAGTCACCTGCAACACCTGTGGGATGTTTGTCTTCTTGCCTACAGAGGTGGCGAACTACACCTGCCACAAGTGCAAGTTGGTAGTCCTCTTGGAAGAGAAAGTACAGCAGCTAGAGGAGCAGATATCTGCACTCCAGCATCATAGAGAGCAGGAGAATCTCCTGAACAGAACAGGCCAGAATGTCTTGGGTGGGAAACAGACAGAGGAAGTTGTTGGGGTGGAGGAGGTCACTCCACATACAACAGAGGTAGAGGCTTGGAGGGAGGTCACACACAGAAGTAAGGAAACCAGGGAACGTTCTGTGAGCGGCTTGCAGCTACAGAATCGCTTTGAATCTCTCTCTGTTGTCAGAGATGATGAGGAAAAGCAGCAGGGACAGACATCAGGGACAGAGCAGGGGAGCCTGAGAGTATCACGAAAAGGAACAGCCACTGCTAAGCCTCGGAGGAGGCGCGTGGTCGTGGTGGGGGACTCCTTGCTGAGGGGTACAGAAGCAGTGGTTTGTGGGCCTGACAGGATGTCTCGGGAGGTGTGTTGTCTCCCTGGGGCAAAGATCCATCATGTGACGAAGAGGCTGACAAGACTTGTCAAGCCTACTGACCGTTATCCCCTTCTTTTGGTTCATGTGGGAACCAATGATACTGCAAGGCACAGCCTTCAGAATATCAAAAGGGATTATGAGGCTCTGGGAAGGAAGCTGAAAGAGATGGATGCACAGGTTGTCATCTCATCTCTACTCCCGGTAGAAGGGCATGGTCCAGGAAGGGAGAGGAAAATAGCAGAGGTGAATAACTGGCTCCGTAGATGGTGCCGCCAAGAACAGTTTGGATTCTTGGATCATGGGCTGCGGTTCCATGAGGAGGGACTTCTGGCAAGGGATGGGCTGCATCTCACGCCAGTTGGTAAAAACGTTTTTGCCAACAGTCTGAAGAATCTGATCAGGAGGGCTTTAAACTGAGTTATGTGGGGGAGGGAGACATTATACTGGAAGACAAAAGGGATGGAGAGAATAGTCCAAGTGGCATAGAGGGAACAAGGCAAACAGTGCAAGGACCCAATAGTAGGAGGCAAAAAAATGTGCAAAAGCAGCAAGTAAAGAGGACACATGGTCTTAAATGTCTCTACACTAATGCACAGAGTATGGGAAATAAGCAGGATGAACTTGAACTCCTAGCACAACAAGGGAAATATGATATAATAGGCATCACCGAAACCTGGTGGGATGAGTCTCATGATTGGAATGTAGAAATAGAGGGATATAACCTTTTTAAGAGAAACAGGCCAAGCAGGAAAGGAGGAGGAATAGCATTATATGTCAGGGATATTTACACCAGTGAAGAGATCCAGGAAGTCAATACTGGAAGCCAGGTGGAGAGCATCTGGATAAAAATTAAAGGAGAGGGAAATAACAGGGATGTTACTGTGGGAGTCTACTACAGACCCCCGACTCAGGCAGAGGAATTGGATGATGCCTTTCTAGAACAGATGACCACACAATCAGGAAGGAGAGATGTAGTAGTGATGGGGGACTTCAACTATCCGGATATTTGCTGGAAGTCAAACTCAGCCAAATCCTCAAAGTCTAGCAAATTCCTCACTTGCCTGGAAGACAATTTCATTGTCCAAAAGGTGGAAGAGGCAACAAGGGGATCAGCCATTTTAGATCTGATCTTAACCAACAGGGAAGACCTAGTTGATGGGGTGCAAGTGGTTGGATCCTTAGGTGGAAGTGACCATGTTCTCCTGGAGTTTGTTATGCAGTGGAAGGGAGAAGCTAGGCATAGTCAGACACGCACTCTAGACTTTAGGAGAGCTAATTTCAATAAACTTAGAGAAATACTGGGAGTGATCCCATGGTCAGGAATACTAAAAGAAAAGGGAGTTCAAGACGGATGGGAGTTTCTCAAAAGGGAGATATTGAAGGCACAATTTCAAACAGTTCCAATGAGGAAGAAAAATGGAAGATGTCTCAAGAAGCCAGGATGGATGACTAAGGAACTTTCAAATGAGCTAAGTTTTAAACGGAACATGTATAAGAAATGGAAAAATGGAGAAATCACGAAAGAGGAATTTAAACAAATAGCCAGCACATGTAGGGGTAAAGTCAGAAAAGCTAAAGCGCAGAATGAACTCAGGCTTGCTAGAGAGGTTAAGAACAATAAAAAGGGCTTTTTTGGATATGTCCGCAGCAAAAGGAAGAAGAAGGAAACAGTAGGGCCACTGCGTGCAGAAGATGGCAAAATGCTAACAGGGGACAGAGAAAAGGCAGAATTACTCAACACCTTCTTTGCTTCAGTCTTCTCAGAAAAGGCAAAAGGTGCTCAACCGAAGGATAATGGAGCAGAAGACAGAATAGGGGAATTTCAGCACAGAATAAGTAAAGAGATAGTACAGGAATACTTGGTTAACCTAAATGAATATAAATCTCCAGGACCAGATGAACTACATCCTAGAGTATTAAAAGAACTAGCAAATGTAATATCAGAGCCATTGGCAATAATCTTTGAGAACTCCTGGAGAACAGGAGAAGTCCCAGAAGACTGGAGGAGGGCAAACGTTGTCCCCATCTTCAAAAAGGGAAAAAAAGAGGATCCCAACAATTATCGTCCAGTTAGTCTGACATCAATTCTAGGAAAGGTGCTAGAACAGATCATTAAGCAGAGAGTCTGCGAACATTTAGAAGCCAATGCCATAATCACAAAAAGCCAACATGGGTTTCAGAAAAAGAAGTCATGCCAAACGAACCTGATCTCTTTTTTTGATAAAATTACCAGCTTGGTAGATGAAGGGAATGCTGTGGATATAGTATACCTCGATTTCAGTAAGGCCTTTGACAAGGTTCCCCATGACATTCTTGCAAACAAGCTTGCAAAATGTGGGATAGACAAGTTAACTGTTACATGGATTTGTAATTGGTTGACTGGCCGAACTCAAAGGGTGCTCAACAATGGCTCCTTTTCATCCTGGAGAGAAGTGACCAGTGGGGTGCCACAGGGTTCTGTCCTGGGCCCAGTGCTATTCAACATCTTTATTAATGATTTGGATGACAGAATTGGGGGCATACTTATCAAATTTGCAGATGACACTAAACTGGGAGGAGTAGCTAATACCCCAGAGGATAGGATCAAAATTCAAAATGACCTGAATAGACTAGAAAGCTGGGCCAGTGCTAACAAAATGAAATTCAATACGGAGAAATGTAAGGTTCTGCACTTAGGGCGGAAAAATGAAATGCACAGATATAGGATGGGGGACACCTGGCTGAACGAGACCACATGTGAAAGGGATCTAGGAGTCCAAGTAGACCATAAGCTGAACATGAGTCAACAGTGTGATGCGGCAGCTAAAAAAGCCAATGCAATTTTAGGCTGCATCAATAGAAGTATAGTTTCTAGATCAAGGGAAGTTATAGTGCCACTCTATTCTGCTTTGGTCAGGCCCCACCTGGAATACTGTGTCCAGTTCTGGGCACCACAATTCAAAAAGGATGTGGAGAAACTGGAGCATGTCCAAAGGAGGGCAACTAAGATGGTGAAGGGTCTGGAAACCTTGCCCTATGAAGAACGCCTTAGGGAGCTGGGGATGTTTAGCCTGGAGAAGAGAAGGTTAAGAGGTGATATGATAGCCCTGTTTAAATATTTGAAGGGATGTCATATTGAGGAGGGAGCAAGCTTGTTTTCTGCTGCTGCAGAGACTAGAACGCGGAACAATGGATGCAAACTGCAGGAAAAGAGATTCCACCTCAACATTAGGAGGAACTTCCTGACAGTAAGGGCTGTTCGACAGTGGAACACACTCCCTCGGAGTGTGGTGGAGTCTCCTTCCTTAGGGGTCTTTAAGCAGAGGCTGGATGGCCATCTGTCAGGGATGCTTTGACTTGGAGTTCCTGCATGGCAGGGGGTTGGACTGGATGGCCCTTGTGGTCTCTTCCAACTCTATGATTCTATGATTCTATGATTCTATGATTCTCGATGGGAGAGAAGAAAAGAACTGGTTTGTCACAATCCTCCTAATGTTTAGGTGGCATCGCTTTTCCTGTTGTTTGAATCCATTGCTCCACTGTGTCCTAGTCTCTGGAGCAGCAGAAAACAAGCTTGCTCCAGCCTCAACATGACATCTCTTCACATATTGAAACATGGCTGTCATATCACCTCTTAACCTTCTCTTCTCCAGGTTAAACATACCCAGTTTCATGACAGCCCTGTTTTAAATATTTGAAGGGATGTCATGTTGAGGATGGAGCAAGCTTGTTTTCTGCAACTCCAGAGACTAGGGACTCTTTCAGACGTGGGAAATTGGAAGTATAATCCAAGGGCAATCGAAACGAAATCATGGGGTTTCACGTTAATGCGAATTAGAGCTTCTCATGCAATTTCAGGCAAGGAGGGGTCATTTTTGGGTAATGGGAAGTCATTCCGAATGCCTTCTGAATGCAATGGGATTCATGTAAATTCGCTAAACAAGCAAATTCACATGAATTCGTATTGGCTGCATTCGAAGTTGGGAGAAATTCCTCCCGTGTGAAAGAGTCCTAGGACACAAAGCAATGGATGCAAGATACAGGAAAAGAGATTCCAGCTCAACATTAGGAAGAACTTCTTGATGGTAAGAGCTGTTTGACAGTAGAAGACACTGCCTTGGAAGGTGGTGGAGTCTCCTTCTTAGAGGCTGGATGGCCATCTGTCCCAGAGGCTTGGATGGTGTCTTCCTGCATAGTCTCCAAAGTGGGTTAGACTGGATGGCCCTTGGGGTCTCCTCCAATGCTAGGATTACATTATTCTCTCTTCTTCGTCTGCCCTTTTGGTGTTTTCATGGCTGCCTCCTCTCAAGTTCTCCTGTCCTTGCATGGCAACGGAATCAAGGACTGCATCCATAGATTTTTGGTGGGTTTTTCAGGCTCTGTGGCCATGTTCTAGAAGAGTTTATTCCTGACGTTTCACCTGCATCTGTGGCTGGCATCTTCAGACAATGCATTCTCTGAAGATGCCAGCCACAGATGCAGGTGAAACGTCAGGAATAAACTCTTCTAGAACATGGCCACAGAGCCTGAAAAACCCACCAAATGCTACGAATCAAGGGCCGCTGAGACAACCGGAGGCAGGAGGGAGTCCATCAATCTTCACACCTGTCCCACAACGCAACCCAGCTTTTCACCTGCTCTATTAAGAGTGGAATTGGCTCCTCCGAGCAAACGGGGCTGAAAGGACTTGTTTGCAAACGGCTTCTTGTTTTTTCTGATGCGTTTTTAATTTCTCTCCTTCTTGGGTCACGCTGACATCGGAAAGGAAAAAGGCAGGGATGGTTGTGCAACCACAGAATTCCTGGTGACTCAGTTTGGGCCGAAGGAGAGGGAGGGGAAAGGTGTCGTTGTTGTTGTTGTTGTTCCCCTCCAGAGGAGCTAAACAGCAGCTTTGAGAGATGGAGAGATAAAAAATATTTTTGTTTTCAAAATAAAAAATGCATTCTTGCTGGGTGGGGCAAAAGAGAGAAGTAGAGCCTAGGAGAGGTTCTGGGGTGTGAGCCTTTCCTGTTTGGTCCAAAAACAGGTACCAACAAGACATCTTGGGCTGTTGCCACACTACAGAATTAATGCAGTTTGACGCCGCTTTAACTGCCATGGCTCAGCACCATGGAATTCTGGGATTTGTATTTTTGGGAGATATTTAGCCTTCTCTTGCAGAGAGCTCTGGTGCCACAACAAACTACAAATCCCAGGATGCCATCGCACAGAGCCATGGCAGTTGTTGTTAGTAGTAGTAGTAGCCCCCTTTTCTCCCAAGATTGGGACCCAGCACAGGAGTTTATCACACAAAGGCAATCGGGAGTTTATCCCATGAATACCCAGGAAAAATCATGTAATTACATGTAACGATTTCACACGACGTCGCACAAAACTCGCCATTAAAGTGGCCACAAAAAAGCATTAACGCCCATCTTTTTACTTTCGGTATTTTAGCAACAGTGCATTTCAGTATCACTTTATTTGTACAATTGCATGTGATAGTCATTCGCACAGTCACTCACCATTTCTGCTTCATTTGTGGGATGCTTTTAATGTGCTTTAATCTCTCTTTAATGTCAAAATCAGCCCCAGTGTGATAAACTCAACAAGGACGTTATCAGACGACGGAAATTGGAAGTATAATCCAATGGCGATCCAAACGCAATTATGGGGTTTCACGTTATTGCGTATTGCAAAAGGCAAGTCATTCCGAATGCAATCATGTGTTTTACGTTATTGTGTATTAGAGTATCTCACACAATTTCGAGCAATGGGAAGTCATTCTGAATGCATTCTGAACACGAATTTAAACTAAATTCTAAACTAAAATCTAAACTAGCGAATTTACATGAATTCGAATTGGCTCCGTTCGAAATAGAAAGAAATTCCTCCCATCTGATAAACTCCATAGAAAGATCAAGGAAGAAAAGTGCAAAGGCAGGCTTAATGTTGAAGATAAAGAAAATTAAATAATGACCGCAGAGAACCTACACAAATTTGTATTAGACAACAAAGAAACAGAAATAGTAAAAGAATTCTCATACCTGGGATTAAATATTGATAAAAATAGAGACTGCAGCCAGGAAACCAGAAGAAGATTAAGAATGGGAAGGACAGCTATGCAAGAACTAGAGAAGATCCTAAAATGCAAGGATATACAATTGAGCCCAAAAGTTAGAATCGTATAAGCCATTGTATTGCCTATTGCCACGTCTGGATCTGAGAGCTGGACAGTTGAGAAAGCAGATTGGAAGAAAATCAATGCATTTGAGATTGTGGGGCTGGAGAAGAGGGCTGAGGCTACCATGGACAGCCAAAAAGACAAACAAATAGAGAAATCAGAAATTTCCCTAGAAGCCAAGAAGACAAATCTCAGGTTGTTGTACTTTGGACACATCATGAGAAGGGATGACTCATTGGGAAAAACAGTAACGCTGGGAAGGGTAGAGAGAAGTAGAAAGAGAGGAAGGCTGGATGCAAGATGGATGGACTCTATTCAAGAGATCACTTTGAGTCTGAGTTTGCAGGAGTTGAGCCCAGCAGAGGAGGACAGAGGGCCTTGGAGATGTCTCATCCAGAGGGTTGCCATGAGTCAAGATCAACTCAAGGGCAGTTAAAGTGAAGTTTTAAGTTACTCTAGTGCTAGAAATCTGGGGACAGAAGGAAAATCTTGTTTCATTGGGCAGTGTTCTTATGGGACGGTGGTGGCAATGCCCTTATTTTGTGTCCTCCCTCCCATAGCTATAGCCCTGGCATGTTCGGAAGAAGGGTGATCAACCACAAACATCATGAGCATAGGGTTACACTGTGGCAATGGAGGATCGTGGCCCGGACTTATTATAAAGCAAACAAGGGTGGAAAAGGCAAAGAGGAATAAGGGGCACTTAGTTAGAGAGGCCAGTACTCTGACAAGGTCCGCTTCCTTTCCTCCTAAGATGGAAGTCTAACCCCGGCAGAGTTGACAGCAAGACAAACTCTCGGGCTCCCGTTGACCTTTCTGTCAGTTGCATTTGGTGGCAGGCCTGGTTTGAGTCTCAGCCTACCAGCCAAATGCCTTGCCGTCATCATCCCTGGCTCTGAAAGCTGGATTCCAGCTCACTGCAAGCGGCATGTGGCTGCGAGAGAGCAAGAGGAGCCAGGGGCCATGAAATGCCAAGTGACGTTGAAGACAGCGGAGCAGACGCTGGGTGCAAGGAAGCTAATGGGATGCTAATACCATGTCAAGCTTGGCCTAATCTGCCCTGAAAGCAACGGAGGGGCTGGCTCGAGGAAGCCCCAGCAAAAGCTGTAAAGGAGGCTGATGAGACTCCTAAGAACGAGGAATTGCATTCTGACATGAAGAAACAATTAGTCATTTGTAAGTTGCCCACTGGAACTGAAATCCCTGCACTTTGGAAGGGGTCTGTCCCAAAGTTCATGGTTAAAGAGAGTATGGCAAGTAACTTCCTTAACAAGTAAAGGAAGGTATATCACAGGACAGAGACGTGGTACTAGTTCAGGGAAACTTGGCTTCTCTTCTCTTAAAATTAGAATTGTAGAGTCGGAAGAGACCCCAAAAAGAGCCGTCCAGTCCAACCCCTACCACGCAGGAACTCCCACTCAAGTCATCCCCAACAGATGGCCATCCAGCCTCTGTTTAAAGACCTCCAAAGAAGGAGAGCCCACCAAAATCTCTGAGGGAGAACAGTCCTTACTCTCAGAAAAGTCTTCCTAATGTTGAGGTGGAATCTCTTTTCCTGGAGCTTGCATCCATTGTTCCATGTCCTGTTCTCTGGAGCAGCAGAAAACAAGTTTGCTCCCTCCTCAATATGACATCCCTTTAAATATCCACTCCACTATGGGCCCACAACAAACTCCAACTCCCAGAATTCCATAGCCTTGAGCCAGGTGAGAAAAAGCAGTGCCTAACCCAGTTATTTCTCCAATGTGGATGCAGCCCATGTGGCTGTATCAAGGGTTAAAGGTACAATGTAGCCCTTAAATAGCTGTAGCTCCAGCTGCTCCAGCTGCAATGCAATGAGGAGAGCCAGCTGCGTCTGATGACTTAGCCCTGATCCTTCCAAGACTCAGGCCTGGCCTTGCAAAAACTTCACCCAGGCAAGACTCCAACAGCCGGTGGTCCCCATCCTGCAAAAACCTAGCTGGGCAGATCCTTACAGCAAGTCCCAGCAGGTCCATGGTTTCCACCTCTGAGTTAGAGTCATTGTCCATATTCTGGAAGCAGGACATGACACATGGTGGAGATGAGGAATTACAGCATTTGGTAGCAGGGGAGAAGAGGCACCAAAAAGGAGCTCTCCCATTTGTGTCATGCCCTACTTCCAGAATATGGACAAGGACTCCAACTTCTTAAGCTTTGTGAGCTTTGCCAGGATTTGGCTGGTAGGTTGGAGCTGCAGTTCTGCTCCCGCTTTCTTTAGGACAAGACAAGAAAAGAGGTAGCAGAAGAAGCAACTTGAAGCTGTATGGGAAAGGTACATCTCTGGGGAAGTAACCTTAGAGCCACTGGCAATCATCTTTGAGAACTCCTGGAGAACAGGAGAAGTCCCAGCAGACTGGAGGAGGGCAAACGTTGTCCCCATCTTCAAAAAGGGGAAAAAAGAGGATCCCAACAATTATCGCCCAGTTAGTCTGACATCAATTCCAGGAAAGATTCTGGAGCAGATCATTAAGCAGAGAGTCTGTGAATATCTGGAAGATAATTCCATAATCACAAAAAGCCAACATGGGTTTCAGGGAAACAAGTCCTGCCAAACAAACCTGATCTCTTTTTCTGATAAAACTACCAGTTTGGTAGATGAAGGGAATGCTGTGGATATAGTATATCTTGATTTCAGTAAGGCCTTTGACAAGGTTCCCCATGACATTCTTGCAAACAAGCTTGCAAAATGTGGACTAGACAAGGTAACCGTTACATGGATTTGTAACTGGTTGACTGGCCGCACCCAAAGGGTGCTCAACAATGGTTCCTTTTCATCCTGGAGAGAAGTGACCAGTGGGGTCCCACAGGGCTCTGTACTGGGCCCAGTGTTCAACATCTTTATCAATGACTTGGATGACAGAATTGGGGGCACAGTTATCAAATTTGCAGACGACACCAAGTTAGGAAGAATAGCTAATACTCCAGAAGATAGGATCAAAATTCCAAATGACCTGAATAGACTAGAAATCTGGGCCAAAGCTAACAAAATTAGATTCAACATGGAGAAATGTAAGGTACTATAAAGACTTAGGATGGGGGACACCTGGCTTAACAAGACTACATGTAATCCTATATCAGGATTGCAACGCATACATCTCTGCCTACAGAGTCAATGTTCTATGCAACCCTTTTGTGGAATGCCATTGATGTCCCACTGAACCAAGACAGCAAACGCACAACTCAGAGAATAGGACCTGGAGCAATTGATTCCAGCTACAGGAAAGGAGATTCCATCACAATGTTAGGAAGAACTTCCTGAGGGTAAGGGGTTGTCTTCCTGCATGGCAGAATGGAGCTGGACTGGATGGACTTTGAGGTCTCTTCCAACTCTATGAGTCTATGATGTTGTTTCTCTTCTATGTCCTGCTGATGTCCAGCAGCAAAAACAAAAACCTAGGCCCACCAGAGATGCCACTGTCTGAGGTAACTGCCCTCAACAGTAGTTATTAACAGCGGAATGCAGAAGAATCAGCTCAAGTTTGCAGTATCTGGCGATATTGCACTGACCAACCTTGAATGATTCACAGATGCAATGGGATTCTTCCAAAGCCCTTGGAGGCTGTTTTATCTCTTGTTGCAATATATACAAGGTATTTACAAAACTCTCCTTCAGGTTCCACCAACATTCACTGTCTGCTACACAACAATCCACTTTCTCCAACTAATCCACTCTCCTTAACCCATACTCTTCAACCCACAGGTGCCTTCAGTTTCAGAGCACTTATATACAGTGGAGATAGCTAAGGGTCAACACCTGGTGTTACTTATCATTTCCAGCCATACAAACTATTTTACAACATCTTAAAGGAACATTGTTCCCAACATATGATTCTAGCCAATGTGCACAATGTGCAGCTGCATGCACAATGCCATCACTTGAACAGTTTTGCTTCTGCCACCTTGAACAGCCACTTCCATATATCACAAACAAGATGTTGGCCATCAGCTGGTGTTCATGCTTTCCGATCTTCAAATAAGGAACAGCTCTTATAATAAGAGACACCTCCCAGTCCCATAAGGGTAGAAGCTTTCCAATCTGCAAATAAGGGACATTACAGGGAGTTTTCCAATTTCTAATTATAATAAGGGACACCTCTCAGCCCTATAAGGATACATGCCATCCCATAAGGGACATGTTTTCCAGTCTTCAAATAAGGGACATCTCTTATAATAAGGAGCACCTGCCAGTGCTCCAAGAGACAAGATTCCCAACCTTCAAATAGGGAACATGCTTTATAATACGGGACACATGCCTGCTCTATAGGGGACAAGCTTTCTGATCCTTAATAAAGGGCATTCCTTATAATAAGGGACATGCTTTCCAATCTTCAAATAAGGGGTATCTCTTATAATAAGGGACACCTGCCAGCACCATGAGGGACAAGATTCACAAGCTTCAAACAAGGGACATATATTTTATAATAAGGGACATCTGGCAACCCTATGCATTGATGACCTGGATTAATGGATTCGGCAAACAAAAGCCACCCTCTTTCTTTTATATTTTTATTGTGCCGCCTCTCCCTGCCCCAATTCCAGTTTCATATGAAAAAGCCCAGGCGAGTTGTAGAATGTGCGCGGCCACATCTGTTTCTCATTGGAAGAAAATTCAGCTTTCTCTAGTAGCTCCTTCCATCTCCATCACCCTCCAAAGCTTCCCACATCACAACTTGTCCTCTTGCCTTGCCTCTCCCCCCCCCTTCCCTTCTCCTCCTTTCCAGAAAATGTGAGCCTGAACTTTCGACTCCATGTTAAAAAATACGGTTGGAGGGGAACCATGCAAAGCCCCCCGGGATCCGTCCCGCCTTTATTCCCATTATCTGCCTTGATGCTTCACCGCTTCTTGGTTCTGGAAATACCACTTCAAGCGGTTTGACGCCAGTGGCACCAACTCAAAGCCGGGAGGTGGCCACTGAGAAGGAAACCTCAAAGAATACTGGGCTGGGATACTGGATATCAAAAATGGAGGAAGAAAGAGACACGTTTTTGTTCTCAAAGAGCAACCATAGCTTCAGCCAAACTCATTCCGCCCGCTTTGCAAAGGCTCAAAGGTTTGCTGAGGTGCAGAGAGAGGTTGTTGGAAGCCAAGCCCCAGTTCAGATTTGGTCTGTTCATCTCCCAATATTTCTCCCTTCCTTTCTCTGCGGGATTCTCAATTCCATCCAATGGTGGCAAGAACCTTCAGCAAAGAATGTGGTTGAGGCTGGAGAGAAACGCGTTTTGGGAAGGGTTTGGCTCAGAGGTGGAGAGTCTTTTTGCTGCAACAACAACAGGGGTGTTTTAAGGCCTCGTTTTGGTAAAGGCATCTCTTCATTTGATCAGGGTCCAAAGATTGGGTTGGTATTTTATTTTGTGTGGCACTCTATGGACTTCATAACACCAGGCTGGAAAAGTGGGAGTTTTAACACAATGAAAGCATCTGTGCCCCTGTGGCATAGTGATTAAATGCAGCCACAATGTTGTAAGTTCAATCCTGGAGGGCTCCAGAGTCGACTTAGCCTTCCATCCTTTCATAGTTTGGTAAAATGTGATGCATCAGCTAAAAAGGCCAATGCAATTCTAGGCTGCATCAGTAGAGGTATAGTGTCTAGATAAGGGAAGTAATAGTGCCACTCTATTCTACTTTGGTCAAGCCTCACCTGGAATAATCCTGTGTCCATTTCTGGGCAAAACAATTCAAAAAAGATGTCAAGAAACTGGAGTGTGTCCAAAGGAGGGTGACTAAAATGGTGAAGGGTCTGGAAAACATGAAGCCCTATGAGGAACGACTTAGGGAGCTTTAGCTCGGAGAAGAGATGGTTAAGGGGTGCTATGATATCCCTGTTTAAGTATTTGAAGGGATGTCACATTGATGAGGGAACAAGCTTGTTTTCTGCTGCTCCAGAGAACAGGACCCAGAAGAATGGATGCAAGCTACAGGAAAAGAGATTCCACCTAAACATTAGGAGGAACTTCCTGACAGGAATAGATGTCAAACTGTGGAACACATTCTTCAGAGATTTTGGTGGAGTCTCCATCTCTGGAGGTCTTTAAACAGGGGCTGGATGGCCATCTGTCGGGGATGCTTTGATGGAGAGTTCCTGCATGGCAGAAGAAGGGGGTTGGACTGGATGGCCCTTTGGGGGGGTCTCTTCCAATTGTAGGATTCTATGATTCTATGCAAATGAGTTCCCAGCTTCTTGGGGGCAATTAGCTTACAGATTGCAAACCACTTAGAAAGTGCTGAGTTCACTGGTAAGTGCTTTAGAAATGCTACTTAATGCATGACATTGTGTCTGTCCTGCTGCCACCTTGCATTCCGTCTATGACTGTAATGAACCTTTTCAATGATGGGCAAAACCTGTCAACAGGTTGTCAATCTCACCGCTGTTCCATGACAGCCTTAATGCAATAGGTCCTTTCCACTCCATTTCTGCTTCTCAGGCAATCGCATGGTGTGAGTGGCCGTGATTCTGCTCCTCATTCCCGTCCTCCTTGGAACAATCGCAGCTACCAAATGCTTCCCAAAGCGAGTTGCTGTGTGCAAGGAGACTGTTGGTGGGAAGGGCAGAGACCTAGTATAGCAAAAATGAGCTAACTGTTGGACTAGGACTCTGAGAGACAAGGGTTGCACTCATTCATAGAAACCAACTGGGTGACTTGGAAGAAGTTTCATTCTCTTGAATAGAGTTGGAAGCTACCCCAGGACCATCTACATCAATCCCCTGCCATTCAGTCCTCCACAGCTAAAGCACTCCTGAGAGATGGCCATCCAATTTCTGTTGAAAAAGCTCCGCACAATGCGGTCTGTTCCACAGTCGGGCAGCTCTTACCTCAGGAAGTTCTTCCTAATGTTGTCTGAATCTCTTATGCTTGTTTGGTCAGGTCAAACAATTGAGTTGGTCCCTTAAAATTGGAAGGGACCCCAAGGGCCATAGAGTAGAACCCCATTCTGCCATGCAGGAAGGCACAACTAAAGCACTCCTGGAAGATAGCCATCCAACTTCTGTTGAAAGTCTCCCAAAGACAAAAAGTCCACCACCCTCTGAGGCCGTCCATTCTACTAAATAAAAATAGAAACTATGAATGCACAAACAAAAACTTGTTTATGGTTTCTCCCCCTCAAACCCATCTGCTTCACTTCAAAGCTTTCTTCTCCAAACTGCAAACTTGCTCCAAGGCATTGGCATTTGTAACACAAAAAGCAAGGTGCTGCTGTAAGGCCCTCCTGGTGTCTTTCCTCCAAAGTCCTGACTGTTTGCTCCCTTGAACTCCCTCCGAGGGGCTTGGCCCACTTCATTCCAGGGACATGTCTCATCTGGTGGGGAAAGGAGATTTCAGAAGGTATTGTTTTTAACACATACTGGTTGTATAATTCCTCTGGTTTTGGCAAGCGCCCCATTGTTCGTTATGTCTCTCTTTGCTCCTTTGATATGGATAACAGCCTAAAGGTAATGCTGACGACATCTCGCTTTCCCTTTGATAGATGGGAAATACCTTGGCCACAGGCTCAGGAGTGACATCGACTAAACAGATGGGATTTCACTATATTTATTTATTGAATTTGTATCCTACCTTTCTCCCATGACGCTCCCTGCCATGTCAATGGGATGCGTATCAGGAAGCCAAGGCTCTGGTATGCCAACTGTGGTGCCATGGGGTATGGGCAAAATGAGAACATTGCCCCACCAAATAAGAATTTTGCCACCTTCACAATGAACTGTGCTCACACTCCCCAGATTTTTAGCATTGTGGACGCTGAAAATCATTCCCACATTACCTTTCAAGACAAATATTGACAAGCAGGAACATGTCCAGAGGAGGATGACCAAAATGGTGAAAGGTCTCAAAACCAAATCTTATCAGGAACAACTGAGAGAGCTGGAGATGTTTAGCTTGGAGAGGAGAAGACTGGAGCATGTCCAGAGGAGGGTGACCAAAATGGTGAAGGGCCTGGAAACCATGAAGCGCTATGAGGAGAGACGTAGGGAGATGGATATGTTTAACCTGGAGAAGAGAAGGTTAAGAGGGGATATGATAGCCCTGTTTGTATATTTGAAGGGATGTCCTATGGAGGATGGAGCAAGCTTGTTCTCTGAAGCACTTTATACCTTTAAATTACAATATCAGGTGTGCAGCCTAAATGAATTTATATTTAGATTGTTTCATGTGTTTAAAGTGAAGATTTGGTAAGATATACAGTGCAACCTCACCATCCGTGGATTTCAGCATCTGTGGATGGCAAGCTTTGTGGTCCCAAATGGGGATGTGGAGACACAGCCACAAGTGCAGTGGTACACATGTTGCACCACTATTAGGAACAATAGGAATTGAGGTCTCACGTTTTTTTCATATTGAATCCCCCATGGAACAGATCCTTCATGGATGCAAAGGTCTGACTGTAATATTTTTAATTTAAAAAGTATAGAATTTTAAAAATTAAAAAAGGGAAGCCTCTCCTTTCTGTGCCCACTGAGCCTTGCACCACTCATGCCTTTTCTGCTCTCCAGTGTTTTAAAAGGACATTGAAGAATGTTATAACCTGTCTCTGCCAAAAGACAGACATAGCAAGCAATAGCAAGTACATTTCTATACTACAGGTTTTTTGTTTTTGTTTTTTTGTGGGTTTTTAGGTTATGCGACCATGTTTTGCCAGCATCTGTGGCTGGCATCTTGAGAGAATTCTGGCATGGAAGAGAGTGGTGTATATACATATATTGTGTGACCCTGGGTTGGAAGGAGTGATTTCCATGTCAATCTGTGTATTGCTCTGTTGTTGAATGGCAAGGCCTTGGCCGGGGTGTGTGTGTGTGTGTGCAAAGAGGATCCTCCCAACAGAACAATACACAGATTAACATGTAAGTCACTGCTCCCTACCTAGAGTCACACAGTGTGTGTGTGTGTGTGTGTGTGTGTATACACACACACACACACATACACACCCCACTCTCTTCCATGCCAACATTCTCTGAAGATGCCAGCCACAGATGCAGGCAAAACATCAGGAATAAACTCTTCTAGAACATGGCCACATAACCTAAAAAACCCACAAAAATACTGTGGATGCTAGCCATGAAAGCCTTCAACTTCACATTTCTATACTGCTTATCAGTGCACCTGAACACTCCCTAAGTGGTTTACAAAGTGTAAGCTAATTGTCCCCAACCAGCTGACTCCTCATTTTAGTGACCTACAGAAGAATGCAAGGCTGAGTCGACCCTGGAGCCCTTCCTGAGATCGAACTCATAACTTTGTGGCTGTGAATGTCTGCAGTACAGGCATTTAAATACCAGGGCTCCTTCATTTGGGTAGCATTGGCATCACCCATCTTTTAGGGTGTAACTCATTGAGGTCCCCTGCACACCCCTAGTAGCACCCCTGGCCAAGATCTAGGAGGATGTCACTTAAGAAGGCCACCAATAAGATTCCTCCAGGGACATCATCTACAATGACCCACCACACAGAGGTCAATGGTGGCCATACAGAGCCTGAACAACTATCTCCTCCCGCAAGAGACTCTGGTTGCCAACAGGAGGAGTCCAATATGAAAGTATTACAAAGCAGGCAGGTTTAAACCGATGTGTGACTTGGAACAAGCACACAAAAGCCTCGGGGCAAAAACCCAATAACGTGCAAACAAAATGGAGGGGGGGGGAAGGGTGAGAAATGGGGAAAAAACAAGTTTTGTTTCCAAATAAGCATGCTTTCCCCTCCCAGCATTCGGGTACGGAGTCGTGTAATTCCACCAGGTCTCATCTCCACGGGAGGAACGAGAGATCCACCTCCAGCAAACATGTCAGCAACCTGTTGGGCTCCAACCAAGCATCTGACCTCGCCTCAGACCCCGATGTTCTCCTCCAGCATCTCCTCCCAACCTTTGTCTGGCTTGGTTTCTCAGGCCCGGCCCCAAGACCTGGCTGGCGGTCCTTGTGAATAAACCAGTTGCCTTTGGGCAGGGTGGTTGTGCATCTGCAACAGACTCTTGTGTGCTTAGAAATGAACGCTGTGTTGGAAAAGGGACACATGTAGTTCCCACCGAGAAAGAAGACCCTCCCCCTGTTAATAAACAATCAGCCAAAGATATCCGATCATTTTTCATAGGAAAACTCACACTGTCACTAGCTGGTGGAAGGGTGCTGGTCCCATCATCCTGAAGCACCCACTGAACCCAATTGCTGGCTGCCATTTAAGATGGGTTTCAGGGGCATTTGTGGTTGTGGCAATCATCCGAGAATCACAGCTGTGATTGTGATGCAATTACAACATTGTAAGTCTGGCTTACAACATCACAGCTGCTTCATGGGATGCCAAGCATAATTAAACTATGAATAGAAGAGAAAGCAGTTAAAAGGATAACCATTAAATGGGAAGATAACAAATACAGTGGGCCCTCCACATTCAATGGGGTTAGGGACACTGGATCCCCATGAAAGTGGGGAAACCACAAATTCAAAAACACCTTTTTTTTAACCTGAGGGAATACTTCTCTAGGAATCTCTAGGTCCTCCAGATCAGCTTTATGGTCAACGTCCACTGTAAGTTCACTGTTAAATTGTGCTGGAAGACTTAGAGATGCTCAGAAAAGTGTTCTCTCTAGGAAACTCTAGGTCCTCCAGTACAACCTCTGGCAAAGGCTGGCCATAGAGTCATGCTGGAGGACCGAGAAATTCTTAGAGAGAACATATTAGTCGAATCCATCAATAAACAAATCTGCAGAAGTCAACGTCGTCAATTAGGAGAGCTGAATGTATAGACAACAAGCATCTTCTGATAGAACCTTTCCCTTGTTAAGATTCAGTGTTCAAAAACCTACAGAAATAAAAAAGTCTTGACCCACCTCCAGGAGGACAGCGAAGAGGGTTCAGATCTAACTCTGGACTGTCATTCCCCAAAGAGGTCCTGTCTTCTCAGTTCCTACCTGATGTACTTCTGGAGAAAGGTCTTCCCAGCAGATCTCAAAACATATGGGAGAACTGGCTATATCTGAGCCATTATAGAGCTTTATAGGCAATCACTGGCACTTTGAATTGTGTTCAGAAAAAGACCTGAGGCCAATGGAGCTGTTGGAAACATGAGAGCTGCGTGTTCCACATGTGACCAAGCCAGGTTTCATCGATCCTACATTTGTGCGACTGATTCCTCTTCTCTAAGCACAGAACTTTACTCTTCAAAGGGATCTGGTAGCACTTTTAAGACAAACTGAGTAAAGGGTAGGACCAAATGTAGGGCCATGACTAATATCATTTTTAATACCATCACCTGATGAACCAGTGGAGCTTTGAAAGCTTGTAACATGTGTAATGTGCATTTTGGTTGGCCCAGTAAAGGTACCACCGTCTTGTGAATTTTAGGTGATGCTATACTGGGAACAAGCAAAAGATACGGTGGCATAAACTTTCCTAGACTTGGTCTGCTTCTTCAGATGCAGAACTTTTAAGGTCTCCCTACAACCGAATTCTATTCTGTTACCTTTGGCCAACTTTCCCACCTGCTCAGTTTTGCTTTCCAAAGGAAAGTGTCTTCAAATTGTCTTCATGCAGAAAACGATCCAACCCTTCGGTAATCTTTGGAAGTGGAAGCAACTTGTCAAGATGATTAAATTCTCCCACCAAAAGAGAAGCAACAATGAGGTAAGTGTTGAGTGGATGTGACGATGACACATCGAGAGGCGGAGGGGTGGGAAAAGGGAAACCGAGGACCCACAAAATCCCAAAAGATGGAAGTCCTACTCTGCTGCAGGTGGGAACACGTCCAACAGGGGGCGCTGCTTCTGGGGTTGGAAGGGAGGCATTGGGCCAAAGGGAGGAGGCGAGAGATGATGGAGAGGCATCATCCATCTTGAGAGACATGCAAATATATATAAATAGAGAGAGAACATGTTTTACCCACCCATTGACTAAAATTGCCTGGGCGGTGTACAGTCTCTCTCTCATACACACATACACACACACACACACACACACACTATATATATATATATATATATATATATATATATGAAAGGCAGTACAATGAAACAGTGACTCAAGGACCAGACAGCAAAACAATGATAAAACTGGCACCAGAGGATGAAACATGCCAGACTATAAAAACCAAATTAAAACCAACAGCAGGATAGGAGCAAGAAGGAGCGATGACACTCTCCATAAATATGATTCTCACTGGCAAGAATTATTAAGTCAGAAATTGCAATCATTGTTGTTGTTTTTTCCCAGTGTGGGACAACGGTAAAGGGGGAAAAAAAACTGTGGATATATATTTTTTTTATTTTTTTGCACAGAAAACAATATTTTCTGCATAGAAAAGAAGTTTTCTGTGCAATATATTTCCTGAGACAAAGGTGGCATTTTATCCATAGAAAGCAATATTTCTGAGCAGAAAACAACATTTTTGTGTAGAAAACCAACAAGAAGGACTCCCCCCCCAAAAAAAATATATACATCCTGGCAAATCAGTGGTAGACACTATGGACTTTATCGCACCGCCTCCGGTGCCCGACTTAACTCTTCCAAACTGTGCTCAAATTCGGAAGTTACGCTGATTTTTCATCAAAATGGCTTCCTGTTGTCTCCAGTGTGGAATTTGGGCCCCTTAATTGCTTCAGTGGCCATTTTTTCCAATTCTGAAGCTTCTGATTTGGAAAAAATGGCCACCAAAGTGACTTACGGGGCCTGAATTCAACCCTGGAGGCAACGGGAAGCCGTTTTGAGGGAAATGTCCATGTGATAAAATTAGAGTAACTACGGCATTTGAGTCCAGTTCGGAAGAGGTAAGTTGGGCACCAGAGGAATTGGGGCACAGTCCGTGAGTTGCATAATCTCACTGCCTCTCCATCTATACAGATTCAGCCTCTCAAAGATGCACAGAAACATAGAATCATGGAGGTAGAAGATTCCTCAAGAGCCATATAGTCCAACCCCACGACAATCAGAGATCGACAACTGAGGCACACCTACGAGAGGGTCATCCAAAGACCTCTAAAGAAGGAAAGTCTACCACCCTCTGAAGAGGTCTCTCCTACTGTTGAATCACTCTTACCATCATCAAGTTCTTCCCCACGTTTTGGTGGAATCTCTTTTCTGGTCAATTGAAACCATGGATTCATGTCCTCTAGTCCCTAGAGAAGCAGAAAGATAGAGTGTGTATTCATGTTGCTTGTGTGTTAGTTGTGTACTCCTGCATGGAAGAAGAGGGTAGGACTGGATGGCCTTGGGATCTCATAGAACCATAGAATCATAGAGCTGGAAGATGCCCTAAGAGCCGTCCAGTCCAACCCCATTCTTCCATACAAGAGCTCAAAAATCAAAGCATCCCCAATGACAGATGGCCGCCCAGCCTTTGTTTAAAGACTTCCAAAGAAGGAGGCTCAACCACACTCCAAGGCAGCATCTTCCACTGTCAGACAGCTCTTACTGTCAAGTTCCTCCTGTTGCTTAGGTGGAATCTCTTGTCCTTTAGCTTGAATCCATTGATCTGTGTCTTATTCTCTGGAGCAGCAGAAAACAAACTTGTTCCCTCTTCAATGTGACATCCCTTCAAATACTTAAAGTGGGCTATCATATCACCCTTTAACCATCTCTTCTCCCGGCTAAACATACCCAGCTCCCTAAGTGTCTCCTCCTAAGGCATGGTTTCCATTTTGGTTGCCCTCCTTTGGACACGCTTCAGTTTCTCCACATCCTTTTTCAATTGTAAGGCCCAGAACTGGACACAAGATTATTCCAGGTGAGACTGACGAAAGCAGAATAGAGTGGCACTATTACTTCCCTTGATCTACACGCTATACTTCTATTGATGCAGCCTAAAATTGCATTGGCCTTTTTAGCTGCCGAATCACACTGTTGACTCATGTTCAACTTGTGGTCTACTTGGACTCCTAGATCCCTTTCACACATAGCAGTCTCCTTAAGCCAGGTGTCCCCCATCCTATATCTGTGCATTTCATTTTTCCGCCCTAAGCGCAGTACCTTACATTTCTTCGTGTTGGATTTCATTTTGTTAGCTTTGGCCCAGCTTTCCAGTCTATTCAGGGCATTTTGCATTTTGACTCTCCTCCAGTTCTAGGATTCCATGATTCTATGAGTCACAGAGAAGGGGGCAACTCAGGAGCAGATGATGTGCCTTGCCTCCGTTGTGCCTCCTGTGTGACTCTGGTGGGTGGAAGGAGCATGAGCAATCTTAGTCCCGGTGAGAAAAGTGGTGCCTGGAGCAAAGGCGCAGCCTTGGGATTTGTGAAACCCGTGTGTGACTCCTCTGCCCTCATGTTCAGCCAGGGTTGAGCTTCTGGGAAGAAAGGCTGCACCAACAAATCCCATGAGCGTGCCTGCTGCACATCCTGGTGGCAAACAAGTGGCGGACCTTGCAAGTTGCATGGTCTCACTCCCTGTCCACCTGCACCGATTCAGCTTCCCACAGATGCATAGGAAATTGGGGGTTCCCCCAAGGGCTATCTAGTCCAGCCCCGGATCAATCAGCCTCTTTCTTTGGGGGTCTTTAAGCAGAGGCTGGATGGCCATCTTTTGGGATGCTTTGACGGAGAGTTCCTGCATGGTAGAAGGCGCTTGGAGTAGATGCCCTTCTTAGGGTCTCTTCCAACTCTATGATACACAAAGAATACACAACTGAAGAACTCCTGAAAGATGTCCATCTAACCTCTGTGTAAAGACCTTCAAGCACAGAGCACTGACCAGGCTCTGGGGCTATCATTTGCAATGTTGAATATGTCTTGCCCTCAGGAATGCATCTGAGGAAGTAAACTTAAGGTTGTGGAAGCTCATGCTGGCAACTTCTTTCTTTAGTTAGGAGTTTATCACACGGGAGGAATTTCAACTTCGAAAGAAATGAAAGTGGGGCCGGTTCAGAAATGAGTGGATTCGCTAGTTCAGCAAATTTACGTGATTGCGTATTGATGCTGCATCATGTTCGGAACGACTTCCCGTGGCCCGAAATTGCCCAAAATTGTGTGTGATAGTTTCTCACGCAATAACGTGAAACCCCACGATTGCATTCGGAAGGACTTCCCATTGCCTGAAAATGCATGTGGTAGTCTCTCACGCAATAATGTGAAACCCCATGATTGCATTTGGACTGCCATTGGATTAGGCTTCCAATTTCTGTCATCTGATAAACTCCTTAGTCTTAAAGTTGCTACAAGATCTCTCTACATACTATTCTACAAACTAACACAGCTAGATTTTTGAATTTTACCCTCAGGAAGTTCATAGAATCATAGAATCATAGAGTTGGAAGAGACCACAAGGGCCATCCAGTCCAACCCCCTTCTGCCATGCAGGAACTCCAAATCAAAGCATCCCCGACAGATGGCCATCCAGCCTCTGCTTAAAGACCTCCAAGGAAGAAGACTCCACTACGCTCCGAGGGAGTGTGTTCCACTGTCGAACAGCCCTTACTGTCAGGAAGTTCCTCCTAATGTTGAGCTGGAATCTCTTTTCCTGCAATTTATATCCATTGTTCCGAGTCCTGTTCTCTGGAGCAGCAGAAAACAAGCTTGCTCCCTCCTCAATATGACATCCCTTCAAATATTTAAACAGGGCTATCATATCACCTCTTAACCTTCTCTTCTCCAGGCTGAACATCCCCAGCTCCCTAAGGCGTTCCTCATAGGGCTTTATGGTTTCCAGACCCTTCACCATCTTAGTTGCCCTCCTTTGGACCCGCTCCAGTTTCTCCACATCCTTTTTGAATTGTGGTGCCTGGAATACTTATTATTCCTAATGTTTAGGTGGAGTCTGCTCCCCTGTTTTTTGAATGCTCATATCTCTGGAGCAGCAGAAAACAAGCCTGCTCTGTCTTCTCCATGACATCCTTTCAGATATTTAGACAGCTGCCACTGCTAAGAGCAATTCAAGATGTTCGGTCTTTCCGTCTGTCTAGCTGGATGCAAAGATTAGTAAGGCTTGGGTTGTGCATACTTTATCCTCCATCTCCTCCTCTCTAGGCTGAACCTAAACAGCTTGTGTTATGTTCAACAAATCAAGTTCTGGGTCTACTGAAAATTTGATATTTAATATAATAGATAACAATGTGTTCACCTTGGACCAATATTCCTTTGCTTTAGGGCACTGCCACCACATGGGATAGAATGTTCTGGGGTTGCTTTGGCATTTCCAGAAATTACTCTCACTTTTGGGGGGTTATCGGTGGGTTTTCTCGGCTATGTGGCCACGTTCTGGAAGAATTTGTTTCACCTGCATCTGTGGCTGGCATCTTCAGAGGGTGGTGGCATGGAAGTGTGTGGGATACACACATACACACAGACACACTCTGTGTGACCCTTGTTTGGGATGAAGTGATTTACATGTTAATCTGTGTGTTGGTCTACTATTGAATAGCGAAGCGTGGGGGGTGCAAATTGGATATGTTTAGCCTGCAGAAGAGAAGGATAAGAGGTGATAAGATAGCCTTGTTTAAATATTTGAAGGGATGTCAGATTGAGGATGGAGCAAGCTTGTTTTCTGCAGCTCCAGAGACTAGGAGCCAGAGCAATGGACACAAACTACAAGAAAAAAGATTCCAGCTCAACGTTAGGAGGAACCTCCTGACAGTAAGAGCTGTTTGACTGTGGAACACACTCCCTCTGATATTTTGGTGGATCCTCTTCTTTGGAGGTCTTTAAACAGAGGCTGAATGGCCGTCTTTTGGGAATGCTTGGATTGAGAGTTCCTGCATGGCAGAAGAAGGGGGTTGGACTGGATGGCCCTTTTTGGGGTCTCTTCCAACTCTAGGATTCTAGGATTCCATGTGTGTCTCTTAACAATCCATTGTCTGCAGAGAACCCACCTAACCCTGAGTGGTGTTCATTTCCATGTATTGAGTTCAATCTGGGACCTTTTGCATAGGAACATGGGAAGCTGGCCTGTTCTGAATCAGACCCTTGGGGAGTCTAACCAAGCCAGTATTGTCAGCCGCGACCGGCAGAAACCATGTTGGATCTCTACAGTTTCAGGCACAATTCTTATTCTAGCTTTGCTCTTCCCTCCTGGTGGTCTCCCATCCAAGCCTTAACTCCTCCTGACCCCGGCTTGGCTTCTGAAACCAGAGCAAGTTGAGCCATGTTTTTGGGGTGGTATCCTTCCTTATAGGTTTCTGACTCCGCACCCCACCCCTGTCTCCTCTGTTCATTGCCGGTTGCAGAATACAAGGAGGCTGACCTGCAATTACATTCACACCAGAGATCCCCAGCGTGTGTGTGTGTGTGTTCTGCACAGCGTCTAGCTTTACTTTAGGCACTAATTATATGTTAGATGCCATTTTTATTTGACTAGTTGTATGGCAGGGTTCCAGCTTGTTTCTGGGGCTCTGACAGAGATCCGGATGGGTTGTGATACTGCACAGGGAAGTCTGGGTTGTTTTATGGTGTGGCTGTAAGCTGCGTATTTGCACAAATGAGAAGCAATAGAGACATATGGAGGAAGAGGAAGAGGAGGCGAAGAACTAACAAATCAGAACTCCAGAAATGCTCTTACCTGGAAAACCACAACTAGAGCAACCTATCCTTGCAAATGAAATAAATTTAAGGGATTCCTCGGTGGAAAGCCACTGTGATTTAGTAGTCTGAGACCACATTCCCGCTATGATTTAAAGCAAATTGCTGATCGGGTTATATGACAATCGTTCCCATTTGAAGCCGGTTCTGATCCTTCTGTGATTGGTTTCAATCACAGTGAAGCGAGGCAAACACAAAATAACCTGCTCTTTCCTGACACTAGTTCTTTAGCAGTTCTTTGGAAAAGAATTGATTCCAAAGCTTGTTCAACAAGCGGGAACCACGGATTTGAATTGCATTGTTCTGGAGGGAAGGGACTAATGGCAGAGGGGCATTTACCATCCCTTCTCAGTTTTTGGGAGATCCATCATCCCCCCCCCTCCCCGTGCTGCCTTTGTGCTTGTGGGGTGACCTACGGACGGATGATTATTTTAAAACAAAATAATGACAAAGATTCAATTCATTGATTTTGCAACTAGTTGCAACTACTCGGGCGGCAAGCTGGGCGATTGGGCCAACAGCAGCTCAGTGAGGCAAGTAGTTGCAAAACCAATGAATCAAATCTATCAATTTATTTTAAAAATATATGCATAGTTCCCAAGCCAGGCTGCCTGAGCTGCCGCTTGCATCACTGATGATGGACAGATGATGGACATGCCTTTTGGAGTGGTGCAAACTAGTGGGGATGACAATCGTGCCAAAAAAGAAGCGATTCCAAGGGGATAATGAAAAGATCTGCTTTAAAAGTGGGAATGACGGATCTTTTAGAACTGATTCACCGAAACGGAGTGAAGGTAAATTGCAAAACGCTTTAAATGTAAGTGGGAGTGGGGCCTGAATGTTGAACTCTGGGAGGGTAGAGTCTCCCTTCTTTGCCCTTGCCTTCCTCTGAGGCTGACAAGGTTTCTCTTGCCCAGTGGCTTTTTTCCATGGCCGAGTGGGGATTCGAACCCTGGTCAAACCACTACACCATGATGGTTCTCTTAGCCTGCAACTGAACTCAAGGAGATTAAACTAACAGATACATGAGATACAACAGGTCATGCCTGTTAAGTGTTATGGTGTGAAATGTCCTTGGGGGGTGTTTTCCATTAAGGGGAGAGGTCAGCCTCTTATCTTGTGCAGAACAAGGCATGTGGCAGGTCTGGATAGTTTTACAAACAGCGGTTGCACTAGATAGCAACGGGGACCAAAGCGTTTCAATAACAAAGATTTGGAATGATTCTTAAAGAAAGTCAAGGAAGAAAGTACAAAGGCAGGTTCATCAAGGTGCCAAAAACAATGACCACAGATGACCTAGATCACTTTGAAAGCAGGCAATAAAGGCATTAAAATAAAGATTTTTCATAGCTTGGCTCAGTTATCAATCAGAATAGAGTCTGCAGTCAAGAAGTTGGAAGAAGACAAGGACATGGAAGGGCAGCTAGGAAGAAATTAAACAAGGTCCTGAAATATAAAGATACGTCACCGAAAACTAAAGTGAGAATGGTCCATGGCAAAATATTTCCCATTTCTATGGATGACTGTGAGTCATAGAATCAAAGAATCATAGAAGAGACCCCAAGGAGGGCCATCCAGTCCAACCTCCTGCCATGCAGGAACTCTCCATCAAAGCATCCTCAAGAGATTGCCATCCAGCCTCTGCTTAAAGACCTCCAAAGAAGGAGACTCCACAATCCTCCATTGAGGGAGTGTGTTCCACTGTCAAACAGCTCTAATTGCCAGGGAGTTCCTCCTAATGTTGAGCTGGAATCTCTTCTGTAGCTTGCATCCATTGTTCCATTGTGCCCTATTCTCTGGAGCAACAGAAAACAAGCTTGCTCCCTCCTCAATATGGCATCCTTTGAAATATTTAAACATCTATCCTCTCACGTCTTAACCATCTCTTCTCCAGGTTAAACATTCCCAGCTCCCTAATTTGTTCCTCATAAGACATGGTTTCCAGGCCCTTCACAATTTTGGTTGCTCTCTTCTGGACGTGCTCCAGTTTCTCCACATCCTTCTTGAATTGTGGTGCCCAGAACTGGAGACAGGATTATTCTAAGTGGGGCCTAGAATCAGAACAGGGTGCCACTATTGCTTCCCTTGATCTAGACACTATACTTCTATTGATGCAGCCTAGGATTGCATTGGCCTTTTTAGCTGCTGCATCGCACTGTTGGCTCACGTTCAACTTGTGGTCTACTAGGACTCCTAGATCCCTTTCATACATATAAATCTCCTTAAGCCAAGTCTCCCCCATCCTATATCTATGCATTTCATTTTTTCTACCTAAGTGCAGTATCTTACATTTAGCCATGTTGATGTTCGTTTTGTTAGTTTTGGCCCCTCTTTTTAATCTATCGAATTTTGATCCTGTCCTCTGCTGGGTATTAGCTGCTCCTCCTATTTTGGTGTCATCTCCAAATTTGATAAGCATGCCCTGTAACCTTTCATCAAAGTCATTGATAAAGATGTTGAATAGTGCTAGTGTTTTGAGTGTGTACGCAACCTGCAATCTGCAAAGGGGGTGGTTGTGGTGGTGGATGTTTTTTGGACCTGTCCCATGTCCTCCCACCGATTCCCCGACTCCACCCTTGTAGTGCTGGTAATGGTGGATGTTTTCCATTTTCCCAAATCCAGGTGCACATCTCCATGCGAAGATGTCAACAAGGTTGCCTCTCCCAAGACCATCCTCTTTTCCCGCCTCGGGACATTCAGCGCACAATGGCTGGCGCTGCCGAACCTTCATTTTTTTTCCATATAAACAGCGATGAGGAAACTGTTCTCGGTGCATACCGGGCATGCTTCTTTGATGTGCGGTGATTTCACAGGTTGGTAATGATAGGAGGCAGCCCTGGGGGAACACCCTGCATTCTTCACACTCACTTCGTCACCCGGGGAAACTTGTTGGGAGATATAGTTGGCTGTGTCTTTCGCTTCATTTCCTTCTCTGACTCTTTTTTTACCTAGAACAAATTATACATGTTTTCAGAATGGCTGCCTGAGGGGCTTAATTAAAACAGGTTGGAAAATTACATAGAGGAACACGCCTTCCTTGCCCTCTCCTTCTCCACCTCACCCACTCATCCGCCCTTCCTAGGAATTGCTCCCATAAACTCTTTAACGTCAAGGACTGTAAGAAGCTGGGAAGGAAAGGAGGAAGAAGGGAGACGCAGAGGGGACAACGGATGGAAACCGGTTTGCTGGTTGAAATCCTTCCAGAGATGGAACATGCTTCCATTGTCTTGGTTTGTTGGGCAGATTCGGTGGACCGCTAGTGGTCCTTTGCTGGAAATTTGCTTTGAGGATATGGGCTCAAAGTAGATCATTGAATACCATATATCCTTGACTATAAGTAGGTCTTTTATAACGTTTTGGGGGCAAAATTATGGATATCGATACAACCCTTGGATAGGTTGAAAGTAAAAGAAAGGATAGAAGTCTTACTTATCAAATTTGCTGATGACACCAAACTAGAAGGAATAGCTAATACCCCAGAGGACAGGATCAAAATTCAAAATGACCTGAATCAGGAAAGCTGGGCCAAAGCTAACAAAATTAAATTCAACAAGGAGAAATGTAAGGTTCTGCACTTAGGGTGGAAAAATGAAATGCACAGATATAGGATGGGGGACACCTGGCTTAACAAGAGGGCCATCCAGTCCAACCCCATTCTGCCATGCAGGAACTCCCAATCAAAACACCTGCAACAGATGGCCATCCAATCTCTGTCTAAAGACCTGCAAAGAAGGAGGCTCCACCACTTTCTGAGGGAGTGTGTTCCACTGTCGAACAGCCCTTATTTTTAGGAAATTCCTCCTAATGTTTAGGCGGAATCTCTTTTTCTGGAGCTTGCATCCATTGTTCCAGATCCTGTTCTCTGGAGCAGCAGAAAACAAGCTTGCTCCCTCCTCAATATGATGTCCCTTCAAATATTTCAACATGCCTATCATATAACCTTTTAATCGTATCTTCTCCAGGCTACACATACCCCGTTCTCTAAGCAACTCCTCATAGGACTTGATGGTTTCCAGACCCTTCACCATTTTAGTTGCCCTCCTCTGGACACGCTCCAGTTTCTCAATGTCCTTTTTGAATTGTGGTGCCCAGAACTGGATGCAGGATTATTCCAAAATTGGACTGGATGGCCCTTGAGGGGGATCTCTTCCAACGCTATGATTCTATGATTCTTTGAACATCTCAGGCTTGGGCAAACCCAGATGGGGTGAGACAAGCTGTCTAGTGGCCCAGAATGAAGACATTTTTAAAAAATGAGTTGTGGTGACGAGATCTGTGCAGAATATTCCAAGTGTAGCTGCACGCCACAGTTTTGGACGGAGTCATGAGGATGACAATGGCAGACTTATCTTTATTTATTTCGATAGTTTGGCTTTGCGGAACATAAAGGCGCCTTGGCTTTTACCTGCCCTGGATCTCACAGGGTTCACCGTCGGGTGACCTGGGGGTTGTCATGCACCGAGAGACTTTTTCCGACTGAGCTTTTGTGCAACCCTGCTGCGTTCGGCCCCAGAGCCAGACACATTTCAACGGTGGGCAAGGAAGCAGCGCATTTTACAGCATGTTAAAAGCATTTTTAATGAGCTCCAAGGATGTAAAGAGGGACATGAAAGTCAGGTGTAATCGCCTGTAACTTCCCCTTTCTGCTTTTGGAAGAAGGCTTCCTTCCAGAGCGTCTGAACTTTTTAATGGCAGGAGAGGAGCCACACAGAACGTTGCAGCGGGGCAAATTGCAGGGTGCTCCAGGCGACTCATTAATTCCGCTTTATGAGCGTACATCAAATTCCTGGGCAAAAGTTGAAAGCGTTGCTCGGATTCCCCTTCCCCGCCACTCCAAGACATCTTGAAATAGGGCTTCCAACATCTAATAAGTCGTTTACGAGTATTAATAACCTGTATTTATGTAACAGCTTTGATCCAAAAGAATGATGAAGGATGCTGCATATGTAAGTACCTCTTTAGAAAGATGGCATCCAAAAATATCATTGCATATGGATATTCCTCTGGAAGCGAACGCAGAACACCAGCCTGCAACCTAAAACTGTTATTTGAAGTCTCCTGATTTTAATTTTTAATTCAATGCACACTGAGAAGTCTCCATCTTAAGATGCTACTCTGAAGAAGCGGAGTATAACTTTGCACCCCCAGAGTTACACAGAGGTTACACAATATAGGTCATGTCTCTCTTATCCAAAATGCTTGGGTGTTTTTGAATTTTGGACTTTTTCAGATTTTGGAATATTTGTATATACATACTGTATATACTCATACATAAGTCTAGAAATTTAGGTCAAAAAATTGACCCAAAAAACCCCTGAGTTGACTTATCCACTGGTCAATGTAAGTACCATTCCCTGGTGAAAAGCAAAAGTATAAACTGTCCCTCTGTTCTCTCGTCCATCCAGCCTTAATAGTAAGCACAAAGGGTTATGTCTGCTAGAATTTTGTTCAGTCTTTGACATTGTTTTGCTCTGCTTCGTCATTCAGATCACTATGTTTTACCCCCGACTTATCCATGGGTCATAGCAAAATCCATAATTTTGGCCCCAAAATTTGCCCTCGACTTATACATGGGGTCGACTTATAGTTGTGTATATACGGTACCTATGCCACTGATCCTGCACATTAAAATCTGGAAACAAACCGAGGCTAAAGGGCTTGAGGGTATTTATGGAAATGCGTTCCCTTGTATCTGATGTATCTTTCCCGGAAGGAGTGTGGCTTCCTTCTTGCACACCTGTGGAAAGCGGCGATGCTGCCAGGACCACAAGATGCTGACAGATTTGTACCAGTTTTTCTGGCCTTTCCCTTCTCTTGACTTGGCTCTCAGTATATATATATGTGTGTGTGTGTGTGTGTGTGTGTGTGTGTGTGTGTGTTAACAAGGCACCACTCCCACACCATAACATCAAGAAATGTCGAGCCCCATCCATCAGACCCTCCAAAATCTCATAACCGCCAGGCGTCTCCTGCCAAAAGAGAACTTTAATCCTATTTGGGAAAGATTAGGGAGATATTTCCAGTGACAACTCCTTACCACAAAATCCTTTTGCAAACAAAAAGATCTGTTGAGGAGGCAGATTGCAACAGGAGAGGAAGAGGAGATCAGATTGAAGACCCTCAAAACAGATTGCCATTTTGCATTTTGCATCCAGCACCAGGATTCAGCCAGGAAGATAAAGTCAAGGCAAGAGTGCCTCTGAGTAAAGAAAGAGCGCTGCTTTTCAGTCATCCCAGAGACACTGCTGGTTCGCTGCTATTTAATTTCCAATCCACCAACCATAGAATAATTGATATTGTACTGTGGATACAAAAATCCGTGGATGTTCAAGTCCTAAAGTTTTAATTATCACCTTTAAAAAAAATTGACAAAAAGTTTGTTTTGATTTGTAGTTGTTAACTTTTCTCTGCGTGGTCACCATCCAGATTAACCATGTTTCCCAGCGTTTTTTTACACACACACACACACACACACACCGAATACCGTTATTGTAGAAGTTTGCAGGCTTCGCCTTAAAACACTCTTCCACTTCATGAATGACGTAATTTGTGTTGCGAACAAACCCCACAATGTTTTTTTTTTTCATTTCTGTGAACAAGAAGAAGTCACTTGATGTGAGGTTGGAAGAATAAGGCAGATGCTGCAAAATCTCAAAGCCACATGCCCTTTGCTTTGTTAAGTGCAACTTGAGATGAGTGAGCTGGTGCATTGTCTGCTAGGAGACTAATGCCTCTGGAGAGCATACCGCAGCATTTCTTTTTCGGAGCATCTCGCAACTTGTCCAGAAGATTGCTGTAGTATGTGCCAGGGATGGTTTGCCCCTTTGCAAGGTAATCGGGTGACTCTTTCATACAAGGCTAAATTGGAAGTATAATTTAAGGTCAATTCGAATGCAATCATGGGTTTTACGTTATTGCGAATTAACTCTTCGCATGCAAATTCGGGCAAGAGGGAAGCCAATTCGAATGCAATCATGGGTTTTACATTATTGCGAATTAAAGCTTCGCATGCAAATTCGGGCAGGAGGGGGTTATTTTCGAGTAATGGGAAGTAATTCCGAACGGAGCAGGGGTTCATGTAAATTCGCTAAACAAGCGAATGTACATGAATCCGCATTGGCTCCATTCGGAGTTGGGAGAAATTCCTCCCCGTTTGAAAGAGTCCTGTGAGAATGACTCCACGACAATCCCAAAAAACTGAGAGCATGACCTTCCCTGCTGACTTTTGCACCTTTGCCTTTCTGGAAGGGAAAAAATCGGCACGTTTCCACTCCATGCTCATGGTTTTGGTCTCTGGATCATACTGACAGATCCAAGATTCATCTATGGTTAACAGATGACCAAAAAAAAAAAATCCTCTTCATCCTGATCCAACAGCATCAACATCTGTCTTGAAAGGGTCATGCTGTGTTTGTTTCCGAAAAGGGGTTAGCAAACGTGGAACCCAGTTGCAGACACCATAGACGTGTGCAGTTTGTCAGGAACAATTTTCCACATACTACCATAAATGAGACAAGTTTCATTCATGATCATTTGGATGGTTGCTCCTCTGCCTTCCAGGATTAAACACTTCACTTCTTCACAAAGTCTAAGGCAATCGTCCGTCAATGATGGTCTTCCAGGTCTTGGCTCATCTGTGATGGAAATAGGTCCAGGTTGGAAATTCCTTTTCCAACTCACAATAGTGTCATAAGATGGGCAATTGTTTCCATAAACTACCATCACCTCTTCGTGAATTTGCCGGGCGCTATTATCCTTCAAACGCAGGAACTTTATCACGCTAAAGCCTCACTCTTCTCCACCTTCCACTTTAGTCACTTCTTGCATAACAAAAATAAAGTGCTGATTTTCTCAACATCATGAACTTAGGGATCATTGATGACACTGATAAAATTTCACCCATGTACCATAATAGCTTCCGGGTGATAATTTACGATACCCCCTTGTAACTACAAATGGATAGAAAAATTGTGCCGTTTAAAAGAAATGGCAAAATCATGGTTTGCTTTTCAGGATTTATATATTTTTTGAATACAGTCAAGCCATGGATACTTGAATCTGTGGATAAGGAATCAGTGGATATGGAGGGCTTTCTGGCATGCAGTCGCAGAGGCATCCTTTTTGTTCGTAAGATGTATCTGAAATGCTCTTTCAAATTGTGCCGAATTTCTTGAGACCCAACATTTGCACTGCTGAAATAATGCAGTCTGACACCACTTTAACCGCCATGGCTCAATAATGCTATGGAATCCTGGGATCTGTAGTTTGTTCTATGATCTATGCCCAAAGGGGACATGATGCTAGGGGCCACTCCAGGGCCCCTAACCACCCCTGATCCAGTCTGGTTTTAATCCTGTTTTAATTGGTGCAAGAAATTCGCTTGAAGAATTTGAAGGATCCTTGAGAAATTTGGAGGTGACCATTTGCAGCCAGCTGTTTTTTGCTGAGCAGCCAAAGACATCTTTCCATCCTTATCTGAGTTCTTGATATTAATGTTCCAGTTGGAACAGAGGGATTTCCAGACCTCCTGCTGAAGCCACGGTTGATGACTCCGATGGCCAACTTAGAGGAGGGAGAGGGATGTGAAATCCTTTTCCAGCTAAATTTTGCTTTTGTCAGCAACAGATTCCAAAAATTTCCTCTCTGGCATGCGGTCTCAGAGGCAGTGCAAATGCCTTCCTTTTTGTTCATAAGATGTCTCTCAAATATTCTTTCAGACTGTGCTGAATTTCTCAAGATCCAACAAATCAAGTCACTATAGCTGCATTTGCGCTGCAGAAATAATGCACATCATCATCATCATCAAAGTGCTGTAAATTTGCACCACGCTGTACATACAATCAATTAAAACAGATAAAATAAACCTGCCTATGGTGTACATTCTACGAAAATAATTTAACATAATACATCGTACTACATCTTTACATTCGAGCAATAAAATATAGCAGACAATATATTAAAATAACATTGGCTCAATAATGCTATGGAATCCTGGGATTCATAGCTTGTTGCGGCACCAGACCTCTCTGACATAGAAAGCTAAATATCTCACAAATTTACAAATGCAAAAATACCATAGCATTGAGCCATGCCATTTAAAGCGGTATCAAATTGCATTATTTCTGCAGTGCAGATGCAGCCTGAATTGTAGGACTGCAAGTTCAGGAACATTCCAAGCCAAAACCTGAGGCCAAGGAATGATGGCGCTGTCTATCATTATGCATTAAACACCAACCACAGTTTGTGGCTTGTCATTTGGACGCACAGCTACAGACATGAAATATATTTTTCCTGTTTGGAAATTAAGAGGTAAATTTTAGCTAAAGGGGCTGTTCCCAGAGCAAAGTGAAACCTACATGGGACCTTATCACACAAAGCAATTTGGGGGTACACTCCAAGAGCAATCCGAAGGCAATCATGGGGTTTCACATTATTGCGTAATAACTTATCTCACACAATTTCAGGCAATGGGGGGTTATTTTCGGGTAATGGGAAGTCACTCCGGACGCATTCCAAATGCAACTAGAACTCAAGTAAATTCACTAAACTAGCAAATTTACATGAATTCAAATTGGCCCCATTCGAAATTGGGAGAAATTCCTCCCATGTGATAAGGTCCTTGGAGAGATGGGAAAAGGAACAAAAATATCTCACCAGCTTACTTCTAGCCAAATGGTGGATGCAGAGCAGGATGGAAGGTGGTGAGCCCTGGGATCACAACTGTGATGGAAAGAGGAGAGTAAATGCATAGATTCCTTCTGGAGAGTTTTTGCGAGCTGCAGCAACAATCCATTTCATCCCTGGAAAATCATTGCAAGCTACTGTTCTACCAGCTGAGTTGGAGATCTGCATCATGTAGCCCTTTCCTTTTGCTCAGAACTCAGTCAATCCAAATGGGAGAATTTGCATTGGAGACTTTGGCTGAGGCTCTGAGACATGGCAACCCTACAAGTTGGGATCCCCAAATCTAAGATTCAGCAAGATGTTGCAATGGAAGTTAATGTGGAATCAGAGAGGTATCGTTGTGTACCGTGAACGAGTCCATAGTCAAGACAAAGCCATTCCTAGGAATTTTGGAAGTGACTGTATTCTGAGTCTGAAACCATCAGCTGGTTTTGAACCACTTTGTCAGGTCTGTACAAAGTGCTTTTTCCTACAGAAGAGCCCTGTTGACTTTATGCTAATTTTTTTCTGTTTGGCAGGAAAGTACGTCAATGAGATTAATTGGAGACTTGCACTCTTTGGAAATCAGTTGACACTTTCCCCAGGAAATTTCTCCAGAAAAAAAATAACTTCTTGGGTTGTGATTTCCCCATCTCTGTTCTCCTTCGAATGTGAATTTCTGACGAATCTGTTGGACGTCTTCGTTAGTAGACATCTTTATATAGTAGATACACAAATGAGAGTGGCAAGGGGCCTTCCTTGCATGAATGTCACCAAAGCAGATGATCTGAGAGAAGGAAGGAATCTTGTTTCCATCTGTGGATGAAGAGATGCATTTATGGCAGTATATGAGAAACACGTCCCCATTCAGTGCAAGAAGATTCACAAATAGCTTGTTGGTATTCCCAGTCAAGTGGCCCAATATGGCAACCTCAAAACCCTGATCTGGGAAGGTGGTTCCATCAGAGGCCACCAGCAGAGGGCAGTCACAGTCTTGTGAACAGAGAGTCAAAAGTCCCAATGAAACCCTGGTTGGATGATTTGCGACTGGAAGATCCTTGGGGCAGAGAAGGAAATACAGGGTGGCACTTGGCATCTCCTCTCCATTCCATTTTCTCTTCTACTTTTGACTCCATTTTCCTAATAACCCCCAACAGGGAATCCATTTTGCCCAGCCGTGGTTCCACTTTAACTTCCACCCATGGCCCCATTCTATGGAATCCTGGAGTTTGCAATTTCGGAGGGACATTTCGGACATTCATCCAGAGAGCAATAAATCCTGCACCAGACTAAAACAATTCTTCATGATACCCTAAAATGAAACCACGGCAGGGCGAACATAGTGCCATAATGAGGCTGACAAGGGTCAGACAAGGTTACATCTTATCACCCCACCTGCAGAACGTATTGTAAGAAAAGCAGGCTTGGACAAAGAAGGAGGAGGAGTAAAAATAGGAGGAAGGAATAACAACAATCTGAGATATGCAGAGGACACCATAATCCTAGCAGAAAACCTCAAAGACCAGGAACACCTACTAAGGAAGATCAAGGGGAAAAGTGCAAAGGAAGGCTTAATGTTGGACATAAAGAAAACAGAATTAAAGACCAATGAGGACCTTCACAAGTTCAGCCTAGACAAGGAAGAAATAAAAATAGTCAAAGAGTTCCCATCCCTGGAATGAAACATTGATAGAAATGGGGACTGCAGCCAGGAAATCAGAAGAAGATTAAGAATGGGAAGAGTGGCTATGAAAGAACTAAACAAGATCCTAAAATGCAAAGATAAAAAATTGAGCACAAAAGTTAGAATCATCCAAGCCATTGTATTCCCTATTGCATGGATGGATGTGAGAGATGGACAGTTAAGAAAGAAGATAGGAAGAAAATCAATGCATTTGTGGGGCTGGAGAGGAGTACTGAGGATCCCAAGGACAGCAGCCAAAAAGATAAACCAATGGGTCCTGGAGCAAATCAAGCTGAAAATCTCCCTGGAAGAAGCCAAGATGCGGCTGTTGTACTTCGGACACATCATGAGAAGGAAGGATGCACTGGAAAAGGCAATAATGCTGGGAATGTTAGAGGGAAGGAGGGAGAGAGGAAGGCCACATGCCAGACGGATGGAGGTCACTATGGGTTTTATGAGGTTGCAGGAATTAAGCAGGACAGTGGAGGACAATAGAGGACTGCTCCAGAGACAAGAACATGGAACACTGGATGCAAGCTGCAGGAAAAGAGATTCCACCAAAACATTAGGAGGAACTTCCTGACAATAAGAGCTGTTTGACAGCGGAACACACTTCCTCTGAGATTGTGGTGGAGTCTCCTTCCTTGGAGGTCTTTAAACAGAGGCTGGATGGCCATCTGTCAATGGGGATGCTTTGATGGAGAGTTCCTGCATAGTATAATAGGGTTGGACTGGATGGCCCTTGGGGTCTCTCCCAACTCTATGATTCCATGATTGTGGGCCACAAGCCCTAGAACTGCCTTGTAGTAACTTCCCCAGGCTCCTCCTCCAACAAGGTAACTTTCGCAGCAAGCTCCAGTTCCTCCTCCTCCTCTTTCTTTTCCCTTCCTCTGCCCTTGGAGCATCTTGTGCAAATGGCACAATGCTGGGCTTAGCTGCCTGACATTAGCCAGCCAGGGAATCATTTGCACCTGCAGAGATGCCCTGGAGCAATGTGGCGTCAATCACCTTGACTTCTGGCTGCCTCTAACTGTTCCAAAAAGTTGCAAAAGGCCTCCTGTTCCTCTCCCTAGCAACCGGCAGAGAGGCAGTGTGGTCCAACAAAAAAAAAAAAGACGACAACAACAAGGCTGGGTGATGTTCTCCCAGCTCAGCCTTGTCTTCTGGTCTTGCAAGTTCTCCCCTCTCAAATGACAACTCTCCCACTTTATGCCTGAGCCAGGAAGCCAGTGGAACTGGCTCTTAGGTTGCAGCTCTAGACAGTCTTTGGCTGCATCCACACTAGGGAAATAACCCAGTTTGGCACCACTTTAATAGCCTTGGCTCAAGGCTATGGAATTCTGGGAGTTGGAGTTTGTTGTGGGCCCAGAGCAGAGCAGAGCTTCTCTGTGCATTCCGACCCGATAGTTGTTGGCATGGTCCAGCATTTCAATGTTTTCAAATAGCATTTTATGTCCAGGATGGTTTTATCGTGTTCTGCTAATGCTGATTTTTCTGGCTGCAGTGTCTCCCATGTTCCTTGATTCGTGTTTGGACACTGCATTTGGTGGTCCCTATGTAGACCTGTCTGCAGCTGCACTGAATGCGGTCAACTCCTGAAGCCTCAAGAGGGTCCCTCCTGTCCTTTGTTGAGCCTTTCGGCATCTTCTTGCTGGGCAAAAATAATAGCAATAGCAAATACATTTCTATACTGCTTATCAGTGCACTTAAGCACTCCCTAAGCGGTTTACAATGTATAAGCCAATTGCCCCCTACAATCTGGATACCTTTGGAAGGATGCAAGCCTGAGTCGAGCTTGAGCCCCTGAGCTGGTATTGAACTTGCAACCTTGTGGTTTCTGAGTGAGTGGCTGCAGTACAGGTATTTAACCACTGTGCCACCAGACCCATTTTTATTTTTATTTTTGTCCTGTTCCTGCTTGAAACTCTGTGCAAATATTTCTAGGAAAACAACGCTGAAAGTGTTCGCCTCTCATCCTTCCCTTCCCTGCAGTGGCACTAGATGAACTTCCCTCTTGGCTTGGTGTGCCTTTGCAATGCTGCTGGCCTCCCTCCCAAAAGCCGCCCCAGGGAGTCCTGGGAAGGGAGCAGAATTGGGGAGGGGGCTTTTTTTGCTTTCTTTCTTGCAAGTCCCAACAAGCATTACAGAAAGCCTCTCCTGCGGAGCGTCTTCGCTTCTTTCCCACACCTGAAGGAGGTCTACTGCGCAGCCTCCCCCAGAGGTTCAGGCCAAACTGGCTCAGCCAGAGAGGGCTGCAACTGAGCTGCCAGCCCCAAGGATCCTTCTATGGGGAAGAGGTCCTTTTTTTGCCACAGGACACCTCTGTGGCCTCCCTCCCTCCCTCCCACAGCTTGCTCACACGCCAAGGCGGGTTGAAACCTTCATTCTTGCCTTCCACAAAAACACAAGATGCTCATGGAGAGAGTGAGAGAGAAAGAGGGAAGTGTTGCTACAGAAGCAGCAAGCTTTGTTTCATTTTATTTTAAAAAGATTTTATTATATCAATTGCATTGAGTTACACGGCAATGGATTGCCTATATAATATTATATTATTGTACTAATACAAAAATATAATGCACATGGCACCTGCAGCTGCAAAATTCAAAATGACCTTAATAGCTTCTTGACAGTAAGAACTGTTCGACGGTGGAAGATGATCCCTCAGAGATTGTGGTGGAGTCTCCTTCTTTGGAGGTGTTTAAACAGAGGCTAGATGGCCATTATTATTATATAGAATAATTATTATTCTATGATTCTATTATATTACCTTCAGCCATTATAATAAATCATAGAATTCTGCCATGCAGGAAGTCACAATCAAAGCATCCCCAATTGTGATTTCCTGCATGGCAGAAGGAGGTTGAACTGGATGGCCCTGGGGTCTCTTCCAACTCTATGATTCTATGGCATTTATCATACTGAGGGCCAATTGGTAAAATCCCATGCATAAACAGGATTTTAAAATCTGGGTATTGTTTGTCAGATGCATTGGTGTGAAAGATAATGCAAAAATAATCAGAACGGAAAGCTCCTTGGTACTTTGGGAATTTGGCAAAAGTAAAAAGGAACTGGTTTTGACGACTTTGCATTTGGGTTATTTTCACGTTATTTCTCTTTCATGCAAATGTCATCTGAAAAACAACCTGCAAATGTGGGTTTTTTCAACATCCTACACATTTTCAGTTTAAATTTCGTTTCTGCATGGGATTCGTCCCATGTGATAAACTCCTGTGATTCTCCTATGATTATTTGCCACTTACTTATCCTACAAAATGGTTGAACTGTATATCTCTAAGTTTGTCAGTTTCTAATACATACCTGTATTAGAAGCCTGAGTCGAGCTTGAGCCCCTGAGCAGGTATTGAACTCGCAACCAGGACACTGTCCAATTGTTGTTCTTTGTCTTTAAGTCAGCTCTGTTTTAAATGTTATTGCTGTAGACACCAATGGGATTTCTACTAGTGTCTCTGTGTGTGTATGCAATATAAAAGGTCCTTCTAACCTCATGCAAGCAAAATCATGCTCCAAATTCTGCAAGATAGACTCCAATCAAACGTGGAGCGAGAAATGCCAGAGGTCCAAGCGGGGTTCAGGAAAGGAAGAGGCACTAGGGATCACATTGCAAACATATGATGGACAATGAAGAGCACCAAGGAATTCCAAAAGAAAATCAGCATCTGCTTTATAGAGTATAGCAAAATCTTTGACTGCATAGATCATTAAAAGCTACAGAATGCCCTTAAAGACATTATGGGAGTGCCAAAATATCTGATTGTCCTGATGGGGAATCTGTACTCAGGACAGAACAAGGAGAATCCGAATGGTTCTCAATTGGGAAAGGGGTCGGACAAGGCTGCATCTTATCACTCTTCTTGTTCAACTTATATGCATACTTTTTATAAGAAAAGCAGGCTTGGACACAGAAGGAGCAGGAGTAAAAATAGGAGGAAGGAATATCAACAATCTAAGCTATGCAGATGACACCATATTACTAGCAGAAAACCTCACAGACTTGGAACAGCAAATAAGGAATATCAAGGAGGAAAGCGCAAAGGCAGGCTTATTGTTGAATGTGAAGAAAACAAAAATAATGACCACAGAAAATGTACACAGATTCACCCTAGAGAATGGGGAAATAGAGAAAGTAAAAGAGGTCTCCTACCTGGGATCATAGAAATGGGGACTGCACTCAGGAAATCAGAAGAAAATTAAGAATGGGGAGGGCAGCTATGAAAGAACTAAAGAAGATCCTAAAATGCAAGGATATACAACTGAGCACAAAAGTTAGAATTGTACAAGCCATTTTATTCCCTATTGCCATGGATGGATGTGAAAGCTGGACAGTGAAGAAAGAAGACGGGAAGAAAATCAATGCATTTGAGATGATGTGGGGCTGGAGAAGAGTGGGGCTGAGGATCCCATGGAGAGCCAAGAAGTCAAACCAATGGGTCCTAGAGCAGGTCAAACCAGAAATCTCTCTGGAAGCCAAGATGACTAGACTGAGGCTATTGTACTTTGGACACATCACGAGAAGGAAGGACTCATTGGAGAAAACAATAATGCTAGGAAAGGCGGAGGGGAGCAGAAAGAGAGGAAGGCCACATACTAGATGGATGGACTCTATTAAGGAGGTCCTGGGTCTGCATTTGCAGAGCAGCGGAGCAAAGGGAGTCTTGGAGATGTCTCATCCACGGGGTCGCCACGGGTCCAGATCGACTCCAGGGGGGATAACAACAACGACCCTTGATTTTTGCTTCCTTCTTTCCATGGGTTTTCCAGAATCCTCCCCATACACACACACACACATGCGCACCCAGGACCCACATAATCTGGGTGCCTTTTGCAAGCCTACCAGTGAGAGCCAAGGATTACATAACCTCACCTTTGTCCTCGGAGGAATGCGGAGGAGCTTCCTTCCATGGGTTTTTATGGCAAGGCGTGTGAGACGGCAGGAAAACAGACTTGTACAAATTGATGCCCTGTTTCCCTTTGAGTAAAAGGTGCTAATTAAATGTGGGAGGTGAGGAAATGCCTTTTTTATGGGACGGCATCAGTCCTTCTGCAGACCTTTTGCCCTTGAAATCTGAAAAGGAAGAGACTCGGATTCCCGTTTTAACTGGGAGGTTCTCAAATGGGTAGTAATTGCTGGGATTCTGGTTTTATTTTATTTTTTTAAAAAGTTTTATTGATTATTTCATTTATACATAGAATTGTGACATACAAGATCAAGAAAACCAACAGATCTAAACTTTACAAAACAACTAAAAACAACCCTATTACAATCAATTACCTTACTCCTTACACTCAACTACAAACCCCAGAGCAGTAAAAGTGGAACAGCAGAGCACTATAAGAGTGTCATGCGGGAATCTGCTTGGATACACAACCAAGAATTGTATTGGCCTTCTTAGCTGCCGCATCACACAGTTGACTCATGTTCAACTTGTGGTCTACTAGGATTTCTAGAATCATTGAATCACAAAATCCTAGAGTTGGAAGAGAGCCAAAGGGCCAGCCAGTCCAACTCCATTCTGCCATGCAGGAAGACACCATCGAAGCTATCCCTTTGACAATGTGAAGTCGAAGACTATCATGGCCGGCATCCATAGATTTTTGTTGGTTTTTCAGGCTCCTCCAGAACATAGCCATATAGCCTGAAAAATCCACAAAAATCCATCCCTTTGACAGATGGCCATCCAGGCTCTGCTTAAAGACCTCCAGAAAAGGAGACTTCTCCACAATCTCCAAGGGAGCATCCTTCACTGGCCAGCTGCACCCCATTCCCAAATCTGTGCATTTCATTGTTACTGCCCAAGTTTGGTATCCTGCATTTCTACCTGTTTGTTTTGGCCAAGTTTTCTCATCTGTTAAGGTCATTTTTAATTCTGATCCTGTCTTAGAATCATAGAGTTGGAACAGAACCCTTCTTCTGCCATGCAGGAACTCTCCATCAAAGCATCCCTGACAGATGGCCATCCAGCCTCTGCTGAAAGACCTCCAAGGAAGGAGGCTCCACCACTTTCCAAAGGAGTGTATTCCACCATACTGTCAGGAAGTTCCTCCTAATGTTAAGGTGGAATCTCTTTTCCTGTAGTTTGTATCCATTGTTTGGAGTCTTATTCTCTGGAGCAGCAGAAAACAAGCTTGCTTGCTCCTCAATATGACAACGCTTCAAATATTTAAACAGGGCTCTCATATCACCTCTTAACTGTCTCTTCTCCAGGCTGAACATCCCGAGCTCCCTCATAGGGTTTCATGGTTTCCAGACCCTTCACCATTTTCTCTGGGGTATAAGCATTGCCTTCTAATTTGGAGTCATTTGTAGATTTGATAAACATGTCCTCTGTTCCATCATCCAAGTCTACCTAATGTCCAGAGTTCTCCTGGATTTCACTCTGTGATTGCATCTTCTCTTCTCAGGGCTTCCTCCTCCCAATGTTTGCAAGACGGATGTCTTGGGAAGGTCACCCGGAGTGCAAAAGGGCAGCAGGCGTCTCGGCTTGCCTGTCCCAGCTGGAATTCAGGGCCCAGGAAGAGGTGAGATGCTTGAGGAGCACTGAGTGGGTGTCCAGCATCTCAGCCCGGTATGCAAATGCTGAGCGGGTTTTGCAAGTGTGTTTTGTGGGTGGCCTGGGCAGCAAGGGAAGGCCGGAGGACTTTCCCAGAGGGGAGCCACGCCAGAGTCAAGTTTGAGGCACACCAGGGATCCGTTCCAGAGTGAGTCACCAGCAAGAGGGAAGGTCAGGATCGAAGTGTGTGATCGAGGCAAGCAGAGTTCAAACCAGAGGGTTGCAGGGAGCAGAATGAAGACCGTGGAAATGGAAAGGTGGAGAACACAACCTGTGGTGGTCCTCCATCCAAATGCATCACCTAAGGACCACACACGCAAACATACACACATGCACAGCACACCTATCTTATTGATAAGGGGTAATTCCTTCTGTATGTTCTGTATGTCCTGACACTAGGTCTAGGATGTGGGAGAGTAGGATCACCACTTTGGAGAGCTCTGGTCTGGACGACAACGTGAACTTGAGTCATCATCTCACTAACATGGGCATCACCAGTCTTGTCATGGCAGGGGGACTCTGGGAAGTCTATACCAAAAAAGTTCAGATCAGAGTTCAAACCAGAGGTTGGATGGGCATCTGTCACAAGGAGAGCTTGGATTGTGTTTTCCTGCATGGCAGAAGGGGGATGGACTGGGTGACCCCATGGGGTCTCTTCCAACTTTCTGGATCTATGTGTCTATGATCCTAGATGTCTAGTGTCCAGTTGGAATACTCGGTTAAGTTCTGGGCACCACAATTAAACAATAATGCTGAGAAACTGGAATGTGTCCAAAGAAATGGTGAATGGTCTCGAAACCATGAAGCCCTATGAGGAGAGACTTAGGGAGCTGGGGATGTTTAGCCTGGAGAAGAGAAGGTTAAGGGGTGGCATGATAGCCCTGTATAAGTATTTGAAGGGATGTTATATTGAGGAGGGAGCAAGCTTGTTTTCTGCTGCTCCAGAGAAGAGGACACAGAGCAATGGATTGAAACCACAGGAAAAAAGATTCCACCTCAACATTAGGAGGAACTTCCTGATAGTAAGAGCTGTTTGACAGTAGATGATGCTGCTGCCTCGGAGATTGTGGTGGAGTCTCCAATTAAATCGTAGAATCTGGTTGCTGGAAGGGTTGCCAAGAGCCAGTTAGTCCAACCTATCCATCTCTGAGCGATGGCCATCCAACAACAGTTTGGAACCCTCCAAGGAAGGACAGAATGCCACAGTGGTTCCCAGGATTTGGTCCTCCAGATGTTTTGGACTTCAGCTCCCAGGATTCCTGATTGTTGGCCAAACTGGCAAGGGCTTCCGGGAGCTGAAGTCTCTTGGAGGACCAAAGTTTGGGAAACGCTAGACCGTCTTCCAAAGAAGAGTCTGCTAACAACGTGCTCCTAGAAATAGGCTTCTTCATGGTGACATGGAAAAATGTAACTCCCCCCCCCCCCCCCCGCCGCTTCTCCTTGTTAGCTGCTCAGCCGAGTCAGTCTTTGAAGGAAATTGGACGGATACTATAAACCACACAATTAGAGTTAGCAGATGCGGCATGTGAAGGATGCTAATTGCAGCAATGAATCTGTGCACATAGGAGCTGTAACTCTCTCCATCTTTGCATTTACTTGCCTCTGAGGAGCCGCTGACCTCTGGGTGGAAGGGGTGCCTTTTGCATATCTGAGATAAGGAGGTGGATGCTCTGAGGGTGGGAAGGGAGCTGGTCATGGAGAGCCTATCGCTCGGTCTGTATGCATATGGAAATCCCTGCCTGTGCTCACAGGCCCAGCTGCGTCCTCCGTCAATGCTGCTTCAATGAGAGTGGCCTACCTGGTGGGGTGGCGTTTGGAGGCCTCTCAACACCTTTGGGCGGGTTTCCTGCCGCTACCATCTGGGAAACAAATGCGAAGCAGCCAACAAGATAGGGCAGGGCAGTTGAAAGGGCTGAAGTTCACGCTGGAGGTGTGTAGCAGGAGAAGGTTGTGCAATGGCTTCTTTGCCAACAAGCTTGTGTAACCCTTGGGGAGCAAGGAACTGAATAGCGGGGAAGCAACACGCGCACCTGAACGATGCTGCGGTTCCATGTTCTTCTGCGACTTTTGCGCAGGACAGAACCTGGCCAAGCTGGGTGGCTCCCATGTCTGTGGGAGCAGTGACCCTGCTCTCTCTTTCAATCCAGATTTTGAAGGAATGGCCTAAAGTTCTGAATACTACTCCAAAGTGGGTTGACTGAGTCAGGAAAAGTTTGGACTATACCCTAGTGGCTCAAAACCAGAGCTCGGAAAAGTTACTTTTTGGGAGTAGACTTCCCAGAATCCCCCTGCATGACATGGCTGGTGGCATCTATGTTAGCGAGGCGGTGACTTGACTTCACATTGTCATCCAGACCAGAGCTATCCAAGGTGATCACTTCAGCACCTTGGACAGCTCAGGTGAAACTGCAGAGTGGATTGGCCCCTCCCCTGACATGGGACCCACAAGATTTCCCCATCTCCAGCTGCTTTCAAAAAACAGCTTGGAAAAGTTACTTTTTAAAGAACACAATCCCCAGAGCTCCCCAGCCAGCATGGCCAGAAGTGGAGGATTTTGGAAATAAAAATAAAAACTCATGGAATGCTAGAGCTGGAAAAGACCACAAGGGCTGTCCAGTCCAACACCATCAAAGAACTCCTGTAGCAGCTACCCATCCAAACTCTGGTTCAAAACCTCCAAAGAAGGAGACTCCACTATTTTCCAAGGAAGCAACGTCTTCCACAGCTCTTCTTAGCATCAGGAAGTCCTGTTGAGGTGGAATCTCTTTTCCTGTAACTTGCATCCATTGCTCTGTGTCCTGTTCTCTGGAGGAGGAGAAAACAAGCTTGCTCCCTCCTCAATATGACATCCCTTCAAATACTTAAAATATTTAAATACTTCAAATATTTAAACCTTCTCTTATTCAGGGTAAACATTCCTAGCTCCCTACGTTTCTCCTCGTAAGGAAGGCATTTGGAAGAGATGTCATATTGAGGATGAAGCAAGCTTGATTTCTGCTGCTCCAGAGAGTAGGACACAGAGCAATGGATACAAGCTAAAGGAAAAGAGATTGCGCCTAAAGATTCGGAAGAACTTCCTGATGGTAAGAAGAGCTGTTTCAAAGTGGAATAAGCTGCTGCCTAGGAGAATGGTGGAGTCTCCTTCATTGGAGGTGTTTAAAGAGAGGCTGGATGGCCATCTGTCGGGGATGCTTTGATTGGGAGTTCCTGCATGGCAAAATGGGGTTCGATTGGATGGCTCTTGATGTCTCTTCCACCTCTATGATTCTATGATTCATGTAACTAAGTTAGATACCAAATTGTGCGAGGCAGATCTGGACTGGCTCTTCGTTTCCTCTCAATTTAGCAAGTCTTCTCAGGTAATGGGTTCAAAATGGGGGTAGGTGGACTTGGAAATGGGTTGAAAGAACCGCAGCAAAGTCAAGAAAGATGACCAGGGGACTCAGCGGCAGAGAGAGCCAACCTGGTTCAGTCTCTGGCAGAGTGTGCGTTTTAGCAAATAGCAAGGAATTACGAATTGTGGATGGTTTGGGGAGGGTTGGGGTAAGTTGTCTGGATCTTATTTTCTTTTCCTGTTTTGGAAGTGCATCAGAGAGCGAACAAACACGAGCCTGATAAATGGACCATCAAGAGGAATAATTCGTCCAGATAGGAAGATTAACGAAAGGGCAAGCGGCACGGGGAGCGGAGTGGTTATAAGACACGTCTTGGGTTTCCAGAAAGGAGCCTGGAAAAGCAATCTAAACAAATAAGAGTATTGGGAGGGCGAAAGCAGGTTGGAATTAGACACAAAAAGGGATCAAAATGAGCCAAGGGTGCCCACAGTCTCAGCAACAGGTGGAATTGGTTAGAAGCAGGGAATGGCTCCAGATGACTTTGGCTTCTCTCTTTTCCGGAGCCACTTTGGGCACCTCATGGAGGGCAATCCTTTTGTGGACAGGTTACTGTCAGAATGGAGATTTGCACACAAATGCACACAGACAATAACAACAAAACACTGCGAGTATGTGTTGCATGCCTTGAAGTCATTTCCAACTTAGGGTGACCCTAAGGCAAACCTATCATGGGGTTTCCTTGACAAGATTTGCTCAGAGGAGGCTTTGCCATTGCCTTCCCCTGAGACTGATAAAGTGTGACTTGCCCAAGCTCACCGAGTGGGTGTCACGGTTGAGCGGGAATCGAACCCTGGTCTCCAGAGTGGTAGAATTCAAAAGCATAGCTGTGATTGAGAGTTCCTGCATGGCAGAATGGGGTTGGACTGGATGGCTTTGGGGGTCTCTTCCAATTCTATGGACTTTTTCACACAGAGGAATGTATCACTGTCCCAAAAGAAGAAGAAAGGGGGGGGGGAATCCAAAAATGCAAGAAATCACATAGTACCTTATCACACGCATGGACGAATGGAGCATCCATCCGAAAGAAAAAGCAGTAGGAATGCGAATGAACTCATCACATGAGTACGTACCCATTGGCTTCTTGATTTTTATTTAGCGTCTTTGCACACGCACAGGGAGGACAGGATCCCATGGCCGACAATAATCCCATGGCCAAATTAGAGATGCATTTCATACTAACACAAATGCAAATTGACCACAAATTCATAGTGGAAAAGGATTTATAAATTCAATATTTTTCCTAATTCAGGTTATTCCTGGGACGTCTCACAATTGCATTTGGACTGTGTTCTGTTTGCATACGACATTTGAAAATCTTTTGCAAAATTATGTGAAATATCTTGGATGTCCCCTGGATTAACCTTTGGTTAACCTTCCAGTTTCCCCATATGATAAAGTCCTTTGATTCCATGATTCCATGATTCAAACCTCAGTGGATAGGGACCCACTGTATACGATTTCCCTAGGAAAAATACTTTTAGCCAAAAAACGGAAGACTAAGGAAACCCCTTTAATAGAAGAATGGATGATCAAAATGCTGGAGGCTATGGAAAGGACAGATTGACAAATGCAATAGAGGAAACTGAGGAACCCGGGAATGAATGGAAATGCTTTACTGAGTACTGTAAAGATAAATGGCGCGGTTAGAAATAGGGCATGCTCAAATAGAAAAGGCACAGAAACAAAAAGTCACTTTGCAAGAAAACTTTGAAAAAAAGCAAATCAAATTTGAAGTAGAGATGTGGTAGTGAGAAAAAGAATCCTTGCATTAGATAGATAGATTCAAAGGAATAGAAAGGATTTCTCAAACTAATTCATTAAGTTTATATGGGGAAGGTGGGGGGTTGCAGGGGGGTATATGTATATAAATAGTTCTTGTTATCAATACTGGCTGATTGCACTATTTTTTATTTGAAAATGATGATGATGATGATGGGCAACATGTGGCAACCTGAATTTGGAGAGTCACCCTTCTCCCTGTTTATGCTCCAAGGAACAATCCCCAGCACCAGCACCGCTGCCGCCGCCTTCTCCTCCTGCTTTCCAGAAAGCTCTTGGAGGCCTCTTGAGCAACCCTGTATCTCTTGGGATGTGGCCACAGCGGAGGAAGAAACTCTCCTGGAGGAAACGGGTGCGACAGAAACTCCCCAGAGAATGCAAAAAGGCCACCATCGTGCGTCATACCCGGTGGAGAGAAACTCCCAAGCAGCTCCGCTGAAAAAGCCAAGTTGAAGATTATGAAACACCGAGAGACATTATTACAAAGTTGAGATTTCAGGGCCTCTAGGAAAAGAAACCAAGGGTTGGTTCCAGCGTGATCAGTCCTTCCAAATGGACTGACCAAGCATCTGATGAAGCTACCAAAGGTAGAATCTGGTAAAAACTTACTGAGGCCAGCAAAATCTAGGCTGGTGGTGGTTACCCAGAGGACCTTCTCTACTGCTACTCCCAAATTATGGACTAGCTGGCCAGAGGAGATCCGACATTTTGTCAATCTTGACTGCTTTAAAAGGTGGTCAAGATGTATCTCTTCTGGCAGGCTTTCCCAGACTAGGCTCTCAGGGGCCTTCCATCGATTGCCCCTCAATTGTCCCTGCTTCGTTTTATAATTGTAATGTATTTTTATTGTGTATGGAAGGGTTTATGGGTAATAATAATAATTTAAACTCCAGTTGTTACTATTATTATTATTATTATTATTATTTATATGCCGCCTCTCCCCATAGGATCGAGGCGGCTTACAACATCGGGTAAAAAATAGTATAAAATACAACATACAATTAAAATACATCCCATTTATGTTATGATGTTTTACTGTATTTTAATGTTATTTTTTTATTGTTAGCTGCTTTGATCTGCTTGGAGAGGTGGGATAATAATAATATAATTAGAATCACACAAAACCACAGTTACAAAAAGCAACACTGTTTGGAACGCATTGTATAATCCAACAAGACCTCACGGAAGTTTCAATTCTTGGCCAGAATCTGAATTACTGATGGTCCAAAATGCAAGTCAGTAACACCTGAGAGGAAATGAAGCTGAGAATCATCATCGTCGTTGTCGTCTTCATCAATAACCGAATTGCAAAATCATCACCAATAGCCAATTGATACTACTTGGAAGAGACCCCGTTGTCTGATGAAACCTCCCTGGCTGCTAAATCCTTGGATAGGATCTCAATCATCGGTGGTCCAAAACTCCCGTTAGTAACATGTGGAAAGCTGTGAAAGGGAAACTAGTAAGAACAATAACAATAAATGTGGCTACATTTAGAATCAGGGAGTGCATATTTTATCACCAATGGTGACAGAATGGTTGAAACTTTGCTTTGGACAGATGTCTCCCTGTTGAAAGGACTCACACCTTTGCTGCGGGTCAATATGGGGCCGGCTTTGACATGTCCCTCTTTCTTTGCCATTTTATACAAGGGATGCCATTTTATTGTGCCATTCTATTTAATGGGTCTTGAGCATCCATGGATTTGGGTATCCATGGAACCCCAGCAGATACCAAGGGCCCGCTGTATTTTTTAAAAAATTCCAAAAAGCAAACCTTGATTTTGCCATTTTATATAAGGGACCCCATTTTACTACACCATTATATATATAATGGGACTTGTGCATGATATATAATGGGTCCTGGAACCAAACCCCAGCAGATACAAAGAGCCCACTGTACTAGTTTTCAGTTGTAAGTCCTTGAGTCCCAATTTTGCAGGGTATAACTAAAGATGATGATGACTTTTAGTCTGCATCAATAGAAGTCTAGTGTCTAGATCAAGGAAGTAATAATGCCACTCTATTCTGCTTTGGTCAGGCATCACTTGGAATAAATTCTGGGCCCCACAATTCTAAAAGGAGGTTGAGAAACTGGAGCCATGTGTCCAAAGGAGGGAAACTAAGATGGTGAAGGGTCTGGAAACCATGCCTTATGAAGAAAGACTTAGGGAGCTGGGGATGTTTAGCCTGGAGAAGAGATGCTTAAGAGGTGATATGATAGCCCTGTTTAAATACTTGAAGGGATGTCACATTGAGGAGGGAGCAAGCTTGTTTTCTGCTGCTCCAGAGAACAGGACTCGGAACAATGGATGCAAACTGCAGGAAAAGAGATTCCACTTAAACATTAGAGTCAAAGACTCTCCATCTCTGGAGGTCTTTAAACAGAGGCTGGATGGCCATCTTTCAGGAATGCCTTGATTGAGAGTTCCTGCGTGGCAGAAGAAGGGGCTTGGAGTGGATGGCCCGTTTGGGGGGTCTCTTCCACCACTGTGATTTTATGATTCTATGATACTGGTGATGCACTCAAAAAACTCTATGGAGGCGTCCACGTGTATCCCCCAAATGCTGCACTTGACTCACTTCTGATGTCATATGGGCTATCATAGTGATTGCTGTTTGCTGAGTGTGCTCCATAAATGACAAGGAGCCACAACGGGCGTCGTGGGGCTGGCTGAAATGCCACAACCGCCCCCCAAAATCCCCCCATGAGGTTGACTCAGTGCTTCCTGACATTAGTGAAAAGACTTCTTCGGATGGAGAGCAGGAAGCCTGAAGAGCCCTTAACCTCAGACTTTCTTAAATGTCAGGGCCATTAGCCATCATTAGGACCGTTACCAACTGTGGCATGGCAGAAGCAGCTTCCTTGCCCCTCGTACTACACAAACACACATGCACACAAAGACACAAAAAGAGAGAAGGGGAAAGAGATCAGCCCAAGTGCAGGCACATGAGGAAAGGTAGAATTTACGTGAATCCCCATTGCGTTCGGAAGGCGTTCGGAATGACTTCCCATTACCCGAAAATGACCCCTCCTTGCCCGAAATTGCATGAGAAGCTTTAATTCGCAATAATGTGAAACCCATGATTGCATTCGGAGTGACTTCCCTTTTGCCTGAAATTGCGTGAGAAGCTCTAATTCGTAATAATGTGAAACCCCAGGATTGCGTTTGGATTGCCCTTGGATTATACTTCCAATTTCCCATGTCTGAAAGAGTCCTCTGTCAACACAATCCAGACACGTTGTTGTTGTTGTTTTTGTTGTTTTATATCCTCCATTTCTCCCAATATAGAGGCTCAAGGCAGCAAACAGAAAGTGTAAAACACTACAATTTCAAAGTAAAAAGGGGAGCATCATGTTTCAGAACTAAGGAGCATTTATAAAACCCAGCAGTGCATGCAGTCGCAGACTGGAATGATACTTGAAGAAGATTCCCCATCTTCCACAGGTAACGTATCCCACAAAGGAGAAGCTGGGGCTGAGAGGAATAACCTGCCCGAGGCCAGGCAAAGATCCCAGCTGCGATACAGTCTGCGCATTGATTTGCACATGGGGCACACCCGCGTTAGGTGAGCCCAATGCAAGATAAGGCTGCTGTAGGTCTTCGTTGGGAAGGAACCTCTCCAAGACTTTTCCTTTTGGAAGGTGAGGATGGATCCTACCAGCCTGACATTACAGTGACCTGGCCATGCCTTTGCCACTTGGGAGTTTGCTCTGCAAAGTCCATCCATTGCCACCTGAAAACTAGTATACTGAGGCTGCATCCACACTGGAGAAATAACCCAGATTGACAACACTTTTAACCGCCATGGTTCTGTGCTATGGAAGGCATGGACCACTAGAAGAAACAATAATGCTAGGAACGGTGGAGGGGAAAAGAAAGAGAGGAAGACCACAAACCAGATGGAGAGATTCAATCAGGGTTTTCTTATGGGCAAGGACTTAGTACAGGATCTGGGCAAGACTGCAGTAGAAGATGGGGATCCTTGGAGATGTCTCATCCATAGGTTCGCCATGAGTCAGAACCGAAACAATCGGTAGGAACAATCCATAATATAATTTTTAACACAATAAAAAGGACAAATACAATTTATACCCAAGCATAAGTACATGAACACAAAAGAACAAATATACAAATATACAAACAAACACATAAGCTTCTTGTATTATTTACGTTTTCGCTATACTTCCGTATCTTCACATCTTCAACCTTCTTCTTGAATAGAAAAAAAACTCTCCTATCATTTTCTATTTCTATTTTGTTTACTGCTATTATCCAGTCAAATAATACTAAATCACCTTGATTTATCTTTACTATATTTTATTAAAATTGCATCCTATGTTTCTGAGACTAATATCTTATTCATATAATACCTAAACAAATTTCCAACCTATATTTCTTCCATATTCTATCAGACATAACTAATCCTTTTCTATCATTTTTGTAGATTCATTTGTCATCATTCTGGTAAGCGTCTCCATATCCATATTTTCTCTAACCTTCAAAAGCCATTCTTCCTTAGTTGGTAGAATAGGAGATTTCCAATATTGGGCATATAATATTCCTGCTGATGTCACCATATAGAGTATAATTTTTGTATATTTCTTGACATTAATGTTATCTATTTTCTTCATCATATTAAGTAAAAATATCTCAGGTATAAATGGAATTTTAATTTGTAAAATTATTGACATCAATTCGTGAACCATCTTCCAATGCTCTCACAATATATTGTCTGTTTTATATATTGGTGTGCTCCCCTGTCTTCACATAAATTACTTTGAGTTTTTAATGGATGATTGAGATATAATTATAATCACATAATAACAGAAAACAAATATAATCTATATTCTGTAGGAAATGTTACATATTCTTGTTAGCCTGGTCTTCCTCGCTGCTGTGATGCTGGTGTAGGATATGCTTACTAAATGATTATATTTTAATAATTATGATATAGTCATTATCCTAAGTATATTGTCAACCTCTTTGAGATAATCACATAATTGAATCTTTCAGGATTTAGGTGTTTCAGTTATGATCAGAAATATATATACTTTGATGAAATACAATACATCAAGATAATATGCATTATATGTATATGTATTATTGGGGTTAATGCTTTGTAGTATTTGTGATTGTCAAATTTGTTGTTTTTATGCGCTGGCCTTGTGCCGTAAATAAATTCATTCAACAACCGACTTAGGGTCAGTTAACAACAACAACAACAACAAATGCACCTTAGGAAGTAGACTTAAGTCTACAAAAGCTCATGCTGCCAACCACTTTCTTTCAGTCAAAGGTGTTATAGGATCTCTCTGCATACTGATTCTGCAGACTAACATGGCTATATCATTGAATGCTAACACGAATGTCTAGTGATGCACAAGACACACTTTCAGGATTCTTCCCCTTTGCCCTGAGGACCAGAGAAGAAGATCTTGAAACCTCCAAAACATGCCACCTGGGGCCATTCTTCATACCAAGAGTGGAGTCTACCATTGGGAAGCTAGTTATTGAAGGGTGTGTTTCATGCTGGAGGCAATTCCTGAGCAACACATTTCCATTGTAATCCAGATTAAATGGAGGAGAAGGAGCTTCTCCTCAAAGAGGAAGCCTTTGACGGAGCGTCAGACCGATTCGGGACCTGAACGGACCTCGCCCAAAGCAAACACCAACCGGCTCGGATTGTGAAAGAATGAATATCCACTTTGCCTGTTGTTGCGAGCCAGGACCTTGGCCCACGAAACGCACTCTTCCCCATCTCAAATTAAGCTCAGCTCCCCGAGGTTTTCCCAGAATAAGGCCAAGGTAACTGAGATGGATGTCTCTGATGGGAACGGTAACCACACCAGAAAACCAGCACTTCATTCCAGGCATGCCACCCGGCTTCCAAATTCACTTCGTTTGAAAGGTTTTCGTGTTGTGTAATTGGGTGGCTGGCCCAGAATGACAAATTTCAGCATAAATTAAGCTCTTTTTCTCTTTTTCGGTAGGCTGGGCAACAGCGGGAGACGGAGGCTTTGTCAGAGGGATCGATTTACAGCAGCAGCAGATTTTAAGCTTGAGTTTTGAAAAGAAACTTGGAAAGTCCATGCTTGCTAGGGCCAAATGCATAGCTTCCTGGGGCCCTTTCATTATACAGTTATAGCACTTTGATTCCACTTCAACTCCCACGGCTGCATCCTATGGAAATCTAAGGTTTATAGTTTTTTTTATGGGATTTTTGGGGCTATGTGGACATGTTCTCAAAGGGAATATTCCTGAAGTTTCTCCAGTATCTGTGGCTGGCATCTTCAGAGAATAAACTCTTCTAGAACATGGCCACATAGCCTCAAAAATCCCACAAAAAAACCTATGGAATGAAAGCCTTCAACTTCATAAATCTAGGGTTTATTCTTTGGAGAAGCATTAGAGCCCTCTGGTTGGGGATTCTTTTCTTTTCTTTTTAAATAAATTTTATTAACATACAGATTTTTTTAAAAAACACATTTTACAACAAGCATACATCACACACATAACACAACGCTACATTAACGTTGACATTCTCTCCATCTTCCAACCTAACATCCCACCATCCACAAAAATTAGAACTTCATAGTCTCTTTGTATCTTCCATCTTTCCGCTCATTCAATCATTTTGGAATTTGATCATTTTCTACCTTCTCATATTGACTCCGAGTTTAAACAACATCCTTTTGACTATACAATCTTCAATTGACATTTTGATTTATTTCAGTTTAGACCTATTATAAATGTTGGGCCCCACTCTATTTACATATTTTATAACTCTCTGGATTCATAAGACGTTTTCTTCCTCAAAAGTTGTGTCAGTTTCTCTGGCTTCATAAAACCATAAACTTTCCATAACCATTCTTGGATTTCTGGCCATTCTTTCCTTTTCCATTTTGCAACAAAAACTGCTCTCTTGCTGCCGTTGTCAAATAAAATAATAACTTTCCATATTTTTGTTCTATTGTTGCATCCGTTATCATACTTAACAGATAGAGTCTAGGGTCTGCCTGGCATTTAATATTTAATATTTTCACCATTTGATTATGAATCATATTCCAAAATGTTTTTGCCTTATGACACAGCCGCTACGAATGATAAAATGTTCCAGGATCTTGTTCACATTTCCAACATCTGTTATTCAAGTTTTTAAATATTTTTGCCAATTTATATGGTGTCAGGTACCATCTGTATTGCATCTTATAATAATTTTCTTTCAAATCATAATTCAGTGTGTATTTTAATCCTCTAGACCATATTTTCTCCCATTGTCACATTTCTACATTTTGTCCAATATTTTATTATTATATCTGGCTGGGAATTCTAAATGCTCTCCCAAACAAGAAATCCCAGTTTAACCCAAAAGGCTGCGGTCCCAGGAAGGCATCCACAACTGACTTCAACGAGGAATTGATTTAGCTCAATAGGAAGCAGCAAGAGGGTTTCGGTAGACCACAAGTAGAACATGAGTCAACAGTGTGATGCAGCAGCTAAAAAGGCCAATGCGATTCTGGGCTGCTTCAATAGAAGTATAGTGTCTAGATCTAGGGAAGTGTTAATGACAATGTATTCTGCCTTGATCAGGTCCCACCTCAAATAATCCTGTATCCAGTTCTGGGGACCACAATTCGAGAAAGATGTTGAAAAGCTGGAGTGTGTCCAGAGGAAGGTGACCAAAATGGTGACCAAAATGGTGGAAGATCTGGAAACCATGAAGCCCTATCAGGAGAGAATTAGGGAGCTGGGGATGTTTAGCCTGGAGAAGAGGAGGTTAAGAGGTGATATGATAGACCTGTTTAAATATCTGAAGGGATGTTGCATTGAGGAGGGAGCAAGCTTGTTTTCTGCTGCTCCAGAGAGAACAGGACCCAGAACAATGGATGCAAGCTCCAGGAAAAGAGATTCCAGCTGAACATTAGGAGGAACTTCTTGACAATGAGAGCTGTTTGACAGTGGAAGACATTCCTTTAAATATTTTGGTGGAGTCTCCTTCCTTGGAGGTCTTTAAGCAGAGGCTGGATGGCCATCTTTTGAGGATGCTTGGGTTGGGAGTTCCTGCATGGCAGAATGCAGTTGGACTGGATGGTCCTTGTGGTCTCTTCCAACTCTGTGATTCTATGATTCTATGAACTCTTTAAAAGTTGGGATTTCAGCCTATGTATAACTGTTCCAGACCCAGAACTCCTGACAGCAGATTCCAAATTAGTTTATTTATAACAACCAGAGGAAATCAACTTTCACTCGAACAAATGATGTAAAAGTGGTAGCTGATAGCAATTTCAGAGGGTTTTAGAAGTGGGCGATACGTTACCAGATTCAGGCTCCGATTGTTGGGGTGCAGTGGATGATTGTGGCTCCAGCCACAGCTGGGACTTTGTGCCAAAGAGTCAAGGGAGAAAACAGACAGAGTGTCTCTCTGTGTTCAGATGGGACAGAGGAAATTATCCCATGGAGAAAAACGGGACACCACTAGACACCAAAATGGATTAGGGATTGCAAACTCAAAAGTGAGTATTACTGTATGTAAAATTGCCACTACTGCTGCCAGACAACTACAGCCCAGGTCCCAGCCGTGCACAGCCAGCTGCTTCGCGAAAATTGAAAGCTTGGCTTGTAGTCGCCCAGTGGCAGTGGTGGCAATTTTACATGCAATAATACTCGCTTTTGAGTTTGCAATCCCAAATCTATTTGGGGTCTTTTTCTGCATGCAATGATCTCTGGGATTGGGACTGCCCCCAACTGGCATAGTTACAGGACCTGAAGCAGTTTCTTAGACGTCTGAATGGATTTTTCCGGAAGGAAGAATGACCAGAGGTGTATGGAAATGGCAGAGTAGTCAATTCAAAGGTCTCACACAGAGAGGCATCATCTCCGATTCCTAACCTTTTGGCAAGTACCTGGTGCATTGCCCTCCATCATGCACCTGCTTGAAGGGATTATGCAGAATCCAGCCTCAAAAGACCTATCCGATCTACATGGATTAGCGTTCCCAAGCCAGCCGGATCTCAGCCCTAGACACCCAGTGATTGACTTTGGACAAGTTGTACTTTTGCTTAGCCATAGAAGAAGCCAGTGCCAAACCTCCTCTGAAGAAATCTGGCCAAGAAAACCCTAGGATAGGTTCACCATAAGTTGGAGTTATCTTGAAGACACATAACAACAACAACCAGAAACCACAACAACACCTGGCTAGATCTTATCTACAACATCCCACATCCATGTGCATTTCTGCCCATGGTCCCACACCTTCCAGCGTGGGATTTGAAACCCGCCTTTGGCCTTGGGGCTTGTGCATGTTTAATTTTGCCCATGAGAGAAAGGAATTGAGCTTTGGCCTTGCCAGTTTTGGGGATTTGCAAAAGCCCCAAGGTAGCTTAGAGCCAAGAGGGAGATAAGTATATCCCCCCCCCCAAAGAAAAGAAACCTTTACCATGCAAATATGATGTGAGAGCTCATGATTTAGTTCTCTGAATACATGGATATTGCATTGTTGCAAAGGGCAAAGGAACCTCCTTTCAGTCACTCTGCAAGGAGGGCATTTTTCCAAATTACATTTGACTCGGCTTCCATTGGGAACCAGGGGCTCTGCCCAAAGAGGGTTTTGGAGAGCTCTTGTTTCATCATCCCAGCCCAAGAGAGGACCAGCCACCCACCTTTCTGCAAATTGTGTGGAAACCTTTGGCTGGAGCTCAGTATCTGATGCCTTTCAGGTCATGGAGGCTGAAGCAGCTCTGGGTTTTAGGGTGAGCTTGAAAGGAGCTGTCCAGGGTGCTTAACTCTCGGCCCTTAAATAGGCTCAGAATCTGGCATTGCTGTTTTTATTGTTGTTGTTGCATGCCTTCAGGTCATTTCCGATTTAAGTGGCCCTAAGGTGAGCTTATCCCAGGGTTTTCTTGGCAAAATCTGTTCAGAGAGCATTTTCCTTAGCCTCCCTCTCAGGCTGAGATGGAGGCAGGGTTCAGGACCTTGGCTGGATCCTTGAAAGTTTGAAGTCAACACCAAAATGGATTTACTGGCCTCCACCACCTTCCAAGCTAAGCAGCTCCCACTGAGAATGTCTTGTCTGATTGATTGATTGATTGATTGATTGAATTCATGTCCCTCTTTTCTCCCAAATTGGGATTCAGGACCCCAAACTCCAGGAGCCAGCCTAGATGAGGTTTGTGGTGCCCTTTATCCCAGATGAAGTTGGCAATATACTCAAATGTCAGCAGCCGATCGGTCGACTCCTTGGCAGCTGACTCACCCTCTCATTCATTTCCGCTCCTTATTTCTCGTTCCCTTGTTTTAGAACAGGAATAAATAGGACAATCCAAGTTGACGGATCAAGTTCAAGTATCTGTTCTCTTGAATGAGTTCTCCAGCTGGAGAGCTCTCGTTCCCCTTGGCACACTCCGAGGTCCTTGCCTCCGGATAATTTGCCTGGAGAACGGTTTTGACCTTTGGGAGGGCAGGGAGGTATACTAATAAAAATAAAACAATGATAACTTTGACAAACCCCTGACAAAAATGGAAGATGATACTCCAAGCTCGGCGGTTAGCATAGCAAAAGGAACACAGATAAAACATGGAGTGCTAAAAAAAATAAGAGCTATGTGCCAAACATCCGATTTTAAAAATTATTTTTTTATATTTTGACAGCCTGCAAGAGCCAACTTATATTCATAGGCCTCATTCCCACTGCCTTTTAAACTGGATCGCAAATCCATTTGGACCAGTTTAAATGACCCTGGTTCGCACTCGAACCAAATCCCTGAAGCAATTCAGAGGGAGGAGGCCATGCGCTAGACCCATTTAACCCACGTCTTTTTGACACTAATTTTTTTTCCGTGTCTTTTTGGATAAATCGATTCCGTGCAAGTGTGAACCAGATGCGGATCAGAATCGATTTAAATTTGCTCTTTGGCCAGCTGGAGCGGGTGAATTTTGAATTGAGTCAATGTGAACCACAAGTGGGTTATTTTATTTTATTTTGCAGCAAGAAAATGCAATAGGGGCAAATGTAGTGTGAACCACATTCTGCTGCTGAACTGATCCATCAATTTGGATCGCAAAGTGATTTATTTGTATGTGAGAATGTGGCCATAGAATCAGAGGTAAAAGAGATCCTAGGGGCCATATAGTCCAACTTCCTTGTGGAAGCAGTCCTGGGCGGTAGACACCCAACTTCTGTTTAAAGACCTCCAAGGAAAAAAGATCTGTCAGTTTCTAGAGGAGTCTGTTCCACTCCTGAAGGTCTCCCTAATATTCAGATGGAATCTCTTTTCTTTCTGTCTGGATCCATCAGTCCAATTCCTTCCCTCTGAAGCAGCAGAAAACAAACTCACTCCATCTTTAGTTTTTTGGGGGGTTGTTCAGGCTATGTGGCCATGTTCTAGAGGAATTTATTCCTGATATTTCACCAACATTTGTGGCTGGCATCTCCAGAGATCTTCAGCATCCTCTGAAAATGCCAGCCACAGATGCTGGCAAAACATCAGGAATAAACTCTTCTTGAACATGGCCAAAGAATCAAATATTAACTGGGATTTATTATTAAAATTCCTAAGCTTCTCCAAAAAATAAAAGTTCCAGTTTTTCTCTCCTCCTTCCACTTTCCTACTTTGTCCTCAGCTTCATCCTCTGCTACAAAATGAGTTCAAAATGCAAAAATTGTTTGCAGCCAGTTAACTCAGGGAAGGAGAGGAGATGCAGTTCAGGCAAAAGCAAACTGCTGCATGCTCTTGTCTCTTGCATGTTCTTCCTCTTCCTTAAAAGCCTTCACAGTCTTGGCCATTCACTGTATGTTTCGGAGCTGTGCATCTACCAATGTCTGCAGGTGAAATGTTGGAGGGCCTGCTTCTTTCCTGCAGTCTCTCCGCTTCATGAGGGCTTTTGGGAGCCGGCTGGAACCCAACCTGGAATCATAGAATCATAGAATCATAGAATCATAGAGTTGGAAGAGACCACAAGGGCCATCCAGTCCAACCCCCTGCCATGCAGGAACTCCAAGTCAAAGCATCCCTGACAGATGGCCATCCAGCCTCTGCTTAAAGACCCCTAAGGAAGGAGACTCCACTACACTCCGAGGGAGTGTGTTCCACTGTCGAACAGCCCTTACTGTCGAAGTTCAGGAATGTTGCCCTTGGCCTTCAAGTTGTTTTAGACACACGGAGCCAAAACATGCAAGCATATTCTCCCTCTCCGTCTCTCCCTTTTTCTTCAACCCTGCCGGTCTAGTCCCAACAAAAGTAGGACTTGAGGAGAGGTAAGGCATAAATCAGGCCTTGGTATGCCTGGCACCGCCATCGGCCAAGAAGAACGTGCCATGAATCCTGAAGGAAAAGGCAGGAAGTTCAAGGACCGAGTCCGATTCCGTCCCCTGGAAGCCGGAGAGGTTGGCAAAGAAAACACACTGCAAAGCAGCCATAGGGAAAGAGATCTGGGGGGAGAGATTTTGAGCTATCGTGCTCACATTGATGATTCTGGAATTCCTAATGTGAGTATTACCATTAGAAGGGGAAAGGAAAAAGAGAGAGATGGGAAAAAACATATCAGCCTGGCTGTCAATAAACATATTTAATTCTGGATGTACCTAGAATCATAGAGTTGGAAGAGACCCTAAGGGCCATCCAGTCCAACCCAAATCTGCCATGCTGGAACTCTCAATCAAAGCATCTCCATCACTCTCCAAGGCAGCGTCTTCCACAGTCGAACAGCTCTTACTGTCAAGTAGTTCTTCCTAATATTGAGGTGGAATCTCTTTTCCTGTAGCTTGCACCCATTGCTCCATTGTGTCCTATTCTCCAGACCAGCAGAAAACAAGCTTGCTCCCTCCTCAATATGACATCAAAAATGATGATCCAAGCTCTGTTTGAAGACCTCTGGTGAAGGAGAACCAACCAGACTCCAGAGAACAGGATCCAGAGAGCAATGGGTTCAAACTACAAGGAAAGAGATTCCAGTTCAAAATTAGGAGGAACTTCCTGACAGTAAGAGCTGTTCGGCAGTGGAAGAGGCTGCTGCCTTGGCGCGTGATGGAGTCTCCTTCTTTGGAGGTTGTTAAACAAAGGCTGGATGGCCGCCTGCCGCATGGAGGGCTTGGATGGTGTCTTCCTGCATGGCAGAAGGGGCTTGGATGGCCCTTGGGGTCTCTTCCAACTCCTATGCTTCTCCTTCTTTGTCTTCTTCACTGCTTCTCTTTCATCCTTCTCTGGTTGTTTCATACAATTGTGGACTCAGAACGTTGAAAGGTAACCCCAAGGTTCACCTTAAGTCAGAAAGGACTTGAATACACTCGACAACAAGGAAGAGTACATTAGAATTAGTAAGTCACAGTGGTTCGAGGGTTGGATTATGATTCTGGAGACCAGGGTTCGAGTCCCTGCTTGCCCATGGAAATCCACTGGGATACCTTGGGCAAGTCGCACTATCTCAGCCAAAGAGGAAGGCACAGGCAAACCTCCTCTGAACAAATCTCGCCAGGAAACCCCTATGACAAGTTCTCCTTAGGATCACTATAAGTTGAAAATGACCGGAAGGTACATATCAACACCAGATAGCCCTGCTAGCCACAGTTCTGTTTGGTTGGATTGTGAGCCGAGCAGTTCCCCTTCGTATCTGTGCCACATATCCATGTGAGCGGAGGAGCAGTGAATTTGGAGCCAACCCAAACCTGAGAACTTGGGGCTTGGCCTGTAATTGTCTGTGAAATTATAAACTGGGGGAGTTGATGATCTTAATTCCTCAATTCCAAGCTTTGGGTGCATCCCCAAAGAAGAAGAGTTATGTTTTGTTTGCCTTTGCAGCAACATTTAATGGCATACCTGCGTGAGTGTATCGCGCGGTGCATGCTTCCACATATATCCATTTTGTCACAGGTTGTTGTGATTTTTATCGCGCATTCCCTTGTAAAGGCAAACAGATGTAACTGGTGATGACTTTGGGCTAGGAGCTGAGCAAAGCTCAGGATGGTTTTCATCAAGTCCCAACAGGGAGCCAGCCAGCCGTTGTGTCTCTCTCTGGGCCGACTCCGTTCCAAAGTCGTTTCACTTTGGGGCATTCCCACTGCTCTCGGAAAAGGGCTGCCCCCCTGTTCCCCAGCTTTCCCAGTTGGAAAGCGTCCCATTTGAGTCAAGAGAGAGATAGGATCTCCAGGAGAAAAGGGTGATAAAAGGGCAATTAAGTGAGAAAAGGCACCCACAGATCTTCCGATGACAGCTGCGTGGACACTGGGCCAAGGTGTGGTTGTTTTCCCAATCTCAGCATCGCAAGGTGTGTCCGCAAATGTTTATCAGCTCCAACGTTCGCTGGGAAAACAAGAGAAGAGGTTCACAAACAAGCTCACACAATGGAAGAGGAAATGCAACCCTGATTCAAGATGGTCCAAAATCAGGGGGATCAGATGTCCTCCTTTTCAGGACTTCTGACTGAGAATGTTAGGTACTGCACTCAGGGAGAAGAAACAAAATGCATAGGCATAGGATGGGGAAACACCTGGCTTGAGCACATCCAAAAGGGATCTAGGAGGCTTACTAGACCACAGGCTCACAGGTTTTGCCCTGGTGCAGCCCTAATGGTGCAATGGTTAAATGCTGGTCCTGCAGCCACAAGGTTCTGAGTTCAAACTAGGCTCCAAGATCCACTCAGCCTTCCGTCCTTTTTGTAGGTTGGTGAAATGAGTATTGCTATAAATATGCCCACATGGTCAGTATCAGTTTGGTCTTGTTTGAGGTAAGGTACTACACCTAGGCAGAAAAAGTTAAATTCACAGTGATAGGAGGGAGGAAATTTTGCTTGACAACAGTACGTGCGGAAAGGATCTGGGAGTGTAGCTGCTAAAAAGGCCAATGCAATTCTAGGCTGCATCGATAGAAGTATAGTGTCTAGATCAAGGGAAGTACTAATGCTACTCTATTCTGCTTTGGTCAGGCTCACCCGGAATAATCCTGTGTCCAGTTCTGGGCAAAACAATTCAAAAAGGATGTGGAGAAACTGGAGAGTGTCCAGAAGAGGGCCACCAAAATAATGAAGGGTTGGAAACCCCAAAACTCTTTAAGGAGTGGTTGAGGGAGCTGGGGATGTTTAGCCTGAAGAAGAGATGGCTAAGAGGTGATATGATAGCCCTTTTTAAGTATTGGAAGGGAAGTTGTATTGAGAATGGAGCAAGCTTGTCTGCTGCTCCAAAGAATAGGACCCAAAACAATGGATGCAAGCTACAGGAAAAGAGATTCCATCTAAACATTAGGAAGAACTTCTAAGTCTGGAAACCATGAAGCTCTCTGAGGAAAGACTTAAGGTGCTGGGTATGTTTGGCTTGGAGAAGATAATTTTAAGAGGTGATATGATAGCCCTGTTTAGGTATTTGAAGGGTTGTCATATTGAGGCTGGAGCAAGCTTGTTTTCTGCTGCTCCTAAGAAAAGGACCTGCAACAATGGGTGCAAGTTACAGGAAAAGACAAGTAATAGTGCCACTCTATTCTGCTTTGGTCAGGCCTCACCTAGAATACTGTGTCCAGTTCTGGGCATCACAGTTCAAAAAGGACGTTGAGAAAATGGATTGGGTCCAGAGGAGGGCAATCAAAATGGAGAAGAATCTGGAAACCATGACTTACAAGAAGATACTTAGCCTAGAAAAGAAAAGGTTAAGAGGTGATATGATAGCCCTATTTAAATATTTGAAGGGATGTCATATTGAGGAAGGAGCAAGCTTCTTTTCTACTGTTCCAGAGAATAGGACCCGGCACAATGGATGCAAGCTCCAGGAAAAGAGATTCCAGCTCAACTTTAGGAGGAACTTCCTGACAGTAAGGGTTGTTTGACAGTGGAACACACTCCCTCAGAGAGCAATAGAGTCTCTTTCTTTGGAGGTTTTCAAACAGAGTCTGGATGGCCATCTGTCCCAGGGAGGGCTTTGTGTCTTCCAAAATGGCAGAAGGGGGTCGGACTGGAAGGCCCTTGGGGTCTTCCAATTCTAAGATTCTTTTATTCTCCCAGACAGTGGAGGATAGGAAGCATGTCCAGGTGTGGAGGTGAGCTCTTCACCTGATGATCCTCATCCAGAGCAACATGGCAGTGAGTAAGGGAATGGGTACCCTGATCTCTCACCTGGCAATTTCATCCGGGGAGGTGTTATCTGTCAGCAACCAGAATTGTAGCACTCAATAGAGATGACAACAACATTGAGTCATCCCACAAGTCTACTGCAAGGAGAGTGTCTGTGTATCTGCTGGATTGAATTTGCCTCGGGCATTGCCCTCACCTTTTGAACCTCGACCTGCAGGTTTCCAGCACAAGGCTACGAATCCTGCAGCCCTCCGAGGATGTTGAATTGGGACTCCCAGCATTTCTAACCCTTGGAGTTGCTGGAAATCATTGCTGGGACTTGACGTCCAAGAGGATTTGGGGGGTTGGGCATGACACCCACCTTGGTGAAGATCTCCACAGGATGAAACACAGCCACACAGATTCCCCCAAAGGACCTGTTGCTGTTCTTTGCTCTTGCTTCTCCAGAAGGAATACTGGTTTGAACTTTGGACTACAACTATGGAGACCACAATTCGACTCCCTGCTCAGCCATGGAAACCCACTGGGTGACCATGACCATGCTTTGGTCAGGCCTCACCTGGAATAACACTGTGTCCAATTCTGGGCACCACAATTCAAAAAGAATGTTGGGAAACTGGAGCATGTCCAAAGGAGGGCAACTAAGAAGGTGAAGGGTCTGGAAACCATAAAGCCCTATGAGGAACGCCTTAGGGAACTGGGGATGTTTAGCCTGGAGAAGAGAAGGTTAAGAGAAGATATGATAGCCCTGTTTAAATACTTGAAGGGATGTCATATTGAGAAGGGAGCAAGCTTGTTTTCTGCTGCTCCAGAGAACAGGACTCGGAACAATGGATGCAAGCTGCAGGAAAAGAGATTCCACCTCAACATTAGGAGGAACTTCCTGACAGTAAGGGCTGTTCGACAGTGGAACATATTCCTCGGAGGGTGGTGGAGTCTCCTTCCTTGGAGGTTTTTAAGCAGAGGCTGGATGGCCATCTGTCGGAAATGCTTTGAATGGGAGTTCCTGCATGGCAGAAGGGGTTGGACTGGATGTCCCTTCTTGGAGTCTCTTCCAAATCTATGATTCTATGAAGTCACACTCTCTCAGCTCCAGAATCCCCCATTACAGGTTCACCTGAGGGTTGCCATAAGTCAGAAATGACTTGAAGGCACACAACAACACTGGAAAGGTTTGGGCACTGGTCACTCTAAAAGAGGTGCTGTAGTGATTTCTACATAGCGGAGAAATGGATTAGATGGTGGGTGGATGGAAGTCTTCATCTCTGATAACAGGAACAACTCACCATTAATGCATTTTGATTAGAAAGAATGCTGTGCATTTCCCCACATGCAATATAGTTGTGTAAACTAATAACATGAATGAGAAACTGTCCATTTGAAGTTCCTTCAAACACACTACTTAGAGTAACCAAGCCAAAACTGCTAAGGACTCGTTCCCACTTACATTTAAACTGATTTGCAATTCACCTTCACTCCATGTCAGTAAATCAGTTCCAAAAGGCCCATCATTCCCATTATGAAAGTGGATCTTTTCATTATCCCCTTGTAATCGCTTCTTTTTTGCACAAATGTCGTCCCCACTAGTTTGCGCCACTTCAAAATGTATGTCAATCATCTGTGCACCATCAGTGACGTAAGAGGCAGCCTGGGCATCCTGAATTGGGAAATATATATATATATATATATTAGCAAAGACATATAGTGCATTTGGAAGGCTTCACAAAAGAGTCTGGAGTAACAAACACCTGAGGCAAGGCACCAAAATCAGTGTGTACAGAGCCATTGTACTGTGTATGTACACCTCTATGGGTCTGAATCATGGATCACCTATCGCCAACATCTACGACTCCTCGAACGCTTTCATCAGCGTTGTCTACGCACAATCCTAAACATACACTGGACTGACTATGTGACGAATGTTGCTGTCCTGGAGCAAGCAGGGATCACCAGCATTGAGGCCATGCTACTGAAAACGCAGCTGCGCTGGGCAGGGCATGTTTCCAGGATGGAGGACCACCGCCTCCCCAAAATAGTACTCTACGGTGGACTCGCCACGGGTCAGCGAAAGAGGGGTGCCCCAAAGAAGAGATACAAGGACTCCCTGAAACAACATCTCAAGCTTGGCCAAATTGATCCCCAACAATGGTCTGCCCTGGCCTCACATCGGGAGGCATGGAGACAATGCACTATCCACAATGCTGCAGCCTCGTTCGAGAACTCATGCCGAACGAGTCTCAAAGAGAAATGACAACGCAGAAAGAGCTACAACTTGGAAACATCACCCAAGGAGACTTCTGCTATGCTTTCTGCAACCAGACTTGTTTATCTCGGATCGACATTTTTAGCCATCAACATGCATGTAGTAAGCATGGGATCATCAGTCCTTCCTGAATCTTCGTTAGCGAAGAAAAGCCAGAGAGATATTTAAAATAAATTGATAGAAGATTCAGTTGCCTCACTGCGAGCTGCTGCCGGATTGCCCAGGTAATTGCAAGTAGTTGCAAAACCAATGAATCAAATCTTCTATCAATTTTATTTTTTAAAAAAATTGATAGATTTGATTCATTGGTTTGGCAACCACTTGCCTCACTGATTGCAAGTAGTTGCAAAATCAATGGATTGAATTTTCTATCTATTTTTTTGTTAAATCATGTGCACATAGGTCACACCACAAGAGCAACACTGAGAGTGGGGGGAATGGTGGATCTACCAAAAACTGAAGATGGATGGTAAACACTCCTCTGCCATTAGTCCTTCCCCTCCGGAATGATGTGCTTCAAATCTGTCATTCCCACTTGTTGAACAAGCTTTGAAATCGATTCTTTCTAAAAGAACCACCAAAGAACTAGAGTCAGGAAAGAGCAGCATTTTTTTTACATTTGCCTCACTTCATCGTGATTGAAACCGATCACAGTAGGATTGGAACCGGTTTCAAATGGGAACAATGGTCATATAACCCAATTAGCAATTGGCTTTAAATCATAGTGGGAACTAAATTGATTTCAATGCTGATGACGCATCCAACACTTGTATGGGATCAGAACATGTTTCAGAATTAAGGTTGAATTTTCTCACACACCTGTGGATGCACACAAGGCAAACCTTGCTGCATACAAAGTGTGCGTGCGTGAAAAGGCTTCCTGTCTTTCACAATTAAGCTTTGGAGGTGTTAGCATTGGAGCTTTGCAGGATTCGATCCTACCCTTTTCTTTGGACATCCAAACTGTATTTCTAAATGCTTCAGTGCAATGCTTGGAATTTGGGGACTGGAGGAAAATTTCTGGAGGATAGAATAGTTGCTTTTGGGGAAATAACCTCTGGATTAAGTCATCAGAACTGGGCATAATCCTTATCAAGAGTCCCGTTTTGTCTCATTCTTGCAATGACTCCATTTTTAGAGAATCCTTGACTGTTGTAAAATATGAACAGCTTGCTGCGTAAGTCATATAAATACATGGCATGCACACAGAGCTCCATCTTTGGAAATAGATCGAAGTGTCAACCCGGATGGGATCCAGCTCTGATATAGTCTAATGGCCTCCGGCAGTAGTTATACTCTCAAGGGGAAGATTTTGTCCCAAGAAAGGAACTTTTCCAATCTCTGGCCCTAGAGAAAACACTTTTGTCCTCTTCGTTCCAAAATAGAGCTGTGCTCATGCAAGGTCTACCGAATGAATCACCCATCCTGTCTTCATTGTCTCAAGAACCATTCCTGAATGAATGGCCAAAATAATTGCCACTAGGAAATGTGTCCTACACAACCACAACAGCCTCTCGCACCCTTGACTTTCCTGGGAATTTACGAGTGCCTCTTCTGTCATTTGAAACCAATTAGGGATACCTAATGACATCCCCTTTTCATCGGCCTCCACCCATAATATGTGAGGGTTTCCTCTTCCTTCTGAGCTCCACAACTGTCCATCAGAAGAAAAAAGGGTAAGGGGAGAGAATTAAAGGAATGATAACCCTAAATACAAGACCCTACATGGAGTCTCCTGCCAAAGGATGCAAGAGGAAGAAATGGCAGTCCAACCTGGGACATTTGAGCCATCCACCTTCCTTCCTATACTTTTTGTCAACTCCAACATTTAGGGTAAGCTGCTGGGAAAACTAACTAGGGATGGGATTCCACTACGTTCAAACAAGCCTTGGTTTCAATAAATCAGATATTTTAATCCAGCGATAACAGACTATGGTTTCCCAATGCAGCCTGTGCCAAACGAGCCATCATTTGTTTGCAGAGATGGACTCAGAAATTTTGCCGTGTTTTGAATTATTTTTCATTCATAGGATCATAGAATCATAGAGTTGGAAGAGACCCCAAAAAGGGCCATCCAGTCCAACCCCATTCTGCCATGCAGGAACTCCCAATCAAAGCATCCCCAATAGATGGCCATCCAGCCTCTGTTTAAAGACTTTCAAGGAAGAAGACTCCACCAAAATCTCCAAGGAAGGAGTGTGTTCCACTGTCAAACAGCCCTTATTGGCTGTTCCTCCTAATGTTGAGGTGGGATCTCTTTTGCTGCAGTTTGCATCCCTTGCTCTGGAGCAGCAGAAAACAAGCTTTCTCCCTCCTCAGTATGACATCCCTTCAAATATTTAAACAAGGCTTTCATATCACCTCTTAACCTTCTCGTCTCCAGGCTAAACATACCCAGATCCCTTCAGCTGCTCCTCAAAGGGCTTGGTGGTTTCTAGACCTTCCACCATTTTGGTCACCTTCCTCTGGACACAGTTTGTAGCCTGTCAATGCTCTTTTTGGATTGTGGTGCCCAGAACTGGACACAGTATTATTCCAAGTGGGGCCTGACCAAAGCAGAGTAGAGTGGGACTATTACTTGATCTAGACGCTATACTTCTATTGATGCAGCCTAAAATTACATTGGCCTTTTTAGCTGCTGCATCGCACTGTTGACTCATGCTCAACTTGTGGTCTGCTTGGATTCCCTTTCACATATGGTCTCGTTCAGCCTGGTTTACCCCATCCTATATCTGTGGATTTCCATTTTTTCCCCTACATGCAGTACCTTACATTTCTCCTCATTGAATTTCATTTTGTTAGCGTTGGCCCAGCTTTCTAGTCTATTCAGGTCATTTTCAATTTTGATCCTGTCCTATTAGCTACTCCTCCTAATTTGGTGTCATCTGCAAATTTGATAAGCATGCCTTCTATTCCTTTATCCAAATCATTCAAAACTCATATGAGACAGAATTTTTAAAAATATCCATGTTAGTCTGGAAAATCATTTGGGATTAACTTTAGTTGGGACTAACTAACAGGATCTCCTACAGGCAGTTGCACATTCCTGGATGGTACATAATTCTTTATCAATGGCTTTTATGTCCCACGCATTTCACTGGGGTTGCAGAAACAGCCATTGCACAATGAGACTGATAAGCAGGCACATTGGCAGATATGCACCAATGGCTACACAATGCTGGTATTCAGCTGAAGGGTAGTGCAACCCAACCACCATGTAACTGAATGAGTGTACATTTATACTACCATACAATCTTAGCATAGTTGGGAAAGACCCCAAAAAGGGCCATCCATTTCAACCCAATTCTGCCACGCATGAACACACCGTCCAAGTCCTTGCTGTGACAGATGGCTGTCCAGCCTCGGTTTAAAAACCTCAAAAGAAGGAGACCCCCCCCCCACTCAACTACGGAAGCCCTAACCCATCTCTATTATGCTCCATTCAGAATAATTCTCAGCCATTACTGTTCTTGCTTTTCATGTGACAGAGAATAAGTGAGATGGTTAATATATATATTTTCTATACTGGTTGCATATTATTTTATGTTCTTAGGGTGCATTATTTGGATATAGTATGTTCTTTGCAATAAATGTGTGTTCCTTCACCAAGCCCTTGGCAAACAGAATGCTCAAAAGCAGATTATTACTATTGTAATATTTTTTTGTAATATTTCTCTAACATTTTGCAATATTTTGGACATGCCAGACTTTCTCATGGACTGGTCTTTTTGTGTGAAAAAAATGCAACAAGACACCACTTTCTGTATTTTATTAATTCATGCCCCACGCCCGGGGACAACTAGCCAAAATGCATCATATGGAAAGGCACCAGGCACTAAGTTTTTCCCAGATCCCAGAGACAGTGGGACATTGTCAATGAAAAAAAAATGTATTCTGGCAACTGCCTTGGTCTCCTGGGTAGCCCTGATCTCAACCCAGGCAGACATGGAGGATCCTACAAAGATTTTTCCCATCAACACGGAGCCAAGGGCTACATCATCCTTGCATCCTTCCTCTAACCTCCGGAGACCTTGAAGGTTGTGTTTGCTGTTGCTGCTGCTGCTGGACACCTCCATATTATTTGGATGCCGTCAAACTGGAGAGGGTTCAAAGGCCCCAGAAGATGGAAGGACTGAGTTATGAGAGGAAAAACAAACAATGCATAGTTTGGCAGCCTAAGAGGACAGGGATGTGGCTCCGAAGGAGACGTTCCAGAATAGATCATGCCGGTCCAAATGGGGGAAATGTGGACGAAGACACCAGAAATGTTTCAAGAGCACATAATAGCAGGAATGGTCAGGAAGGAACCACTTGACCAAGGCCTCATTCCCACTACCTTTTAGACTGGATAGTAAATTGGTTTGAATTGGTTCAAATGACCCTGGTTCGCACTTGAACCAAATTCGGAGAGGTGGGCCATGTGCTAGACCCATTTAACCTGCGCCTTTTTGACACTGGTTTTTTCCCCCACATCTTTTTGGATAAATCAGTTCCATGCAAGTGTGAACCAGATGCGGATCAGAATTGATTTAAATTTGCCCTTTGGCCGTCTGGAGCGGGTCCATTTTGAATCAATTCATTTGTCAATGTGAACCACAAGTAGGTTATATTACTTTATTTTGCAGCAAGAAAATGCAATCAGGGCAAATGTAGTGTGAACCACACTCCGCTGCCGAACCAATCCATCAATTCAGATTGGAAAGTGGTTTATTTGTTAGTGGGAATGTGTCCCAAATCGCAGCCCTCCTGCCTGGTGAAAGCTTTCCTCTGCCCTGGCCAGTCCTTACATATTTATTGTCCTCTGGATCGGAGATAATGCCATGCTCTGCTGCATGTGGACCATGAAAATGCACTAGCGTAGCTTTGCCAGGGTTGTGCCAGACACTGCATTACTAGGCAATCCATTAAGCAACTGATTTGTTATACTGTTATGGTCTTTTTGTTTTAAAAAATGCTTCGTACTGTTGTTTTCAGGGACACGGTAGCTCAGGAGTTAAGACGCTGACTCTGACTATTGCCACAAGATGAAGTAGTCCTTCACTAGTCCTAGCTAATGCCTGAATAATACACTCGGCCACCCACTGATATTGACTATCGTTGGATTACCTCTACTGGTTGTTTAAGATATCCACATCTTCCTGTCTTGATTGTTTTTAACTAATGGTTTTAATGACTGATTTTATATTTCATTCTTGTTATTGTTGGAGTCTCCTTCCTTGGAGGTCTTTAAAGAGAGGCTGGATGCCATCTGTCAGGGATGCTTTGGTTGAGAGTTCCTGCATGGCAGAACAGGGTTGGACTGGATGGCCATTCTTGGGGTCTCTTCCAACTCTATGATTCTATGATTCTATGGTTTTGACTTCCAGGGTCTATCTTTTGGGGAGTGAGGTTCACCTCACTCCAGGAACTTTGTTATCCAACTACAGAAATCATCTTTTTGAAGCATGAGATAGAATGGACCATTAAACAGCAAAGTCAACCGGACCATCCCAGGGTCATCAGATTTAGAATCATGAGTCTATGGTTCTAAATCTGGTGAGCCTGGGATGATCGGGTTGACTTTGCTGTTTGGTGGTCCATTCCATCTCATGCTTCAAAAGGATGGTGGGCCCTATGAGCCAAAGAACTGCAGTGCTTTCTTCTGCTGTAGACCATCAACTGCACCAACTGGCCACCAGTAAAGCTTATCTTATCACAAGGATCAGTTTTTGGTATCACACCAGGTCTTGTGGAGGCCTGGCGTTGCCCCCAGTCCCAGCTCAGAAGAGATGCTGGCGTTGGTGTTATTTGCACAGTAGCGACCCTCAGGCCCTGAGCGCATCAAGAATGTACGGATTCCCTGCCAAGCCGAATAGGCTGGAGGGAAAGCAGAATCCCCCTCGGAGCTAATTTCAGAGTTATCACATCATCCTTCCCTTTCCAAAAGTCTCCATTCCAGTGGCTGGAATGGATCGGGAGGGCTTGGCCGGCTCCTCTTTTGTCCCCGTGGTTTCCTGGGGGAGAGGATGAGGCGCACGGCTTGAGCATCATCTCTACCGATGGGAAGCTGGCGCGGCTTGTTTTCTCAAAGTTCCCCACGCTGTCTCAGCCAGTCCTCTGGGATATAGTTTTTCACCCCCTAAAACAGAAACATTCAGTAAAGTCCTCTAAGTGAATAATGACAGAAGCATCCAGCCAGACTTTGTGGGCTCCCTCGCCCACTGAAGCTTGGAAGGGTCTTCAGAAAGAAAGGCCAAAGTTGTCTCTGTCGGACTGGTCCCTTTGATGGCTTTGACTCATAGTTGAGAGTAGATGCCGATGACCCCATGGCCTGGAGGGATCCCCGGAGTCCCAGCATCATGGTGGCATCTGATGGACCCTCCTTCACCATCGTGGTCTGTATCGGCTTGCCTTGGTGGTGCGCTCCGTGGCCAAACAGATGGGACGCCCAAAAGGCAGCCATGCTTTCCAGCTTTGGGAGTCCCTTCTCAATGCCAGCTATTCCAGGCCAAGCCTGGAATAGCAGAAGCACCAAGAAAACAACCTCCGAAGCTTCTTCCAGAGTGACATCAAACCTTATTTTCCTCGCCAAGAATTTTGTGGCCAGGGATGAGCATGCACAGGGAAAAGGGGAATGTTCTTTTGGTGGCTGGGCTGTTTGCTTTAGCAAGCATTCTTTTTATGAAAACAAAATAAAATAAAAATAAAGATCAAGTGTTCCTCATTCCACACATTTCCAAATATGATTTGGTCTCAGCAAGGCCAGCGAAGAAAGCTCCCGAGAGGCAACCCAATGGGAAGGTCTCCTGAGTTCTTGAAGCTCCCAAGGAAGCTGGCAGAAGAGAAGGTCCTCTGAAGTTGCGTCTCAAGTGAGGATGGGAGAAGGAAGGAACTACATTAATATTTAGGCAGAAACTCAAGGCTGGTTCATATTCACACGATCATTTCCCAACGGATGAGGAGAAGGAAGAGGTGCCAAGGGAAAGACAAGCTTTTGTTCTCCTTGTCCTCATCCTTCTCCTCTACTTCCTCTTCTGCCCCTCTTCCTCTTCCACCTTCTTGCCCCAAAAGGCAAGCATTAATTCTCCTTTAAAACTGCCTGGATTAAATCATTTAAAATGTGCCTGAATCGTCATCCTCTCCAAAGAGGACAAGGCAGTCCCGTCATCCTGGGCCTGACTTGTCTGGTGCAAGGATTCAGCCCAAAGAGACCCATTAAAGGCCTTTGTTTTCCTCTCCGAGGGCAGCCCAGCCTGGCTTGCTGGCCACAAAATGTCTCCTGCCTCACATGGGTAAACAAACCAGCACCTTCGACGCTGGACAACGGGTACAAAGAAGTCTGAGTCCTGGAGTCATTCTTTTGGCCTGGGAAGGTTGAAGAACTCTTCCTTCCTTTTCTGTCTGCTCCAGAAATCTCTGCCAATGGTGCCAAGGGAAGGCAGCACTCTGTGCCCATTTTGGTTTAGCCGTCTGCACCACAAAGATCCCACGTCCGCCACCCAGATGGCCTTCCCTGCCCACAGGCAAAACACCATCCTCTGACACTGGCTGGACTCCCCTGTCTGCAAGACCAACCTTTCCAGGCCAGTCACAGAATCATATGAGTCGGAAGAGACCCCAAGGGTTATCTGTTTAGCCACCTTCCTGGCTAAACAACTGAAGTACTCTGGAAAGATCATAGAATCCAAGAATTGGAAGAGACCCCAAGGGCCATCCAGTCCAACCCCATTCTGCCATGCAGGAATTCACAATCAAAGCATCCCGACAGATGGACATCTAACCTCTGCCAAAAAAGACCTCCAAAGAAGGAGACCATCACCCTCCAAGTCTTCCACTGTCCAACAGCTCTGCCTAATGTTTAGGTGGAAACTCTTTTCCTGTAGCTTGCATCCATTGCTCCATGTCTGCGGAGCAGCAGAAAACAAGCTTGCTCTATCCTCAATAAGACATCCCTCAAATATTCATTATTACTGTCAGGAAGTTTCTCCTAATGTTTAGATGGAATCTCTTTTCCTGGAACTTGCATCCATTGCTCCATTGCATCCTATTCTCTGGAGCAGCAGAAAACAAGTTTGCTTCATCCTCAGTGTAACATCCCTTCAAATATTTGAACAGGGCTATCATACCACCTCTTAACCTTCTCTTCTCCAGGCTAAACATCCCCAGCTCCCTAGTCGTTCCTCATAGGGATTCATGGATGATTTCTAGACCCTTCACCGTCTTAGTTGCCCTCCTTTGGACATGCTCCAGCTTCTCAACATTTTTGAATTGTGGTGCCCAGAACTGGACACAGTATTCCAGGTGGGACCTAACCAAAGCAGAATAGTGTGGCACTATTACTTTCCTTGATCAAGGCCAGTGGTCCCCAAATCTTTAAAAGATTTTGGACTTCATCTCCCAGAAGCCTCAGCCATGTTGGCCAATGGTTTGGGATTCTGGGAGCTGAAGTCCTGAATCCCTTAAAGAGCACAGTTGGAGGACCACTGATAAAGACACAATACTTCTATTGATGCAGCCTAGAATCACACTGGCCTTTTTAGCTGCCGCATCATACTCTTGACTCATGTTCAACTTGTGGTCTACTAGGACATGTACTGTTGTCATCTATCCAACTTCTGTTTAAAGACCTACAGGGAAGGAGGGTCAACCACCTTCTGTGCATGAAATATAGGATCGCACCTGGCTTGACAACAAAACATGCGGATGGGATCTAGGAGTCTTAGTAGACCTCAAGATGTGATGCAGCACCATAAAAAGCTAGTATGATGCACGGCTGAATCAATAGGAGTGTAGTGACTAGATTAAAGGAATCAATAAATTGATTAATTGATTGATTACACAAATGAACCTACTGAGGGCTTGCTCAAGCTTTTCATTGGTGTAGGATCTCTGATGTACCTCCACATCCAAACTCTCATCTGCAAGAAAAGACAATGAATCATAGGAGTTTATGAGATGACGGAAATTGGAAGTATAATCTAATGGCAATCCGAACACAATCATGGGGTTTCACGTTATTGCGTATTAAAGTATCTCACGCAATTTTGGGCAAAAGGGAAATCATTCCAAACGCAATCATGGGTTTTACCTTATTGCGAATTAAAGCATCTCACACAATTTCGGGCAATGGGGGTCATTTTCAGGTAATGGGAAGTCAATCTGAACGCATTCTGAATGCAATGGGAATTCACGTGAATTCACTAAACAAGCAAATTCACGTGAATTCAAATTGGCTCCATTTGAAATAGAGAAAAATTCCTCCCGTCTGATAAACTCCATAGAATCATAGAGTTGGAAGAGACCACAAGGGCCATCCAGTCTGACCCCCCTGCCATGCAGGAACTCCCAATCAATGAGATGATGCAAGGAAGAGAAGTTAAGCTCACAGACTTGAAAGCACAGAGTATTAAAGACTTTTGTTTGCATTGTCCCTGGGAGAAACTAATGACCAATGTGGGAGTACATTGAGCCAAGAGTGATTGGAGCTATTCAATGTAGGGTCTTGCTTCCTCTGCTTTTCCCCACAAAAGGAAATGCATCCCACGGATGGAGTCATTTCCGTTAGGGAACATCTTGTCCTGTGCTAATAGAAAGGTAATCGAGTTCAGGAAATTGGGTTTGGATACATGAGTGTTTTGTGGGCTGGTAGTAGGAAAGCCCACAAAAAGAATCCAGTGGGCAGCTGAACAAAAAAATACATATTTCATTGCGCAAGCTTGCACACCATGAATTTAATCACATGTCAACAAGAATTTAGGGTTTTCTATCTCAAATTAAGGCCCCTTTCATACTGCAGAGGAATATACCTCCTTGATCCCAACCAATTGACATGGCTCAACCTGTCATGCTAAGGAGTCCTAGGATTTGTAGTTTTTAAAGTATGTAGTGTGGTCTAGTGGTTTGGGCTACAACTGGAGACCAGGGTTCGAATCCCAGTTCAGCTGTGGAAACTCTCTAGGTGACGTTCGGTGAGTCACACTCTCTCAGCCTCAGAGGATGGCAATGACAACCCCCCATTGCATAAGAATAAGTGGGCACATTCACAATGTCAATGTTCAGCGTGAGAGTCTGCACAATCCCTTCATTGATCGGAGGGATGCTAGGTGATAGACTTTGTGTTTACAAGTGAATAGAAATTCAAAAATACTTCCCTCTGGAAGCAATGCTCTTTTGTCCAAAGACATTTGCACTGATTGTCCAGCCATTCACAACTTCCCTTCCAATTCTTCACTCCTGGAAATATCACCTTAATCCCAAAATCTGCCCCAGGACAGGTATTGCCCTATAAATGTGTCTGCTTAGGCACCACCAATTCGGTCTCTCTTGAGGTCAGGGAATATCTCACCTGACTCCTCAGCATTGCTGGCCATGCTACAATCCACCGGCCGCTTGCTGAGCCATTTCACCTCACCATAGAAATTATCGCACATCTACTTTCACCCAATCCAGGCACGAGATGGGCATGGGCTTGAACAGGTGAAAATGGATCTTATCGCGTGCCTTTTTGCCTAACTCCATCCCATCGTGTACCCAATCCAGACTCCTTTTTGAAGGATGGGAAAATATCGTAGATTCGAAAAGTACGCCAGGAGTCTGGATTGGGTATGCGATGCAACTGAGTTGGCCAAAAAAAGATGTGTGATAAGATCTGTTTTGACCCATTCAAGCCCATGCCCAGCCTGTGCCTGGATCGGGCGAAAATAGATGTGTGATAACCTCCAATGTCTATCAACTGGAGCTCTGCTTCTGGAATCGGTACAATATCACCCTCTGCAATCCCTTGATTCACTGTCTGCTAACACCTTTTATATTGGTAGAATTCAAAGATATAGCTGTGTTGGTCTGTAGAGTCATTATGTAGAAATCTTGTAACACCTTTGAGACTAACTGAAAGAAAGAAGTTGGCAGCATGAGCTTTCACAGACTTCAGTCTATTTCCTCAGATACATTCCTTTCTAGACCAGTTCCTGCTGGAGAGAAGGAGAAGGAGAGCAGTTCCTGGGTTGAATTTTTATCACTAGCACTGATTGGGAAAAAGCCCAGGTCACCAGGGGCCTTTAACCTTGCTGTTTATCAGTGGATTTTTTATTTCTGAGGGGGAAGCCCATAATCCAATTTCAGGGACTAAAACTCCTCAGTATGGACACTGAGGGGACTGCCACAGTCACCTGCAACACTTGTGGGATGTTTGTCTTCTTGCCCACCAATATGGGAAAATTCACATGCCCCAAATGCAAGTTGGTAGCCCTGTTGGAGGAGAAAGTACAGCAGCTGGAGGCCAACATAGCTACACTTCAACATATCAGGGAGCAAGAGGTTTTCCTGGACAGAACGGAACAAACTGTCTTGGACGGGGACCCCACAGAGGAAGTCGCTATGGAGGAGACTGTCACTTCACGTACACAGGAGGAAGACAGCTGGAGGAATGTCACACACAGACAAAGAGAAACCAAGGATCGTTCTGAGAGCTTGCAGCTACAGAATCGATTTGAAGCTCTGGCCCTTATCAAGGAGGACGATGAAGAGTATCATGGACAGACTTCAGGGACACAGCAGGGGAGCCTAAGAGTTCCATCACAGGGAACAGTTGCTGCTAAGCCTCGGAGGAGGCTGGTGGTCATGGTGGGGGACTCCTTGCTGAGAGGTATCAAAGCAGTGCTTTGTGGGCCCGACAAGATGTCTCGGGAGGTGTGTTGTCTCCCTGGGGCAAAGATCTATGATGTGACAGAGAGACCGACAAGACTGGTCAAACCTACTGACAAATACCCCTTCCTTTTGGTCCATGTGGGAACGAATGACACAGCAAGACACAGCCTTCAAAATATCAGACAGGATTACGAGGCTCTGGGTAGACCACAAGTTGAACATGAGTCAGCAGTGCAATGCTGCAGCTAAAAAGGCCAATGCTATTTTAGGCTGCATCAATAGAAGTATAGTGTCCAGATCCAGGGAACTAATAGTGCCACTCTATTCTGCTTTGGTCAGGTCCCACCTGGAATACTGTGTCCAGTTCTGGGCTCCACAATTCAAAAAGGATGTGGAGAAACTGGAGCATGTCCAAAGGAGGGCAACTAAGATGGTGAAGGGTCTGGAAACCATGAAGCCTTATGAGGAACGCCTTAGGGAGCTGGGGATGTTTAGTATGGAGAAGAGAAGGTTAAGAGGTGATATGATAGCCCTGTTCAAATATTTGAAGGGATGTCATATTGAGGAGGGAGCAAGCTTGTTTTCTGCTGCTCCAGAGACTAGAACACGGAACAATGGATGCAAGCTGCAGGAAAAAAGATTCCACCTCAACATTAGGTTCCTCCTAACGTTCCTCCTAATGTTCCTCCTAATGTTGAGATGGAACCTCTTTTCCTGCAGTTTGCATCCCCACTTCCAGAGTCTCTCCTTGCAGCTCTATTATGATCCGGGAGTTTTCTGGGTTGAAAAATGGCCACTGGAACCCTGCCGGGATGTATTATGGCTGCAAAATTGCAACCAAAATACTTGTGATAATATCTGGATGCTGCCAGAGTTAAGGGTTAAGCCAGATTGAGATAAATTGGTTAAAATATTCACATATAAATTCCAGCGTCTCTGGATGAGTATTGATTCCCTTCGATGTATAATTAAACTATTTCAGACTTTGCACTCTGGAGTCCTGTTTCTTGGATCCTGTGTGGACAGGCTTGATGCCTGCTTTGAGTTGCCCAAAGTCTTTTGGCAGTTATAATTCAGCTGATAAAATGGGCAGTTGGTGGGACCTATGCGCTGTCCATGCAGGAAGAGTGTGGGAGATTGCAGCAAGCATCCCTTTTTCAAATCATGGGAAAGGTGTGTGTTTGGCACATCGTACCAAGGCTGGCCCTTTGAACCACTGTCCTAGCGGTGCCTCCTCGAAACCCAGCCCAAAGTCAACCTACTTTGCAAAACCACAAGGCAGCCAAGTGGGTGTGAAGATGAGCGGTTTGGACTTTTATCGGGACACGCCGAACCTTCTTCATCTTGAAAGTGGGAGAAATGGAGAGAGAGAGAGAGAGGGAAAGCTGGTGTCTCCAAAACCCTCAGAAAGAAACTGGAATGCAGAGTGACTTCATCGTGTAAACAGCTTGTTAAAATGGCAAGGCTTTGGTCTCGGTCTCAACATAAGTAGCAGAAGGAAGGCAGCCAAACTGGATCCAAAGTGGCTCTCCGGAGCAGGGGGCAAGAAGGCCTGTTTGCAAAGTGCAAATTAAGTCCAGAATACTAGAAAAACCAAAGAAAAGCCCCGCTTTTTCCTTTCAGAGGGGTCTCTCCAGAGGCAAGGCTGCCCCCACATTATGTATCCCCCCTTTTCGGTGGTGCTCCTCTTTGTAGGGTCAGTGGTGGGGAGAGGCGGCAGACTTTAAAGGGGAGAAACTTTCCAGGAGTTCAGCTAAAGTTAAAACAAACGTGGGTAACGTGAAACTCCAGTCCTGGAGCTGGATGGAAAGTATGCTTCGGTGGCTGCCGGCGTGACCGACCCCCACCATATGGAAGGCCCCCCAGAGACTAACCCATAAAGCCGCCAGCTTCTGTTGGAGAGACTTTGGCTCCATCAGCTTTCTCTTCCCCCCCCCCCTTTCTAAGCAAGGGGGCAGAAAGGAAAAAACAGTTGCAACTTTTCAATAAAGCTTGGAAATTGCAGCCAAAATGAATGGCATAGAAGAGGAGGGAAAAAAGGAAAAGGCAGAGCAAGAGGAAAGGGCCTTCCTTTGCAATAAAGTAGGTGCCGGTTGGGTATTGATGCTCAGGAATATAAAGGAGGTACCCAATTGTTAGCTGCCCTCGAGACGGTTCCAACTCATGGCAACCCTGTGGATGTGAAAGGGATCTCCAGGTAGACCACAAGCTGAACATGAGTCAACAGTGCAATGCAGCAGCTAAAAAGGCCAATGCTATTCTAGGCTGCATCAATAGAAGTATGGTGTCTAGATCGAGGGAAGTAATAACGCTACTCTATTCTGCTTTGGTCAGGCCCCACCTGGAATAATCCTGTGTCCAGTTCTGACTGGCACAATTCAAAAAGGACATTGAGAAATTGGAGGGCAACTAAAATGGTGAAGGGTCTGGGAACCATGCCCCATAAGGAAAGACTGTAGCCTGAAGAAGCAAAAGTTAAGAGGTGATATGATATCCCTGTTTAAATATCTGAAGGGAAGTCATATTGAGGATGGAGGGAGCTTGTTTTCTGCTGCTCCAGAGAATAGGACCTGGAACAATGGGTTCAGATAACAGGAAAAGTGATTCCACTTAAACATTAGGAAGAACTTCATGACAGGAAGGACCGTTTGACAGTGGAACACACTTTTTTCTTGGAGCGTGGTGGAGGGACTCTCCTTCCTTGGAGGTCTTTAAACAGAGGCTGGATGACCATCTGTTGGGGGTGCTTTGATTGTGAGTTCCTGCATGGAAGAATGGGGATGGACTGGATCAGGGTCCTTCTTGGGGTCTCTTCCAACTCTAGGATTCTATGATTCTATGAGACATCTCCAAGACTCATCCACTTCAGTCTTGCCCAGATCCTGCAATAAGCCTTTGCCCATAATAACTCCCCTGATTGAATCCATCCATCTGGTCTGTGGTCTTCCTCTCTTTCTTCTACCTTTCCTCACATTGTTGTTTTTTCCAGTGATTCATGCCTTCTCATTCTGTGGCCAAAGTACAATAGTCTCAACTTGATCATCTTTGCTTCCGTGGAGAGCCCTGGTTCAAAGACCCCTATCTTTGTCTTCTTGGCTGTCCATGGGATCATCCTAAATCCTCTTCTCCAGCCCCACATTTCAAAGGAGCTGGTTTTCTTTCTGTCTGATTCCTTCACTGTCCAGCTCTCATATCCATACCTGGGGATGATGGGGAATACAATGACCATTTGTACTTCTTTCTCCTTGGCTGGAGCTGCAGAGGACAGTCACAGCTCATGCCTTGCAACTTCTTGAACCCAAGCAAGACATCCCAGGGCCAAGATGGAGAATTGGGCCTCCAAGGGGGAAAGAAAGAGGGGCTCTACTTTCTCCTTTCCTGGCCCAATACACGCCGTACGATGAGGCCTTTCGGATGAGGGCCTGCTCAGATTTTCCAGCGAGCCATAAAAGCACTTCATTAATTCCTCTGGAGTTTTTCTTTTGACTTAGAACAAGCCCAAGTTTGTACGGAGGAGGAAAGGGCTTCCTATACAGGAGCTCTGGAATCTGTTAGCGAGGAGGGGAGAGCAAGAGAGGCCAGCCTCCAGCCAAACCGCAGCTTTTTCAGATGCTGGAGAAAGCGGAGTTGCAATGGGGGATACACATCCTCTTCCTGAGAAGAACAATCCTTTCCCAATCCCAAAAGGTGCCACAGGGGTTAGAAGGGAACCCCTGAGGAGCAGAACCGCAATGCATTGGGGCCTTTTGCAAGACGGCCGCTTCACCTGAGGATTCTGCACCATCATTTTGCATACTTTGATTGCATTATATTTTAATTTACAATCCACCTTGAGACCCAGGCTGCATGTGCGCTGCAGAATTAATGCAGCTTGACACCATTTTGACTGCCATGGCTCCATGCTATGGAATTCTGGGTTATTTGTAGTTTATTGTGGCACCAGAGCTCTCCAACAGAGAAGGCTAAATATCTCACAAAGCTACAAATTCCTAGACTTCCATAGGATGGAACCCTCACAATTAAAGCAGTGTCAAAGTGCATTAATTCTACAGTGTGGTGGTTTTGAAGGAAATCCAGATATAAGTCCAGCGAACAATGACAACAGTAGGCAAGTCACACACTCTCAGTCTCAGAGGATGGCAATGGCAAACTCTCTCTGAAGAAGCTTGCCAAGAAAAACAGTGAAAGGATTGCCTTAGGGTCACCATAAGTTGGACATGACCTGAAAGCACACAGCAATGACAAGAATAATAACAAGAACAATGACAACAGAATTTACGGGTGGAATCCATAAGTGTTTGGACATTTTTGTCTGATACAGAACAGTTACATTCAGTTCAGTGGTGTGAAAATGGAGTTGCACAGGGTTTCTTCCAGCTTCCAAGGTCTCTTCCAATTCTGTGAGTCTATGAACGTTATCACACTCGGGCCAATGCAGCAGCAAGCACGGTAATGGAAAGAAAAAGAAATCACCTGGAATAATGCTGTGTCTGCTCCTGGGCCCCACAATTCAAAACGGACGTTGAGAAACTGGAGCGTGTCCAGAGGGGGGCAAGCAAAATGGTGAAGGTCCTGGAAACCATGCCTCACGAGGAATGCTTTAGGTCGCTGGGGATGTTTAGCCTGGAGAAGAGAAGGTTAACAGTGATATGATAGCCCTGTTTAAATACTTGATGGGATGTCAGATTGAGGATGGAACAAACTTGTTTTCTGCTGCTCCAGAGAATAGGACACAGAACATGCACAGGAAAAGAGATTCCACCTTAACATTAGGAGGAACTTCCTGACAGTAAGAGCTGTTCGACAGTGGAATAATCCACTCCCTTGGAGTGTACTGGAGGACCTTATCACATTCATTTTTGTCCCCATTATGAGGACGGGGACGGAACATTCAGGGGTGCGCACAACCGAGGAAAAACTGATTTTATAGCACACCCAAGCATCCACAGAAAGGTCCTTTTCCGGCATCCTTACCCAAGCCGTTCAATGCCAGCAGGTGCCATTTTGGCCAGACAGAAGTCTTCCGACCAAGACATTTAATGCTCCTCAGCACTGAATGGGGACAGCTTGGGTATGGATGCTGGAATGGGACCTTTTTGTCCTCCACTACACTCCATTCATGTGCGCCCCCGAGAGTCCCATTCCCATTCCCACAGTGGGGGAAAAAGGAATGCAATAAAGTCTGGAGTCTCCTTCTTTGGAGGTCTTTAAACAGAGGCTGGATGGCCATCTGTCAGGGATGCTTTGATTGGGAGTTCCTGCATGGCAGGGGGTTGAACTGGATGGCCCTTGGGGTCTCTTCCAACTCCTTCTATGATTCAATAGCGCTATAGTGCTCTATATTTTCACATTTTCATGCTTTTGTGTGAAAACACAGCTCCAGAGCCCTAGAATTGTGTGATCGCTTTACAGACATATCAGCTGAATCGATGTAACGTAGGAAATTATTGTTTTGCACATGCACCATTTCCATTTCAAATTCCCAGATTGGCCAGTACAGTACCTGCAGCTGTTTTTAAATACAAAAAATGTTCCCTGACCCGTCCTCTAGCCATTTAAACTGCAAATAGCCCTGGCTGCTGCCCGCGGCCGCTTGTAAATCCCAGCCGGTCGTGTAGCCTTTTAAGTTTAGCCCTGCCCTTTCAAAATGCCCGGATTGCTTCCCCATTACTGCCAATGAAGCGCGATTGCCTTTTACACATTCACAATCGCGTTTCAATCGCGGTATTGCCAAGGCTATTCACTGGATATCCCATGAATGGTTTGTTCCTCTTCAGTTGCTGGTTCTTCTTGGGAGAAGTCCGGATTTTGTGCGACGCCATCTGAAAATCTTCCCCGCGATCGCACAATTATCTCTGGATTTTACCTTTTCTTTTCCCCGTGTAATAATGTCCTATGACTCCAAGTGGCAAACTGAAGGCATTGATGAAGAATTACTTGCTGGCTCAAAATGTGGAACTCTACTCAAACAAGCACAAACTGAATACTTGCATTGTTCAGTGGTCAAGAAAGTGCACCTACATTTTGTATAAATATAAAAAATAAACATGTGTCAGGGAATTCACGCAGGTGCAGGACCCAAAAAAAGGGAGAACATTCTATTATATTTAATTTCTATTATATTCCCCTGAGAAATACTTTTAATTTCATTTTTTTCCCTGCTGCTGCTACTCCTTCTATTCACGTTCTTGCATTATGGATTTTATTGGCTTTTGAGCCATGGCAGTTAAAGCATTGTCAAAGTGCATTAATTCTGCAGTTCGGTGGTTTTGCGGGAAAGCCAGGGTCTAAGTAAAGATAACAATAATAGAAACTGGATGAGATCCTACTTTGGGTTTGCATAGTATGCATCCCCACCTGTGGAGTTACACAGCAATTGTGCATTATATTGAATGGCAAGGTTGTGCAACTGAACACGCATACGGGTGAACATTATTTTACATCCCCCTAAGAAATGATTTAATTTCTGCTCATGTTTTTCTTCTGTTGCTACTCCTTCTATTCATATTCTTGCATTGCAGGTCTTACTGGTTTTTTATTTTTGAACCATGGCAGTTAAAGTGGCGTCAAACTGCATTAATTCTCCAGTGTAGATGCAGCCTGAAAGGCCTCCTAGTAATAATCTTGATTGCCAAACAGAAAAAAAGACAAAAACCTGTAAAGATTCAACAATTTATTTTTATTATGGAAGTCTATAAAATAGCCACATGGATTATTTTTTTTTAATAAGACCACAAAATACACAACACATTCATATATATATATATCTATATATATATATTTCTTTTTTTTTGCAGCTCTGCCACAGTCCTTGCGCGCGCATGACTCCCACTGAAACCCACAGGAGCTGCGCACGATGAGTGCGCAACCACAACTCCACAACTCCTGTTCCTTTCCAATGAGATACAGGGAAGCTTTCATGGTGAACTGACCTCCGGCTCCTCGGCGAATATTATATACACATCAAAACTCACATGACACAAGACACATCTTCACATGGCACTAAAATATACCTCCACCCAAGAGGTGCGCATCCCTTTTTCGTATTAAAAAAAAAACCACAACAACACACCGAACCGAGTGGGAAGCTTTCTTGCAAAAATCTCCCTCGAAGGGAAGCGAGAAAGTTGCACCGACTTCCAATTTTGCAGACACTCAGTGGCACCTCATGCTGATAAAAACTATTAATTATTAATTATTAATATCTTTTTCTTTCTTTCTTTCTGTCCATACGACGTTTACAAGAAGGAAACTGGGGGGGGGGGGGTGAGGCAGGACTTGGGATAATTCATACTTTACTAAACCACAAATATTTTTTTTATTAAAAAAAAAACAACAGCAACACTTTTAATACTAAATATCTATTTTGAATTATAACAAAAATAGTACTTATAATAATAATAATAATAATAATAATAATAATAATAATAATAATAATAATAACAATAATAGTTTATACACTCAGACCAACGACAAAAAAAAGAACACGCGCGCGCGCACAGACACACCACCTTTGTGTATAAAATAATATAGCAAATTGGATTGGTGCTAAGAAATAAAAAGAAACACAAGACAAACACATATTCTGAGTCTCGAAAGTGCTTTATCCTGCAAAACCACTGCAGTAACATTTTAGACATACACACATATATATATAGATATATAGATATATATATAGGCACATATACATATACATATATATATAGATATATATATATATACCCACACACACATACACACACTCATATAGTCAAGTTATATTAGCTGGGAATGGTAAATCAGACAGGAGCTATCCTTGCCTAGAAACAACACACACATGTATGCAGATATATATCTATATATATATATACATACACACAAATATATATAAACTTTACTATATATATATATATATATATGTAAAAAGTTGAAAGATTTCCATCTCTTACACTTCTCATCCATCTCATTCCCTGCATAACTGGCTTGAGTGTTAAGGAGTCCCTTAAAAATCTGGTTTCCAAAGTTTGGTCCCCCAAATAGGTTGGACTTCAACTCCCATAAGCCCCAGCCAGCTTGGCCAGTTGTCTGGAATTCTGGGAGCTGAAGTCCAAAAAAAAAAACATCTGGGTGGCCAAAGTTTTTAAATGAAAGACCCTTTCCTCCATTTCCCATCACAGCATTGAAAGCTTCCCAGCTCCTTCCTTCAAAGCCTTCTTGCTCTCCTCTCTCCAGATGTTTCTGGCCATTTGGGGTCTTCGCCATACAATTTGGGTTGCGTTCCCACATGCGCAGCACCGCTGCAAGGGACCCTTGGATAAACGCCTGGAACTGTGCAAGACTTCAGCAACGTTCCTATAAGACTTTACTTCTGCCCAAGGAACCATTGCCTTGCTTAAACAGTGGCCCTCCAGATGTTTTGAACTTCAGCTCCCAAAAATCCTGACTGTTTGGTCTATCTGGCTGGGGATTCTGGGAGCTGAAGTCCAAAAACACCCAGAGGCTGAAAGTGTGGGAAGGTATAGATTTCATGCCTTTCCAAGTTTCATCCAGGTTCAGCTTGTAGGAGTGGTTTGATTTATTGGACAGTAATGGCCAGATTTTGTGCATCTCTACTGCCATAGAAGGGAAAGCAGAGGCCAGTTTAAAAACAAACATGCGCACAAAGGCCGGATCTGACACCAGAGTTGTAAACCTCTGCATGCACAGATTGTGCTAGCAACCCTTGTGTTAAATAACAAGGTCGCACGGCTGAACCAAGGCTGCAAAAATGTGCAGTTGAGTGCACAACCAAATATTCATGAACATCTATGCACATGGGACAATGCACCTCCATGCACTATGCAGATGCACCACTGCACTTCCACAACCTTGGACAGATGTGCACAGTTTCCAACCCTTTCTGTAGATGAACGTACACACATAAGACACCAACAGGATCCAGCCCAACGCCTGCCAGTAATGATGCCGAAGCAGATCCACTTGCAACGTTACTGCTCTGTTGTGGTTGTTGTGTGCCTTCAAGCTGAATCTATCACAGAGTTTTCTTGGCAAGATTTGTCCAGAGGATGTTTGCCTTTGCCATCCTCTGAGACTGACAGTGTGACTTGCCCAAGGCCACCCATAATGGGTTTCAAGGCCAAGCAGTGATTCGAACCCTAATGCTCAAACCACTACACCATGCTGGCTTTGTTATGCAAGACTTAAGACCCACGCACACCTCACAAATGTGCAAATGGGGATTGCAAAGGGTAAGAGGCACACAGTGGTTACGATCCAGCTGTTTGAATTGGGCTCAAGGGTTCAGTGCCACTTCTGAAAGGGAATGCCAGCAAGAGGAAAAGGAAATGGTCCATTCAGAGCCAAGCAAATGCCAATGGCAGATATTTCCCAAGCACACACATAGGAAGCTAGGTCCAATCTCACATCTGCATCCCAGTTACTATTTTAATTTTTGCACTAAACAACAGTTGCGCTTTGTACGCCATGTAGTTTGCCCACTCAATGGATGCACAATTATGCACAAGAGAGAACAGCGATTGGTTTGCATTTGACCAGGCTTTTACAAGAAACTCAAGTGGCCTTTGAGGCAGATCAGGCAGTTTTAGTTACCTGAGCCAATCTCTGTAGCACGTTGTCTCTCTACAGAAAGCATTCCCATAATTACCTTCACCTGGCCCAACATGAAGCTCAAAATCCTGTTGGTTTCTTACATATTTGTACGTTTCCCCAAAGAAGCGGTTGGACATCTATGCTCCATGCAGAATGTCTGCAATTGGTCCAAGACCGATTACAGACATTCTGCATGGACTATAAATGGAAGCCAAGTTGTGCATGGATGCACACCTAAAACAGCTCATGTCCATGGCGCATCAGTATGCACCGCAATTTCCGCATGTAGGCGCATATGCACCTTGGCTTGTGCAACATTGTAATTCACTAACCACAAATTAACTGCAAGAATATAAAATTACGCTCCATCTCCTAACCAAGGTGTTGTGAGCTATTGTGGCGAGTGAGGAAACTGGGATCTAAAAACTTGCATCACTACAAAATGACTTGTTGGGTCCAGGTATTGTTAACTGGGTGTTGTTGTTTTAATGGTTTAATTAACATTTAATTGCATTCACAAGATTTAAGTTCGCGATTAGCCAATTGATAATTCTTCCTTTTGAGTGGAAAAGAGGCACAGAGTGAGCTTATGGGGAACAGCTTCCTCCTCACTCATAAACAATGGTGCAGCACTCCTAAGAGCTATAAAACGTCAAATGTTTGGAAGCACAACATGTGCGGGTTGGTGTTTTGCTGATATGAGTGTGCACCAAGTAGAAACTCAAAGCAAATGGCCCCAACCCTATGCTTACCTTACTCAGAAATAAGCCTTACTGTGTTCCAAGAGATTTACTCCTAGGTAAGGAGGCGCAAGATTGCAACTCACACAGGATGCAACAAGGTCTCATGCACCAACTTTGCTGGAATGGAAAGCATGCATGCACCGCTATTCCTGAACTGCTCCCAATTGCTGAACTGGGGAGGGTCATATTGGACAACCTCCTGCAAATGTCTTTCTAGAACACTTCCATCTCTAGATTGTTGCTCCTACTGCTCACCTATTCATTCCTCAAAAGATTTTAGGCAAAGACACCAATGGAGGATTTGGACATAGTAGCGGACCCCAGCTTTCGGGGAAACAAAGGCCTCCCTCCCTTCGGGGGATTTATGGCAGGATGGAGTCATAAATACATAGGGAGTATGTAAAGGGGATTTAGATACTAGCAGCTGTTGGCAGTTTTAGGAAGCAACTACTGAGTGACCTCCATCCTCATCCTCACCATTGAAAAGAAAGACTTTGGAATCTGGTCAAGAAGCAGGACTCTAGGCTGGTTCTCCAGTACTGTGTTCCCGCTGGCTGCGATCTATTTTCTTTCCATTTTAATTCATTTTACAATGGCTACTGGGAACAGCCACCTCAAAAAAGGCAAAAAAAGGAGGCACATCTTGCTGGTGTTGGATGCATGAGACATGACTGTCCGCTGCAACAACAAAGACAACAAAACTCAAGGGAAGTTTTGAAAGGTCAGCAGAGCGTAGATTCAGACACACCTGAACCTTCAGACTTGAGGCGTTATTATCTTCCTTAGCTATTTTTCAGACAACTTTGCCCTTCGTGTTTATAGATGCATTGGCACTGGAAATGAAGGTCCCAAGTCAGCCTTAGTTGCAGCTGCACTGCAGAAATAATGCAGTTTGGCACCGCTTTAATTGCCGCGGCAGTTAGTGCTGTGGAATTCTGGGATTTGTAATTTTGTGAGCTCTTTAGGCTTCTTCCTTAGAAAGCTCTGGTGCCATGCTGAACTACAAATCCCAGGATTCCATAGCACGGAGTCGTGGCAGTATTTTAAGCAACTGAAGGCAGAAGCCAAAATGCTTTGCGAATTCATTTAGTTTTCTGTATGTTAATCACTGCAATAAAATTTTATTTTTGATTGATTAATTAAATCCTCCTTGGAACAAAGCACTGTTGGTTTGTTCAGAAATCATAGTCATATCCTATCCTTCCCCTAACACTGCTGTAGTTCACTGGCTCAATTAACACTATTGCAGTTGGCCCTCCATATCCATGGATTGTTTTCATCCACGGATTCAACTGTCCACGGCTTTAAAACAGTCGTGTGTGTGTGTGTGTGTGTGTGTGTTCCAAAAAAAGCAAACCTTGGTTTTGCAAAATTCCAAAAAGCAAACCTTGGTTTTGCCATTTTATAGAAGGGACTCCATTTTACTAGGCCATGGCATATAATGGGACTTGAGCATCCTTGGATTTTGCTATCCAAAGGGAGCTGGGTCCTTGAACCAAACCCCAGTGGATATCCATCGTACTTTAAAGGTCATGGCTGGATGAAGGGCATTCACTGGACTCCAGTCAAGGGGAAAAAGATAGAGACAGAGAGAGACAGAGAGAGGAGTCAGACCTTGTAGGGATGGTGTGCCAATTGCAGGGTCCCAGTGGGTGACCTTCTCTTGCAGCAAACATCTTTCCATTTTGGGGCATATGAACATTTATATACTGTTTTGTTTCTAGGGTGAAGATAATTTAGAAAGAAAAAATGGAAACCCTCCTAGGCAATCTCTTCCAATGCTTTCCCTCCCCACAACACACACACACACACACACACACACAAACGCCACCACAGTTTTGGCATATTCATCAGATAAGGTTTTGCACAAAGACGTCCCACACAAAAAAGGTCTCTGAGGGGGGCCCTAAGGCTCCGCCAGCGCCAGGGTTTGGCTCCGTCCTTCTTCCCCTTCGGTTCCGTTTCCGGGGCCTTCAACCTCCCCAAAGCCAACCAAGAGAAGCCAACCGAGGACCCGGCTTACACAGTGGCACCCAACATGGCTTCTGTTTCTGTCAAGATTTCGTTCTGGTTTGAGTCGAGTCCAAAGAACTTGACCTTGAGTCCGTCGACGGGGTGGACGACCGGCACCAGCGTGATCCGCGGGAATGTCCTGGTGGCCAGCTCGAACCGGCTCATGCTGGCCAACTCGATGGCCAGCGCCTTGAGGAAGAGCTTGGCAAGGTGCTTGCCCAGACAGGTCCGTACCCCTCCGCCAAACGGGAGGTAGTGGAACCTGCCGTCTCTGTCTTCCGTCCGGCCCTGCCCAAAACGGTCGGGGTCGAACACGTCCACGTCCTTAAACACCGGGGCGGTGTCGTGAGTGTCGCGGATACTGTACATGACGCTCCAGCCTTTGGGGATCTGGAAGCCCTGTGGGGAGCAAAGGGAGAGGAATCAATTGTAGCGACGGATTTGGATCCCTGCTGGGTCTTGTTTTGGGACTCTGTTGCAACACAATAGCTGGTTCACTTTACACACCTTTGCATGTGCAGTTTGTGACTTTTATTGCACCTTGTCTCTATTCCCTGCCAGTCAAGCTTTTCCTAACCTAGCAATAGCAATAGCAATAGCATTTACGTTCCTATACCGCTTATCGGTGAACTGTGGTGCCCAGAACTGGACACAGGATGATTCCAGGTGAGGCCTGATCAAAACAGAATAGAGTGGAACTATGACTTCCCTTCATAGTACAAACAAACAAACAAACAGCTTCATTTATATACCGCTTCATACCCTTAAGGAGTGTCTAAGCGGTTTACAATTGTAAGCTATTTGCCCCCCAACAATCTGGGTACTCATTTTAGCGACCTCGGAAGGATGCAAGCCTGAGTCAAGCTTCAGCCCTTTGCTGGTCTTGAATAGCATTCACATTCCTATACCCCTTATCAGTGAACTAAGCATTCTCTAAGCAGTTTACACACTGTAAGTCAGTTGCCCCCAACAAGTTGGGTCCTCATTTGGCCGACTTACAAAAGGATGCAAGGCTGAGTCAACCTTGGAGCCTTGGGATCAAACTCACCACCTTGTGGCTGGAATAGCGCCAGTTGGTATCCTCCTAACCCAGTGCCTTTTCATTGCCCTTCACTGACCATGCTGACAAGAGCTGATGGGAGTTGTAGTCCAAAATATCTTGTCGATGTCATACAGCAGCATGGGGATAGAGATACCTTAAACCAGCCCCATATGGGACTCAGGGATTTCCAACACTACTAAAAAGGGGTCCAACAATGAGTGTGTTTTTCCCCAACTCTGGAAGACAGTGTCTAGTTTTGGCACCACAGTTCAAGAATGATATCAGCAGGGTACAATGTGTTCAAAAAGAAGGTAACCAGAATGGCAAATGGTCTGGGAAACAACCTCTAAGAGGAACAACTCAGGGAGCTTGGGTAGGTGTATCCTGGAGAAGACTGAGAGGTGATATGGTACAAAGCCCTATTTAAATATTTGTAGGGAAGTCAAAGAATTCCAGGAAAAGAATCAGCATGTCTATTACAGACTACAGCAAAGCATTTGATTGTATAGATCATGAAAAGCTATGGAACACCCTCAAAGACCAGGAGATGCCACTCCATCTGATAGTCCTGATGAGGAATCTGTGCCAAGGACAGGAGGCTACTATAAGAACAGAATTTTGGGAAACAGAGTGGTTCCCAGTTGGGAAAGATTCAGGCAAGGCTGCATCCTATCACCTTCCTTGTTTAACTTGTATGCTAAAAACATCATAAGAAAAGCAGAACTGGAATCAGAACAAGGAGGAGTGAAGATAGGAGGAAGCAACATGAACAACCAAAGAGATGCAGACAATGACACCATAATATTAGCAGAAGTCATCCAGGAATTGGAACCGTTAATAAGGAAGGTCAAAGAGGAAAATTGCAAAGGCAGGTCCGATGCTGAACATGAAGAAAACAAAAATAATAACTTTGCCATTGCCTTCCTCTGAGGCTGAGAGCATGTGATTTGCCCAGGGTCACCCACTGGATTTCCATGGCTGAGCTGCGATTCATACCCTGGGTCCTAGTCCATTTTACTGTGCCATTGTATACAATGGGATACGAGCATCCACAGATTTTTGTATCCACAGAAAATCTTGGAATCCACTGTATACAGAGAGCAATGCTTTACAAGGCTAATTTATGATTGTATGTACAGCACTGTGTAAATTTACAGCGCTATATAAATAAAGGTTAATAATAATAATAATAATAAGGCAGCTCTCTTGCCTTGAGATTCCTCCCTTTTGCCTTGAGGGTAAGAGAAGAGAGTCCAGGCCTTGCAAGTTGGGAATAATCACTATAAATCAGGGGCTCCCAAACTTTGGTCCTTCAAGCGTTTCGGACATCGACTCCCAGAAGTCGCAGCCAGCTTGGCCAAAAGTCAGGAATTCTGGAAGCTGAAGTCCAAAACATCTGGAGGACGCAAGTTTGGGGATCATTGCTACAAATGAATAAATATATCAGGAGAAAGTGGGATGATGGGGATGATTGCAGGCTTCTTTCTCTATATGCAAAGTGCAGGGTGGAAGCTAAACGTTTCCATATGTGTTCCTGAGTATAAAATAAGGGATGGAGATAGTAGAGTCAGGATGGGGGTCTATGCAAAGAGAGGAGATTTATACACACATGTACACAAAATGAAAGTGCAGCAATATTATTATTATTATTATTATTATTATTATTAATGATAATAATTAATACCCTGCTATTTTTCCAAAGTTGGAGCATAAAGTGGCCTGTGTGCCTGCCACAGAGACCTTGCCAGGACATAAACAGAATATGAACCCCCTTTGCCAATGTCCTCCTCTTGGCTCAGGGAGAAAATGAAACTCCACATGCTGTAGGTTTGAAGGAAAATAAGTGTCAGATTAAGAACTGGCTTCCTGAGTCTCCAAAATGCCAAAATTTCCCAGCAGGGCAGGCAGATCCGCTGCCGCTCCAGTTTCATTTTACCGAAAGGAGCATGGTGCCAGTTTCAAGCATGATCAGCAAAGCAGGAGGGAAGCAGCCACCGACAACTCCTCCTGAACTCTGACTTTTGCGGGTTTTCCAAGTGTGTGTCAATCGGGTTTTTGGATGGGGACGGTGGTCTGAGTCTATCCTGTGATTCACCCTTCTTTGAAAACATTGGAGGAACAGGTTGGTCTGGGAGGTGACTCAGGCCTTTGGCACACGTTGGGGCATTTGCCCCAGCCAAAAACGCCATGGAATAATTTTTAAAAGTCAATATACTAGTGACTTTGTGCCATATAGATGACCAAGTGGCTAAGCCCTAAGTTGCGTTCCCTTAGTAAGTGTGTAGAGAGTCTGAGACTAACCAAATTAAAGAAGTTGGCACAATGAGCTTTCGTAGACTTAACTCTACTTTCTCAGATGCTTTTGGTGGAGTGGAAGCCAAGGACAGACATATATATGCCACTGGTATGTAAAAATGTTCCTTTAGTAAGTCATTCATCTTTCCTGAGCAAGTAGGGCAAGAGTGGGAGGCAATGCAAGGTGACCAGATGTCCTCCTTTCCCAGGATGTGCCCTACATTTCAGCCTTCTATCCAGGAGGAGTTCCAAAATGTCCTCCATTCACAGTGACCAGACATTTTCCTTTTCCAGGACATGTCCTTCATTTCTACCCTTCTGTCCAGGAGGAATTTCAAAACATCCTCCATTCTGAGCGTGCTGAGGGAATGTGGATTTATATTTATAGGAGTGTTTTTAGTTTTTATTTGGTCATGTCCTACGTTCTTCTTCAGTCTCTTACATTTTGCAATGTCTTGTCCTCCTGTGTGGTTGGGACATCTGGTCACCTTGGGACAACAGCACCTCCAATGGTGCGATTTTCATGCAGAGCAATTTGGAGGAGCACGCTTGGGATATGAAGAGGGGACATTTCTAGAAGATGGGAAACTTGTGCAATGAAGCATCTATCACCCGTCAATCCCATTTAAAAGGAGATGAACCCACGGCATAGTGCTTGAGCCAAGTCACGCCACTGGATTGCGTTTCGTGAGCTACAAACTCCATCTGCTCACCATGAATAACCTCCGTGTCATCCAGACATCTGGATCTAACCTTCACTTGTCTCAACTCCATTTAGATTTTTTGCCTTCAGCAATTAATAGGTTGACACTCGCACCCCGAATGTTGATTTCAAATTCTGAATGGGATGTTGAGAAGGCCTCTTCTTGTAGGGTCTTTCTGGAAGTGTCCCAGGCATATGAAGCCATATAATGAACTGAGACTTATGCATTATGCTTTAGTGGTAACAAGATGTGATCTACTGAATCAATGGGATTTAACTATGGAGTTTATCACACAGGAAGCTAAGTGCCCAAATCCCGTGCAGAAACTGGATTTAAATTCCAGTGATATCCTGCAAAAGCAGGATCGTGTTCAGACACATGCACTTTAATCTCTCTTTAATACCAAAATTAGCCCCAGTGTGATAAAACTCCAGACACACTGAGCAAGTATCTGACATAACCTGCACAGAAAGTGGACAAAATCGCCGCTTTTTACTTTCGGGTAAATCCCAAAAGTAAAAAGTGGCTGACTATGTCCACTTCGGCATTAAAGAGAGATTAAAGCGCATTTAAAGCATCCTGCAAATAAAGCGAAAATGGCGAATAATTGCACGAATGATTATCACACACAATTGCACAAATAAGTGATATTGGAAATGCATTGTCACTGAAATCCCAAAAGTAAGGAGATGTGTTGGAAAAGAGCTCTGGGAGATCAAAGTTCGACTCCTGCTTGGCCATGGCAGCCCACTTGGACAAGTCCAACACTCTCAACTTTCGAAAAAGGCAATGACGGAAAACTTCCCTGCTTGATTCAAACTACAGGAAAAAGAGATTCCACCTAAACCTTAGAAAGAGTTGTTTGACAGTGGAAGATGCCATCTCAGAGGATGGTGGTGTCTCCGTCCCTGGAGGTTACTAAACAGAGGCTGGATGGCCATCTGTCATAGGGAGAGCTTTGGTGGGGTATTCCTGCATGGCAGAAGGTTGGACAAGATATAGTAATAACAATGGCAAGTACATTTCTATATCACTTATCAGTGACCTAGCGCTCCCTAAGCGGTTTACAATGTGTAAGCCAATAGAACAGAAGAAGATGGACTTTAGGATCCCTTCTAGCTCTACCATCCTATAACAGGAGTGGGAACTGAGCAATTCTCCGGGCGTTGTTGCCCTGGAACCTCTGGCATTCCTCACCATTAGCTGTCTTGGGTAGGAATGATGGAAGTTGCAGTCCAACCTCATCTGGAACGCCACGTGGTTTCCATCCCCGTTCTACAAAAAGCCCCAGAAAGATATCAACGTAGATACACATGCAGAGCATGTGCTCTGGCATGGAGTTCTGAGTCCCCCCTGAAATATGTCATATTTGCTGGCACAAAAGCAAAGCACATTCCAGGCAGTCTTCCTCAAAGGAATACATGTTCCTAGAGACTCCTTTCCTCTGGGGAGGTTAAAGGCAGGTCTTTTTTTTACTCACATCCAGCTCAAAGGTCTGTAGCACCGTCCTGTACCCTCCGGAGATGGGAGTGAAGAGGCGCAGGACTTCCTTGATGACGCAGTCCAGGTAGTGAAGGCCGTTGATGGTGTCCAGCTGGAGGGAACCCTCGCAGAGACAGCCGTTGTGCAGGATCCCTTTGCTCCTCAGCTCTTCGCGGAGTTTCTCCAGGACGGCAGGATGCTTCAGGAGCTGCATGATCAGAGAGGTGCTGGCGCTGGCGGTGGTTGCGTAGGCAGCAAAGATCAGCTCAAGGGTGCCATCCTAAAAGGCAAGGAGACCCACAAGTTATGTGCGTGAGAGAGCCATGGAGCCTCGTTGCCGCTTTGAAACATCTTGTCCTTCATAGAATCATAGAGCTCAAAGAGACCGCAAGGACCCTGATCCAGTCCAACCCCATCCTGCCATGCAGGAACTCACAATCAAAGCATACCCAAGAGATGGCCATCCAGCCTCTGTTTAAAGACCTCCAAAGAAGGAGACTCAATCACTTTCCAAGGGATCTTATTCCACCATCTAACAGATCTCACCATCAGGAAGCTCTTCCTAATTTTTAGGTGGAATCTCTTTTCCTGCCGCTTGCATCCATTGCTCTGGGTCCTGTTCTCTGGAGCAGCAGAAAACAAGCTTGCTCTATTCTCAATGTGACACTCCTTCAAATATTAAACAGGGCTTCCAAAGCATATGCCTTGGGGGGATTTCCATTACTTTTATGGGATTGAATGGCCTAAATGCTGTGGTTAGTCCCAAGCAGAGGAAACCCATCAAATCAATGAGATTTAATCTGCAATTAACAATTGATTGAGTGGGTCTACTTTAGTTAAGATCAACCATGCAAGCTCTAGGAAAAGAGATTCCACTTAGACATTAGGAGGAACTTCCTGACAGTAAGGGCTGTTCGACAGTGGAACACACTCCTTCCTCGGAGTGTAGTGGAGTCTCCATCCTTGGAGGTCTTTAAGCAGAGGCTGGATGGCCATCTCTCCCAGGGAGGGCTTTGATGGAGAGTTCCTGCATGGCAGAAGGGGGTTGGACTGGTTAGCCCTTGGAGTCTCTTCCAACTCTGCGATTCTATGATTTTATGACCAGTAGAATTCAGACCTATGGCTAGTGAAATTCAATGTGAAAGAGGAAAAATGATAAGATCTATTCCAGAGCACCAAATGCTAAGCAGAAATGCAAACCAGTATATGAAGCCAGATTAGACACAGAGTGGACACAGAGCATAGACAGCCAGTGTGGCCTAGTGGTTTAAGTACTGGACTATGACTCTGGAGACTAGCAAACAAACAAACAAACAAACAGCTTCATTTATATACCGCTTCATACCCTTAAGGAGTGTCTAAGCGGTTTACAATTGTAAGCTATTTGCTCCCCAACAATCTGGGTACTCATTTGAGCGACATCCTCGGAAGGATGCAAGCCTGAGTCGAGCTTCAGCCCTTTGCTGGTCTTGAACTCGCCACCTTCTGGTTTTGAGTGAGTGGCTGCAGTACAGGCATTTAACCACTGCGCCACCAGGGCTGATCACTGCTGAGCCATGACACCCACTGGGTGACCTTGGACAAGTCACACTCTCTCAACCTCAGAGGGAGGCAAGGGCAAAGCTCCTCTGAACACATCTTGCCAAGAAAACCCCATGATAGGTTCACTTTCTAGGGTTGCAGTTGGAAATAACTTGAAGGCACACAGTGACGACAACAGCTGTTCAAAGGCTCCCTCGTAGTTCTAGAGGGCTTTGTGCTTTATTGCGCTGCAAGCGAGTAGCAGACAGCCTCCATGAAAATTGTGTCTATTGCATTCAGCCATGGTTGACACACACACTAGAGCCCGAGTGGTCATGGACAGAACTTGAGGCCTCTTCCCATCCAAAGGGTTTCCCTTTACCTTCAGCTCCTGCATTGTGAGTTCCTTGCCATGTTCCTTGCCACTCTCGATAAGGATGTCCAGGGCATCAGAGTAGTCCTTGCCCTGCGTGTTTTGCAGCTTTTCCCGGATGGCTTTCTCCAAACCCTTTTGCAACGCCTCTCGCGCACGGATGCCCTGCACAGGAAACAAAAAGGAGTATTAAAACAACAACAGCAACAACAACCCATAAGTCAAAGTCGACTTGACAGCACGCAAAACAGCAAAGCTTGCTAGAAAGCCGCAAAGCCCAAATCATGGCGTCAAGGTGGCAGTTCTCTTTCTCTATTAGCTGTTCCCTTGCGGTGGAATGGCATCCAGAAAGAAACAAGCAGCTCATCAGTCACCCCTAAATGAGAGCCACTAGGACAGACTCCAAGCAATTATGGACCTATGGGCCTGTATCCTACTTGGTTCATCCAACGGCTGCCATTACCATCTACTCTGACTGGCAGGAGCTCTTTGGAGTATCTGACTTGGCTTCCTAGCTCTCAGGATCCACTTCTCCATGCCTCAAGATGTAGACGATAATGGTCTTGAAAATTATGTGTGATTGTTCTATGTGCAATTTAATTTTTTTTAAATTGTCCCCCTCTGAGCAATTGTGCTTAATGTATTGTGCTCACTGACATCACTATGGACTCTTTCAGACGTGGGAAATTGGAAGTATAATCCAAGGGCAATCCAAACGCAATCATGGGGTTTCACATTATTGCGAATTAGAGCTTCTCACGCAATTTCGGGCAAAAGGGAAGTCACTCCAAATGCAATCATAGGTTTCACGTTATTGCGAATTAAAGCTTCTCACACAATTTCGGGCAAGGAGGGGTCATTTTCGGGTAATGGGAAGTCATTCCAAACGCCTTCCGAATGCAATGGGGATTCACGTAAATTCACTAAACAAGCGAATTCACGTGAATTCGCATTGGCTGCATTCGAAGTTGGGAGAAATTCCTCCAGTGTGAAAGAGTCCTTTGACATCGCCAAGATCCTGTGACATTATCAGGGCTATCCTTAGATATCGGGTTTTCTACCTGGCATGGTACTACCCTGAGAGACATCTCATCCTCTGCTCCACGATCTCTTTGAAGCAAGGACTTGAGACTTCTGGAAGCAAATCAATTGCTCTGGCACTGAACCAGACTTTCCCCAAGCCACATCTTCATGCTGAGCCGTCTCTTACCTTCCTGTATCCACTGAAAGGAAGGTCCACAGGCAAGGAGAAGACATTCTCCACAAACTGCTGGTAGACCTCAAAGAGATGCCCAAGTTCTTCATCTGGGATGCGGAATCCCAGCAGGACCCGGATGGCCATGCGGAAGGTGAGCTTCTGCGCTTCGTGATAGACGTTGATGGAGTCCGGATTGCTGCTCCAAGCGCGCAGCGTGTCTTGGATGACCATCTGGATCTTTGGAAGGTAGCTCTCCAGGGCTTCGTGGCTGAATATTTTGGAGAACACCTGGAAGACAGGAGAAGGAAAGCAGGCATGAAACATCATTGTGATATGGAGATGTGGAGATATAGGCTTTCTTCCTCACTGCAAATGATGAGAGCCAGTGTGGTGTAGTGGTTTGAGCACTGGAGTACAACTTTGGAGGCCAGGGCTAAAATCCCTGTTTAACCATGGAAACCCACTTGAGTTAGGCAAGTCACACTCTCTCAGCCTTAGAGGAAGGCAATAGCAAACCCCCTCTGAACAAATCTTGCCAATAAAGCCCCATGATACGGTGACCATAAAGTCACCATAAAGCAGAAATGACCTGAATACACATGATAACAACACAGATTATGCATATTGGGACTAAGATGATGAACAGTGTCACAACAAGCAGAATTGACCCAACAACGCAACCTTTCCAGCGAAGAACCTGGCCAGTCCTCATGAGCAGGTTCCTTTGCATGTGGCCGAGATCCTACAACTTGCTTGTGGAGTTTAAAGTTACACTGAATGCAATGACACAATGGTTGCCCTACCAGTGCTACTCAAAGTGGTGGTCAATGGGCCAGTGCCAGCCCAATGCGCTATTGACTGTGGATCCATGGTGAGTTTCCAGGAAAGAAGGAAACATATGTAGCCAACGGGCACAAACATGGTAGTGGGCCCTTGCACATTGGGGGAAAACAACTGAATGTTCCCCCACATCAGACTAGCCCTATGCACTGCTGGGACGTGTAGTCCAAACACAGCTGGAAGGTTGCACAGACCTAAAGCCTGACTCCACTTCTGTAAGGACTGGGGATTCCTTCTTACAAAAGACTAACTGGTTGTTGTTACTTGCCATCAAGTTGCCTTTGACCTATGGCAACCCTATGAAGGAGAGACCACCAAGCGCACCAGTCATCAACTGCCCAGCTCAGATCTTGCAGACTTAGTGTTGATGGACTCCACACATTTGCAGGGCTCCGTCTTTTCCTATTGCCTTCCACTTTCCCCAGCATTATTGTCCAATTCCAGTCATGAAACAAGCACAGACAATGCACCTTATCTGAAGCACAGGATCCTTAAAGGACACCTCTTTTCCAAAAAGGCCAAGAAAGGCTCAATCCTGTATGTCTCTGGGGAGAAGGGAGCATTTTTACACAAATGTGTCTTTCACAGCTGAAAATATATGGGCACATGCGTGCATTCTCCATTGCAGAGGATGAGCAGCCTCAAGCTCATGGACTTCTCCCAATCTTATCAATTAAACAAGGATTGCGATGATCCCACCTGGCCAGGTGAATCTAACAAAAAGGTGATTCTCTTGAAACGTTAAGTAATGCAACCGAGAGACAGAAAGGCTCCCAGAGAGATAACATCTCACCCACTTGGAGAAGAGAAGACTGAGAAGGGGCACGATAAATATCTTTAAATATCTGAAAGGAGGTCATGCAGAAGATGGAGCCAGCTTGTTCCCTGCTACTCCAAAGACTAGAACACAAAGCAGTGGATTCAAATGGCAAGAAAATAAATTCTACCTAAATATCGAGAAGAACTTCTCTTTTTTTTTACTGTAAGAGCTGCTTGGTGGTTGAATAGATTGTCTTAGAAGGAGGTGGACTCTCCATCTTTGGAGGTCTTTAAACGGAGGTTGGATGGGCATCTTCCAGGAGTGCTTTAGTTGTGCGTTCTTGAATGGCAGAAGCAGATTGGACTGGATGGCCCTTGGGGTCCCTTTCCAACTCCAAGGGTGCATCAACACGGTAGAAATAATGCAGTTCGGCACTACATTCCTTGTCTAAGAAAACCCTATGCAATTCAAGGGATCACCATAAACTGGCAGGCAACTTGAAGGCACATGCACAAACAATAGGCCTAAATATTCTAAAGTCACCAGACCCCATCTCAGCTTGGAAACTAAGCAGGGTCAGACCTGAATACTACTTGGATGGGAGATCGCCAATGAAGGCCAGGTGCTGTAGGCTCTGCTTTTAAGGAAGGAACTGGCAAAACAACTCTGAGGTTTCCTTGGCTAAAGAAACCCTTTGAAATTCATGAGGTTGCTTTAAGTCGAGAGGCAACTTATAGGCACTCACAGACGAACATACACACAAGTCAGATCTTGGAAACCAAGCAGGGTCAGCCCTGGTTAGTACTTGGAAGGGAAACCACCAATGACTACTAAATGCTGTAGGCTCTATTTCAGAGGAAGAAACTGGCAAAACCATTTCTAAGTACTCCCTGCCAAGGAAAACCTCATACAAGTCTACAGGTGATTTGAAGGCGCATAGACACGCAAAGCTTTTCCCAGGGTCTAAATGCCCTCAAGGTACCAGATCCTGTCTGATCTTGGAAGCTGAGCAGGGTCAGCTCTGGTTAGTACTTGGACAGGAGACCACCAAGGAATATCAGGTGCTTTGGCAATATTTCAGAGGAAGGGAGTGGCAAAATCACCACTGAGGTCTCCTTCCCTAAGAAGACCTTATAAACTTCATGGGGTCACCATACGTTGACAGACATCAGGAAAAGCAGAACCTCTGCCCACCTCCCGGTGCCAGTAGCAAAGGGCACATGCCAAGGTAAAGGTCAGAGCGCACTCAGAGACTTCCAGTGGCTTCCAGCGCATGTGGAGGAAGATGAAGGAGAAGAGGAGGACGAAGGTCCCGGGGTCCAGGAGGGCTGAATCCACATACCCCTCCCCAAATATGACAGGTAACCACTGGGACACATGTGGTCAAGTGACACAAAAGTGTGGACAAGAGGGCAAAAAATTATGAATGAGGAGGAACGCATAAGCTAGGAGAAGATGCAGAAGTTTGCTTTCTCTGGAGCCAACCAGGACATTTGCAAAATTATCTTGGCAATTTTCTGCACCTTCCTCTCCTCCCCGCTGAATTACGAACTGAGTGCGAACTACAGTGGCCCCTCCACATCCGCTGGGATTAAAGGTGAAGGATCCCATGAATGCGGAAAAACCGCAAATAAAAAAGCACTATTCTTTTTACCTCTCTAGGAATCTCCAGGTCCTCCAGTGCAACTCTGTGGTCAACATCTGCCAGAAATTGATCATAGAATCACGCTGGAGGACCTACAAATGCCTGGAGAAGTGTTTTTTTTAGGAACTTCTAGGTCCTCCAGAACAACTCTGTGGTCAACTTCTGGCAGAGTTGCTCTAGAGGACCTACAAATTCCTAGAGAGAACAAATTAATCAAATCTGTGAATAACCAAATCTGCAAATATCAAAGCCGCAAATGTGGAGGGCCAGCTGTACCTTTGCACTTGGAACTTACTAAGTGGAGGATGGAAGGAGAGAGAAAAAACAGGACACTGTAAAAGCAGCTGACAAACAGGGAAACTTGGAGGGAATGATTTTGTGGGAAACCAGGATTCAGCCAGCATGCTGAAGTGGTTTGAGCACTAGGCTACAAGTGTGGAGTCCAGGGTTCGAATCTCCGCTCGACTATAGAAACTTACTGGATGATCTTGGGCTATTCACACTCTCTCAGCCTCAGGGGAAGGAAAAGGTGAACCCCCTCTGAACAAATCTTGCCAAAAAAAACCCATGAAAAAAGGTTTGCCTTAGAGTCGCCATAAGTTGGAAAGGACCTGAAGGCACAAAACAACAACAACAACAGAGCAGAGAGCTCTTAGCTTCAACCCAAGAGGAACCCTGCAGGGCCGGTCCGACCTTCTCTCTTTCTCTACCCCAAACTCAAACAGCATCATCTTTCAAGCTGTAAATGTGAGAATTTCCTGCCTGCCACCAAGACCTGCCTGCAAAAAAGAAGAAGAAAAGGAACAGTTTCCTGGATGCTGCCTGAATTTCTAATGCATGGCACTTTTCTTTATGGCTTTGTTCACTGAAATAACAGGCCCGGTCCTGGAATGGCCTTTCCATCACAAGCGACAAGGTGGATAAGGGAATGGTGCAGAATGCATGCAGACACACTCACGGTCTTCAAGACAGTGCTCTCGCCCTGGGATTCCTCCTCTTCCCTAAGATCTGGGGACCCATTTTCAAGTGCTGCTTCCCTGGTTCTGTTTGAGACGTACCCAAGAAGAGTTCTGGGTGGGCATCTGTTGCTAGAATCATAGTCGAGGAGAAGACCCCGACCCCATTCTGCCATGCGGGAAGAGACAACTAAAGCACTCCTGAAAGTTGCTAATCCAGCCCCTGTTTACAGACCTCCAAAGAAGGAGAGTCTGCCCATTCAACAGGTCTTACCATCAAGAATCACAGAACCCTAGAGTTGGAAGGGACCCCCAAGGGCCATGCAATCCATCCCCCTTCTGCCATGCAGGAATACAGAGACCCCAAGAGTTGGAAGAGACCCCAAGGGTCATCCACTCCAATCCCATTCTGCCATGCAGGAATGCATCATCCAAGCCCTCCCTGGACAGATGGCCATCCTGCTTCTGTTTAAAAACCTTCAGAGAAGGAGACTCCGCTGCCATCTGAGGCAGCAGCCTGTTCCACTGTTCAGCGGCTCTTACCATCAGGAAGTTCTTCCTGAGCTTTAGATGGGATCTCTTTTTCCTGCAGTTTGTTGTTTTCCAAAACCACGATTTCGAAAAATCTAACAACAGCAGGTGGCATTGCCTGACCAAGCCAACTCGCAGCCATCTTTTCCCTTCCCAAAAGCCCACAAATGACGTCAGCGAGGATTCCACTCTCACACCGCCAGAACCACCTCTTCTCAAGCCGCTGGACCTTGGAGTGAGGTTGTGAGTTCGATTCTAGAAGGGGGCTCCAAGGTCCACTCGGCTTTCCATCTTTTCATAGGTCAGTCAAATGAGAGCCCAGCTTGTTGGGGGCAATTGACTTACAGATTGAAACCGCTTAGCGAGTGCTGAGTTCACTGATAAGCGGTATAGAAGTGTAAATGCTCATGCTGAATGCTATGGTGGCAGCCAGAGGTCTGGTCCAGCACCATCAGCATCTGATGTCTAGCACAGCAGGGCCCTCAGACGGGGAAGAACTACCCCTGTAGAAGAGGCAGGAGAGGGGACCAATGGAAATAGCCACACGAAGCAGGGATAGCCGGACCCCACAGATGAACAACGGCTGTCGCTTCTGACCTCCCGGCTCCCCACCGCTTCACCTTCTCCATCGCTCTGGGCATCATCCCCCCAAAAGAAATGAGAAAATGCCCACCAGGGAGGAAACCAAGGATCTGGGCAGGCAAAGGGCACAGCAATTGTGGGCACAACCTCACAAAACTCCAGGTGAGAGCATTACTGGTTGCAAACAAACCCACACATATGGCTTATACCCAAAGGATGCGTCTGCGGGCTTGGACCAGGCTAGATTCCACTAAAAAGTCTTTTTTTCTGTCTAAAAAAATTAAAATGGGCATTGACTCTCCCAAAAGGCTTCTAGGAGTGGCAATTCACCTTTGCAATTGGTTGCACGCAAAAGCCCATATGTACTGCACAGTTGTCATTTGTGTGCCTTTGAGTCATTGAACCTATTGCAGGGATACCTTGGCAGGGTTTGTTCAGAGGAGGTTTGCCTTTGCCCTTCTTCTGAGGCTGAGAGAGTGTGGCATGCCCAAGGCCACGCATGAGGTTTCCATGGGCCAGTGGGGACTCAAACCAGGTCTCCTGGAGTCCCTGCAAAGAACAACTTCCTAAAAATAATTGCCCATTTTTCAGAAACAGATGGGGACGTCTGTTCGCTTGCTTTTTTGTTGTGTTTTCTGGGATTTGGGTGTCCCTGGACAGTCCCAAGAGCAGAGTATTTCCCCACAAACCTTCTGCAGTTGCCAACTTCTAGCATCTTCCTCCGAAGGGATGGAGCAGCCCCCAAGTGGCAGACGCTTTAGAAGGCTGGCAAAACCATTTGGAGAGGGATTCCTGGGCGCATCTGCCGCCCCCCATTGCTGATGCGCCCTTTTGCACCCCTTTCCCAGAGGACAGACAGACGCAGGGGATGGAGGCCTCAGTCTCTCTTCTGTTTGCTGGACTTTGCAAAACTTTTCAGATGAAGGATGCTCTGCTCTTTGCTTGCGACGCAGACCAAGCCTAGACTAAACCCCTTGCGCCCTCTAGTGAGCTTTCCCCAAACTGCAATCCCCTTCCCCCAACTTTTCCAGGTTTGTACAAATTTCAGGAAAAAGCTGGTGCTTCGATGAAAGAAGGGGAAACTTTCCAAACCAAGGCACTGCGGGGCAATACTTTTGACGCTCCACTACTCTGAATGCAACATTTGGGATGCTAAGCAGGGCCAAGGGTCTGGTGGGTACATGGATGGGAGACCACCAGAAAAGAGGACCAGGAAGGGTCTCCCGGGAGGGCTAGGAAAAGAGAGAGGCTTCACACCCTGGGAACGCCTTTGTAGCCACTGACTGTCAAAGCTGACCATGCCATGCATGATGGACCAAGGCTTGGATACAGTATAAGGGCAGCTTCCAAAATTCATGCGCAGAAGGTCTCACACTAGTGGCACCTCCAGGTAGAATACCTTGCTTTTAGCACCGGAGAGCCACTGAACCTGCCATCAGGGCAGGCATTACTAGGTTAGGTGGTCTCCCAAACATCTGACTCCATGAGACCCGGCAATGGTCTCATGTCCACACGTTGTTGGCGTGCGTTGTGCTCCTGTAAGTCATTTCCAACTTATGGTGACCCTAAGGTGAACCTGTCATGGGGGTTTCATGGAAAGATTTGTTCAGAGGAGGTTTGTCATGGCCTTCCCCTGAGGCTGAGAGCGTGTGACTTGTCCAAGGTCACCCAGTGGGTTTCCATGGCCAAGTCGGGATTCGAACCCTGGTCTTCAGAGTCGTCGTCCAGTGCTCAAACCATCCTGGTACTGCTGTTATTAATGCATTTATATTTCACCTTTTCTCAAAAAGTTGCACTCAAACACTTTTAAAAGATCACAGTCTAGATCTTACAAGTACCAGGAAGAAGACAAGATGATAAAAAGGATGAGAATGAGGGTGATAAAGTCAACTATTGAACTATTAACTATATTTAAAACATAAGCCAGAATCTTCTATCACAATCTACATTACACAACTTTACATATACACAGACTGTATCTGCACTGCAGAAATAATGCTGTTTGACAACTGCCATGGGTCAATGCTAGGGAACCCTGGGTTCTGTTGTTTTGTGAGATATGTGTCTTTCCGAGAGGTCTGGTGCCACAACAAACTACAAATCCTAGAATTCCATAAGATGGAACCATGGCAGTTAAAGCGGTGTCGAGCTGCATTCTTTCTGCAGTGCAGATTCAGCCTCAGTGATGTAGCAGAGAAACTCGGTTAGTGATTGTGAAGATGCGTAACAGGACATGGGCAAGTGTGTCACGATGTACAGCACTCCTAATGCACAACAATCTTAATGCACATCAGTCCTGATGCACATTTGTCCCATTGTGCATCAGTCCCATACGAATATATCTTTCTAAAACACAATTTAAGGGCATATAAAACTATCCCATGTACACCGATGGTGCTATACAAAATAAACAATAATAATGCTATCCATGCATTATCTAATGGCTAAGAATCAAGTTATTATCCAGTTAACAGGGGTGGCAAAAGACTATGAAAAACAATATAGAGAAGTGACATGATTTTCCTCTTTAAATCCATCCAGAGAAGAGGGGGAAGGCTTGTTTAATGCTGCTTCTGAGGGTAGGACTGGGTCTAATGGTTTTAAGTTACAGGAAGGTAGATTATGATGGAACAGCAGAAGGAACTTCTTTGGCAGAGAGTGGTTGAGCAATGGAACCAATTGCTTAGTTGGTTGTCAGTTCCAAGGCGTCTTTCAATGTAATTTGTTTCTTGCAACTTTGCAACCTCTTAAGCGATCGCCTGGGAAAGGATGCTCCATGAGATGATACCCAGAAGCCTGATTCAATCCTTCTTATTTTACAATAGAGCTTATCACATGGGAGGAATTTCTCCCAATTTCGAATGGGGCCAATTCGAATTCATGTAAATTCGCTAGTTTAGCAAATTTACTTGAGTTCTAGTTGCGTTTGGAATGCATCCGGAGTGACTTCCCATAACCCAAAAATAACCCCCCATTGCCCGAAATTTTGTGAGATAAGTTATTACGCAATTACATGAAACCCTATGATTGCATTCAGAATGACTTTCCATTGCCCGAAATTGCATGAGATAAGTTATCATGCAATAACGTGAAACCCCATGATTGCGTTCGGATTGCCTTTGGAGTATACCCCCAAATTGCCTCGTGTGATAAGGTCCTTAAACTCTCCATTAAGCCTCAGGGTGCTATTCGGCATGCACAGGTTGTTTTCTGCTCCAGGTGGGAAAGGAAGGGAAACGTTTTGCTCTGGTTTATTCCTTTCTCTGTCTTCTCCTGGAAAAGCTGGAGGAGAGGTTATGGGTGTCATAGAATCACAGAATTATAGAGTTGGAAGAGCCCCCAAGGGCCCTGATCCAGTCCAACCTGCTTCTGCCATGCAGGAACTCTCCATCAAAGCATCCCCAAAAGATGGCCATTCAGCATCTGTTTAAAGACCTCCAAGAAGGGAGGCTTCACTGCTCTGCAAGGGACCATCATCCACTGTCAAACATCTCTTGCTGTCAGGAAGTTCCTCCTAATGTTCAGGTGGGAATTCTTTTCCTGGAGCTTGCATCCATTGCTCCATTGTGTCCAATTCTCTGGAGCAGCAGAAAACAAAATGACATCCCTTCAAGTATTTAAACAGGGCTCTCATATCACCTCCTAACCTTCTCTTCTTCAGGCTAAACATCCCCAGCTCCCTAAGTCCATAAGGCATGGTTTCCAGACCCTTCACCATTTTGGTCACCAAGACTGGGCCATGGTTTTTCATCCCCCTCTGAAGAAACCTTGCCAAGGAAACCCCATGAAAGGTCTGGAAAAGTTGGAAATGACTTGAAGGCACACCACAGCAAGGTTTGCTAGGGTGGTTCTGTGGCTTGAAAGGGACATTTTCTCCTCTCTGTACAATGATACTATAACACTGATACTTTAGGGGAAAGTCCTAATAAATTATATTATTAGTATTAGTTCTACAACCAGAGGACACAAGGTGCTACAAGGCACCAAAAAATGCCCCATGAAATGATCCAAAGTTGCCATCTTTCAAACTTCCACACCAAACGGAAATCACTTCATGCTTCTTCATTCCTGCTCCCACTTGCCGCTGTTCTTCCATTTCTATCTGCCATTCTCTCCAAAGCTGGGACCAAAAGGCAAAACTTACAAAAATTACAGAAAAGCTCTGACCGTACTAAAGGAAGGTCTCTCTTCCTGGAGAAAGCAAAGCGGCGCTGCTCCTCTGGAGGAAGGTGTTTCTGGAGCAACTCTTTAAAATGAATGAGAATCAAACAAGGCGCCAGATCCCATCTGATCTTTGAAGCAAAGCAGGGACAGTCCTGGTCAGTATTTAGATGGGAGACCACCAAGGAATCCAGGGTGTTGGAAGGTCAATTTTAGAGAAAGGAACAAAACCACCTCTGAGGATTTATTTCCTAAGAAAACCCTGTGAAATTTATGGGGTCACCTTAAGTCATAGCCACCTTGAAGACACATATACAAACACACATAGCATGTCTCATCCTGGAAGCTAAGCAAGGTCAGCCCTGGTTAGTGCTTGAATGGGAGACCACCGACGAATGACAGGTACTGTAGGCGATATTTTGGAGGAAAGAACTGGCAAAACCACCTCCGAGTTTTCCTTGCCTAAGAAAACCCTATCAGAAATTAATGGGGTCACCATAAGTCAACAAGCCACTTGAAGGCACATAGGCAAACAAATACAAGAAACTAGGTCCCATCTTGGAAGCTCTGAAGGGTCAGCCCTGGTTAGCCCTTGGATGGGAGACCACCAACAAATGTACTGCCTTAGAAAACCCTATGAGAAATTAATGGGGTAACCATATGTTGACAGATGATTCGAAGACACACATACATGGCTTGATCTTGAAAGCTAAGCAGGGTCAGCCCTAGTTCATCCTTGGATGGGAGACAGTCAACAAATGCCAGGTACTGTAGGCTAGTTTTGGGGGGAAAGGGCTGGCCAAACCACCTCTGAGGCTTCCTTGCCCTAGAAACCTTATGAGAAATTAATAGGGTCGCCATAAGTCGACAGGCAACTTGAAGTCACACACACATGGCTTGATCTTGGAAGCTAAGTAAGGCCAGTGCTAGTTAGTCCTTGGATGGGAGACCACCCACGAATGCAGGTACTGCGAGCTACATTTCCAAGCAAAGGACTGGCAAAGCCACCTCTGAGGCTTCCTTCGCTAAGAATGAGAAATGAATGGTGCTGCATAAGAAAACCCTATGAGAAATTAATGGGGCCGCCATAGGTGCACAGGTGACTTGAAGGCCCATAAACACGCACACACGCACACATGAACACACTGTTCCAGAGCAAAATTTGCAAAAATTTGGAGAGCAAAAGCGTGTGCATGTGTGTGTGTGTGTGTGTTGAGTCTCCAGTGCAAGGAGAGAACCAAATGACTGAGCCTGAAAGCATCCAATTCAGCCGCAGTATGGAATGAAAACAGGATATTTCGAGCTTTATGGTTTTCCTTAAGGCAGAACATTCTTGCCCCGGTGTCTCGGCAGCAGGATGTGCCGCGCGCTCCAGGTATGTGTGGCACCGAGCCTGAAAGAAGGGACCTCAGCGCCTCCGTTCCTGTTTGGATTTTCCTCCCTGGGTCCGGGTTCGGGTTTTGTTTGGGGGGGGGGTTAGAAAGCGGAGACCTCGGAGTGACCTTTGGGAGGAAAGCACATTTCAGAACCAGACTGGCACCAGGCAAATCCCCCCCGACCGCCGCTGCCAGATACAATCTCCTTGCAAATATTCGATGCAATTCTAGCGAAAAGGAAAAGGTTGCTGCTGGATATTTGCAAGACATCAAACAAAAGTCAACACAAGAAGCCCCCGTTGACCGGGATCGGCTGCCCTCGGACAACCACTCCTGAACTCGCTTCAACCTCCGACGTCTCCAATGTGGGGTGAATCCGAGGTTGAGGCGAGTCTCGAGAGGGAAGCCGGAGCAGGACTTCGGAACAAGCAGCCCTTCAAACAACAGATGGTTGTGGGTTGCAGGGAAAGCCCAGAGCAAATCAAGCACACAAGGAGCCCTAGATGTGTGTATGCACACTAGGAGAAAAATGTGTAAATCCTGAGCAAGCCTGTGATTGACAACAAAACTGAAAAGGAGCCAAGGACGCCTTGCTGCAGCACAAAGGGCTAATACCATTCTACCATTAAATGCCTGGAGACATAGTATCTTAGTCGGAACCAATAAGATGGATTGATAGAGTACAGTCAGCCCTCCATATCCACAGATTCTTTATCCACTGATTCAACCATCCACAGCTTGAAAAAATCCCCAAAAAATAAATCCGAAAAGCAAATACTCGTCCTGACATTTTATATAAGGGACACCATTTTACTATACCATTGTATTTAATGGGACTTGACCATCCAGGGATTTTGGTATCCAGGGGGGGGGGGGTCCTGGAACTAAACACCAGAGGATGCCAAAAATTGTACAATATTAACATTTTTTTTTTTTTTTTTTTTTTTTTTTTTTTTTTTTTTTTTTTTTTTGCTTTCTACCTTCAAGTTGTTTCCAATTTAGGATGACCCAAAGGCAAAACCGTCACAGGTTTTCTTGGTGGGATTTGTTCAGCGAGGGGTTGCCATTGCCTTCCTCTGAGGCTGAGAGAGTGTGACTTGCACAAGGCCACCCCAATGGGTTTCCAGGGCTAAATTGAGATTTGAACTCTGGTCTTTAGGAGTCCTACGTTCAAGCCATACGCCATGCAAGCTCCCATTCTGACTTATGGATATGTGTTTTAGGATATTATTGGCCAGATTTCCCTACAGAAGGTTTTCTACCATTGCCTTCCTCTGATATATTCTTTTTCCTATTTTTGTTTTAATTTCTATTATGAGCCACTTTGCATTTCATTAAATTTCACTTAATGAAGAATAAGTTCCCTTGAAGTATGAGATGGGCCTGAAGAAGATTCTTTAGCTATATTTGCAACTATAATGAGAATCCATAATATATCCATAATGCATAGTGTGCCAAGAAGTCCTTATCTTGGTTTATGGGTATTCAGGTTGAGTCTCCCTTATCCACAATTTCCAAAATCCAGAATATTCCAAAATATAAAGTAGTCCACATGGATGGCTGAGACAGTGGAGTTTATCACACGAAGGAGATCGGGAGTTTATCCGTGAATATCCCCGAAAAATCACATAGTTACACGAAACGATTTCACACAACGTCGCACAAAACCCGCCATTAAAGTAGTCACAAAGAAGCATAAAACAAAAAGTGCATCTTTTTAATTTTGGGATTCCACTGACAATGCATTCCTGATATCACTTTATTTGTGCAATTGCGTGTGATAATCATTTGTGTGATTACTTGCCATTTTCACTTCGTTTGCAGGACGCTTTAAATGCGCTTTAATCTCTCTTTAATGCCAAAATTAGCCCCGCCGTGATAAACTCCAGTAACACCTTTGCTTTTGGACAGTTCAATGCATACAAACTTTGCAGCACACATGAAAATATTTTGAAAAATTGTGTCTAAAAGAAGGTGTATGCGTGACTTAAACTAATCTCATTCTTACATTTGGGTCCGGTCTTGAAGGCAGCTCATTATGTATGTGCAAATATATCCAAAATGTGAAAAACTCCAAAACCTGAAACCTTTCTGGTCCCAAGCATTTCGGATAAAGAAGGCTCAGCTTGTATATTATCCCAATTTTGGCTTTTCAACTTCCAATCTTCCTCTGAATTCTTTTGTTCCAGAACAGCTACCTGAAGGTCTTTGATGGTATCTCCAGGGAGACTGAAATCATTTTGCCCCTAATCTTTGGCTCACAATAAGACCCAGGCTGAAATGAGAAGAGACAGGGTTTGGTTTCCGAATGAAAACCCAAATTCTTAAACCCCCCTGGCCCCTTCCCTTTAACATAAGCAGAGGCGGTGTGCCGTATTTCCCTGGCACCGGATCCCCTCCATCCTCCTGAGCCTCAGGTCTTGGCTGGCACTCAAGACAGGATGCTCGACTTGATGGTTCGGTGGACTTGCAAATCTTATGGGGCCCAGCCTTTTTGGCTTGCCGGGTGGCACTCGCCGGCAGGATTCTATGTATTCCTGCATGGCAGGGTCTTGAGGCTGGCTGGGACGGAAAACAAGACCAGGGCTCCTGAGGGTCTCTTGGCCCAGGAGACGGCGGTGGAGGGGGACAAGAAGAAAACCTTCTCCTCCTTCGGATGCCGCTGCTGTGCATGACGCAATGGGCGAGGGGAAGAAACAGGGCATCTCGGACACTTGCTCAAGGGCAGGAATTGGAGCCACAGACTCCTAGAGTTGGAAAGGACCTCCAAGGGCCATCCAGTCCAACCTCCTTCTGCCATGCAGGAATACACAGAGTCCTGGCATTGAAAGAAATCCCCTAAGGGCCATCCAGTCCAACCTCTTTCTGCCCTGCAGAATCCTAGAATTGGAAATCCCTCCAAGGGCCATCCAGTACCTTGCACCTCTTGCTGTGTGGCAACTACACACTGCCGCCCTGACTTGCCCTTCTGTGGCACGACAGAAAGGGCACCATAGCCTTTGGCGCCACAGCTTTTTGGTGCTCCTTTGGTGCTGCATCATCTGGATGCAGCGCCAGAGGAGAGCCATGATGCCTCATGCCATGCATCATGCCAGCATGAGGGCAGAATCAGGGCATGTGTCATGCAGACGCCATGCCCTCACTCTGCCCTGATGCCAGCTTTTTATGCCAGTCTGTCGAGGCTCTTAGACTGCATCTTTAATGCAGAAATAATCCAGTTTGACACCACTTTAATTGCCATGGCGCACTGCCGTGGAATCCTGGGACTGGTAGTTTGCTGTGGCACCAGCAAACTAGTAATGAAGTGCACCATTGCACAAACAGTCACAAAACAAACCACATTGTGAATTGTGTGCTGCTTATGCCAATTCACCCCCATTCACTGCTGATGTCCACACTCAGCTACTCTCCCAAGCAGCCCCAACCTGGGAGAAAAGCAGCATATAAATCAAGTAAATAAATGGTCAGACAAGGCTGGATCCTCTCACCCTTTCTGTTCAACTTGTATGCAGTACATATTATAAGAAAAGCTTGGACACAGAAGAAGGAGGAGTGGAAATAAGAGGAAGGAATATCAGCAATCTGAGATAGGCAGATGACACTGTAATACTAGCAGAAAACCTCCAAGACCTGGAACAGCTACTAAAGACGATTAAGGAAGAAAGTGCAAAGGCAGGCTTAATGCTGAACATAAAGAAAACCAAAATAATGACATTGGAGAACTTACACAAGACAATGAAGAAATAGAAATAGCAAAAGAATTTCCATACCTGGGATCAAAGATGGATAGAAATGGGGATTGCAGTCAGGAAATCAGAAGAAGATTAAGAATGGGGAGGGTGGCTATGAGAGATCTAGAAAAGATCCTAAAATGCAAAGATAGAAAATTGAGCACAAAAGTTAGACTCATCCAAGCCATTGTATTCCCTATTACCATGGATGGATGTGAGAGATGGACAATTAGGAAAGAAGATAGGAAGAAAATCCATTCATTTGTGGGGCTGGAGAGGAGTGCTGAGGATCCCAAGGACAGCAGCCAAAAAGACAAGTCAATGGGTCCTAGAGCAGATCAAGCTGGAAACCTCCCTGGAAGAAGCCAAGATGACCAAACTGCGGCTGTCGTACTTTGGACACATCATGAGAAAGAAGGACTCCAATGAAAAGACCATAATGCTGGGGAAGGTGGATGGAAAGAGGAAGAGAGGGATGAAGGAGGTCACTATGGATTTTATGGGGTTATGCAGGAATGAAGCAGAGCAGCGGAGGGCAGAGGAGGGTCTTGGAGATCTCTCTCTCATCCATAGGGTTGCCATAAGTGAGATTGACTTGAGGGCAGCCAACAACAAAATAAACAAATAAATAAATAAGCAGTGTTCCTAGGCGTACACAACCGTGCCACAGGGATTAGGCAGTACCAATGAAGGTGCCACCTTGCACAATCGCAGAGTAAACCTGCAGAGGGATGCCAAAATCCTTGATTGCTCTAAGGATTTTTTCACACAACATAATAACACTACAGTCCCAGAAGAACTGACGCAGTGGCATCCTACAGAATCCTGGGATTTGTAGTTTGAGGAGGCATTAGAATTCTCCAGTAATAAATCACCATCATCTCTCTGCCTTTTCCTCAGCTCTTGGCTCAAGGCAGCTTGGAAAAGTTAAAACATAGAATTAGAGAATCGTGGAGTTGGCAGAGCTCCTCAGGAGATATCCAGTCCAACCCCTTTCTGCCATGCAGGAAAACATAGCATCCTAGAACTTAAAGAGACCCCCAAAAGCCATCCAATCCAACCCCTTTCTACCATGTAGGACTACAGCTGAAAGAGACCCCCAAAAGCCATCCAATCCAACCCGCTCCTTCTGCCATGCAGGAATACACAGAATCCTAGAGCTGGAAGGGATGCCCAAAGGCCACCCAGTCCCTGGCATCTCTGGCCTGTGTCTCCTTTACTCAATGGGTGAAGGAGCTCCTTGGGGAGGAAGCGGAGGAGAAGATCTTGCTGTCATTCCAGATAAACAGCAACACCAACCGCACCAAAGTATGGGGCAAAGATGATGATGATTATTAACCTTTATTTATATAGAGCAATGGGGCTGGCATTGCCCTTTTAAATCTGGAGCCGGGCTCCTTCTGGGGTTACTCGAGTTCAAGTTCGAGTTCAGGTTTTGGGGTCCTTTAGGGGGCATCCCCAGACCCCCCAAAAAAGGGGCTTCTGCCCCCCAGGAAAGACCCTAAGGAGCCGCAGGGTCCCATTTGGGCATCAAATCCTCCAGAAGCCCTCCCAGGTTTGCAAAGTTTTGCAAGGTTTGGCGAGGATTTCCCTTCTTCCCTCCTCTGCAGGGTTTTCCTAGGAGTAAATGGCCTTCTGCAATGGGGCTTTACACATTCAGAGGCCCCAGCGCCGCTGCCAGCTGTTTGGGACTACAGCTCCCAGAAGCCTCAGCCAGCTTGGCCAATGGCCTGGGATTCTGGGAGATGGAGTCCAAAACAGCTGGAAGAGGAGGAGGAGGGCCAGGGATTGGGACTTAAAGCTGGCCCAATGGGGGATGATGGGAGTTGTCATCGGGACCCAAACTGGGAATAGGATTTTGCACACAGAGAGACGTGGCTGGGGGATGCTGGGAGTTGCAATCCTCCCCCCCAAAATAAAATAAAAACCCTTCCCATTTCTGGTTTTACGGAAAGAAATATCCTTATGGGTCAAGAGTTGGACGTCGTCGGGATGCAAAGCAGAATGCCAAGTCGGGAAAAATAGGGTTTCTAGGGATCGGCCGAAGCAAAGGTGGGCCCCACCTTCGGGTCTGGAGCATCGCCGCTTTAAATTCCTCAAAAGCCCGACTTTGGCTTTTCTGGAAGGTTCTTTGCAGGAGGAAGGGGTCCTGCCCCTCCCCAGGTGTGCAAACACACAAAATGCACGCGGAAGGCAGGGTCCACACGTGCAATAGATATACACAATATACACAATGTATATATACAATATATATATATACAATGGGTCTGCTCTAGGAAGAAAGGGGGGCTTTAACAGCCAAGATCTAGGTCTATTAACACTGAAGCTGCATCCAGACTGGAGAAATAACCCGGTTTGGCACCGCTTTAACTTGTTGTCTGGCTCAAGGCTATGGAATTCTGGGAGTTGGAGTTTGTTGTGGGCCCAGAGCGGAGCTTGCTTCTATGTGACCGCTTTAATGGCGGGTTTTGTGCGAATCGTTTCGCGGAATTGTGCGGGTTTTTTTCCAGGATATTCACGGGATACACTCCCGATCTCCTTCGTGTGATAAACTCCTCGGATTAAAACAGTACAATTCAAAACATAGAAAAGCGTCACATCGAAACAGAATTTATTAAAGCAGATTCCATATAAAGGAGTAAAATATAGCAAAAAAATATTTTTAAAAAACTTTTAAAACAATGCATTAAGTCTGAAACGGCTTGAAAAGCAAACCAGTTGTGGAGGGTTTGTTGGCAAGATTTGTTCAGGTGGGTCAGCCGTCCTCTGAGGCCGAGAGAGTGTGACTCGCTCAGCAAAGGCACACGACAATTCTAGGAAAGGAGCTGCTCTATATGAGCGTGACAGTGTGGATTCTGGGAGATATAGTGCTCCAAAGTCAACTTTGACGCGTTGGAATTGCTCTCGTTTGCAAAGCAGATTGTGAAAGACTGTTGTCCGCACTTTGGACGCTCCCTATAAGGAGAAGAGGAAGGCCCACTCTATGCGCCCCAGACCCCCCATATCACACGCGCACGGCCCCCATTTCTTACCTTCCTCTTGTGGCGGTGGATGTCTCCGATGGAGTTGGCCACGGAGTTGGGTCCCAGGAGCATGCGGGTGCTGCGGGGCCACTCGGTGCTGACCAGGCTGTGCTCGCCCATCAGGATGGTGCGCACGTTCTCGGCCCCCGTCACTCGAATCAGGGGCCGACCCAACAGGTGGGTCTTGAAGACGTTCCCGTATTTCTCCCTCCGGGAAGACTGGAAGAAGGAGCCCTGCAGGGAGGGAAGAGAGACACATTGGGTGAAATCTTGAACCAGCGAGGTCTGGGACACCCCAAAACACAATCCTTCCACACAAACACACACAGACCCAATGAGTTATAGGCTGGCATCCTGTCGGTGACTTGGGCACACATAAGCATGCTTCTCTGTCCTGCTTTTCAGCCCTGAAATGCAACATATCCCCAGTTGTGGTGTAACTTTACCTGTGCAGGTATGCACTGCGCAACTGCCATGCAGAATAGCAACACTGTGCAATGTGCGGCAATGACCGTGTGCAGTCGTGGCAATACACTGTGCAAGCCCATGCAGAACAGCAACACTGTAATGTGAGGCAATAACTAGGGGCAGTCATTGCAATAGGCTGCACAAGCGCCATGAAGAATAGCAACACTACACAACGTGCAACAATAACTAGGTGTAGTCACTGCAATACACTGCAGTACACTGCAGAATAGCAACACTGTGCAATGTGTGACAATAACTAGGTGCAGTCATTGCAATACACTGCACCTGCACTGCGCAACTGCCATGCGGAATGGCAATACTGAGCAATGCTCAATAACAATGTGCAGTCACTGCAACCACTATGCGGAACAGCAACACTGCATAATGCACAGCTATACCTAGGCACAGTCGTTGTGATGCGCAACCACAATATGAATTGTTACCGTATGCACAACTCTGTTCCTGACCCTGTCTGCAGAGTACATCCGTGGCACTATGGCAAATAATTTGACCCACATGTGTATGCATGCATATGCCACTAAGAGGATGCCAGCCACATTCTGCTGAAGGTTGCAGAAGCAGATGTGCATTTGCACACCCAGCATCACATTTCACTAATGCACAATCATTCTCACTTAAATCTGAGTGCCACATTTGGAAGCTCAAGATTAACTCTGAAGATTGCCCCACTTGCTCTTTGGTGGTTCTACATATGCTCAGATGCACATCCCACAACACTAAGCACTAAGCCAGAGGCTCTGTTTTGGAGAAAGGAACTGGCACACGGTGACCGATGCCCTAATAATATAGGGCACTCAAGAAAAACAGAGGACGTTACAATACCAAAACCTAAAAACACTCATATATATATATAAATGTAAATTCATGCTTCTTAACAGCAGTAGCAATAGCATTTACATGTCTATTGAGCTTATCAGTGAACTCAGCATCCTCCAAGCAGTTTGCAATCTGTAAGCCAATTGCCCCCAACAAGCTGGGCAAGTTATGCTCAAAATGGAGGACATTTTTGAAATTCCTTCTGGACAGATGGTCCAGAAGGTGTGTCCTGGAAAAGGAGGACGTCTGGTCACCCTAGACTGGCAAAACCACCTCTGAGGATTCCTTGTCAAAGAAAAAAAACCCTATCAAATTAATGGGATCACCACCACAAGTCGACAGGCTACTTGAAGGTGTGCGCACACACATCCTTACAGCTGCCCTTTCCTTTGGGGTGAAAACCCAGAACATTTGGGGGAGTGACAGACTCTCAACCCATGCACTCCACTAAATCCTTCAGCCCTCAGCCCAAAAGCCTTAGTAGATAGAGAGGAAACTGGGAACATTGCCCCAAAGACATCTGGCCATAGAGGAATAAAGTCAGGGAATCGTAGCGCTGGAAGGAACCCTAAAGGTCATGTAGTCCAACCCTATTCTGCCATGCAGGAGTCCACCATTATAGCATTCCTGAAAGCATTGCCCTTCCAACCTCCAAAGATGGAGAGTCCACCACCGTCCGTTCTACCATCCAATATAGCTCTTACATTTTAAAAAGTCCTTCCTAATAATATTTGGGGGAGATGGCACAACCCCTTTAGGAAAGAAGATCAAGTTTGGTAAAATGGGAAGGCAGTAGGAAAAAAGGAAAAGTGCGCGTTGCGTGCCTTCAAGTCCTTCCTGACTTCATGGCGACCCTAAAGGTGACCCTATCATTGGGGTTTTCTTGGCCAGATTGGTCCAGAGGAGGTCAACCATTGCCTTCCTCTGAGGCTGAGAGCGTGTGACTTGCCTAAGTTCAACCACATTAAAGGTGGATGGACTCAGGCTCCCTGGATCTGCAAGAGCTGAGTCAATCTGTCAACTCAGTCTGGGCTCTTGGAGGTCTCTCATTCCGAAAGCAGGCTGCCTTAAATTAATCCTGGCATCAATTAATAACAGTCAAAGTGAAATCTCTCTTTTTGCACGAGGGCGGAAAGCATGCAAGGAAAGAGATCCCGCGTCTCTAGAGCAACAGAAAAGAGATCCAGCATGGTCTAGTGGTCTGAGCGTTGGCTCTGGAGACCAGGGTTCAAATCCTGGCTCGGATATATGAATCAATCAATCAATCGCCTTTATTGCAGTCAACAGACCGGAGGCAGACATAAAAACGAGTCTCGGCTATATAAAAAAAACCCACTGGATGACCCTGGACAAGTCACACTTGCAGGCTCAGGGAGTCCATCCACCTTTAATGTGATGGTCTGGGTGATCTTGGGCAAGTCACACACTCTCAGCCTCATGGCAAACCCGCTCTGAAGAAATGTGCCAAGAAAACCCCACAATAGGGTTGCCGTAAGTCGGAAAGGACTTGGAGGCACACATCGACAACAAGAGCAATAGAAAACAAGCTCCCTCCATCCCTCTTCTACACATCCTTCCAGGCATTTCAACATCCCTCGATCAATGTCACCTCTCCGCCTTCTCTTCGCCAAGCAAAACATCCCCAGCAACTTAACTCTGTCCCAATAAAGGCTTGGGTTCCAGAACTTGTAGCATCTTGGTTGCCGACCAAGAACATGGGAATCAGGCAGGAACGTGATGCCCGGGAACGTGATGAGCATGCTGCACATCATGCCACCAAAACAAGGCGCGGGTTCCCAAAATCAACATGAAAATGCTCTCCGAATAAAATTAAGAAGACCTAATTTTGGAGCGAACTTCCTCCGAAGGTGACAGATTCTCCATTGGAGTTTATCATACGACAGAATTTGGGGCTATAATGCAATGGCAATCCAAACGCAATCATGGGGTTTCACATAATTGCATATTAAAGTATCTCATGCAATTTCGGGCAATGGGGGGTCATTTTCGGGAAATGGGAAGTCATTCTGAACGCATTCTGAATGCAATGAGATTTCACTTACATTCGCTAAACTAGCAAATGTACGTGAATTCGGATTGGCTCCATTCGAAATTGGGAGAAATTCCTCCCCATGTGATAAACTCCATTGTTGGGGGATTTTGAACAGAGGTTGCCTACTGCCCACCTTTTGGGATGCTTTAAGAAGGGGTCTCCCATATTGGCACATTGGGATTTTCCTTGGCTAAAAATTCTGCTCATTCTGTGCTTTAGCTTTTTCTGGCTTTGCCTCTACATCTGCTAGCTATTTGTTTGAATTCCTCTTTGGTGATTTGCCCCCCTTTTCTATTTCTTATATACATGTCCCATTTAAAATTTAGCTTGGCTGAAAGGTGGGGGAGATATATTCTAGGCTGGATTAGCAAAGCCCCAAACTGGTTTGTGGTGCTCTTTACAAATCCTTGGCTCACAGGCATCTCAAAGGCTGAGATGCGGAGATCTCTGTAGCCGCACCAAAGCCCTCCTGGGGTTGCCCAATATTGGATCGGTCCCTAGATAGAGATTTGGCTAAACCGAAGGAGGGCTAGGGAAATTGTCTATGGGGGAAGGAAGGAGACCTCCACATTTTGGGGGGGACCCCAAAAGTGGCCCAGAGGACTAGTTGCTGCTTTCACGTCCCTATGGGAGGGTTCCCACCTACGCATTGCAGCCTAAGAGTGGCAGAAATGGACACTTCATTTATTTGGGGGCCCTGAATATTGACTCCCGTCCTTTGGGTGAGTTACACAAAGGCTAGTTTCCCTTTAGAATCGGTTGGGCACTTTTCTCGGACGCTGAACATCTGCATTCAGATGCTGTGGAATGAAAGTTGCGCGACTCCATACAGCCGCACGTTAATGCACACTCTGCGCCTCACGCACATTTTGTGGATGCACTGTTTCACACTTTACCTTCCACAATGATAACACATTTAGCATTGTGTATCGACACACATTTAGCACAGTGCACCCTTAACATTTCACATTAATGCACATGTCGCATTGAGTATTGGTACACTCTCACCATTTCACATTAATGCACATATAGCACTGAGCATTGTTACATCCTCAGCATCGCACACTAATACACACGTATAACTGAGAGTTGGTGCACCTTTAGCATTGCACACTGATACAGATGATTGAGCACTGGTGCACCTTTAGCATTGCACACTAATGCACTGAGTACTAGTACACTTTTAGTGTAGCACATGGGTGCAGTTTCAGCATGGCACATTGGTGCAGATATTGCATTGCCCACCTATGTGTAATGCACATTCCACAGCGCAATGTCGCAATCCGCCCAGGAGACGGTGTTGCACAACTGCCGCATAACTCCACAAGCATAATGTCACTCTCACTCTCGAGGATGTTGGATCCCGGTCCCGAGTCTTAGCCCAGATTTGAGGAGAGCCACTGAATCCCCCAAATTTTCCTCTGGGTTGACTCACCATTCAACAACGGAGCCTATGGCTCTAACTTAGACAGTGTGGCGCAGTGGTCTGAGCATCAGTCAACTGGGTTCGAATCCCAGCTCAGCCATGCAAACCTTAAATCACACTCTCTCGGCTTCATGAACCAATGAACTTGCCAAGAAAGGCCTCCAAATAGGTTTGCCATGGGGTTGCCATAAGTCAGAAAGGACTTGAAGAGGTGCATAACACACACAGAGATACACACTTTAGTCGGGACACCCCAAGCTTGGTCCCTTTCCCACACGCTGGTTGGCTCCCTATATATTTATTATATTAATTCGCCCCCAAAATTGGGAGAGAATGTGGGGCTTCCCAAAGGCATCCATGCACACTTATAGTTTTTGCACTTTTCCCCCAGAGGTGTGCGTTTGCAAAGGGAACGGTCTCTCCAAACCCCACTGCAAAAGGGGGCTTACAACCCACCCAGAAAAAGAGGCAAGTTTGGGGGTCGGAGGAAAAGGGGGGGGGTGCGCATGGTTCTTATTATTGTTATGATTTCTAAAAAGTTTCCCTACCGGAGCCTCCCCACAAAAGCCCGGTTGTGAACGTTTGCGGCGATGTTCAGGTGACCCCTGTGTCTTGCTCTCTGCGTAAATATAATTAAAGTACTTTTTGTGGCATTAATAAAAGGGTTATTTGTACAACATTTCCATGGCTGCACAAAGGCCACCTTTATGTGGCCGGGAAGGTTCTCCTCTCTCTCTTTTTTTCCCCCCTTTTCTCGAGCCCCGTCCAATTTATACAAAATTTTTTGTATTTTTAGCCTTGGACGGAGCCTGGTGGAAAAGGGGGGGTCCGGAGCCTCCCTTTCGTCCCCCTCGAAAAACCTGAGACATTTTGCCTCCTTTTTTTTTCGCTCCCAAAGAAAGCCCTATTGAGCTCGGAGGGGGGGTTAACCCTTGGGTTGCCCCAGGACCACCCTAAAGGAGGGATCCCTCCCTCGCCAGATCCCCTGGGATCACCAGATCCCCCCCTCTTGGGATCCAGGACCCTGGCATCCCATGCAAAAAGAGGACCCTGGCATCCCATGCGGGCATCCCATTGGCATCCCTGGCATCCCATGCAGGACCATTGGCATCCCATGCAAAAAGTGGACCCTGGCATCCCATGCAAAAGACCAGCAGCTGTTGCAAACCCAGACTTTCCTCTTCCCCAAAAGCCCCGAGAGCATCCTCTCTACGCTTCGGACTCGGTCACGGGTGAACGTGGCAAGGAGCGTGGGTCTGTGGCACGTGGGTCTCCGACTCCGGATCAAGCCCGTTTGCACTCCAGGATCCCTAACACGCTTAACACACTCTGACCCACGCAAAGGTTGCCCCCCCAAGGAAACACGCGTGGACGTGGGAATGCATACAAACACACACCCACACGACGGGTCCAAACGGGGCATGAATTCCAATCCCGGACCTTGGAAAAAAATCCCTTTCCATTCATTCACGCGTGCATTCCCACGGACACGTGTCGGAGAGACGGGAGGGACGCTTTCCTCCCCATCTCCCAGGCGAGGAGGGGGACCCACTGGAGAGCCTGGCTCTTAAAAGGGCGATGCCAGAGCCACCTGGAGCCCCCCAGCCCAAAGACACGCGTGGGGGGAGGAGAGGTCACGCAAACCGAGGGAGCCCCCCTCAAGGGAAAGGGAGGAGATCTCGGTGGGGAAAATGGGGGAAAGAGAGGGGGAGATTTTTGGGGGGGGGTCCTAGAAGAAAGTGGTGGGGAGAGTCTTCCACGAAACGCGTGGGAAGGAGGGAGGGAGGATGGTGGAAGGTGGAAAGGGGTCCGAGTTGTGAGATTATGGACGGGAATTAACCCAAATGGGGAGGTTATTTGCAAGGAAAGGGCCCGAGTGGGGTGGTCTCGCGTGGGGACCCTGGCATTCCTCCCTTCCTCTCCGGTCTCCTTGACCTGGAGCAGCCAGTGGGAAATCCTCCACCAGCATAGAAGCCTTGAGCCCTTGTCCCGCGTGGGCACCCACGGAGCCCCCTAAGTCCATCCCTTTCCCCTCTTTCCCTCTCACTCTTCTCTCTTCCTTACCTGGAGCAACTAGTGGAAGGTCTTTCCCACGAGTGGGAACCCCAGGGAGCCCTTGGGGAGCGAGAGCCTGGGGCTCCTGTCCCGCGTGGGAACCCACGGAAACCCCGAATTCTACCCTTCCCTCCCCTCCCCCTTTCCCCTTCCTTTCCTTTACCTTGAGGAAGTCCTCCACGAGGGGGAATCCCACAGCTACCTTGAGGATAGCAAGCTTGGAGCCCTTGTCCCGCGTGGGCACCCACGGAGCCCCCTAAGTCCGCCCTTTCCCCTCCTTTCCCTCCCTCCTTCCCTGGAGCAACCATTTGGAAAGCGGGGCCCCCGAGGAGCGTGGGAGCCGGGATCCCTCGTCCCGCGTGGGAGCCCACGGAGCCCCCCCGCTTCCCCTCCTCGGCCCCCTCCTGGTCCCCGGGGCCTTACCTGGAGGAGCCAGTGGCAGGTCTCCCCGACGAGGGGGAATCCCATGGATCCCTTGGGGAGGGGCAGGCGGGACCCCTTGTCTCGCGTGGCGGCCCACCGGAGCTGCCAGAGCTGCTGAGCCACGGCCAGGAGCAGCGAGAGCGAGACCAGGCAGGCGGCCGCCGTGGCCAGCGCCGAGAGCACCTCCAGCCCCGACGCCCACAACATCCTCGCCCGGGAAGAAGGAAGGAGGAAGGATCAAGGAGAAGGAGAGGGTCACGCGTGGAAAGCGGCCAGGAGTCCCCCGCAGAGGAGCCGCGACGGAGGGAGAGACTCCGGACTTTGGCGGAGGAGGAGGAGGAGAGAGGGCCATTTATAGAGAGAGAGAACGAGAGAGAGAGAGAGAGAGAGAGAGAGAGAGCCCCTCCCCTTCTGGCTGGGAAGGAGGGAGGGAAGAAGGAGGGGGAGAGAGAGAGAGAGAGAGAAAGAAAGAAAGAAAGAAAGAAAGAAGGAGAAGGGAAGGAAGAAGAGGAAAAAGAAGGAAGGGAAAGAAGGGAGAGAAGTAGAAGGAAAAGAAAGAGAGGAAGGCAGGTGAAGGGAAGGAAAACAAGGAAAAGAAGGACGGAAAAGAAGGGAGAGAAGGAAGGAGGAGGAGAAGGGAAGGGAGAAGGGGAAGAAGAAGGAAGGGAAAGAAGGGAGAGCAGGAGGAGAAGGAAAGGAAGAAGAGGAAGGAAGGAAGAAGAGTGTAAAGAGGAGGAGGAGGAAAAGGAGAAGAAAAAGAAAAAGAGGAGGGAAAGAAGAAGGAAAGGAAGAAGAGGAATAAAAATAAGAGATAGAGAAAGAGGAGGAGGAAGAAGGAAGGAGGAAAAGGAAAAAAGAAGAAGTGGAAGAAACAATCTAGAAAGAGGAGAAGGAAGAGGAAGAAGAAGACTAAAAAGATGAAGAGAAGGAAGACGTGGAAGAGACGAGGAAGAAGAAAAAGAAGAGAAGGAAGGAGGAAGGGGTGGAAAAGATTACGAAGAGGAAAAAGAAGAAGAGAGGAGGAAGAGGAAGAAGAAGAAGAGAGGGAAGAAGGAAGAGAAGGAAGAAGAAGGAGAAGAAAAAGAAGAGGAGGAGGAGGAGGAGGAGAGGAGGAAAAAAAGAAAGGAGGAAGGAGGAAGAAATCGAAAAAGAAGAGAAAGAGGAGGAGGAAGAAGATGAAGGAAGGACGAAGAAAAAGAGGAAGAAAAAAAGGAAGAAGAAGCAGGAAGGAGGGAAGGGAAAAAGGAGAGGAAGAAAAAGCCTAAAAAGAGGAGGACACGTCCTCCATCCTCCTCCAAAAGGGATCCCCAAAAGTCCTCCATTTGGAGCCCTTTGCATTTAGAGGAAGGGTTTTTTGTGGGGCTTTGAGAGGGCAGTGTCCTCCTTTTCCCCCTTAACATCCTACATTTTGGGGGGGGGGTCCAGCTCTTTGGTTCCGACGGACCTTTTTTTTGGCCTTCCTGACCCAGGAAAGGGGCGACTAAACCGGTATTGGACCTCCGGTGCGGACGCAACCGGTCCCTCATGCGAATCCTGCGCTTGCTAAGCTGGGTCGGTCAAGGCTGGGATTGGAGGGGAACCGAGGAGGTGGCAAAAAAGGTTGTGCAACTGACCATTGCACTGGACTGCCAAGGAGGGTTGTCGTTGATTTGTGCAACCCAGTTGTTATCTTTTATTTTCTCTGAAAAAGCTACAATATAAAAAGCGAAGAAGATTGGTCCTTCGAAAACAATGAATACGTACATGATGCTATTATATGGGTTTTAGTTTATGGGTTTTCTATGTAATAAATAAAATATTACCCCCCAAAAAAGGGCAAAATAAACATAAACCACACACTTTTGGAAATGTGTGCGTTGTGTGTTGTGTTTGTGCAAAAGTTCCTTGGGTTCATTGACTCCTTTCCAACTCTCCAAAGAACCAGAAAAGGCCAGGAAAAGGGGGGAGCGGGTGGAAAGAATTGCACAAATACACAACACACACACAAAACACACAACATACAAACACACACAGGTGTTGCCGCTTGCGTTTGCTTTCTCGGTGCGTTTACATGTCTTTGGCTTGTCCTTTTTCTCTCTTTTTCCTTCATGCAACTTCTTGGATTTCTTGCAGAAATAAATATCAAACAAGGTTTACCATCTCTGTTTATTTCATTCAAATAAATTGCATTTATTTCTTTATTTACAAAATTCATTTATTCCTTGTAGAAATACTGTACCTATCAAACAGGCTCACCATCCCCTATTTATTTCATTTATAAACTGCATGTATTTATTTGCAAAATCCATTTGTTGCAGAAATAAGGGGTAAACAGGTTCGCCATCCCCATTTAGTTCACTTATAGATTGCATTTATTTATTTGTAAAATTCATTTCATTCCTTGCATTTATTTTGTTTACAAATTTCATTTATTTATTTCTAAAACTCACTTATTTCATTTATAAACACTAAGGTGCCTGATACTTAGTA